>JAMJFZ010000713.1:7925000-8525000 GCA_026225945.1 Cricetomys ansorgei | reverse complement strand
CCACAATTCCACATCACCGCTTCCATCCTCCAGCTCTTACATTCCTTCTGCCCCCCCCCCTTTCTGCCATGTTCCCTGAGCCTTGGGGGTAGGCGTGGGGTTGATGTAGATGTCCCACCCACAGCAGACGATCCACAGTCCCAATTTTCAGATTCTGTACACGAGACTGTAGACACTCGACTTCCAGCAAAGGGTCAGAACAAAATTTACTTACAAAATCCAGTTGCCTTCTTATGTACCGATGACAACACTGAAATAACTGTTTTGAAGTGTTCCACTCATTTCCTTCTCTATGGAGAGTTTCAGAAGGCAGGAATTCTCTCTTAGCCACGCTTTTGCCTCTGAAGACCTTCTACTGTAACTTCGTTTTGGCTTATCATCAAAGACAGAGAGACAGGGGGAGCAGACTAGGGATTCTGTGGAGATTGAAGGTACAGGTAGCGTTAACAGTTTTGGAAGCCAAATGTTTCTTTACCTGTAGATAAACAAGAAAAGCAGAAAGAAGCAAGTGCTTGCTTTTCTTTATACATCCTTCCTTTTCCCCTCCTTATTCCTGTGCATTTTTGTTCTTGCTCTTTCTTGGACCTTGTAATCCTGTCAGCGATGTTCAGTTCTTTGCAAAACAGAGCTTCAGCTCATCCACGCCTTCAGCTCATGATGTTCAAAAGGGTGCCCCAAGTCAAGGACTTTAAAAGAATGCCTGGCATTTTTGTGTACTGTATCTCTTTCAACTTAGTATTGGCTGCTTCTAAGGAAGAACAGCAGTTCGGAGGTTGTAAAGATTTGAGCCTGTGGGGGCTGGAGAGATGGCTCAGTGGTTAGGAACACTTGCTGCACTTCCAGAGGACCCAAGTTGGGTTTCAAGCACCACACAGTGGCTCACAACCATCCATAATGCCTGTTCCAGGGACCTGAGACCCTCTTCTGGCTTCTGTGGGCACCAGTCACACACATGGTGAACATAAATGTATTCAGGTTAAACTCTCACGTACATCAAAATAGTTTTAAAAAAGACTTTCAACCCGGAGATAGAATTTGAATGGTCCAGAAATATGAATCAATAAGTAGACCTGAGAGTTGTGTGTGTTTTCATTAACGTCGTAGGTCTGTATCAGTCACTTAATAGTAAGCATTTCTGTACATTAAGTACCGCGCATTTAAAGATAATTTTCTGTCTTCGATACATGTAAAATGGGTCTATGCTCAACCCCAAACATCTATAGAATAAAGGACTGTAGCTACTTGAGTGCTGGTGTTTTCCTCTTCGGTGATTAAAAACATGGTCACCATCTTTGACAGTGACACCATCTAAAAGTCTTGTCACCATCCTTGATACTTTGTTTGTTTCCTTAGTGCTCAGTCCTAAATGAGAAGCTTGAACAGCTGCTACAGGCCCTGCACGCAGACTGTCAGGCCAGTCGAGTCCCCCCAGGGGTTGGCCCTGCAATCCTGGAAGAAGATGCTGTGGAGTCATCCAGTGAAGAGTCCTTGGGGGACTGCAAGGACCAGCTCATGAATGACATCGCAAAACCCTCCTCCCAGAAAGGCGTGAAACCCCGGGAAATAATGCTTCGGGCAAACAGTCTAAAGAAAGCAGTGAGGCAAGTCATTGAAGAAGCTGGAAAAGGTACACGCTCACAAAATTAGCTTCAAAGAGGCCGGCAACGTCCCTGCTGCAAGCGTAGCCAGTGTGCATAGTGCTCGGGTTCGGTACACGTTTATAAAAAACGAGTCTCAGGACAGGGTGGAAGAGAATGAGTTCACCGAAGGGAAACTTGTACTCAGTCTTAATTGTTCTTTCGGTAGTGAGGCTCAGCATGGTAATGACGCACAGAATAGAATTCCAGAAATAAATTAAGTTGCAACATTTTCATCCCAATGAAAGTAGAAAAATAGCTTATAGAACAAGTCTAAAAATTTCAGTCTTTTTACTTTGTTGGCATCTCTTTAATTTTTAAAATCAGACCTCTAGCTGCCGACACTAAAGAAAATAGTTTCTTAACACAATTTTTAAGAGTCTATAAATCTTGATCTAGATTTTAAGAGGTTTACTTTATATTTTTAATTGTGTGTGTGTGTGTGTGTGTGTGTGTGTGTATATGGACAGGTACCCTGGGAGGCATTGAGCTCTCTGAGATGCAGTTAACAGGCAGTTGTGAGCTGCCCAATGTGGGTGCTGAGAACCAAACATGAGTCTTCTGCAAGAGCAGAATGTGCTCTGAACCACTGAGCTGTGTCTCCAGCAGCAGATTTAAATTTTCCTATAATGTGCATGCTTCCTAGACTTTTAGTGCTAAATGGACGTTGATTTTAATAGGAATAATGTTGAGAGTCCCCTTCCAGACGTGTACTTGTAATTGAGCTTTGCATTTTTTAAATCCGTAGTAATTTTATTCTGGTAAATACATAATCTTAACAAATTTATTTAGCTTTTATACTCTCCAGTAGCCATAGACCCCACTCCCAGTTTTGTTACTACATAGTTTCTTTATGAGTATTATCATTTCTTTTGGTACTTGGTTCAGTTTTTTATTCCTAAGCATATCTTAATATGAGCGAGTTTTATTTTCACTTATGCAAATCTGTTTCCCTTCTTACTACTTAAAGTTATGGATGAGCAGACAGTTCAACCCTGTGAACCAATTAGTCAATCTTGTGACTCTGATAGCCCAGAAACAGATGAATCTAAAGACGAGGATTCGAAAGAGTCATTAGCAGGTGAGAAAACATTTTGAAATCAGCTACTGTTAACTTTGCAGTTCGTTTTCAGTTTGAAATGAACTTTGGAAATTCTATTTTTCAAAAGGCTTCTGGGAAGGTAATGTTATCCGCAAACACTAAAATGATAACGGTAACAGATCCATTAGGCCTGTCAAGTCTTCTCATCTCTCCTGTGTATTCTAGAGACTAACAGTTAAGCAGTATGGGACTAAAGATGACTGAGTATCTCAGAAGAAACACCCAAGTTCCCTAGTTTTGGCCTGCCGCAGCTCTCAGCTCCCTTGGGAAATTGCAAGAAAGTCTCTGGCCTCACATGTACCAAGTTCAGCCTTTGAGGGATTCGATAGTTCCTTATATTTTGCTGATCAGCCGATGCTTGTTGCTAAATTAAGCTTTAAAATCACAAGACTTCTAGTTACCACCTTTCTTTACCAAATTATTTTTGCCTAGAAATTATTGTATTGTTGCTTGAAGATTACCGTTTCCCTGCCTTTTGGCTTTCAATAGGAAGAGAATCTGTCCTCTGAGTTCTCCCATTATGTAAGTGAGAAGTTTCTCATTGCTGTCGGATAAGACCAACAGGTTAAAATAGGAACGACGTTAGGTAGTACGGATATTATTGTAACTTACTCTAGAGAAGTCAGCGTAAGTTTTTCAGAACTGCTTCTTCTTAAAATTCATTAAGGTTTTGTTTTCAAATTTGGACCGATTTATTTATTTAGCTTTTCTGTAGTTTTACTGTCTGTAAAGTTGAAGATGATAATATATATTTTTAATTGTGTTGTAGTGAAGGTTGAATAATTTACTGTACAAAAGTGCCCGAGGGTATCTGGGGTGTAGCGTTTTATGAATGTTTGCTACCCATCATTATTGTTACTACAATCACTGCTATTACTTTGCATTAATGCATTGACCGAGAAAAATCTGTTTGTACTTAAAACTCTTAAGGAAGTCAAAATTAGGTCCTGTGAAGTTCAGATAGTAAGTATTCATATCTGCAGGCAAACTCTTAAAGTCTCTTCACAGATGGTCATTGAATTCTTCAGGACATTTAGTTCCAATACATTCCATTCTCATGTTTGGCTGTAATTGTTAAGACTGTTCTTTATCATGAAATTATATATTTTTTTTTGCCTTAAAATTCAACCCATGATGGAAGATTGTTGTGGAAATTTATTTTTAGTTGTGCTTAAAATACTGTTTTATGAACTGTTGGGTGAAGGTCTGCCTAGGTCTTGGTGTTTTGTATTGTCTGCAGGTGTTGGATTTACGTGGGGGATGTTTAATTGCTTATGATCTGCATGTGGCATAAGTAGAACACCTGAGGGGCTCTGAAAGAATAAAAACACCTGGGCTGAGATCCTCGGGGTTCTACTGTCCAGGTTGGCACTTGCCATGATGGTGGTTCCCTCTGCTGAGGTCTGGCAGGGTTTGAGTCTGTGAAAATGCCTCCTTGTCTCTCTTGCTGAGCCCACACAGCAGCCTACAACAGAAGATATTAATGGGTTTTATGTATTGTGTAACAGTAACAACTCCTGACATTTGTATGGTGTTTTTTGTGCTGAAGAGTTAATTTCCCACATGGTATTTCCTCAGTTCCAAGATGAATCTGCCCTCTGGGGCTGTGCCTCCACTTCTTCCCTATGGCAGTCCTTAAAGGACCTTTACAGTATCCTGTTCCCTTGCTACATCTGACGTCTGCCTTCGTATCTGGTGTTTCCTAGCTTCCTTCACTATTCTATAATTTGATGATTTCGAATCGTTTGTTTTTCTGGCTACATCTATTTGGTCGGTGTTCATCTTAAAATGTTCTGGACAAACTCCAGGTGTTTTCTGTAAGGCAGTAACACATAGACACTCAGTGCTACTCATTCAGCACATTTTGTTGTTGCCAAAACTAACGAGCTTCTTTTCAAATTTAATTGCAATAGCTTTCCCAAATCTTTGTAACCTTTCACCTTTTTTGTTTGTTTGAACCTATCATTGCCACCTGTTAAATCTCAGTGTGCTTTATCTGTGAAACTGGTAATCAGGCCTTTGAGACGTTGATCTGCTAAACACTCCTGACTACAGCAGAGTTAAAATGGCTTCCACACACCTGCTCTCTTCCATTCTGTGCACTCTTTCCCGTGGCTTCCAACTATTCCACCTTACCTTACTCTCATATAATACAGCATTTCCATTGGCTGGCGAGGAAACTAAAAGAAACTGTTGAGCACTATATAGAGAGAGAAACAGATTTAGGAAAGTCTTTAATGTTGCCATACGTGATGCTAATTTTGCCTGTCACCTAACTTATTAAAAATCATTGGTAACAGAATGTTCCTGTGTTCGGCTACCATTATTATTTATTGAATCATCCATATTGTGTCATTTTATTAAATCATGCAACTGATGTCTGAGATGTGAGAAATGAAGCATATTAATGTGTTCAAGGTGATACTCTATTTAGGAATAAACACAAAGCACTAATTTAATTCCCTGCGGTGGAACATCGATCTTAGTCATGAGTGCGCCTTCTGCTTTTTATCAGAGGTGAACATCAAAAGTTGCTCTGTGTTAGAAATTAGCTCCAGAAATCCCATCTGTCACACACAACAGAATGGCTCTTCTGTTAGTTTTGTGCAGCTGGACTGTTTTTGATTGGAGAAAATAGCATGCAGAATTAATACAGTTAAGTTGTAATTAGTCTGAGGGAGAGTGAAGATAATTAAGTTTTAGAGTATTTCTAAATTGAATTTAATGACACTTTTTTTTAGTACCTATTGATGGCCTCTAAATTAGTTCAAGGTGTGTTTTTCCTCTATTAACTTGCCTCATGTTAGATAGAATTAAATCTTCCTTTTTGTTATTTTCTTGACTATTTTAACTGTATTGAGCTTTTACAGGAATATAAGAAGCGATTTGGGGCAAATCATCATTTGAACAAATGATGGCAAGGAAAGTACCCTGGTTTTATTTGAAGATAAATGATATCTTTCCATTTATTGTCTTTTTTTTATGAAGGATATTTTCACAAACAATATATTTTGCTCATATTCTTTTCCTTCCCCCAACTCCTCTCGGATCCTCCCCAACTCCCTACCAACCCAACTTCATGATCTCTCTCCCGCTCCCTCCCCCACCAACATAAACGTCCCTCCCTTAACTCTCTTCCCCCCCAACACAAACAAAGGTCAAAACAAACAAGTCAATAAAACAAACAAAATAGAAAATGTACGTGCACAGAAAAACACAAGGATCTCTATATTGTGCTGGCCACATACTCTTAGGCCTAGAGCCTGCCCTGGAGTGTGGTTGATATACCCAGTGACAATCCATTGGAGAAAGCTGATTGTTTTCTTTCCCTCAAGTGTCATTTGCAAATGGCTTCTCCATTTGTGTCTACTTTCCCTTCTTCATCCTGCTGTTCTGTCTGGTTTGAACTCCTGCGAGTCTTGTACATGATGTGCATTTGTGTGTGTATCAGCCCTGTTGCGTCTGGAACACAGTTTCTTTGGAACCATTCACCACCTCGGTTTCTTGGACTCTTTCTGCCTCCTCCTCTGCATACTTCCCTGAGACTTTAGAGGAGGAGTTTGAAACAGACAATTAGGGCTGAGTGTTCCAGAGTCTTTTACTCTCGGTACATTGTCTAGTTGTGGGTCTCTGGGTTAATTATCATATACCGCAAGGAGATTTTCTGATGAGTCCCAGCAAGCGTCTCACCTTACTGAAGACTGTATGAACTGCTGTTTCCCATGCATTCACTGTTCCCCTGGGAGTCACATCACTTAATACGATCATTCACTCAATACTCATGGTTAACAGACGGTGTCGGCAGTATGCATCATAAGTCATCAGGATTTAAATTTTCTACCTATCAAGTATGGGTTGATCACATTCAAATTAAGCATTTTATTGAATTTTAATGATGGTAGATATCTATGTTCTGGTAGCATCTATTTAAAACCAGAGATAACTTATTTCCCTTGGTAGGTATTTTCCATATGTCTCAAGAAAATGAAAAAAAAAAAGTGATAAATGAAGGAAAATATAATTAATGTCTTCAGTTCCACTCATTGATTTGAATAGGCATCTGGTGGTTGTTGTGTGTCTTGAGTTTTAGGGGCTGGTTTTAATTTTATACTGGTTTCATTTGCCATCTTTAATCTGCACTTTTTGTCAACAGCCAAAACCGCATCTCAGTCTCCTGATGCACAGGCAAATCGTGGCCATTCCCAAGCTGATTCTGTCGCTGGTCCAGCTGTGGCTACCACCAAAGAAAATCTCCCTGTGCTCAATACCAGAATAATCTGCCCAGGTAGTACACTGTGTGATATGGTATATGTTTTAATATATCTATGAAAATGTATAACATCTCTTATTCATGAGCTACAGAAAGGCATTCTTAGTGATAAATGTTCCTTTTAGAGAATATTCTTGCCAAACTTAGTTGTAGAAATCCAGGTCTTTAGGTTGTTCCGTGTCTAATTGTATAGGATATATTCAAATACACGTTTCTAGGCCCTGCTCTGAGAAATGTTAGTTCATTTATTCTAGGTCAGAGCCTGGGAATGTATACCTGCTGAGAGGGGACCTTCTATTCTGTGAGCTGCAAGTATCTATACAGCTTTCCCTGTGGTTTTAAGCCACTACTTTCTCTGTATACATTTTTAGCTTTGTATCTGTTCCAGCCTTGATGGGATGAGTTTACCTTGGATTAGTCTAAAACAAGTAGCCACCAAAGACTAGGGTAGGAGCTGGAGAGAAGTATACGTGTCTCTGAGCTTCCTAAGGGGCTGGAGGAAATACACGTGTCTCAGAGTTTCCTAAATTTACAGAGGTTTGAAAATTCCTTTGATCATCATTCGGAGTATATTGGAATCTATTTAGTCCCTGAAAAGTAGCTCCTCATGGAATTTCTTTTTAAAGATGAGCTATAATTCAAATAATGGTTGGAAACTTTTGTTCATCCTTTTCAATAGTAATAGAACAACCAGACAAATGATCAGGGAAAATAGAGTACCCAGAAGTCACATGGAATATTAAGATCCAGCCGATATTTAGAGAACACCCAGGCACAGAAGAATCCACATTATTTTCAAGAATATGCAGAACATTTTCTAGGGTAGACCATAGGCCAATTAGGTCACAAACCATGCTCAGTAAAATCGAAAGGACCACAATTTCACAACTGTGTGTGCTCAGTACAATGGGGCGAAAGCAGAACCAGTGAGAGAATGAGATTTGAGCGGTACACTACTGTAGACACAAATAGGGGGATAAAATGGAGGAAATAATAACAAAGGAGAGAAAATACTTTGCAATGGATGAGGAAATCAGGAATGAAAGGAGTCTTGAAACATCATTATGGAGCCTGGAGAAACAGGCTAAAAATCCCATTCAAAAAGAAATAGGCATAGAGTAAAATACTAGAAATAAAAGTCGAGCGTGGTAGCTCACGCCTTTGATCCCAATACTCGGGAGACAGATGCAGGCATAGCTCTGTGAGCTTGAGGCCAGCCTGGTCTGCATAGCAAGATCCAGGACAGCCAGACTACACGGAGAGACCCTGCCTCAAAACACCAGAGAAGAAAAGAAGTACAAACGTGTGCTTCCCCAGATTTATCTTACATATCGAAAGCTCCAAGTGATGCGTACGTTTGTGTGTGTGTGCTCATACATGCACACAAGCAAGCTAAACCATTAAATTTTCAGTGAGCGTAGTAAGGTTACAGAGTAAATGATCAATATGCAAGAATTACGTTCTTATCATTATATGTCTATATACTGCAGCTGAACAGTCTGACCATGAAATTAAGAAAGCAGTTCCATTAAAACTACATCAAAAATGACAAAATACCTAGGAACGAATTTAATCCAGAAGGCGAAACACTGAAAACTACAAATCATAGAATTGCTGAATGGTATATGGAAAAAACTCACACAGATACTCCTTTTCCTGTGACTCTCTTGATAAGTCTTTATTATAACATACAGACTTTCGGGAATACTGGAGCGCTTCACATTCATTAGCACCGTCCTTTGAGTTTTGGGTACTGAGTGGTCACTGAAAACCAGGCGTTGGTAGGAAGATGCTTGAGGCAAGGCCAGAGTGGACCAGTTCTGACTCTGCGTTCTCTTAACACGTGACCCTAATGCATTTCTGTCAGGTTTAAGAGCGGGACTTGCTGCCTCGATTGCTGGGAGCTCTATCATCAACAAAATGTTGCTGGCAAACATCGATCCCTTTGGAGCAACGCCGTTTATCGACCCGGATCTAGATTCGCTGTGAGAAACACTTGTAGTTATTTGGCTTCCGCTTTTCTTGTTTGCGTTTTGTTCAAATCCTATCATTTTGCATGTGTCACAGGGTGTACGGCTCCATCTGCAGAAAGGGCGGTGAGAATGCTCGGAAGTTGGTAGTGATAGCTCTGTGGTCTGCCCCTGAGGCGGCCCCTTTCTCACCTGCTGCTCAGTCTGGCGCTTCTTGCCTCTCCCGGAAGGTTTACCTCGGTGCCGGTTTGCTCCTGTGTTTGCATCATCGCCTGCCTTCCTCTCTTTCTCAGTCCGCTAACCCTGCCATCTTTGCGCATCCTGCCGCACGGTTTCCCGGTTTCCGGCTCCTAACCCATATTGATCTCATCTCTTTCTAGCCTCCCTAAAAACACTTTTAGCAGCTTGAGATGTACTTAACTTCTGTTTTCGTTTTTAAATTTGCTTTGTGAATGCATGTGTGCGTATGTGTGTTCGTGTCCATCCACGTGTGTGTGGGTGCACATACATGTGTGAAGCCAGAGTTTAAAATCGGGAGTCTTCCTCCGCCACTCTCCCTCTTGTGTGTTGAGGGTCTCTCATGGGGGCCTAGATCTGGCCCGCCAGTTTGGCTAGTTCAGACTACATAGGCGGCTTGCTCTCAGCCTGCCTTCCTGTGCGCTGAGATTGCAGGCTGACCGTCTCGCCTGCCTGACATCTACCTGGGTGCTGGCGATCTGAATTCTGGTCTTCACACACTTGCACCCTAAATGCTTTACCCACTGAGCTATCTCCCTCATTCAAAAGTGGTTTTGTTTTTAATCTTTTTTTGTAGTAGTAGTTCTCAAGGATAGTATTTATTATACTATATTTTTGTAAATTTTTTCTTTTAATTGATAGTTATCATGTGATGTGTGTGTGTATGTGTGAGTGTGTGCATGTGTGTGTATATGTGTGTGTGTACCATGAGACACATCTGGTGGTTAGAGGACAACGTGTAGGAGTCAGTTCTCTCCTTCTACCATGTGGGTCCCAGGGATTGCACTGGGGCGTCAGGTTTGGTGGCAAGCACATTTACCCATGGTGGAGGGAGAGAACCAACTCCTGCACATTGTCTACCGATCTCCATGCATATACCATGGCGTGTGTACAACACCCACCCACCCCATAAAAAAAGTAATCATAAAAATAGAGATGTATTGGCAATATTTATAACAATGTATTGAATTTAGAAGGTCTTCCTGTTTGTCCATTATTAAGGACTGAAGCAAAGGACACTCAAAGCCCTCCCATAGATACTGTCATCTATCTGTGTAGTCAGCGCCTTATGTGGCAGACAGAAGGCTTAAGGCTGTCAAATTTAATAGAAAACGAAATAATGACTGTCCCTGCTTTACTTAGACCAAAAACTACACACACGCACTGTGCTTGCGCACATGACATACCTGTAGGGAATGCCCTCTGCTTTCCAGTCCTCTAGGAAGAATGGACACTTAAGTGGTGTTAAGTGCAATTGTGTGTCTGCACCGTACGCATTGTAACGAATCCGGAATTGACTTTTATGTACTTTCCCTTACTATCACAGAGATGGATACTCAGAAAAATGTGTCATGAACAATTACTTCGGGATCGGATTAGATGCAAAAATTTCATTAGAATTTAATAATAAGAGAGAGGAGCACCCCGAAAAATGCAGGTAATTTCAATGATAGCAGTAATGCTGTCACGTGAAGGCAATGTCTCTTTAATTTTATGTATTACCTCTATTGCTTTAAGGAGTAAATCAATAACATTTCCTGAGATTGCGCAACACTGTTTGTTTTTCAGAAGCCGAACTAAAAACCTGATGTGGTACGGAGTCCTCGGGACTCGGGAGTTGTTACAGAGGTCATACAAGAATCTGGAACAAAGGGTTCAACTCGAGGTGAGCGCATCGTGACATGAAGACATTTCAGTCCGTCCTATGTAGGCAATTTACAGAGCTAAGTTGACATAATTTTCTCTTAGTGATTAAATGTATTTTTAATTAGTGGTTAAATGTAAAGGCGGTGTTGATCCTGTCTGGAAACCACGGACTTAACCTTACCATTTTGGTTTGTTGCTGAAGCAGGGGCTACCAAGGTGGAGCTTTGCAAGTGCTTTTAACAGGGCAATATCTTTACTAATGGACTTCTTCACTTAAATGTTCCAATTCTGCAATGCCCATTGTTTTATAAAATCCTTGAAAATAGTATTGTCAATATATACATTTTAATTTAAATATAAATTGATCCAATTATCTCTAACATGTCAGTAAAAGAATAGGATTCTGACAATTTTTTCTAATGTAAGTAGAAACTTTAATCTCTTGCAGGAGCAGGAAAATGTTTGTTGGAAATCATTGGAGCCTATTAATTACTGTAAATTAATTTTCTTTTATCCTTGGTCCAGGGCATATCTTTTCTATTTTATTTCCTTTTATGATCAGATATTTTTGTTTAAAGCATACCACTAAGATAGAGAATTTATAACCCCTAAGTCTTAAATACTCTGGTAAATAAATTGAACTAAGTATTGTTGTCTTGGTGTTATCTTAACAGTGGGATGTAGCCTAAATAGGTGACTCAGTCACTGTCAACCGAATGTCATAAAGATAAGACCTTTGGTCCTTACCACTATACAGATATCACTAGGCAATTGGCTGCTTTGATTCATGGTAAGCGTAAAATTAAAATAGAGACTACTTAGTAAGTGAGTACAAAAATAGGAAGGTTCACCTTTTGCAAAGGCTCTCCACCACAGCTCCCCGACAAGTCAATTTAGGTGTACTCCTCTGTATTGTATTGTGTTGTGTCCCTTCATTTTTGATCCATGATCCCAGTTAGCCACACTCCTTAAGATCAGGTAGAGAGTTGTAGTCATTGTTGTTAACCGTCATATATAATAGACTTCATGTATAATAGCTGATATGTTCTTGAGGTTGAAATGGGTAGGTAAATGATAATTAGGTAAGGAAAGATGTTCTTTAATTTATGATGGGTGACATGTCCAGCATGGCACCAGGAAGCTGATTCATAGTAATTTTCATTCATTTTAAAGGTTGGTAATGTGTTCGATTAAGCATTAAAATGCAGTTTTGGATGAATATGTCTTATATTTATATTATATTTTTGGCATTTTTTGGCATGGATCACTTTTATAAAGTTGTTAGTCCATTAAGTATGAAAATCAGTTAAGTATTTTTTGTAATAATATACATATTATTACATATAATCATATATATATATATAACTATTATTACCAAATCAAATAAAAATCTACTGGGTTGTCTAATAAATACAATATTTCAAAGTGGCGATGAACAAACGAGAGGCCTGTGAGGTGGCCCCGTGGGTAAAGGTACCTGCCGCCAAGCCTGGTAACCAGAGTTCAGTCCTAGAGCCCACATGGTAGAAGAGAACTGACTTCTGCAAGTCGTCTTGTGACCAACACATGTGTGCTATGGAGCATGCATGCACGCTCCCCCCACACCACCACCGTTTTGAACAGATAAGTTTTCCTCTCTGGTGTGGAAGGAGACTGATTTCGTGTGTGGAGTTTGAATTTGTGCCAGTGAAGGCTTAAGACTGTGGTTCCTCTGTCTACAAGTGGGTGGAAGAGTACTTTGGTACAAACTGTCTGAGCCAGGCAGAAGAAATCACAGTGCGAACTGAGAAGCATGGTGCCCTATAAACTAGGTTTTCTGTGCAGCATCGGGAAGCACATACAACCCCAGCTCTCAGAGTGTTGGGGGAGGTTTTCAATCCTATTCCAATGATGGGAATTCCAGGACAAGACCACAACGTACTTGCTCCTTTAGAATAGAAAAATATTTGGCAGTGTAAATGGGAAATTTTATTAAAATTTAAATACTTTAAGGGTGACTTGTCTATAATATGTCTGACTTAACATGTGTCAAGCAGTCCTCCTTCCTAACTGAGATAGTGGTCATATACTCCTGTGTGTGTTTTAAGTACAAAGAGAATGTAAACAAAAATAAATAACTGGAAAAAGTGGAAATTCATATATAGGCTATCGTGACATAGGCAACGAGAAACAAACATTTACGCCTGACAACTCGTCTGAGTTCTGCCAAACCGTAGCTTTCCCTTTATCCTGTCTCTGAATACCTACCAAAATCCTGAGCTTGCTCATCCTGACACCTCTCCAGATTTTTAATTTTTTTTTAATGTGTATGGGTGCTATGCATGTATGCAGGGCCTGTGGAGACCGTCAGTAGGTGAACGGGTAAATACGCAACCTCAGTTGCTTCCGTGGTAGAAGCTGATTCATACTAATTTTCATTCATTTTAAAGGTTGGTAATGTGTTCGATTAAGCATTAAAATGCAGTTTCGGATGAATATGTCTTAATGCAAGAGTTACCAAATTGGAGACAGCATTTATATTACATATATATGCAAGCACTTTCTTTTGAAATGAATGCTTAACTCCATCCCATGTCCACGTAGCAAAACCTTATGTGGCTCTGAGTAAATACTTAAATACGATCCTTATAAGAGATGTTTTAAAATGATATGAAATATTCTTGACACGATGTACATATTTATGGAGCATCATTGTTATATTTTGGTGGATTGTATGTTGTGTAATGCTCAAACATAATTGTCTCTTCAGATACACCATTCCTTTTTATGTCTGTCTCAGTATCTGTTTTATTTGAGAATGAGTAGAAAGAATAAAACAGCAACAACAAAAAAACATTACATTAAAATACATTTGAGGAGCAACTTTTATGAAAATGCCAGTTTTGCTTCTACTCAAGAAAATGCATTCACACCTTGTGTAATTACTGCAACAGTTACAGCCTTCCCCATCTGGGTGGTAATTTAATTTTCATTTAGGTGAAGAGGAAGGTAGGAGTGTATGGTGCTATTCAATGTGCAGTTTTTCCTTGCCTTTGCATCTAGCTCCATGGACAATACAGATTTGATTAAAAACATTGAGTGGGTGTGTGTGTGTGTGTGTATACGTATGCAAATGTATCAAGGCGCACACGTGGAGGTCAGATGACAACCTGGAGAATTTATTCTTTTCATATACATGTGCAGTCTGGGTATTGAACTCAGGTTGCCAGGGTTGATGGCAAGCACCCCTACCCACCTAACCATCTCATCAGCCCCCACCCAGCTTTCAGTTTAGATGGTTGCTGGTCGGTTACCACGCCCAGGCAGAGTGTCCAGCTGTGAGAGGTTCTGAGTGAGGTGAGTGGGCATAGCTTGCCGGGCAGGGCCTGCTTTCAGCAGAGTGCTGAATCAGTACAGAGAGGACCTCAGTAACACAGACTAGAGTTCTGTGGTCTGAAGGAGATTTGAGAAAAGTACTGCCTGATCTGAGAGGGAAGACAAAGGAAAGCATATTTTTTTTAATTCAATTTTTATGAAAATTTCTTCTTTAGTGCTTTATACTTCAAAATTTTTTAATTACGGGAAAAGTAAGCTGAGGGCCTTTGTAGTGTGTAAGAGTGTGTTTACAAGAAAGCAAGCCCTGTGGACACATTCGCGTCTCCACAGCTCTGAAGTAACAGTTTTGCTCTTTTTTTTTTTTTTTTTTTTTTTTTTTGAGACAGGGTCTCATGTAGCCCAGGCTGCCCCTAAACTTGCTATGTGGCTGAGGTTGTCCATGAACCCCTGATCTTCCTACGTCCATTTCCAAGTGCCAGGATTACAGACGTTCTAACCTCCAAGCTTCTTGCCTTGCAGTGTGACGGGCAGTATATTCCTCTCCCCAGTTTACAAGGCATAGCAGTGTTGAACATCCCTAGCTACGCAGGCGGCACCAACTTCTGGGGCGGAACCAAAGAGGATGATGTAAGTAGCGCAGTGGGGCCAGAGCTTGTTTCCTCGACGGTAATTAAATTACGCGAATGTCTAGCTTTTTAAAGTGTGCTTTATGATATTAATTTCGTGTCCATATTTACACGGCAAATGTTTTACAATGTTTGGAAGGTGAGAGGTGTAGAGTTCATAACGTTGCATTTCAACATGCTCTCTCATGAGTACACTCTAAAGTTTCTCCAGAGGTCTGGCGTTAAAGGTGTGTACCAGCATATCTGGTATGGGGACTACTTCTGTTTCCTTTGTATGGTTCCCTTATTATGAAACAAAAACCATAGTCACATTTGCTCTAAACACAGTTGCTCTAAAAAAAGAATGAGAAAGAGCACAATTGTTGAAGTGGTTATACCATGAAAAATGACATATTGTCATGATCTTGAAGACCCCGATTTCAGCTTGAGGCTTCAGCAAACATACAGGGTCTAATTGCTCGGGATGTGGGTAGATTCTTCTGAAGTGTAACAACAGAGTCACCAATTCTCATTGCCAGCATGTCACCACTCCTTAAATATTCTGAAGGTATGAAATCAGAGTAAGTTAAAGTTGATACTCCTGAACACCCACTAGTGGCACTCAGTGTACTAAGAGCTTTGTAGTCATTATTTAATACCCACATGATTTTGTTTTCGTGTGTGTATGTGTGCCAGGGATCAGAACAGAGGTCCCTGAGCATGCTATTTGAACCCTGTGACACTGAGCCACATCCTCAGGCCCAAACCGTAACCTTTTTTTTTTTTCCAAGACAAGGTTTCTCTGTTGTAACTCTGGCTGTCCTGGAACTCACTCTGTAGACCAGGCTGGCCTTGAACTCACAGAGATCCGCCTGCCCCTGCCTCCCTAGTGCTGGGATTAAAGACATGCACCACCACTGCCCGGCTGCAAACCATAGCTTTTCAATTTTACCACTGAAAAAATGGAGACTGAGTTTTCACAGTTCCTAACAAAGAAGCAACTTGAGTCCAGGGGGTTCGATAACAGAAATTACAAGAAATTATCAGTGTCAGCAAGCTTGTGGGCTCATTCCAATACAGTTTTAATTAGTATATTCTTTTAAAGTGAGTATTTTTCAGCCATAATTATTTATGGTATGGTGAGAAAGTAACAAGAACAAAGTGACACTGACTAAATTTAAATTCTTGGAATCAATTTTGTAAGCATGCACTTAACATGAAAACAGAGTCCATCTGAGGAATTTTCGTCTTCTGACATTTCTGTTTCCATATTCAAAATGCCCTAAAAAGTTATATTATGATATAAGGCACAGGGCTGGAGAGATGGCTAGGCAGTTAAGATTTGCTGCTCTCGCAGAGAACACAAGTTCAATTCCCTCCACCCACATAAGGCAGCCCACAGCCACCTCTGACTGCAGCTCCAGGGTATTTGCCTAGTTTGCTTTCTGTGGCAGTGATAAACTCCATGACCAATGGCAACTTGGGGAAAAGGAGGCTTATTTGGCTTTCATGTCCTGATCACAGTTGACCATTGAAGGAAATCAGGGCAGGAACGCAAGGCAGAAACTGAAACAGAGACCACTGAAGCAGTAAGCCTGGTGCTTACTGACTCGTCTCCCCATTGCTCTTGCTCAGCCTGCTTTATACAACCCAGGACCACCTACTCGGGTGGTACTGCCCACAGTGGGCTAGGCCCTCCACACCAATCAGTAATCAAGAAAATGCCTGATAGACTTGTCTACAAGCCAATCTGATGGCGGCAGTTCTTCATCGAGGTTCACTTTTCCCATGTGACCCTAGTCTGTGTCAAATTGATCAAAACCAACACACTTTTTGGTTTCTTCGGGCACCTGTACATATTTACATGCAGATACACCTACATGCATATAATTTAAAAAAATCTTTAAAAAAAGATAATAGCACAAATGTATGTTGCTTAGAACACCTTGGAAGATCATCTTTAAAACACACCAAGTGCACAGGATCATGATTTGCATATTCATTAGCATCAACTTTGGACCTCTGTAGGTTTCTGAAAATTATACGTCATCTTATGAAGATGTTGATCAACTATATGTGAAGTATTGTTAGGTTCACGCTAATAGCTCAAGTAGACGCTGAGGGACATGTGTATGGCCATACAAAGCAGTTTATTTTCTGCAGGTTACATATTGACGTCGGGGCTGTCCAATTAAAAAAAAATATGGCAGCCTCTAAAGCTGGCCATGTGGTGCCTTTTAAACCAAATAGGCAGTGCCTAGGGGATCCTTCTGATTGGTCAGGACCTGAGTACTGGATTGGCTGTTGCATCTCTGGAGGAATCAAAGGGCTTCTGAGAAAGCGAGTACTTGACAATAAGCAGAGAATGCCGCCCACCACTAGGGGCCACTGGTCCTCTCAGTATTTAACACATTCATATCAAGATGAACCATAGAAATGCGTTGGTCCCGAGAGTGCTATATGAGACATTTGAATATCCTATTCATGTGGATGTTGAAACCTTTTTTGAAATTATGTTTATTTTAATCTGTCTTTGGTGATTATTTTCTTGGGTTATTAGTTTCTGATAATTACCTTCTCACTGTTTTTATGTTTCTGGTATATCTCTGTGGCAGGGTTTGGGGGCTCAGTATTCCACTCTACCAGAACCGTTGGTGAACATGTGTGTAATGCAGTTTTCCCTTTTAGATATTTACCGCACCATCATTTGATGACAAGATTCTGGAAGTCGTTGCGGTATTTGACAGTGTGCAGATGGCGGTATCGAGGGTCATTAAACTGCAGCATCACCGGATAGCACAGGTTGGCTTCCCTGATCTAGGCTGACTGTATTTCTTGGGTCCCTGGGGCATAGGAGGAAGCTATTCCAGATGACGACTACACTGACATGCTTCTGTAATATACTGACAGCTGACTAGTACACTGACATGCTTCTGTAACATACTGACAGCTGACTAGTACACTGACATGCTTCTGTAATATACTGACAGCTGACTAGTACACTGACATGCTTCTGTAATATACTGACAGCTGACTAGTACACTGACATGCTTCTGTAACATACTGACAGCTGACTAGTACACTGACATGCTTCTGTAATATACTGACAGCTGACTAGTACACTGACATGCTTCTGTAATATACTGACAGCTGACTAGTACACTGACATGCTTCTGTAATATACTGACAGCTGACTAGTACACTGACATGCTTCTGTAATATACTGACAGCTGACTAGTACACTGACATGCTTCTGTAATATACTGACAGCTGACTAGTACACTGACATGCTTCTGTAACATACTGACAGCTGACTAGTACACTGACATGCTTCTGTAATATACTGACAGCTGACTAGTACACTGACATGCTTCTGTAACATACTGACTTTCTGTCAAGTCAGTGTCACTGTGTCACTGCAGTGGTAGAGCATAACGCTGTTCCACGGAGTGGGGTAAAACCAAACTCAGACAACGCAGATTGCATCGATTCTCAGGTTGATCTGTGATCTCAAATAACACATTGGCTTTATTTCAGTGTCGCACGGTAAAAATCACTATATTTGGCGATGAGGGCGTCCCAGTGCAGGTGGATGGTGAAGCATGGGTTCAGCCTCCTGGGATCATCAAAATTGTGCACAAAAACAGAGCCCAGATGCTAACAAGAGACAGAGTATGTAACAGTTTTTTAATTTTAATTTTTAATTAATTATGTGTATGTCGGGGGAGGTTTTGTGAATGTGCGTGCAGTGCCTACACAAGCCAGCAGAGGGCACTGGATCCCCTGGAGCTGGCGTTGTGTGGTTGTGAGCCACCTGATGCCTGTGCTGGGTCCTCTGCAAGAGTAGTGCACGCTCCTAACCATTGAGCCATCTCTCTGTCCTCCACACATTCTTCCAGGATTTTATCAGACGAATAGAAAACATCGAAAGGAGTCATCTCTTAAATAGGCTGGTTAGCGTATTTGCAGCATTCAGCTCATTATGTTTTTATGTTTAAGTAGACGGTTATTCAGTTTTGCTTTAAATTACATATTTTATTTTTTACAGTTCTTAGGTTTACTGAGCAATTGAGCGGAAAGTGCGTAGAACTCTAGTTCTATTCCCTCATATTTCTTTCCTTCTACCCTCTCTCCCCCAGCGCATGTAACTTCCTATTGTTAGTATTTTGTACTAGTGTGGCACAGTTTTTACAATTGGTAATCTAATACTATACTGTTAACTACTAGACATGGTGGCACCCACCTTTAATTCCAATACTTGGGGGGCAGAGACAGGTCAACCTCTGGTATTTCAAGCTAGCCTGGGCTACATATTGAATTCCAGGTCAGCCAGGGCTATACAGTGAGACCATCTCAAATACACACACACACACACACACACACACACACACACACTCGTAGATGGCCTTACTCTTCCTATTGTTTCTCTGTGTTCCATATCTTCTTTCTCCGTTTCTCACCCTTAGCCCTGGTAGTCATTAGCCATTTCCATAGTTTGGTCTTCCCCACTATAAGTGTTTTTAGTTAAAGTCAGCCCTCAACAAGTAAGATTGACAGTATTCATGCTATCTAGTAAAAGAGTAGAGTAAAATAAAATTATGGTTGATCATTAATTGACTAAAGATTGAAGAGTGCTGTTTATTAGCATCAGTGGTATAATCATCTTCATTGATCACATTTCTCTCTCTTACATGATATATGGAAAAACTTGAAAAATCCCTTTTACCCACTTAATGAATTTTTAGAGTATAGCAAAGTGCTCGGTTTCAGTCTCTTTCATGTAATCCCTGGCCATTGTATTTCTGTATCCTTGTGTGTGTGTGTTTAGTTAGCTATGTTAGTGTCCGAACTCCGACTTAACCATTCCCTGCAATCCTGGTTTTAAACAGGCCTTTGAGAGCACCCTGAAGTCATGGGAAGACAAGCAGAAGTGTGACTCTGGAAAGCCAGTTATTCGCACCAACGTGTACATCCATCCCGCTGCCGACCTGGCCACCGAGGAGGTGTCACAGATGCGGCTCTGCTCCCAGGCCGCAGAGGAACTCATTACTAGGTATAGGGCTTCTGCTGGAGTCTTGGCTGGGAGGAATCTAGTCTTAGCCAGTTGCGTTTTCTCCTTTAAGGTCGTTTTTGTTGCTTAGGGTGTTAATAAGGGATGCGGTCGCTTATTTCATTACCCGCCTCCCAAGGGCCTCAGCCGTGCCTCACTCCCTTTACCAGGTCTTCCACACATGCTCTCCACAGTCTGCATTTACACAGCTTGGAGAACTATGATGAGTTTGCCCCGCCACACAGTGCACTTTTCGTTGGCATTCTGCACTACCTACTTACGTGTTGCCCTGTGATTACTCACCACGTAAGGGATGTTGGAAGAAGTGTGAACAGGAACCGTGTTCCCAAGAGAGGTCATGAGACAGAATAAACAAGTTGTAGAATTGCTCCTGGCAGTACACACCAAAGATTTAGAGACCATGCATAAGTCATCTCTCGAGAAGGGAAGAGATCTTTAAAAAATGAGTTTGATGAATGTGAAAGAGATAAAATCAGTATGAAGGAACTAAATTTCAGAGCGAAAGGGAGGGAGGCTGTGACAAGCTCCGTGACCCTTCTTCACCTAAATCCTAGCTACCAAGTGGGAGTAACGACTGGCTCTGTACATGTATTCAGTCTCTGCGAGCCTCTGTTGTCTGCATCTGCAAACTTGAGAAAATGTACCATCATGGGCTGTGAACATTAAATTCTACAATGCGTACAAAGCACTTAGCATGCAGGTGATAAATGTGGTATGTTGTCCCCTGCTGTGTCACATTTCAAGTTTCAGAGAATGAAAGATAAATCCCTGGACCGGGATGTAACTGATAGAACACCAGCAAGGTCCTGGGTTCAACCCTCAGCCCCACAGTGAACCAACAAACAAGTAAAGGTCTTGGTGACAGTGTTTGTGGCCTTTCTCCCTTTTCAGCAGTGCTGTCACCAGGCGAGGAGAGACCCTTCAAGAGGCGAGCAATGCCCCAAATTGTTTATCTTGTCTCCTTTTTACTTTCAGGATTTGTGATGCAGCCACAATTCACTGTCTCCTGGAGCAGGAACTGGCTCACGCAGTGAATGCCTGCTCGCATGCCCTGAACAAAGCCAACCCACGCTTCCCCGAGGTGAGGATTTAACGGTAAATTCCCATCCCACAGATTCTTTTGGTATCCCAGCTACTGTCAAATACTGTAGAGACCCTCCCTGTGAAAGGCAGTAGTATCTTTCTGTTTCTTTGATTAAAACATTGTAAAGAAAAGCATCTTGAGAAGGCAAGAGTTTATTCGGTCAACATGTCTCCATCAGGGCATATCGCCAAGTTAGGTTCGTAACCGAGGCAGGAACCTGGAGGCAGGAACCAACTCAGAAAGCATGGAGGAATGCTGCTTACTGGCTTGTTTCTCGGGCCCACCCCGCCATGAGTAGTCTGACCACAGTGGACTGGTCCCCAACATCAGTCATCAATGAAGAAAATGCTCCACAGTCTGTGCCTACAGGCCACGTATGGAGGCATTTTCTCAATTGAGGTTTGCTCTTTCCAGAAGACTCTAGCTTGTATGTCAAGTTAGCAAACCAACCAGCACCGGTTCTTCATGAATTTCTTCTCAAGTTTGTGACTAAAATTTTGTTTGCCTTTTCCGGTCTTTTTAAAAAAAAAAAAAAAAATCCTGCTCTTATTTTTTCTCCATTTCTTTCTATTCCACTTTCAGTCACTTGCTACCTTGCCACCTCCTTTCAAGTCTTTCTACTGTTTTGTTACATTTCATTCATTCATTCATTCATTCATGCACTCATTCATTTTGGGGGTGGAAGGCAGCCATGGAGCACATGTAGAGATCAGAAGACAACTTTCGAGAGTTAGTTGTCTCTTTTCACCATGTGGGAGTGGGATCTGGGGATTAAACTGAGTCAGGCCGGGTGCCAGGCACCTTTACCTGCTGAGTCATCTCACATCTTCCGTCTGTTGTCATCTTTCTTCCTCCCTTCATCCTCTTCCTTTACTCTCTCCCCTGCATCTTAAAGGATAAACTGGGCCAGAGAGATGACTCAGTGGTTAAGAGCACTGACTGCTCTTCCAAAGGTCCTGAGTTCAATTCCCAGCAACCCCATGGTAGCTCCCAACCATCCATAATGGAATCTGATGTCCTCTTCTGGCATGCAGGTGTACATGCAGACAGAACATTCAGACTTAAATAAATCTAAAAAAAAAACCAGAAAAGGACAAACCTAGAAATGATCATATGAGCTTGGTTGGAGATGTTTAGTCATTTCTCATTGTATCTGATACCGTGCTTCACTTTTTTCTGAATTGTAAGTTGATGCTTCTGTAGTTTTCAATGTAGATGTTGATAATCGGATACAATGTAACTCTTGGAAAGTGAACCACACTGTCCAGTGGGATAGGCTAGGGGAAGCTGATACATTTTATTCTTTCAGGTATTCAATTGAAATTATCCAAACTAATGTTCAACTAAATATTATTTTTCATGATTAAAGTTCAAAAACCAAGGTATTTGGAACCACTGAGTGAAAATAATTAGATTGAACTGCAGTTGGCCCTTGAAACAACATGGAGGGTTGTTTCACAGTAGAAAAATCTTATGTATTTTTGACTCTTTGACTCTCCCACAGGTTGACTACTATAACTGTCTGTTGTTGAGCAGTAACGTTAAAAAGTCATTTAATGTGTTTTTGTTATTTTGCTTATTTATATTTTATGCATATGTATTTATTTAATTTTAGTGTATGAGTGTTAGCTTGAATGTGTCTGTGCACCATATGTATGCAGTACCCTTAGAGGCCAGATGAGGGCAGCAGATCCCCTGGGACTGGAGTTACAAAGGCTTGTGAGCTGCCTGCACTGTGGGTGCTGGAAATCGAACCTGGGACCTCTAGAAGAGCAGCCAGTGCCCTTAACTGCTGAGCCACTTCTCTATCCCCTTAACACATATTTTATATATTGCATCCGGCGAAAGATATTCAAGAATCACAAGAGAGCACTTTTCCTGCAGCTCGAAATTTCTGGGATAACTGGTCAGGCAGGGATTAGTTGTGTCACCAAGGATTTTAAGCAGATACCGTCAATACTTGAGCTCACCGTAAAGCAACAGAAGGAAGCTGAGGTTATTACAATAGTAAAATCTGTTCTGCAGTCTGTTTCACTGAGTTGTGATTTAATAGTGCACTCCACGTTTGCCTAGACTTTCCCCAGCTGAGACTGCCACTATTTTTATGAGTACATTTTTAAAAAAGGTTTATTTCATTTTAACTCTGTATGTGTGTCTATGTTGGGGTATATGCAGGCAACTGCAGGTACCCCAGGTGGTCCAAAGAGATCCATAGAGCTGGAGTCTCAGGCAGTTACGAGGCATCTGACATGGTGGTAGGAACTGAACTCAAGTCCTGCCAAAATAGCGAGTACTCTGAGGAGCCATCTCCCACCCCCACCCCCCACATTTGGATAGCTTAATTTGTGTGTGTATTTTATGTATTCATGGCCTATTTAACTTTTTCTTAATTTTATTCAGTATTTCTTGGCTATGCCGTTCCCCTTCAAGATTTTTCAGATTGTTACAATATCTACAAAAGTATGCATAGCTGGGCTCCCACTGTTCAAACCCATGGTCTGCAGGGGTTACCTGTATAGTCAGATACTGACCTCCTTCAAGACTTGAGTCTCTTTGATTTAACTTTTATAGGTGTGTGTGTGTGTGTGTGTTTGCTCATTCTTTTGATTCTATGATTTATTAACAGAGATGACCGTACTAACACTCTGTGTACAAGAAATTGAATTTGATAGTTTTTTTTTAAATCTTTTATAACAAGAATAAACTTTTCAGAATTTATTGTTGATGGAGCCGTAATTTAATATGGAAGTATCTATCTTTGTTGTTCTTTTCTAGACTCTTACAAGAGATACTGCCACCGAAATAGCTATCAACGTCAAGGCGCTGTATAATGAAACAGAGTCTTTGCTAGTTGGCAGGGTTCCTTTGGTAAGGAAAAGAAATGCTTGGTAGCTGTTTTAGGTTGCCTTTGTGCCTGTCCTACACTGTGACCAAAAGCAAAGCAGGGAAGAAAGTGTTTATATTTCATTTTACAACCCCCCCCAGGTCAGAATCCATCACTGAGGAAGTCAGGGCGGAATCCTAGAGGGAATTTGCGGGGCAGAGACCGCGGAGGGACTCTGCCTACTGGCTTGCTTCTATGCTCAAGTTCAGCTATCTTTCTTTTACAGCTCAGAGCCAGCTGCCTGGGGATGGTGCCGCCCACTGTGGACTGGGCCCTCCTCCATTGATTGGCAATTAAGAAAATGCCCTGCAGACAAGGCACAGGCCAATCTGATGAAGGAAATTCCTCACTTGAGGTTGCTTTTCCCCAGGTGATTCTAGGTTTGTGCCAAGTTGGCACCTGAAACTAGAACAATAGAGCAGATGCCTTAGTTCATCAGTGAGTGTGTTCTGAGGAGACCTCTGACCTCCATTCTTAGATCTTCCTTTTGGCCAGACTTTTGCCTTCAGGAAAGCAAGGCTAAGCTTTAGCGCTGTGATTCAGGCCATCACGTTCTTACGCCACCCATCTCTGCCTGGTCAGCTTGGAGAGATTTGAGCTGTATAAGGTATAGTAGACATTCCTCAGCTACTCGCACATGTACAAATTTAGGAGAAATCACAGGTTCGTTCCCCAAGTGAGTATTGGAAATATGATTGGTCTGCTCTTCTAGATCGGCTTCATAAACATTGCGTTTCAAGAACTGTTTGTTTTACCCCAGTGTGGCCCCGGAAATCAAGTATAAGAAAGTGTGTATCTGGCTAAAGCCCACAGGCCTGGAGCAGAAATACAAACCAGCCCTTTTCTGAATGGTTTTTTTGAATGTTCTAATATTGAATCTTGCCACCGCCTAGAGCTGGATTGTGGCATTAGGCATGTGGAAAGCCTAATACAACAGCTGTCTTTCCCTTCCTTGTAACCCCCTTTGAATGATCTCGAGCATTTCTTTCCACAGTAGGCTCATCTGTTTGGGCAAATATAAACCTAAATAAAATTATAAAAGGCATTACATCATAGTGCCTGAAGAAGCAGGTTGAGGAATGGGAGCTTGGACTTTCTGCTCCCCTGTGACTCTGGTCCAGTGAGACGCTGCCCCAGGGCATCCTTTTTGCTGAGGAAACTCAGAGGCTTCCTTAGGTCTAATGCTCTTCACCCCTTCCAGGGGAACTGAAACTCAGCTTCCAGGGCCACAGGGTGGCTATCTCCACTTCTGCTAAGTAGAACTTGTAGGAAGAAGCATTGGCTACTTGTTAAGATAAGTGGAAGCCCCTTCTTGGCTGTTGTTGGCATTACTTTTGTTACCCAGAATCTTCCATTGTTTTTCCAAAATAAGCTTATCAGAAATCCTGTGCGCTGATATTTTAAATTGAGATGTGCTTTCTTTGTGTTACTTGAAAGACTTTTAACATCTTTTGTGATGAGAAATCAAAGCATAACTTTTTCCTTTACGCCAAAAGTATCTATTTTGCTCTAGTGAATTATAGTTAGTGATTGTATTATGTTACAATATAAGAACATCCCCTCCATTTCTAGTTCTCTGTGATTCTTAAACATTGATGTTTGATTTGTAATGCGTCCCAGTAAATTTTATCCAAACTCTTAACAATAATGGTATGATAATAAAGAGTATTATATTTGAGAGCAACTGAAGTTTGTTTTTCATTTTACTTCCAGAACAAATGTGAAATACCATCTAATCAGTTTTGAAAGGCATACATTCTTAGACTAAAAGCAAAATGGTAAAACATCACACAATAGAGTGGAGAAGTCTCCTTGTGTTTATTAACTGCTAGGATATGCTTTCAGTAACACAGGGAATGAACAATAAAAAGGTGCTTATAATAAATGATAATGGGGCCGGGAGATGGCTCAGCGGTTAAGAGCACTGGCTGCTCTTCCGGAGGAAGAGTTCTAACAAGAGCAACCACTTATCATCAGAAGGAAGGGTGCTCAAAGTGGCCCAGTTGTCGTATGAAGTTGGTCCCTGAGTCTTGCTTTGTTCTGCTCTCTCCCCCTGCCGTTGGTTGACCAGCAGTTGGAATCGCCCCACGAAGAGCGGGTGTCCAGTGCCTTACACTCTGTGGAGGTGGAGCTACAGAAGTTAACCGAGATCCCCTGGCTCTACTACATCCTCCGCCCCAATGAGGACGAGGTACGTAAAATTAGGCCTGTTGATGAATACAGACCGTACGACTTTAGAGTTTGAACTTAGCTTTGAAAAAGAGACATTTCAGGGAAATGAAGTTTGAACACTACTTTGAAATGTTTGGTTGTTAAGGGAGAAAAGGCCTTTTTGTGAACGGGGGCATTTAGGAGAGTGGTACATGTTCATATTCAGAACCCATTTGTGCTGCCTGGTTTTATGTCAACTAGAATCAAGATAGAGTTGTTTGGGAAGAGAAAACCTCAATTGAGAAAATGCCCTTACCAGATTTGGTTGTGGGGAAGCCTGTAGGACATTTTCCTAAGTAGTGATTGATGGGGAAGGGCCCAGGCATTGTGGGTAGTTCCAATTCTGGGCTGGTGGTCCTGGGTGCTATAAGAAAGCAGGCTGAGCAAGCCATGGGAGCAAGCCAGTGAGCAGCACCCCTCCATGGCCTCTATATCAGCTCCTGTCTCCAGGTTCCTGCCCTGTTTGAGTTCCTGTCCTGACTTCCCTCAGCTCTGGACTGTGATAGGGAAGCCAGAATCAACCCTCTTCTCTCCAGGTTACTCTTGGTCAAACTGATGCTTTGCCACATCAATAGAAACCCTAACTAGGATGCCATTCTTACTTTATTCTAATTAACAGGGTGGGGTTTTCTTCTCATAACTTCCTAAAACAGTTTTTTTTTTCTTTTTCCTTTTTCCCTTTTTTTTTTTTTTTTTTTTTTTTTTTTTACTTGATTTAAGCAGGAGCCTCCTATTGATTGCACCAAAAGGAACAGCAAAAGCACAGTCTTTCGTATAGTGCCAAAGTTTAAAAAAGAAAAGACTCAGAAACAGAAAGCAAGTTCACAGCCTGGTAGGTGGTCCCACAGTCGGGGGGAAAGTAACTTACTGAAAAGGTATCTGTGAGGGGGTGGGGATGTTCTAACTCTAGGTAGCAGTGAACATTCCCAGCATTGTAAATATACTAGACATCACTGAATTGTACATTTTAAAATGGTTAAAATTGTACCCTGAGCCATGCAAGTCATGTCACACCCAGTGTGTCAAGTTATTGGTCAGGGCATGTCGTTACAAGTGGAAGAAGACGACGAGGCGGTCACTAAGTCGTTTCTGTCCTGTCCAGTTGAGTCACTGTGTCCATTCCAAGGGGTCTTTAGCTTCTCAACAGCCACTTCAGACATCAGTGTATAACTTCATTTTTTTCCCCAGAGCTAAAAAATCCAGATCGCTTTGATAAGAGGAACATAGACACTTTCTTTTACTCGGCTTGCTAAATAACATTTTTTTTTTTCACTGAAGTTACAAATCCTCTTTTTCCTGTTTGAAAGACACCATTCCACCCTTTGATAATGCCTGTGTACGTGCTACTTGCATTCTCCAGCAAAGAGTAAGCCTTCTGTAGCCTGATGCTGTTTCTAGTTCCCTCCCCTATAAGTTTAACTTTATGCTGTCTGGGCTAGTTAGTACCTTGGGAATTCTGTGGATAGATTGGCCTTTCATAATGAAATCATATATAAATTCTGGGAGGAGTTTTATAAATTCTTCTGAGTTAGCCCTGTGGTCTTTATAAAAAGTGATATAAAACCTTACATCTACAGGGATAGCTATTGAGGAACGTTTAAAAACTAAACACAACAACAAGAGTAGGTTTTTAATTATGCTAACTAGTGTTGAATGAAAGGTTTGAAAACTATTATTCATACTGAAAAGGTAATCCAACTAGTCTTGGATTGCAGTCTGAATAGTTTTTAAGCGACGTTAAAGTGATCTGTGGCCATTTATTGTTGTAATTATCAGTAACAATACAGTCAATAAAGCAACACTTGAAGTCAACACAATGTTAAGAAGAGTATGTAAAACCAAGTAGCCCAGATCAGATTCTAATTTTTAATTAGCATTTGTAGCTCATTTCTTTTTCTTCTCTTTTCTTTTCTTCCTTCCTTTCTTTCTTCCTTTCTTTCTTCCTCTCCCTCTCCCCCCCCCCCTCTCTCTCTTTCTTTCATTTTTTTCCTGAGAGGGTTTCTCTGTTGTAACTCTGGCTGTCGTGGAACTCACTCTGTAAACCAGGCTGGCCTCGAACTCACAGAGATGCTTCTGCCTCCCAAGCGCTGGGATTGAAGGTGTGCGCCACCACTGCCCGGCTTGTAGCTCATTTCTAACTAAACATTTTCACTCATGGTCTTAAAGAAAAACACTGGAGAGATCTTTATAATTTTTGCGTTATCAATGCTAACAGTGCGGAATTAATACCCTAACGCGCATTGTGTAGTTTACGTGGAAACTGGATTATGACTAAAGGCGTGGTGGGTGCAGGTGGCACACATCTTTGTAATCTTTGTACGGTCAGATCCTGGCGTTTGTTGGCAGTCTGTCACGTGCATGGGAAGGGGAGGGTAGCTCTGCCGAAGCACCACCTTCCCTTTGCTAGCACCGCTGCTGTCTGTTTTGCATCTTCTCTGGCCGACCTTTGCTTTGTAATGCACTGCGCATGTAGAAATTAAGGGGGTTTTGCTCTTAACTTTGGTAGTTCAGAATTGGGGCACAGAGGAAGTTGCTGCTTGGCTGGATCTGCTCAATTTGGGAGAGTACAAAGAAATCTTCATCCGTCATGACATCAGAGGGGCTGAACTTTTACATCTGGAAAGACGAGATCTGAAGGTATTTTTTTTTTTTTTTCTTTCCTCTTGCGCTTCTCTTTGGCCTTTGGAAAATTTTCTTGCAAAACAATTCTTTTTCCTCCTGTGTGTCTCCTGCTTTCCGCTTGGCTTGCGTTCTGCAAATGTGCGGTCATCTCACTCACCCGTTGTCTTGTGGCCTGACTCCCTTGTGTGCTTTTCCCATGAGAATGTGCGCAGTGTGTTCCTGTCAGAACCGTGCTCTGACTCTCCTGGCTGAAGCACAGCATGCACCTAATGACTCCTCTCTGCATCCGTGTCGTCGGTGTGGCTGTTACTGTCCTAATGTTTCCAAGTGGGCGTTTTCTACCGTCTCGTTGTGTTGCGGCTGCATGGAGGGTGATGGCTGTTGTCGGAAAAGACTAAAAATGGATTGAATATAAGGTTAACTAAAAATTAATGTGAAATACTAGTAAGAAAGCCTTTCTATTATATGGAACTAGATATGAGACTGCAGTGATAAATTTAAGAGTCCTTTGGTCTTGTTGTGTTTCTAAACTGGAGTTAGAGGTCACAGGAATAACTAGACCAATAAATCAAAACTTCCCTTCCATGACACATCGTTGGTATCTTATTAGTCTCAAAAAGAAATACATTATTTCCTAGTAAACGGAGCTTAAAATATGCGTAGCTTTTGCAGAAAGCAGCTTAGAGCTGCTTCCTCTGCTGTGTATGCCAGAGAAGGAAAACCTTTCACGGATGGTGTGCAGCAATTCTCCTTTATTCTCTGGGTACAGACTCAACAGTAGAACAGCCGAAGTAGGATTGTTCTGCCCAGGATTTAAGACTAGAGTGCTGGATCTGGAGAGATGGTTCAGCGAGTGAAGCTTCTGCTACCCTGACCTCGGAACCTGAGGTCACTGTACCCATGCAAACGACAGTAGCCAGGTGGAACAGCCTGTCTTAAACCTTTGACCTGGGGGTGAGCAGAGACAAGATTCTCAAGAATTCTCTGGCCAGTCAGGCTAGCCAGTAGTCTCTAAACTCAGTGAGAGACCTTGTCTCGAAAAATAAGGTCATGAGTGATGGGGGAAGAGACACATCAGCTCCTGGCCTCCACAGGCATGCGCACATAGAGCAGCACGCAGAGCAGTTCTCTGTCTTGTATTTCCTCACCACACGCTGCCGTTTCACGACCACAGTAAATCCCGTTGCTGAAACAATCCCTTTCCGACAGCGCATGTGGTAGAATGTGTAGAGTTAGGAGCTTTTCCAGCACCTTCATAGCTCTTGTGCTTCCATCTGCATGATTTAGCAGAGATCCTGGCACAAGTAAAGGACCGCGTGAAGTTCCTGTCTTTATTAAGGCATTAAGGAGTTGTACAGTGCTTTAGCAGATCAAAAGGGGGAATACTGTTCATATCCAAACATTGTTAGCTGTGATAATAATAAATTAATAGGTTAACTAATTATTCTGAGAGTCCTAACTGTTGCAGGTCAGAATATACAGCGCTAGAGTTCATACGGCAAAGATGGACCTCAAAACTTGAGGCGAATGCATGCACATCTGCATGAACATAACACATGCACGGAACCAGGGCCTTTTTATAGCTGAAGTTTGTGTAGTTTCTGGTAACACTGGCAGGTTGCAATATTTATTGAATAGTTGCTGGTTAATGGATTGCACTAGGTTCCCTCAGTGTCTTCTGCTTTCTGGAGGCTCACATCATACATATGCTGAGCTTGTTCATGTTATGCAAATACATATGCAGATATATACTCATCACACATATGTATACATATACATACACATGCACATGTATGGAATGTAGCAAATAATTTGACAAATGTTAACGCTCATACATACACACAGAAGCCAAATTAGAATGAGAGTCATCTGTGTGGAGAGAAAGTAAGAGAAGAAAGGAAATGGTTAAGCATTAATTTACTAAACTTTCTCATTAGGTTTTCATGATTTGGTTTTGTTTTCTTTGTGTTTTTAATGCCAACTCGGTTCCCTCTTGATTGACACTTTGCTTTAGAAATTTGTATTGCCACAACTCTTCTGGTTCCAAAGTAGGGTTATGGGAGATAGGAAGAGGGTGTTTTTAGAAAGAGCCTTCTAGGCCACAAAAACCATGAAACCTGAGATCCGCCTTCCCTGCTCTTTGTGTCTGAACTGTCAGAAGTAATAGACACCCTTAGACTAGTTCATAAACTCTGGGAAAGGATTGCCTGCTGCAGAGTCATCTCTCGCCCTGATTGCTTCCGCTCCTACTTGTGAATATGTCAGTGGTTCACAGTGTCTTCTCTAGCCCTTGCCCTGCTTAGTGAGCTTTGGGATTCTGTTACCAACTGGCTGTGGTACTTGGGGGTCAGGAAGGGCATAGATCTTACCATGTCCCAAGAGGGCTGTCCTCTATCCCACTCCTGCTCTGTCTCTTCACCAGCTCTGCATCTTGCTGAACCATGTCCATAGCCCTTTGGGTGCCAGAAGCAGAGAAAGCCAGAGTCAGATTTAGCATTTTCCTCTTCCTGAGCCATCTCGCCATTCAACCAAACCCTCACCTTGTAGATTCTGCCCAGCATTGCTCTCAAGTTCTTCCCAGGACCTTCCTTCATGCTGCGTCTCACATCTCCCGTTCTTGTGGAAGATTGGTAGCTCTCATCTCCGTCTTCCCACTGTTCCTCTGTCTCTCCAGTCCGAGATCCACATTGAACCACCGTGACGCATTGCTGTCTTCAGCCGAGCACATTACTTTTCAGCTTAAGACCTTCCGTGCTTCTTACTCTTGTGAGGGTAGTGGCGCCCATCTCTGTGGAGGCCCAGAGGCCCTGCCTGTTCTCCCACCCTCTTGTCTCTGGCCCCTCACTGGGCCAAGGGCACTTTGACCTCCTTTCAGTTGCTTCTGACCATGAGAATGTGTCCTCATTGCTTGTGTTTCCCTCACCACCCCTCCACCCAGTTCATTCCTTCCCAGGGCTTGGCTTAGGTGTCCCTTATCCCTGGAGATTACTAAACAACTGAAGGTAGCGACCTGACCGTCTAAACTTGGCAAAGAGAAACATCCTAACATGCGTTAGCAGAGGAGGAAGCAGGCAGCGATCTGCCCCTGCTGAACATAGTAGGGAGGAACACTGGATGCACAAGATGGTAAAGGCAGAGTGGAGGGCTGCCCCCCCACATTCGGAAGGTTGTATATGGGTGGGTGAGAGATAACTCAATATCTACAAAGGAGTCTTTGGCAAGATTATGTCTATTCATCCAAAGAAACAAAAAGTCAGTAATAAGGAATATGATAGATACAATCAAATAAGGATACAAGTCTGGGGAGACAGAGTCTGGGCAGGAATCTAGCCAAATCAATGGGCCCCAGGTTCAGAGAGACCCCCATTTGAAAATAAATCAGAGGGCAACATAAGAAGACACTCCGTGTTGATCTTTGGCTCTACATTCATACACAAACTACATACCTGTCTGCACATGTACATTACACACAAGCATATGCACATAAGAACTAAGTATACAATGATGCAAATATATGATACCCTCTAAAATGAAAGCTATCTCAAGTGCCAAAGCAAATCTTTATTGCAGCCTAACAACTAGAAGACATGAAGATAACTGAATTTGGCCCAAGTAAAGAAATAAGCTAAGAAGCCAATGTAACCGTGTCACCCTCTAGAAACATTCCTCTCGTTTTACCAAAGCAGTAATTCTGAGTAGCATACCAAAGGTGTTTGTATGGCAGAGAACGCAGTGTTCATGTGGCCTAAGTTAAGATATTTAATACACTTAAATATATTTTATAGTCAGAGTAGTGTATTATTACAAGGTCTAAAGGCTACGCCTTCTGCTCAAATGGGAACTCTGAAGTGTAGCATTTGCATATTTTTTGCAAAAAAAAATATTTTTTATTCATGTGTATGTGTGAGTGAATGCTATATATACAGGTGGCCAAGGCCAGCAGAAGCTTAGGATCCCTGGAGCTGGAGTTACATGTAGTTATGAGCCACTTGTCGTGGGGGCTGGGGACTGAACCTGTGTCTTCTGGAAAAGTAGCAAGCTTTCTTAGTCACTGAGCCATCTCTCCAGCCCCATTAAAATACTCATTTATTTCTAAATTTACACAACAGATAAGGATCTGGGCTTGTCCTTAAGTTTGATATGTATCACATACCCAAGAAATGTTTAACAGCCTTAGAACTAATTTTGTTTACCCTGGTAACATACAAGAACATCTGTTTTTCTGGGTCAATTAAGTTTGATAAAAATATTATCCTGAAATTATCTCAAGCTTGGAAAGCTATGGGAAATGGTTTTCTAGGAGGATTTAGAACGGTGGTTATTATTACTGCTCTAGAGTGTAAGAGAGATAGTGTGCACTGTTTCCATGTGTGTGATTTAAATCAGTTTATCTGCCTCATTTATAAGTTTAAAAATAAATCTAGTTCTTAAATTATAGAACGTTCCTAGAAGTTTCTTATTGTAAACACATCATCTTGTAGTTACCTTACCTTTTGGAGGATGGATGTTGTTTCAGGCAAGATAGGAGATTAAAAAACAGGAGAATCATTTAGAAGCACTGGGGAGAGCTAGCCTGGCGTGCTGTGCAAAGGGACTGAGACAAGAGAAACCTTGACTCATCAAAGTGGAAGGGGACAACCAACTCCCAAAAGTTGGTCTCTGGACTAAATATGGTCACTGTGCCATGTGCATGCCCACGCGCATACATGTACACACACACACACACACACACACACACACACACACACACGAATATTAAATCAGATAATCCAGGCAAGTCAGGACTCCTGATTCAACTACAAATAAATTTACAATTTAAATTTAGGTAGTGGGCACTGGTATCTTCCTCTAGGATTAAGCCTCACTCTTTTTTTCTCCCCAAAGTCTGGGTCTCAAACTCACTGTGTAGCCAAGGATGACCTTGAACTCCTGATCCATCAACCCAGGACTTGAGGTGTGTGCCACCACTTCCGGAAGGCTCCAATTTTAAGTTTAGTATTTTATCACAAGAGCTGGTTATGGTGGCACATAATCCCAGAGGTTGGGAAGCTGAGGCAGGAGGATCACTAAGAGTTCAAGAGTAGGCTGGATGACATAACAGGACCTTGTCTCCAGAAGAAAAATAAAAAAAAAAAAAAACAACTAAAAGTGTGTGTGCATGTACACACAAAAAAGCATGGGCCTTAAAAGTCCTGTAGTCCTATATCGTTTGCCTCAGAATCCGTTGGAGCCTCTTTCCAAAATGAAGAGGGAAAACCGTTATTAGTTTTGACTCTTGAACATTTTCCCTCGCTGTACATTATTCATGAAAATAGTCACATTTAAGAGACGTTTCTGGGGCATGGTATTTTTTTATTGATTGGCCATTTTTGAGTACCAAGCTATTTTTTTACTTTCTTAACTTAGTTCTCTAGCTGTCATCTCAGAACCATTGCATATAAACTGTTAAGAAAACGCGTGATGTAAATGCTAACTATGCTAATAACTAGTTGAAACTTTAATATCCAGTTTTCCTTATTGGTAAACTTGTCTTACTTCTCCCTCCCTTCCTTCCTTTTATCTTTCTCTTTCTTTCCATCTTTCTTTTTTTTTAATTTTTATTTTTTAGGACCTGGGGATACCGAAAGTGGGTCATATGAAACGAATTCTCCAGGGAATTAAAGAGCTTGAAAGGAACCCTCCCAACTTGGTCTGAGGTGTGGTCACACTGGTGCTACTTCTGGGAAGACACGTCCTTAGGCTCAGTGCAGAGCTCTCGGAAGCCCTGGCTGTTTTCGCGACTCACTGCATAGATACGCACCACTGAAGCACCTCTCCGGATTGATTTTGCTGTGCGTGAAAGTTTTGATTTGAGGTATTAGAAAATAATTTTTGTGCCAAAAAAAAAAAAACCATTCCACAAAGCCATTTTCTTACTGTGCAAACCTGACATGCTAGAAAATGCTCACAATAGTGAAAGCAGAGGGGGAAGGGCCGGAGACGATTGCCCTGTCTGACAGGTGGAATTGCTTGCTCGTTGTCCATGCTCCTTAGACCTGGGCTGACGGGAGGCTCTTACATGCACCTGCAGCTGTTTAACAGCATGCAGCTGAAACTTCTCAGGCTCCACTAGTGGAGGCCTTGGCTCCTTCCTAAAAACCACTGGCTTGGAGATAAAGATAGGAATTGTATTTTGAGTCTTTTCACCTAAGTTCCCGGTATCCGCTGGTCAAAGAATATGGTGAGACCAATCCACCCATCGTACCGATCCATCGTACTACGGACGATGCAAATTTAATGCACGATGTTCCTGCCTGAGTTGTCATTCTTTTTCTTGCATGTCATATATATTATTGTAATACTTCGATAACTTTGATATCTGTTATAATGAAAATTTAATTTATTATCACCCAAATACCCAAGCACTTTTTGGTTGGTTAAAGGCACTTTTCTTCCGTGTGGACTTTTGAGTAAATATTCCACACCTAAGACTCTGGAAGTTCGTCTGTGCCATAATCAACAAATGATATACATCTTAAGCAAAAAAAAAAAAAAAAAAAAAATTATTCATCTATTCCAAATCATGGGTGTGTGCATTAAGAGAATTGTTGGGCATTTTCATAAGCTTACATGTTCTGTTGCCTAACAAAAGTTACTGCAACTTTCCAAAACCAAGCCCCATATTTTATTCCTGTTTTTACATTTAAATTTAATAGCCATTTTGAGTTTCTGCTTGAATTTGTAAGACTGTTGACACCCAGGAATTGCCGAAGGTCTCAGCTGGAATCTGTGTGCTGGACTATCCGGAGCTATCTGGACTAGCTAAAGTGGTTTTTGACATGAACTCCCCCATGGAAGAAATTTAATTTTGTTCCTTAAGGGCTTTTTGTATTATTATCTCACCTGCATTTTGATAGTCTGACAGATAGATATTATTTTTCCTTTTCTAAATCATTGTATGTCAGTGTTTCTCAAAAGAATTATCAAGTATTTGAAAGCCAAAGGTATTCATGTCCAAAAAAGTAAAAAAAAAAAAAACCAACTTTATAAGTGTTTTCTGGACCTTGTATGCCAAAAATCAATTGTAATGCTTGGAAGTTCTGTGTGTAAGAGAAGCAAGCAAGTTGCTGACAGCTTTTGTAATCCGCTAGGTGCTCAGTAGATACACATACCCACACATGTGTGCACATACATGCCCATATACCTTTATCTGTACATATGCACTTACTTACATATTGTTTTGAGATACAGTATCCCTGATACTTTCTAGACAATCATTTGCCCAATATTTGACATTTTACGTTTTATTTCTAACTTGGGTATTTACTAGTAAAAATCACAGAATTTAAGTATCTTAAAAATAAATGAGGGTGTGGCCTGGAGATCTCTTGTCTAGGATAGTCAAGGCCTTGGGCTCCATCCCTGGCAGGACAAAAACAAACAAGCAATCAGACAAACCCAATGGGTTTCTGACCACTTGTGCACAATGGAAATTTTCCAAGGATAATTCATGTCAAGGCATTTGAGCTGATAGTAAGCCAACCCCCTAATAACTTTAGTGTTCTGCACACCTGTGAAGCCGAAGGTCTCCTTTGTGGTCACTTTTGTATACCCCCTAGTGGGCACCATGCCTACCACAGACATTTCCTGTGAAGCTAGATAATCAGAGGTCAGATTCCCAGAGCTCTCCACAGATCATTGTTTAGGAAAAGAGGGTGGGGTGGGGAGGGGACTCTAGTATAAAGAGTGTAAAAATTATTATTGGGTTTTCACCTTTCCTCAGATACATCTTTGTCAACAGAAAGGATGTTCTAATGGCTACTGCCTTAGGGTGCTCAGTGATTGGCCCTTCTTTTCTTTGGTAATCTTTTTACTTCCTGCTAACACCTTTGATATAGATTGTGAATCTCAATTCATGGAAGCGTTGATTGAGTAGGATGGCTTTGGAGTGATGGAAATCCTTTTAGATGAGTGGTTTTGTCCAATGTGGACATTTTCTCTGTTTTCCATGTCTGCGTGTATCTGCACTGGACTTCAGTGAGTTCTGACACCTGCTTACCAGCAGGGTGCTCTCACAGCCTCCTTCAGTCTCTGTCACTGTCACAAAGAAACTATCTTATACTGGGTGGGGTTTTAAAAACAGGAAAGTGGGAGTTGCCTCTCAGGAGTCACAGCTGGTGTGCAGATGACGGTGTCTTTGATCCTGGCTCAAGTGGAGAGAGACGTTCACCTGAGCACCCGACTGTGGTTTGCTCTTTTCTCCTCCAAATTATTTCATACTCTTTTTTTTTTTTCTAGAAGGAAAGGGACAAAGTCTGGTTTAAGCAATACTCCAGTTGACTCTGTTTCTCATCCACGTCTGCTCAGATTCTCGTCGTCTTCTGCTCTCCTTTCTCCATCAGTTCCCCCATTACCAAACAACACCTTTCACCCCCTCCCTGATTTTTTTTTTACCATCACAGATCATTTGGCGAAATGTTGGGAGGAATTAAATGAATTTTTATTTTAGTAGATAATTGGAGTGAATTAATGGGTTGGGTCACTTGTAGACATATTGTTGTGGTTGAGAAGAGGCAAACTGGGTGTTCAGATCTGTCCTTTCTGGTATTTTAGCCACTGGACACCTGTGGCTATTCAGCTCAAGTTTATTATTACTAGAAACTCCATTTATCAGTCGCAGTACCCACATCTGAGTGCGCTGTAGCCACAGATGTAGAACATCTCCACCATGGTAAAAGAATTCTGTTTGGCTGCAGAGTACTAGATCACTGCTACTCAAAAGGTGGGCCGTGGGCCATCAGCATCCACATTACCTGGGAGCTCACAAAAACGCAGAGTCCTGGAGCTGATGGTCCAGCGGGTCTGGCAGCAAGTGTGATGTCGGATGCCACACAGAAGTGTAAGGAGAGAACCAATTACAGACCTGTCCTCCGACCTCTGTATACCCACCATGGCATGCTCACCCACGTTCACCATGCATACACACACAATAATAAACGAACTTCTTTTAAAAATGTAGAACCTCAGGTCCACACTCCAGGTCTGCTGAATCCAGATCTTCCTTTTGGTCAGGTTTCTCAGGCCTCTCTCCCGTCCTGGGAGAGGCTTTAAGCTGCCTCTGAGTCACAGATGCTCAGTTTGCTGTTCAGTTGCTCATGACTTGGTTCGTGAACGTTTGAGAAGAATCTGTGCTGAGCTAAAGATTAGGCAGTTTCCTCCAACTTGTACATTTTCATTTTCTTTCATCAGTAGATTATCCTGTTGGCGTAGTTCGTGCTTGAAGGCACATAGCAGCCCACACACACTAAATGAATCATTAGGTATGCAAAAGGAGGAAAAAAAAAGGATCAGAATGATTACAAGACAAGTGAATGTGTCATTTGAACTCTGAAAGCAGGCATATTTTGCTAGATTTGGATCTCTTTGTCTTATGCTAACTTGTCTTGATTTTTACATGGTTCATAATCCCTAAAAAATAGTTCCTGAAAAACAACATGTTCTTGGCCTCCGGATTCAAATTGTTTAAGTCTATAACGAGATCTTTTCCCGATGATTTATTGTCAGGAATCCGTCCTTTAATTATTTTTATAAATTACAATTATTTTTATAAATTGCCCAAACATAGCTTCCTAGCTACTTTGATATATAAGATCTTACTATTGTTGACTACGTGGGTTATTTTGACATGAATTGACAAGCTATGACTTGAAGAAAATCATAGGTGATCCCTTTGTACCCTACTTCTGGAGTAAACTTCCAACTGAGCTAGAGTACATAGTGAACTTTCGTTTTCCAAGGATGGATTCTTTAGGGATATCAATTTTAAGTCAGCTGTAAAATCAGTTCCTTTCTCAGCTCTGACATCTGGAAGTCTCTCTTGGCTCCTCCACCTCAATGGACACGTTCTCTGTCGGGTATAAGTTGATTAGATACGGGGTTTAGAGTTGATTAAAAGAAATGGCAGTTTTCAAATACCAAGCTCTCCCAGCACAGGTGAGGAAAAAGGAATCAGAAATGAAAGTTCCTCAAAGGGAGCTGCTAGCTAGGGGGGTGACCTTTGCCTAGTGGCTCGGCTGCCTGGTCTCCCCTTCTCCCATCGCCCCACCCCAAGGGTAGTGAGCCCTTCCTGGAGCTTGTTTCTGCTGTGGCATCATCCCTCAATTGACTTTTGGGTCACAATCTCTGTCACATTGGTAATTATACCTTAGCAATAGGATTCCTTCACAAAAAAGCAACTAGAATTTTTAGAAAGTGATCATTATTTTTTTATATATAGCAAAGCATTGTTTTTCTCATTATTTTCCAAGGTTTTGCTTAAAGATGTTTATGTTAGAAGGGAACATAAAGGTTTGTTGATACAGAGAACAGAGAGCTCAAAGACAGCTGGACTGGTCCTACCTTTCTGTATAGTTCTGTTATTTACAGGTAGAGAAATTAAACAGAGTAACCAAGACTGCATTAACTCAGTAACAATGCTTAAGATAGACTCCACATTATATATTATAGGTGAACAACTTACTTCTTATTATATAATTTAAGATATTATATTTACATTATTTAATATACTCCTAATTTTTTGCACTTCCAAGTTTTAGTTGGAAAATAAAAACCAAGCCACAGCTTAAAGATTATTTAAAAAATCCATATGAAAATATTTCATTTTAGCTACAAGTTACCCATTGTGTAAGACTTTGTAAATAGTTTGGGTATTTCATACTATCTACATTTCAAGAGTAAATTAACCAAACCCAGCAGAACGCAGGATTACTTACAGAATACATTAAAGACATTTCATACTCAACTGATGCTCTCAGAGTAGGATAATGCAGTTAAATATAAGCAAACAAGGAAGGAGAATGTGTTTTGTGAGACCCTTCATATTTGATTGCACTGTTGCTCTACACGGCCTGGCCATTCCCACTTCCACATTCTGAGTCCTACGAGCACTACGAGCTGATAGCTGGTAGGTAGTGTTGTGAGAGGTTTGGGTGGTGTAACACGCCCGGTTTTGTGAGTTATATATTGTGTACTGAAGATGACAAATACATTGGAGTAATATATTTATCTAGAGCTGGTAAATATGAAAATTATTTTCAAAACCTTCAAGGAAAGTGTATTGGCTTTTTTCTTTAAGTGAGATAAAAGTCACTTGTAAGTTTAAAATGTCTATTTGTACAACAGTTTTCTCCTTTTACTGGTATTATTCATTTTCATATTACAATTTTTCTTAACCTTTTTATACCAAAAGAGTTATCGTGCTGGTCATTCAAACTTGCCAAGATGTCTTTGAGTGTGCAAGACTTTTGGCATATAAAATATTTAAATAGCAAACAGATACAAAAAGCTTTGTGTATTTTGTGGCTTTAACGGCAAGCATTGTACCTTTGAATTTCTCTCTGTGAGACAGCGCTGACGTCAGCGTCGTCCCTCAAAGGCAGTATTACTTAGAACTGGTTGTGTAAACAGTGCCCTTATTTATTATGTTGTGAAATGTCCTCTCTATACAGAATGCATATTCTAGCTCCTTTCACTCTATGCTGCTGCTGCCTGGCGTGTAATGGCTGTGTTAATGGTTGGCTTGTATACTTGAAGTGCTTGTTTCTGTCAAACAGATGCCCAGTGTTTTCCTCCTTTAAAACAAAGCAAAACAAAACAAAAACCTTTTTTCTTTCCTGTCTTAGGTAAGTTGAACAGTCATAGAAACTTTTCTGCAAAATGAGTTTTAAACCTAAAAGGGCACCAAGCAGAAAGAAAAGCACTAAAATGAATAATGTAGTCAAGAGATCTGTTATGCTCTATTCTGCCCAATCTATGTCGTGTCTTCAGCCTGCGACTCTTTGTCTTGTGAATTTCCATGGTGGGGACATGTCTGCAGTTGCACTGGCCAATGTGGCATTCCAATGAGTATTGAATCTTGAATCCTCCCAGAGATCTCATACCTCTAATGTCCAGCCCTTGGTTCCAAAGTCTGTGCTTGAAACCTGTTTCCATTTGGTTTTGGGCTACACTGCACACGGGAACCATGGTGGACAACTGCTTACTTCTATCAGGTAACCAGAAAGTTTTAAGTTTTTCATTGTTTCCATTTGGATGTATTCCTGACTCAACTGTTCAAAAATCTAAACATTGAAAATGCAATTGCACAAAACATACCATGCAGAATAAAATCACTTGTTTTCAAGGAAGGAACAAAAATCCTACTGAATGTTGGAAAGCAAAGAAACCACTTTAATCCCGAAATCTAATTGCTTTCTTTTGTTTTATGATGTAAACAGCAGGTGAACTGTGAGCCATTTAAACCCTTTAGGAGATTAAGAACTAGTTTGCTTTTAATGACAGAGCTTTATATTTTACTGTTGTAGATGCATTTATTGAGGATAGGAAAAAATGAAAATATGTTAGAAAGATTTTATAGGAACTTGAGGCAGTTTGGCAAGGCCTGGGAACAAAGGATTGGAACAAAGAATCTTTCTTTCACGTTGTATTGCAGAAGGGCCGTGCACATGTGAAACGTATGACATGCTGAGCGCTGCACCTCAGAAAGTGCTCCTCTCTGGTCAAGTCTAAAGTCCTCCCTAGAGGTTAGCTAATTAACTCTCTAGGGAGCCCATTTTACTGCAGAAATTTACAAGTCTAGGAGGCAACTGGGGTGACCTAATCTCTAGGACATTTAGAACAGCTCTAGCAAATGTTTATTTAACTGGGCAGAGACGTCTGTACTTTGTCAGCTCAGCAATAGATACAGGGTCAGGAGGCTTGGATGGCTCCTTTAAAGCACTCGGGCAAGGTGGCTGAGTCCACACTGTGAACACCAAAGACATTTTCATGAATTAGCTGAGCCTTACATACGTTAGCTGTGGTGTTGTCTTTTATTTGAGGCAATACTTGCTCTTCATTTATGATATTTATATAGAACTGACCTTTGGCATTTCCAAGAGGTTCATTAGGTTCCACCTTGACACGGGCTCATTATGTCCTTTGTACAACTAATATGTTTTGGTGCCTTGGGGTCTCAGTTCAAAGAGTTGCCCGTCACTGCTATGAACAAGTAATATTTTTTCTACTATAAGAAAGGACAGAGATTGGCACAGGTCCTACCTAAATTTACCATTTCTTTCACAGTATCATTTTAGGTATAAAAAAAAATGTCTTCCCCATTAAAACACACACACACACACACACACGTTCGATCTGGTAACCCTTGACAATCCTTTTAGACGCGAAAGTGAAAAGCGACTGACTGGCTCAGTGTTAGAGTGCTTAGCCAGAAGGATTGAAGCCCTGACTCAATCCCAGCACTGCAAAAGTAGTCACAAAAGGAGAGGGGAGTTGAATGAGTAACATCTGCCCTGAGTAGGCCACGAGTCTCTTAATCTGCATCTTACTCATTTCAGCTAGAAATCTACAAACATTTAAGGTAGTTTCAGGTTTTCTGTGTTCATGTTAAATGGCTATTTTATTGAGAAGAATTTTCTCTTTCACATCTTTCCTTAAGAGTAATTGCCCCAAGAAGAGGCACCTCATGAAAGTGATGGTTTAAAAGGATTCCCTCCCTGCTGGCTTTCCCCTATGATATAACTTCTTGCTATTTAAACACCTTTCAAAATGGCATCTTTGATCTAGAGCATGGCTTCCTCCCCGTATTCTCTGGCTTAGAATAGTATTGAGTCTTGCAGCGCACCTCCAAAAGCATCCCACAGGGAAACAGAACCAGATATTGTCCTCATTCGTGACACAGTGGAAACCCAGACCGGTGAAGGGAAATTCATTAGAAATCGGACTGTAACTGCAGTGAGAGATGGGGATAAGTGAAGTGTGAGCTTCTTCTCATGTGGCATTTTGATCTAGTCACCAGCTGATTCTCCATTTGGTTTTAGCCAATCAGTGAGGAAGCCATAATAGTTGCTTTTTTCTCCAAAGGGTTCTTTGTCAAATCTGGCAATTATTAATAGCATAGCATGATAACCCAAAGCTCCTGTGGCATCCCCTCCCCCAACTTATGTGTTTATGACAACATTGTGGCAGTATGTTTTTCTGACAAATTTATAACCTCAGTTTATAACCCAGAACAAAACAAATGCTTCATCCTAATGGTGGTTTTGGATTATGGAAAGTAAATTATTCTATAGGTTGTCTTTTGGTATTTATGCAGCCATGTCTGCCTGCCTGCCTTCCTTCCTTCCTTCCTTCCTTCCTTCCTTCCTTCCTATCTCAAAAGTTCAGAAGACATCTTAAGTTCTGTGTCTCCTTGGTTGCAGGAAAGTAAGAATTCCTCTGCCCTGGCTCACTCTTCACTGTTTTCCTTTTCTGTCCTTTTGCTAATTCTCCAGCAACTCAATTTCCTATTTGCATTCTCTCTTTCAGGAGTATGGTGACACAAATTTGCTTTGCCTTCTGTTTGCTAAAAGTTCTTGAAAAAGTCCTTAAAAGGCTCTCCTGCCCCTTAGCAGAATAGATCAAAGTCCCTAAGACTTTGCTTCAAGAATGGCTTATTGAGCACATTTCAGGGGAGCAAAGGGCCAATCAGTAACTCTAATACCACCTGCTCTGCCACCCTGGAGGCATTCTCCAATCAGTAACTCCAATACCACCTGCTCTGCCACCCTGGAGGCATTCTCCGTCCTTCTGTTAACTTTTCCACCCCAGGAATGTAGACCAGCTCCGGTGTGTGGGTTTAGTACCTTGGCATAATGGCATGCCACAGGTCAGCTCATCCAAGGAAGAGCGCAAGTTCGTGTTCTGTGAAGCGTTGTTGAATGGCCTCCAGCACAGAGTGCTTTTGCTTCAGCCTTCCTATAGCATGTTTTTGTTGTTTAATCCATCTTAATGATAACTTTCAGGCCAATATCTCTTCCACACTTCACGTATATTCGAAGTTTTCCCATTAATAGCATATTTAGTTATACACACAGTTATATTCAGTTATACACACATGCAAATGGAAAGGTCTTGGTACCCACAGTTCTTTTGTTTCCTCAACTTTTACTTGACAGGCCTTCGGAAAGATGACACTGTCTCTCTGTCTCTCTGTCTCTGCCTGTCTGTCTGTCTCTCTCACACACACACATACACACACACACACACACACACACACACACACACACCTCCCACTGAATTTTTCTATTTTTATAGTTCCAGAATCTAGCTAGCACATATAATAGGACTTTGACTGATGTTTTTGAATTATTTCTTTGTACTGTCACAAGTAAAAACTCAGAACACCTTGAAGATCTCGTGTTTGTGAGGATGCGGTCCTCTGAGTAGACACACAGAATGTCAGCGGGCTGAAAGCAATTGCCTTTTCAAGGATCCTCATTTGGTAACCATGTTTCTTTGCTTCAGAAATATTGACCAGATCTGAATTCTCATTTGTGAAAGTGAGACATAAATTTCAACGCTACTGCCAAAATCTTGTTTGTAAATCATATACTTGCCCTACAGAATGTCTTTCTGTTCTATACACTCAGTACTGAAAAGTCTTCATCAGCAAGTATATTGATTATTAGACTTGAAAAAGAATAAAAAGCTGTATAAAAGTGAAGGTTTTAAGATGGTATGCATTCAAGAAGACACAAGTAAATTTTGTATGATTCAGGACATTTATAGTCAGCGATTACTGTATTACAAATATAGGAAGATCTGTGACTGTCATTCCCCTTATAAAACATGAGAGACTAAACATTTGCCGTTGCCTGTGGACCTGCTTTCCTTTATGATTCTCTGAAGCCACTCTACCATGTCCTCAAATAACGATAAAAGTGAGCACAGTGCTCTTTAAGTTAAATGTCTTGAATGAAGCACTAGTCAATGTGTATAATAATTAAGTGGAGTGCTCTCTTCTAGGCACTTGGTAAACCTTTTCCGACCTGCTGTAACTTTGAGATTCACATGCTGAGTATCCAGATAAAATAAGATAGGACTCCTGTCTGGTAGAGTTTAGATTTGTTCTCAAATTGTTTTTTCTAAAGTCTGTTTAAGAAATTAGGAGGACTTAAAAAAAGAAAAAAAAAAAAACCCAGCTTTTTCTCGGGTTATTTCAGTTGAGTCTCCTTCCCAGCTACCCTCCAAAGCTAACCAAATCCGAGTCATCAAGGAGCAATCCCATTTTTATTTCCACAACTGTTGTATTTTCTCGTCAACCCCAGTTCTGGCCATCGCTAATCAGGTGTGTGCTTCATTAATCCTGTATTATGCTACTTCTGCTACTAGAGGGGCTGACCTGGACGCGAGGGTCTGGCTTATAGAACAGGAGTAAATCTCAGGTTTATTTTGGGAAGGCAGAAGTTCATGACATTTATACCAGAATATATGAGGTGACATTGTAAACCCACAGGAGAGGATGTAAGTCGCACAGTCGTGCTTTCTCGGAGATCGGAAGGCTCTGTTTGGAGTTGTGGGTTACCTTAGATATCGTTAATGGAGAGTAGGAAGTAATGACATTTAAAGGGAGCATTCTTATCTCAGCATATAGTAATATACTAGTATTTGTATGCCGCAAGGTTCTGATACGTAGATGAAACACAACAAACATTTGAGTACTGATACTGACTTCTGAATATTTATTGATGGGTAGGCTATAGGCTTCCTTTTATAAGAATGAAGAAATAACCTGTCTTTATCTTTACTGTCAGTAAGGTTTTTTTTTGGGGGGGGGCTTTGTTCTTATTTTCATATTTCCATAAGCATATTTTAAAATCACTATTTCCCATCATATAAAATGTCAGCCTTTCTTGTGTCCCTTAGCAAAAGAAAGGTCTGAACTTGATAACTTCATGTAAAAGGTCCACAAAAGGAGGGGTAAGGAAGGCGAGGCACTGTAACCTTCTACCCAGCACATTCATTTCACTTTTCAATAAAGGTAATCGGAACTTATTTTTCTCCTGTTCCATCACGGTGAAAGCCCCAACAGCTTAGTTCCTTAGGTCTCTTCTTTATATCGCAAAAGATAGTTTTAATTTAGACGTATTGTACTTCTAGCTAAGAATTTACTACATTTTGGTAGTCAGTTTTGAAACTAAATACTTGTATCTGGAAGCTGCAGATAACATCTGCCTATTTATTACACAGTGGGCTCTGTTTGCTGCAGAAAAGAGAGCGACTTCTACTCGCTTAGCACACTTGCCATTGAATATACCTGACAGAGCAGAGGTTGTGACTTTGGCTCTAATTACTTTTAATAATGATAAGAGTGAATTTTGTTTGTTTACATGCTGTTTACAATGGCATAATTTTTAAAATCTATATGACAATTGAGATATTTATTGCATACTATTTTAAAGATGTTTTAATGTGTTTTCACCTTTGGAATATATTGTTACATTTCCTTGTACAGATAATTTGGGTGACTTTGTTAATGTAGCTAAATAATTTTTATGACTACTAAGTGACCAGTTTCGGTGCCTTCTATCGTGGGATGCATGACTATGTATTTATTGTAAGGAAGTCACTGACGTGTGTATTTTTGTACTTTGCTGAGAGTAATGGTTGATGTACATGGTGATGAGATACGTCTTTCCCAAAGGGCACTGCCTTCAGATTGACCTTCTCAAATAAAAAGACTGCATTTGAAGGTGTGAGGTCTGTGCTCTTTCTGGAGGGACGCTGTTGAGATGGTTGTAAGAGAAATACAAAGTGGTCCTTTGTGCCTTTACCACCCCCCAACCCTCGACACCCGTCTTGAAAACCAGCAATAGGCTGGATGCTGGTACTGATACGGTCAAGTTGCTTAACAGTTGAGACACTCAAGGACCCACAACAAGGCCCCCTCTCCTGTGACCCATTTATGAACACAGCTGCTTCCCTGGTACCTTCTTTACCTACTTCCCAACTCCAGGCAACTGCTAATCTATGTCCATTTCAACACATTTATTATTTCATGAATGCTACGTTAATGGAGTTGTATACTTTATGACTTCGTGTGATTTTCCCCCAAAGTCTTTCAATATACGTATCAGTGTATTTTTTTGTTTAATTCTTTTATTGATGGATAATACCCCATGTGGTAAGAGTTCTTAATGTTAAAAACACAATTTGGTTTATTCCTGCAGAAATGAGCCCTCGCAGATCACCACAAAATACTTGTTAACTTCTTAGTGTGGGGCTGGAGAGATGTCTCAGCACTTAAGAGCACTTGCTGTACAATCAGGAAGATTGGAATTCAGGTCCCAGCGTCCATAAAACAGCCCAAGCATCCTACTCATACCTGCAACCCTACCTCTGAAGAGGGCAGAGGCAGGAAGATCGGCTAGCTGGCTTCCAGTGTAGCTGGAAAAAATAATGGCCTCAGTTCAGAGCAAGTGCCTCAAAGAAATAGGTGCAGAGTGATGGGGGAATACATTGATACTCTTGTGGGCTCTGCATGCATGCGTGCCTGGGTGCATGTACTCACAGACAGAACAAACACAGTGTTTAAAAAGAAAGCGGAACAGCACACAGTAGGGGAGACAGTGTAGTGTGACTGGGATATAATAACTCCAGGGAGAAGCAGAAGATGGACGTAAGGTATGTGAGTGTGGAAATAAGCTGTCACAGCTGGCCCCTCACACAGAATAGTGGGTAAAATGATCTTGCAAAGGGTCGAGGGTGGGGTGATCGGTTAGAGGATACTGAGGCCAGTTTTAGTGGAATAGAAAGGAAGAAACAATAAAGAATAAATACTTCATTGTTATGACCTGGACTTGGAGGTTGACTGTTGTGGTACCATTGTGGACTTGTGGACCAGCTGTGCAGCAGCTATGTATGGGCCGAGGGCCCTTAGACCCCAGTTCTCTCCCTGAGGAACTGGCAGGACCCTGGCCCCTCCCCTCTGCAGCCTCTGATGACCACAAGCCACAGCAAAACTCTGCCCCCTCCCAAAGGTGGTCTCAGCTGCGATTTGGCAGAGCTGTTTACCTAGAGTCCCTGTTCCCTGTTTTATGCCCCACAGCACCCCAGATACAGCTATTTTAGTATCCCTGTCTTAACCAATGGCTTCCATCCCTGGGTACCAAAGATCCTCCCTTGCCACCACCCTATAAATGTAACAATCCTTGCATTAAAGGAGAGAGGCGTTCCTCTGACGTTCCCGAGGGTCCTGGTTTTACTCTTGCTGGCTCACAGGACTGGATGGGTGAATGGTAAGAACCATGCCGCACCTCTTCCGCCCCAGGCTTCCTGCCCAGAAGCTGCTACAGCTGTGGACCAGCTGCAGCTGCCTCTCAGACAGGGAGGCCGAGGGCGGGGCAGGGGTGTGTGTGTGTTTTATTACAACAGGCTGTAAATGAATGAGGAAGATGAACTCAGAAGCCTGGGTCAGTTTCATATGAGTTTAAAGTTACTATTGGCTGTTGATAGCAAAAACTATAGGCTGTTGATAGCAAACATAATGTTGGAGAGAGTTACTGAAAGGAAATTCAGATCTGGAGGTCAACTTCTTGTGAGCTAAAGTCATAAGAGAAAGTGAAGTTGTCCTAAAAAAGACTTGCAAACACAGAAAGCAGGTCCCGCAGAGCTAGACATAGAGCAGAAGGTACTGTTCTGACTGTCCTGACAGTACTAGAGGAAGTTAGAGAATGGAGCCAACTGCCTGAATGAGAACCTTCCTCCTGCTGCCCAGTCTCTCAACAGAACTCTATGGGCAGAGAGGGAAGGAAACTGGCAGGGCAGAGATGCTGTTTGCAGAGCCTCATGCCCAGAATCCAGAGCAGTGGGTTTCAGGGAGTGTTTGAAGCTAAGAGACTGGAAGAGCTCCCTAAGTGGCTATAGTCTGATAGTGCACTTTTCCTTGGAATAACAGTTTTCACCCTGTTCAGAGGGCAGAGGAGAGACTGTGCCCAGGAGAAATAGGTAGGGAAGGGAGGATTCCTAGCATAGAACACAGACTATTGAATGGTAGAGAATGGGGTTAAACCAGAGGAGATAAAGTGAGAGGGAAAAACTGGTTCAGATATTGAAGGGATTGTCATGGTAAAATGGGATTACGAATGAGATGCAAGAGGCAGATGGATCTCTGGTGAGTTCAAGACCAACCTAATCTGCAGCACAGCCAGGACAACACAAAAAATTGAGTGGGGGGTTGGGGAGAAAAAAAAAAAGAAAACACTGTGATATCTAAAGATATGTCATAAAGATTTTCCTAGAGGCAGGGATTCAAAAACTGGGTGATAGCTACTTGGTGCCTCTTCTGGTTTGCTTTCTGATGCTGTGATAAAACAGGGACCAAAGACAACTTGGGGAAGAAAGGGATTATCCCATCTTTCACTTCCAGGTTACAGTCCATCACTGAAAGAAGTCAGGGCAGGAACCACGGAAAAAAGCTGCTCACTGGTTTGCTTTCCCCCCACCTTCATTATAGAGCCTAGGGACACTTTCTAGGAATGGTACAGCCCACGGTGAGTGGGGTGGTCTTACATCAATTAGCAATCAAGACAAAACATGTCTCACAGACCTGTTCACAGGCCAACAGGATGGGGACAGTTCTTCAGTTGAGATTTCCTCTTCCCAGGTGTGCCAAGGTCATAACCAAGATTAGCCATTGTACCCACGGGAGTACTAGAAAGAGGACCATTTCCCCTCTATGTCCAGATGTATAAAAACAGTGCTTCACACATAAAGCACATGTTTATTAGCTGAATAAGTTGGAAACAATTGTGTCAAATCAGAGGACCAGGTGATCTTAAGTTTCTTTCATTTCTACAGTTGATCATATATGAGTCTAAAATGGGTATCCTAGCCATGTGGTTGTGGCTCACACCTTTAATCTCATCACTCAAGAGGCTGTGAGTTCAAGGTCAGCCTAGACTACAGAGTGAGTTCCAGGACAGCCAGAGTTACAGCAGAGAAACCCTGTCTCGAAAAAACTGAAAGAGCAAACAAAAAGCATAATACGCATCCTAACTGCATCTGGAAATAGAGGAACCAGAACTTAATCTCCAAAAGAGTGGTATAGTATCCCCTTCAAAACAAATAGCGATTAGCCAGTGCCTCTGTGCACCTACATGAGGAACCCGTGACTCCGTCTGATTCTGATGGACTTTCTAAATCGTTGCATCAGATCACTTTCAAATGCAAATTACATTGTCTTACATGCTAATTCAATCTGTTTGTGTAGCTCTAAGTCTGGGATAACCATCAGACCCAGCTCCTGCTTTCAGAAGCTAATGGTTTCTAAGGCCAGCAAATTAGGATTTTTCCACCAGGAAATCTAACTACAGCTGACATTCCTGATGAAATAACCAAGAGCCATTCAGATGCTCTAGGATCTTTCCTTTCCTTACTCGGGCCCTGGTGTTTGTTTTGCCTGCTGCCACCACTGGTACGGTCACAAAGTATGACAGTGACTTCGAGGGTGGTACCAGGCACAGGAATGAGGCTGCTACAACAACAACAAGCAAGAGAAAAGTATCATCTGGGCAGAGGGTAGCAGTTTTTGGTTTACGTCATGTCTACAGCGAGTCCTCATAACACCGTGGGTTTAGTATTAGCCCCATGTGAAGATCTTCACACCAAGGTGTTGATTGAGCGATGGCATTTTGGATAAAGCAAGCACTGGGACACTGTCCCCTGGGAGGGTGACGCCAACAGGTAGCTACAGTTGTGAGCACCACAGTCAAGTAAACCATGCTCTCTGCATGGCTCCACCCCTCATGCAGTTCGCTGTCCTACTAAAACCCCAGCTGCCACGGAACACACTGTCACCGAGCGAGGCCACATGTGTGAGAGTCAATCTGCTCATGGAATTTTATTTTTTTGAAGTTTTTTGTTATTTTGCTCAGAGCAAAAAAGTTAAAATTCTGGCAGGAGAGATGGCTCAATCAATGAGGTACCCCGGCTTTAAAGAAGCCAAGTGAAGGGGTCCATGCTTGTAATCCAGCACTGGGGACCTAGAGACAGGAGGATTCATGGGGGCGGGGTCGCTGGCCAGCTAATCTAATGGTGAAGGCTTAGTTCAAATGAGAGGCCCTGTCTCACAACACAAGGTAGACAGCTGGGGAACAAGACTCATTGTTGACCTTTGTCTTCCTTATGCACATGTACGTGCACACATACACACGTGTCTGTATTCACATGCACACATACCATATACACAAAATTAGAATATAAACAAAGGCACAGTGCGTGTGAATAAGTACTGTTTCGTTGATCAATATTAAACCTAAATGTCCATATTGCTTATATGTACGTATATAAAGTTACCTGGGAGCCTCATGCTGGAGGGTCAGAAATTCGAGGCCTGATTTGGCTGCAGAGTGAGTTCAAAACCAGCCTGGGTAACTCAGTGAGACCTTATCTCAAAAAAAAAAAAAAAAAAAAAAGTGAAAATAAGGGTGGATATATATAAGTCAATAGTGGAGCACTTGCCAAGTATGCACAAAATTGAAAGCACACTCAGCAGCAGGAAGAGAAAAAAGTACTAAGAATCTGGGACATAGCCAGGCTCTAGGATTGCACACCTTTAATCCCAGCACTCGGGAGGCAGAGGCAGGAGGATCTCTGTGAGTTTGAGTCCAGCCTGGTCTACAGAATGAGTTCCAGGACAGCCAGAGTTACAACAGAGAAACCCTGTCTCGAAAAACAACAACAAAAGAATCTGGGGCATACACACTGGAGATGACCAGCGCAGTGCAGCACCAGCAATATTAACAAGAGCTCTGAAGTTAAACACAGCTCATCTCATAGTTTGTTCATAATTAAAGGACGGAAACCAATGCCCTTTTACTGATAATAATATCACGCATCTCAAGGCTAAAATGTGTAAAAGCTCATTACTCCAGAATGACAAATCTTCAATGGACTAAAACCCACTAATACGTAACACTCTCATTAGCTTAATTATGATTTGATAAACTATGAAATTCCAACTGGAAATCAACTTGTTTAAGCCTATCTGCTGATTTGAGAGTGATTATAGCAGCTGACAAATGTGTCTAATGTTTGTTGTTGTTTTTTTTTTTTTTTTGCCTGAAGCATTTTTAATTTTGAAAGTCCAATTTGGTTCTATTATCTGTTGGTATCTGTTACCATCACAATATACATTATCTTGAGACAGAGTTTATATAGAGACAAAAATGGGCTCAAAGACAGGTAACAAAACCCAAGATAGTTTTTCTGAATCCCTTTTCTTCCTACTCATATTTATTCTTCAGTCTCCACTAGCTTTAGTTATAGTGTTTTAAATATTAACTAACTTTATTGCTTCCCTTTGTGCAGTGAGTCAAACAGAAAGGGCACATCTAAGACTCCCTCCTCCCGAACTATTTCTTGCTCCACTACACACAGATGCACACACGTGTGAACACACAGAGTACTATAAATTATTTCCCTACCCTACTCCATCCCGCATGGCCTGCATTGTGCTACAAGTCTGTTAGACTGTGCCATTCTGAATAACCCAGTGTACTATAATATTTATACAGCGTCTTAAACATTCAGCAATGCAGAGGCCAAGAAAAATTTGGCAGCAGTAAAAGGTGTCAAGAATATGCAGCAACCCCAAACTAATTCAGAATTAAGCATGTAGCCTGTAATGTTCCTTCTGGCGGGGCTTGCCTGTGTTGCATCTCATGACTTCATTGCAGCGTTGGTTCTGTACGTACAGCGTCCACGCTGTCGTGTGCATGACGTCACACCGTGCATTGCTCACGGAGGCTTCCTGAAACACCCCAGCTCAGATTCCGGACTAATGTGTGTTGTGGGGCGCAGCGTTTTTATTGTATCTACAGAGTCTAGAAACACCTAGAAACACGATGATTTAATTACAGAAAACAAAGGCTTGAAATATTTCCTACACTCCTCGGCACGTAAGTATGTATTTAGTTTATCTTTGGAGTATATTGTGTTCTGTTTGGTTTTTAAAAACAATGTTTGAGGGGCTGGAGAGACAGCCCAGCAGTTAAGAGCACTGGGTTGTCTGGAGGACCCAAGTTCAAGTCTCAGCACCCACGTGACAGCTCACAACCGGCTGGTACTCCAGTTCCCGTGGATCTAGCGCCCTCTTCTGGCCCCTGCGGCCACTTCATGGATGTGCTGTGCAGACCTACATGCAGGCAGTCACCCATATGCATAAAGTAGAATGGAAAATTTTGTTTGAGTTTCTGACTTAACCTGCTGTAAAATAAATTTTTTGAAGATGTGTGTGTTGGAGAACAGCTATAATTCTAGCACTCGGGGGATCAAGCCGGAGGATGGATCAGGAGTCCAGAGCCAGCCTTGACTACATAACAAGAGTGAGGCCAGTCCGGAGTGCATGAGCCCTTGTCTCTACTAAAATATGAAAATAAATGAGTAGACTTCTTTGTGATTTATTACTAGGGTATGTTTTATTAGAATAGCTGTTTTATATATTCACAGATATAGGGTCTCATAAAATTTCCTTTGGCAAAAACGGGATCAGAAATAGAGAAGGTTTTAGAAGCCTTGATTTAGGAAAAAATAACTGTCACTTAAAAGCATGACGTTAGATTAGTCTTTTGTATACCATCTTCTCAGTATCCATGAAAGAACACTTAGCAGATTGGCCGTATTTTATAAACATGAATGGAGGTTTATTTTTGTAGAACACAAGGATTCACACTCACGAATGCCAGCGCTTCCTCCACCCCTGAGATACCTTAGGATTATGGACAGACACCATCACACTGCACAAAATTTTAATTTATCTTATTTTTTGATGAATAAGGATTTTAAAAAAAATTAACTTGGATGGGGACACCCTAAGGAGTAGATATGTTCTAGAATGTTCCAAAACACAGTATATGTGCTCCCAGGATGTTGATGAAATAATGAATTCCATCATTTTGCTTAATCCGGTCAGTTGGAAATATGTGAGAGTTTTGGATTGTAAAATGAAGCTAAGTTATTTTAGAGAATGGTGTGTGAGGACGGGTGTGTGTGTGTGTGTGTGTGTGTGTGTGTGTGTGTGTGACTCGGTGGGGTGCGTGCACTTGCCGCTCTTCCAGAGGACCTGAGTTCAACTCCAGCACCCACACGGGAAGCACAGAATTGCCTGTAACTCCAGCTCCAAGAGTCTGACACTCTCTTCTGTCACATACAGCATGCGCACAGAAAGACAGACAAATGTATGCATAATTTAAAATAGGCATAAGTCTTTTAAAGAATGAGGCTAGATGAATCAGGGCTGGGATGTGCATGTTCTTTAGACTTCAAGAAAGCTGATATTTTACAATTGAAGAGCTGGGCATGGTACTTCACTCTTCTAATGCCAACACTTAGCAATGCTATGAGCTTGAGGCCAGCCTGGGCTATATGGCGGCTGTGTGTGTGTGTGTGTATGTATATATATACACACATATATACATATATATGTGCATATACATACATGTCTATATATGTATATATGTATAAAACATATCTATCTATATATGTATAAATATATATGTGTATATATACATATATACACATATATATTTATACATATATATGTATTTTATACATATATATGTATAAAATATATATATATTTTTTATATATATAAAAGTATATATGTGTGTGTGTGTGTGTGTATTATAATAATAGTAGTAGATTCTCCCTTAAGGCCTATGATGTAACTGGCCCTAGGTTCTTGGTCTGATCGTATCTGATATGGTTTCATCTTGTGGTGTAGGACTTAAAGCCAATCAGAAAGTGGTTGGTTATTTCCATGATGTTTATGCCACTTGCCAGGCCAGTCATTACTGTCACTCACCATTCACATCTGGGTTTGACTGATGATTATTTTTTTTCCTTTAGTATTGTACATAGCACCTTCTAGCTGTTAAAGCTAGACAGCAGGCATGAAGCTTCCAGGTCAGTACAGCTTGATTTCTCCATGTTCCGTGACTCATGGCAGTGTCTTTGGCAATAGGGTCTTAACCATATTTACCATTTTATTTGTTGTCCTCTGGTATCTAGTAGGGCATTGTTTCCCTGTTGTAGTGTAGCTCCATTTTAACTCTCTTTCTCTCTCTCTTTTTCCCTCTCTCTCTCTCTCTCTCTCTCTCTCTCTCTGTGTGTGTGTGTGTGTGTGTGTGTGTGTTGAATGGCTTCTATTTGCAGCAGATGGTGATTAACATAGATCCACAACTAGCCAAGGTGCAGAGAGTAAGAGACTGCAGAATACTCAGCCCTAAAGGGAACATGTATACAAGACCCACTTCCTCCCAAGACTCAGGGACGCAGGAATGCAGGATACAGGATGTAGGATGCAGGATGCAGGATGCAGGAAGTTATTTGCCATAGAGGTACCAGGAGCTCCCAAATCAATATAGGCTACTGACATTACTTCTGGTTACTACCAGGAACTAGATGGTAAGACCTGCACACGTTGGTTGTGGCAGCTAGAGGCAGTGGAAGGGTCCTTCTTGTAGTCTTCTGGACACATATGAACAGCTGCACATATGACTTTACAGCAGGTGTAACAACATTCACAAGACCTGTGTAAACCAAAGCCAAACCAAATCCCAACATGGATATGAAAGGTGGACACAAAATCCTACTTCCCTAGCTAGGGGGCTATTGAAATTGTTAGCTGTTGGGGACAGGAGAGACAGCTTTCTCGAAGAGTATAGCCCCTGGAAATTGAAGCATGGTTCAGTGGAAGACCACACGTCTAAGAATATTTGGGTGGCACAATCTGGTCTTCTTGGGTGAAGAAAGAAAAATAAAAGACAAAGTTGGGTGGGTAGGGAATTGGGTTGAACAGGGAAGAGTTTGGAGAGTGGATATGATCAAAAGAACTCTGTACAAAACTGTCAAAGAACTAATAAAAATTTAAAACCGAATTGAAAAGTTCTAAAAATAAAATACCATGTATACATGTATATACACACATACAAATATTTTATGTTGCTGAGCTAGGGAAGTATTTTAAGTGAGATTTAAAAGCCCTTGGAAAATGCATGCATTTGATTAAGTATGTGTGTGAAATAGGTATTCTGCCTAGGATTGGGTGCTCAGCAGTCACTTTTTCTTGGCACTGGCCTCTTGTGAGTCTCTGTATTAATTGCTGTCTACTGTAAAAAAGAAGCTTCTCTGGCCAAGATTGAGGGCGGTGTTAATCTGTATATATGAACAGAAATATTGAGAAGTCATTTTGAAATGTGCCCACATAGCAAAAAAGCAGTAGTAAGGTCCTCCCTGGACCTGCGGCCATTCCGGCCATGGGATTTTAACCAGGTTTACGATACTAGGCATGAATTCCCTCCTGAGGAGCAGGCCTCAAATCCTGGTTGGCTACCTCCCAAACCAGTGGTTCTCAACCTTCCCCTTTGACATACTTCCTTATGTTATAATGACTCCCAACCATAAAGTTTCTTTCGTTGCTACTATACAACTGTAATTTTGCTACTGTTACTAATCATAATGTAAATATCTGACATACAGATGATTTTAGGGACCTCTGTGAAAATGTCATTCAAACTTCAAAAGGGTCATGACCCACAGGTTGCGAACTGCTGCCCAAGCAGTTATACTACTCTTGCACCAGTGGGTACATTTTGCTGTCGGCATTTCTTGCCTGGCATGGGTATATCTTACCTGGCAGTGGACATATCTTATCTGGAAGTGGGTGTATCTTGAATAGCCATATTTTACCTGAGTTGGCATAGCTTGCTCAACGTGTAACACACAATGGCCATAGGTGGGTAAGGCAATCGATGGCTCCCTCACTCCCAACAACTGCATAGTAACTTCCGGGACTATGAACTTTAGCTAGCAGGGAGGGAGCTTCTAGTGTGGTTGTATCTTAATTTCTCTGTGTGCTGCAACCAAAGTGTGCGGGTCTTACCATCTGGTTCCTGGTGGTAACCAGAAGCAACGTCAATAGCCTATATTGTTGTGGGAACTCCTGGCACCTCCATGGCCAATAACTTGGCGTTGAGATTTTCATTTTAAACTCGTGGCTTCTGAGAACACCAGTAGCCATACATAAAGAGTACTTTCATTTAAACGTGTGTGTGTGTGTGTGTGTGTGTTTAGTTAACCTATAAAGTAGTAGGTTCCTATGGATCCTTTTCAAACATACTTAGTTTACCCTTCCTCCCACCCCACCTTTACCTTATCTCCATTTAAACCTTTCCGTGTCCAGCATTTTCGCCTTGTACTTTCCCATCCCTTGTGTTTTGCTACCCCACCCCCCACTTTAGGGCCTCTTTCCTCACCTCCTAGTGGTATCTTTCTTATCCCTCCCTTCTGCAGGCACTCTGTTCAATTTGGACATGGAAACCTAAAGATCTGAAGCTAGGACCCACATAAGAATGAGATCATGCAGTGCTTCTCTTTCTGGGCCTGGGTTACCTCAGTACACTATTTCCCAGGTCCAGCCATCTTCCTGCAAAATCATAATTCCATTCTTTTTTAATGGATTAATAAAATGCTGTTGTGTATATGTATCACATTTTTATTAGCCTTTCGTTGACTGATGAACATCTGTCCTGTTACCATTTCTTAGCTGTTGTGAACAGAGAAACAACAAACATGAATGTGTGGGTGTCTCCGTCATAGGATATAATTCTTCATATCATTGACTTCTGCTTGATCTAAATCGTCTCTTTCTGTCTACTGATTTTGGACTTGGCCTATTCTTTTCCTTCTAGGACACTAAGATGTGTCATTAAAAATATTTGAGACCGCTCTGATTTTTTTTATATATTTATGTATGCATGTTTGCATGTGTATAATGTAGCAGCTCCAGGATGACGTCAGGAGCCTTCTTCAGTCAGTCCCCCATCTTATTTACTGAGGCATGGCCTCACAATATAATCCACAGCTTGCCAATACAGCTAGCTGGCTTACTCCAGGATCACCTCTGTCTGCTTTCAAGGCACCGGAATTACAGGCTGGCCCTCATGTCTCCCTGGTGTTTGTGTGGGTGGTCCTCAGGGCTACTGGCTGTGCAGCAAGCACTTTAAAAGCTGAGCCATCTCCCCACCCGCTTCTGATTCTTAATAGTCCGTTAAAACTAGGACTTCCCCTCTTAGGACTGCTTTCGTTGTATCCTACAGGTTTTAATATGTTGTATTTGCATTTTCGTTCATTTCTAGAAACTTGATTTCCTTCTTGATTTCTTCATTGACCCATGATTCAATAGTGTTGTTTAATCCCTGCAAGTTTATATTTTGTAATTTCTCTTGCTGTTGATTTGTAGTTTTATTTCATTGTGATCAAATAAAATACAAGGAGTTGTTTTTACTCTTTCTGTTTCTTTTTTTTTTATATTTTTTTTAAAGATTCGTGCTGTATCCTAATCTAATTTTAGAAAAAGTTCATGGGCTGCTGTGAAAATGTGTATATTTCCAGTGTTCATATAGGATGTTCTGTAGATGTCTGTTAAGTCTGTTTGTCTGTGATGTCATTTGGTTTAGATATATTTCACCCGGGCTGCCAATGGATGACAGTAAGACACTGAAGTCTCCCACTTTTGTTTGTGATGGGTTGAATCTGTGACTTTATGTCTAGGCTGGAGGCATACTGTGCTCGTTGGGGCTGTGGGCAGGACTGGTGCCTTCCGTGCACACTGCTCTCTAGCCCAGTGTGTGGGGATGAACTCTCCTGGGTGTGCTGTCCTGTCTGGGATGGTGGGTTGGTCTGGAGTGAAGGTGGGCACTAGAGCATCCCAGCTGCCTGTGCTTGCCATGTGATGGGTGTGACGAGAGCCTTCTGGGCACAGTGTGCTCACCCCTGTGCTTGAGCCTCCCAGGCTTACATCCTCTCCGGGATTCTGGACAAGGATGGCACCTCCCAGGTGCTCACCAGAGGGATTCCCATTTGCGTTTCACAAGAATGGTCTGTTTAGTTCACAGTCCCATTCATTGATTTTTTTCATTTATTCTTTTGACATTTATATCCTTGAATTCTTTATATAGTCTGGATATCCATTCTTTGTTGAACTAATAATAATAGCTGATAAAAATCTTCTCCCAGTCTTTAGACTGTCTCTTCACTCGAAGTTATTTGTTTTGCTGTGCAATCTTTTTAGTCTGATGTTAGACCATTTACCACTTGTTTCTCCCTTTGTTCTGTTTTGTTGTGGTGGAGGTACCAAGGATTGTATCCAGGACCTTGTGTGTAAAAGGCAAGCACTCTCCTCCTGAGCGGTGTCCCCAGCACACCTGTGGCTGTACCTCCTGTAGTTTCCCTTGTGCTTTTCCTCTAGGACGCTAGAGTTCCGGGTCTGACGTCGATATCTTTAATCCATTTTTGTATACGGTGAGAAACAGGGATCTTGTCTCAGTCTCCTTAGTTTTCCAGTAAGATGGGGCCTTTTCTTAGTGTGTGCTCTTGGCACCTTTGTCAGAAGTCAAGTTGGCCTGTGTTTTTGAGTGTCTTGCACCTAGATTTCCTGATGTTCCCTTTGGTCCGCTTGTTGGGTCACCTCTCATACTCGGTGTTGAACTGTGTGACACCTGCTGCATTTGTGTGCTATCTTTGGGGTAGGGAACTCTGGCACTCTGAGTGCCAGCCTGGATTGTCACTTAGTCCTGTTGCCTGAAACCTGTCCCAACTTGGTGCAGAGCGCAGTAGAGAGCCCGACCTGACCCGACTTAGTGCAGAGCGCAGTAGAATCCCAGATAAGGGCGATGAAAACGGACGGCTCTCAGCACTTGCTAAGCTTTCTGACTTCCTTCCTAATCTGTGTCAGACTGATCATATGAAGCACTCTTGAGGGCCAGGCTCTTAAAATAGAAGATTTACTAGGACACAGCTGTCCCTCAGTACCTTTTAAATGCCTCAGAACTGGAGTTAAAGCCCTTTCGGAAGTGTAACTCTTCATCTTGAATGATAGGGACACATGTGTCCTTTAAGTTGCAATCAAGAAGTCAATCCTGAAAGCTTCTTGTCTTGTGAGGCATGGCATCTTGTTGCCTTAAACTCTACATTTGACCCATGTGCTTCTTCTGCTATCTGATGGTCTCGCTCTGGTTGTACCCTAAGTTGACTTCTTGCTTTGCTTCAAGCCACCTCTGCTTACTTCATTACAGACAACTCATACCTGCCTATGCTTCTCTAGCAACCGTGCTACATCATACCAAATTCCTTATCCGCTCCTGGCTTGGACACAATCTGTCAGGCCAAGATTCCAGAAAGCATATGAAACAAGTTGAATTAGAAGATGTTATGGATCGGCAGAGATGTGCTTGGACGCCAGTTAATGTCTGTTTTCCAATTCTGTGATGGATCCCTGGGGATCAGTAGTAAACAAGTTTCTGTCTGCGCTTAAGTGGCATGGTGATCAGATTAGTTTTGTAGAAGCAAAGCTAATGAGTAAAGCAGATTAATCAGCATCACAGGCTAGGGAAACTTATCTCATGTGAACTTCCTGACAAGTATTTCTTAGAAATTCTTGAGGAGAGTCACAGTCAAATCTTAGGGAGTAGAAGTTGATGGATAAAGAACTCTCTAGTGACAAGAGGCTCTGGCCATCTCAGTGTCCTGGGTCGCTGGGTGTATTACTCTGCTTTTTGTAGCTGTGATAAAACACCATGACCGAGGCAACTTATAGAAGGAAGACTTTATGTGGGCTTACTCTCCCAGAGACATGAGTCCATCAGTGGTAAGGGGCATGGCAGCAAGCAGCAGGCATGGCAGCAAGCAGCAGGCATGGAGGCAGAAGCAGGGAGCTGAGAGACCACATCTTTATTAGCATGCACAAAAGACAGACTAAACTGGAAGAATGAGACCATGAACTCTCACAGCCTGCCTCCACTGACATACTTCCTCTAGAAAGGGTAGCTAAGTGCCCCCAAACTGCCTCCAGCTGGGGACCACATGTCTGGGTACCTGAGCCTAAGGGGGACACTTCTGATTCAAACCACCACACTGAGTTTTCCCTGCCAGAGCCGGAAGACTCCAGGTGGCAAGCAGGGATGAAGTGTCTTAACATCGATCTTTGGATTGTTCTTGTTGAAGCATGCCAGTTTCTAGTAGATTCAAGATTCTGGCGTGACATGAACCACAACTTCTTGATTAGTGTGAAGAGTTGAACTGGGCAGGATTAAGGAGAGACTAAGGATGCAGTCCACTGAAGATCTGTACCTATAGAAACCTATCATCAGTAGACTGTCATAGTGACAAGAAGATGGACTACACACATAGCTTCATAAAGGGCTGTAGGGAGAGCGCTCACCAAGATGTTATTGAAAGGATTAAGATTCTTTAGGGTTGTCCTTGGGAATTACAGCATTTGAACTTCTTAACCCCTATGAGAAAAATAAAGAGGTTAGCTTAGAATTCCCCAAAGTATATTCTATAGCTGCAGACACTGAAAAATAGAATTAAGCCCACACATTTGGAAATGTAGTTGATGGACATTGTATGCTCTGAGATAAGGGTGGATGGTGGTTAAATAAGCAGGTCAGATGTAAGGGAGGAAGAGGATTGATTACTAATCAATCTTGGTACAAGGAAGAGAGGCGGTGGTGGTACTTCTTATAGCAGTACCTGGCTGTTATTCTCTACCTAGCAGCTTAATGGTGGAATCCTAAGACATTTTGACAGACAGACCAAAAATAGGTTCTTCCTAAGAGTACCTATATACGTTCTTTTCCATAACGACTCGGTTTTGAGAAAGAAGGGCTAACAGTCAATGTCTGTGATTGTAGTAGCCAAAAGCAGAGAACAAAGTCTCCTTGAACATACAAATTGAGTGGTCCTCGGAGACACGCAGTGAACGATAGCACACATACTTTGTGACGTTAAAGAAGGACCATGTGATTACTCAAATGGTTCCTTTGTGTTTTTCTGGTACTAGGGGAAGTGAGCCGTGTGTTATTGGAAGAGCTACAGAGGTGCTGGGAGATTTCTAGGAATTATCTTAGTGCCGAATCCGGTAGGAAAGCAGCTTTGTGGAACTGAATGTATACCAGGGAACACAGAGAGCCTGGAGCTTTACCGACAGCCTTTTTGATCTTCTGTATATCTTATACATCATTACGTCTCATTGTGTTTAAACCTGCAATTATCAAATGTTAGTGGGAAAGTAAAAGCTTAGGTTGGCCAAAGTGAACAGATGAGGAGAGGCAGGATTCATGACCTTCTTCTATGACAGGCAAGTTATTTGAGAGGAATTTCTCACCAAGGGCAAATAAAGAATTAGTTTGGTCTTAATATATTATTATCATTCTTGAGTGAAAAACAAAGAGGTCCAGCCGGGCATGGTATGCACACCTTTAAACCTCAGCACCAGCAGAGGCTGGTGGATCTCTGTGAGTTCAAGGCCAGCCTGGTCTACAGAGTGAGTTCCAGGACAGCCAGAACTACCTAGTGAGGCTGTGTCTCAAAACAAAACAAATAAACAAACACGAGTAGCAGTACAGCTGAATCGTGGCATGAAACTGGAGTGCCACAAAACATTGTGCCTAATGGAGGTGGACTCAGATCATCATAGATAAAAAGAGAAAGCATTCACGGAAGTGGCTAGTGTCACCATGTATGGTCTTTGAGAATTAAGTGTCATTTCTGCAGAGAAGGGGTACCTGCATGTAACGCGATGTTCGTTAGTAACATCTGAATGACAGGATTTTGTAGCAAAAAGAAGCACGGACCAAACAGAGACCAGCTGGAAATGCAGGCACTTCAGAGGACGCTGCTCTGGAAAGGTAATAATAGTAAAAAACTTAATAGGATAATGGGGAATTCGGCAGAATTCAACTGAATATTAGATTCTCCTTGGAACTTCTTGGAACTTAGTTGATGGTGAAGTCTCACAATCACACAGAGTAAAATGAACAAGAAATATAAGTCTTTTTTTTTTTTTTTGTAAGTTATAGAACATGTCAACTAGTAGCAAAGTTTAAAGGGTGCTCAGTTTTACACTAGCGCTCAAGTGACACATTACAAATAGGGCTGTTCTTTCCTGTTTGAGAATGCTATGTCTTCCGGCCAGACTTAAAAGTGAGACCTTGTTTACTACAGATCTCACTTTCCTCCAGGGTTTACATAGTGACTTCAGATCAGCTGCTGGCCATCAACAAAGAGAAGAGAAAATTACAAGGTATTTTACTGTTAAACAAGAGGTCTGTGGGAATTGTGTTACACCCAGTATACTCTGCACTGGGTTTACAGATAACAAGGTCCCTGGGATCTTATTACACCAACTGAGAAGGGCAGTATCCTGCACCATCAAATGTGATATAAGGACACACGAAGAGAGAACTTTAAAATAGGTTTAGAAATAAGAACAGAATATGACAAAATAATAGAGGAAGATCTTATAACCCTGGGCTCTACAAAGAATATTTTAAAAAAACCTTACAGATATTAAGAAATAATTTGATACCTATTTTTCATAAAAATAACCCATTGTACCAGGTCTCGTGGCACACACCTTTGAAAGTTAGACAGATCTCTGTGAGTTCGAGGCTAGCCTGGCCTATCCATTTCATTTTAAGGCAGTTCTAATTATTATTTTTCATCTTCCTTTTGAACTGAAAATGGCTTTTCCCCCTAGAAAAGGAAGAGAGGCTTGGGCATTTCTTGCATGATTGTTGTTCAGTCTCCATTAATATAATCTCTCCAGGGCTTCCATTCTATAAGTTAAATAAAATCAGGTTAAAATTTGTATCTAATCTGCTCCCTAGTCACCTCACCTCTGATGTGTACTCACTTGGTAATGTCTCGTGCAGAATAGAGCAGGGTCTATGCCTCTTGTTCTAAGTACCACACTAACATCCATGAAGCTCTTTTTTCCATAGCCACATCATTCAGACCAAAGAACCTAGACTCACCATAGAATGGTGCAGGCCAGTGATAAAGGTGACTTTCATGTTCATAAAGACTGCTATAAAACCTGGCTTCTATAGGCTCCATTGTGGAGAATCGGTCATGTGTATTTGAGATGTCCCCAAAGAATCCAAAACAAATAGGGACTGAATCCAATGTTGAGCCAGACCATACCTGTCTAACATAACTTAAGGGTTTAAAGTTGCAAGGAGAACGGAAAATTCCTAAAGTCAGAGTATCTGCAAAGCTCTGTTACTTTCACCCTAGACTTTACCACAGCATCTGATGACCGAAGTACACATGCAGTGTTCATCTTTCACAAGTATGTGCACTAACTAAAGCTCTGATTTCATGTGGGCATTTCATGGTAACCAATGAACGGAGATGCCCTTGCTGGAATAAAAAGGAAAGCAACCAAGGGCTGGAAATTGTGGCCACAGAAACAGCCTGTTCGAAGATCTGTTCTATCTGTTCTCACATTATGAGAACATGCTAAAAAACCAAGCCAAACAAACAAAACCAACTGCCCTTGACCTATAAACCTAAAATCTAGGGGGAGCTATCTAAAATCTTTTAGAAGTAATAAGCTTGCATATTCACATGATGGAAGAGGTTTATCTCACCTTTTAAGAAAGCTATATTTGAAAAACTGAATGTAAAGTTGGACATTATTTTTCCATTTGGATATCCTTAAATGCTCTTGAAAGTCTTGGTAACTTTCATGATATTTTGAATTTTTTTTTCCAAGTCAAAGTTTCTCCATGTATCCCTGGCTGTCCTGGAACTTGCTCTGTAGACCAGACTGGCCTTGAACTCAAGAGATCCTCCTGCTTCTGCCTCCCCAGTGCTGGGATTAAAGGTGTGCACCACTACCCACTGGAATATTTTGAATTTTTAACATCTAAAAATAGCCATAAGGCTTTGTCCTTCTATTTTACAATTAACTACAATGTATACCGACTATTTGAAATAAACAAGACAATGGTAAAGAAACCATCTTATTAAGTAATTGTATTGAGGACATCCTTCCAAGAATGCTGACTTATTTATGAGTTTTAGACAATCACACATTACATTTTCCTTAAAGAAGGTACACCTGACTTTTATACATTGGAAGTTATTGATTAGCTAAGACTCTGATGATTTAATCAGAAAAATTATATTTGAGTGTGATATGTAATAACACTTCAATTTGTTTTGCTAGTAAAGAAGGCTTTAGCTTGGAGCAGTACTTCTGAATCAGCCCCTGTGCTTTTTATTAATAACAATCATGGCGAGTGGGAGATATGACTCAGTGCTTAAAGTGCTTGCTCCTCTTGAAGAGGACCAGAGTTTGGTTTCCAGCACTCTCTGCTGGCCTCTGTAGACACCACATGCATGTGTGAATACATGCATCAGATACACACACACACACACACACACACGTCTAAATACATGGTAAGAGTAGTCATCACCTTCTATATATTAAAGCATTACTAGGTATTATGTCCTAATCATGGTGCAGTTGTGTTTGTACAGGTCCAGAGACTTGCCACAAATAATTAGGTTTGAAAGTTATAAACTATTTAATAGACTGTCATATGATTATATATATATATATATATATATATATATATATATATATGCCTTTTGTAGTGGTTTAAATAAGAAATGCCCCCATAGGTGCAGTTATTTGAATACTTGGTCCTCAATTGGTGACTCTTGTTTGGGAAGGTTATAGAACTTTCAGGAGACGGAGTCTAGCTGGAAGAAATATGCTAGTGGAGACAGACTTTGAGGGTTTATACCTCACTCCACTTCTTGCTGTCTTTCTCTCTGCTTCCTGTGTGTGGACAAAATGTGACCTGCTTCCTGCTCCTGCCACCATGCCGTGCCCTTCCACCCACGAATGGACTCGAGCCCTCTGGAACCATAAGCTAAAATAATGCCAGTTTGTCTTTAAGTTACTTTTGGTCATGGTATTTATCATGACAACAAACAGGCACCAAACCCAATGTGGAGCCAGACTATACCTGTCTAGCATAATTTATGGCTTAAAGTTGCAAGGAAAACTGAGAATTCCTAAAGTCAGAGTGTCTGCAAAAAGTAACACTCTTAAAACAAAGGCGTGGGGACTAAGGGGAAAACTCAGTGGTAGAGTATAAGACCCTGGGTTGGGTCCCCACCCCTTCAAACAAAGCAAACAAAAATGCTATAAGAATCTTATTACTTCAGTTCAAAAAGTACTTACTATATTGAAATGGTTTATATAATTTTTGTCTTTCTATATTCAGAATCCTTACACTGGCTTATTGTCAAGTAATAATACATGCAAAATAACCACAGTAAAAGAGGGTTTCACTGTTTTTTCTTGAATTTTCTAATGTTCTACAAAATGAGTATGTGTTATAGTTGTTAAAAAAGAAATATAAGAACTGAAGGATGTGTACAAGGGCTTGACATGTTTTCTCACAAGTGAACTGACAGCTGGATCCATCACTCATGCAGGTCGGATCAGGGAGGAATCCAGCAGCTCGGCCAAGGGGAGAGTCAAGTTTTCAAACAGGAAGCGACATGGAATCTGCTTTGGCTATCTGAGGTTGCTGGTGTTAAGCTCCAAAGCCTCTGGTGAAAGACGATGCCTTCCTTTGTAGTCAGAATGCCATGGGGGGATAAAGGCAGGAGCCAGCTTGGGTATTATGCTCACTTGCACTAAAAGGCAGGATCAGACTGAACTAGTTGGTTTTAGCATGAACTATGACATTTAGTGCTGAATGTGATCAAGAACAGATCATTCTACGTTGCTGGGCCGTAATTCTTTTATGTGCCTATTACCCAAGTATCTTGGCTCCACTGGATCATGTCTAAAAGTGAAAGCACTATTTCCACTAATTACAAAAGGTTACAGTGGAGAAGATACTACCAATTTGATTATTAAAAACTTAGTCCACTAAAATATCCTTGAGGATCCAGGCCTGACCTGTAATCTCAGCTATTGTAATACCCAGGCTGAGGCTGAGGATCCCAAGCTCAAGGCCTGCCTGAACTATAGAGTGAGTTCCAGGTCAGCTTAGGTTAATTTAGCGGGACTCAGAATGGGAAGTACAAACAGGGTTGGGGATGGTTATAGCCCAGTGTTAAGATTGCCTGCCTGGTGTACCTGAGGCCCCAAGTTCAATTCCCAGGGCTATAATAAACATAACAAAACAAGAAATGAACACTTTCTGGGGCTATGAGAGGGTTTCTCTGATGCTTTCGTAGGCGTCCTTGCACAGACTGTTCTGTAACTTGGCACCCTGCTGCCTTGGCTCTTTTGTACACTGGCCTCCTTTCTTCTTTTCTGTGGGGGTTGGGACACTTGAATTCTTTGCATCAGAACAAGTCTACAGTAGGCCTTGGCATCAGTTGCTCTTAGCCCTGCACGTGTTTAGATTGTAACTTTACCCAGACTTTAATGAAGGTTCCTTCTTAGTCAAGAGAAATGGAACCTAGAGCAGTCATGGAAGAGACCTTTCTCTGCACCTCCTCTTTGCCTCCGTCCTATGCATAGTTACAGAGTACCTACTGTGTGTCAGTCACTGCTAAGAAATATAGATGTGATTCCTGATCGCGGATCCTTTGGTCTAGTGGAAGACACAGGCCTCAGTTAAATATAACCACACGGATGAAAATCGTTATGTTGACAATGGCTTCGGAGAGAAGGCAGAGTCCTCAATAAAAGGGAGTGTGCTTCATGTAGGGAGTCAGGACAAGATTTCCTGAGGAAATGGCAGCAGAGCTGAAAGTTCACGGATTATGGGCAGTCACAGATGAAGGGGGATACACAGAAAAAGATATACAACACTGGAGGCATAGTTGGAGGGAGGGGTCCGGGGTGGAGTCTGGTCCTGTTGAGAATCTGAGAGGGAGAATGACATGAAAGCAAAGGAATCAGGGCAGGCCACAGGGAGAACCATAGGGTTTTAAGCTGGTGAATGACAGGGTCAGATGGGAGTTGCCTGAGTACAAATGCTCCTGTGGATCGACTAAACACACTTAAAAGAGCAGGGCAAACAGAAAAGCCATAGGTACAAGAAGGTGTGGTTGGACTGGAAGTAAGGACTTTGTAAATTAGAGAAATTGATGTGCTTTTCTAGTTTTAGAAAGATTTGTTATGCATGTCTTCATTGCATGAATGTAGTCCCATGGGGTGCATGCAGTACCCACAGAGGTCAGAAGGGGGCATTGCATCCCCTGGAACTGGAGCTGCCATGTGGGTGCTGGGAACCTAACCTAGGTCCTCCGGAAGAGCAGACAGTGCTCTTAACTGCTGAGCCATCTCTCCAGCCCCGTAGTGTGCTACGTATTTTTTAAAACTAAGAATTAAAAGCAACATCGACCATAAAATGTGTAGATAAATGTTCAGTGCACCTTATTCATAATAGCCCAAAGTGGAAACAACCCACATGTCCATCAACTGATAAAATGCTCAGTAAAATATGCGATACTCATAGAACCATTATCTGTTAATAAAAAGAAATGAAATACTAATGCATGTTACATGACCCTTGAAAGAGATGACTAAGCGGATAAATTGAGACATAAAAGACCATATACTATTTAATTTCATTAATATTAAATACCTAAGTTAGACAAGTTTATAGAAACAGAGATTAATGATTGCTTAGGGCTGAGGTGAGAGAGGGGATTATTGGTTGCTAATAGGTAGGCTTGTGTGTGTGTGTTAATGAGGGGACAAAGTTATTTTGAAAATTAGATTACAATGATGGCTGCACAGTTCTGTGAATATACAAGTAACATGAAATTGGATGGCATGTGAATTATATTGGGAGTAAAACTGTGTGTGTGTAAACGATGTTTTAAAAGACTAAGAATTAAAGACACTGTAGGAGATCTTAAATTTCTTCTCACTTCCTTTCCATAGCATTTCCAACTGCTAGCACAAGGGACCATGGCAGCTTCCCTGCTGGAGTAAGTCAGGATGATTTTTGATCCTGTTAATATGTTAGGATAGTAGGGTTGAGCCCTCTGTCTAAATTAGCAATACTAGACAGCTGTTTCAATTAACCATTATGAGAGCTGCAAACATCTCAAGAAAACATTCTAAGTTAGCCTTTAAAATGGTCTTTTTTGAGGAAGTGGGGGATTTTTTAAATGGCCTCGTTAAAACAATATTTCTTTTTGACACATAGCTCCTTCTTCTTATTCTTTTTTCTTTTTTTGTTGTTGTTTTCCCAAGACAAGAGTTCCTCTGTCATAACTCTGGCTGTCCTGGAACTCACTCTGTAGACCAGGCTGGCCCTGAACTCACAGAGATCGGCCTGCTTCTGCCTGGGATTAAAGGCATGTGCACCACCGCCTGGCCCAGTTGTCACTACCTTAAAAAAGTTCCTTTAAATCTTAAAACTGAGGTGTTAGCTTTCAGATAGTTTTTACTCTAGTCAGGCACATGTGATGTTTTGGGCGCTACACAGATTCACAATGGCTCCGGAGAAAGAGAATGAGAGTCTGAGCTGGTGGTCAGTGCTTCCGGCTTCACACCCCGAGGCCAACATTTCTTAGGAAAGCATTCCTGGTATCTGTCTCAAGCAGTTTCTCAGTTGGTATGTGAAGGTCCAATTTCATTTGGCTCAAGCGGCTGGCTGACTGTCACGTCTTTCATAAAGGTTCATTCCCCCCTCCAGCTTCCCCTGCACATGCAAAACAAAATGGGATTCAGTCTTAACCACCCTGTGTGAGAACCAAATTGCCTTGTTTTATGTACCAGGAAGTTGAAACTCAGGGTCATAGAGCCTTCACTTGATTATGTGTCTGGTTGTGGAAGGGTCTCACACTGGAAGACTTCCTGATTTTTTTTTTTTTAATATTAAACTCTATTTTTCAGCCACCAACTCCTATCTTACCAAGTCTTACTCTATGAAATAGCTACAAGGAACATTATTTTATGTTCCATTTTGCTTAGAACTAGCTTGTAGACAAAGCAGCAGCTACCTTAGTAGTGAAAATGGAGGAAAGGAAACCAAAGGTGAGAGCCCTTTCTGGCCATTCGTTTTTCTCAAGTAGTTTCAAAAACACAAAACAAAACAAAACTCCATTTTTTCCTATTAGGTAGGAGAAGTCTACATATTTTAAACAGAAGGCAGCTGATAGCACTAGGGCTCTGACTTAAAGATACTGGAGACCGTCAAGGTCATTGGAAATTGAGCCTTAGTTGTCTCTCACCTAGGAAGACTCCTTGCTTTTGCTTTGGCTTGGGAAGAGGTTACTTTTTTTTTTTTTTAAGTTAACGATTGGTATTTCTCCCTTTTTGTAAGTGTTCAACGTTTTCCACCGTAGACTAAATTCCCAGTAAAGCTGTCAGGGGATTTAGCCTCTATTACCTCTCCAGGTTTATATCCTGTCATTCAAATATGCTAGATTAGATCCCAATTTCGGGCCTGTGAATTAGCCCTCTTCTTGCTCTTCTCTCCTAGTTTTGTAGGGCAGTTATCCAAATCACTGTTTGACCCTTTCTTCCCCCAAGAGCACCGCCCCGAGTAACTGTCGGCTTGTAACCACCATCAGATTCTGGTAATCTGCCTGTGGTTTAACACATACAGATGCTCGCCATCTCCCGACAGATCGCCAGAACCTAGACTATTTGTCTTCATCATAGCTTAACAGACAACCTGGAATAATGCCTAAGACGTGCAGGAAACCAGCCAAAACCGGTTGAAAGAGAACGGATATATGAATGCAGAGTTTCTCATCCCTTTCCCCTGGAGAGGACAAGACAAACCATAAGGAGGGTATACTTCAAAATGTCTATCAGCCAGTGTGAGGAACGGATGTCCTTGAGGAGACAGGGCAACTGTCTGCCTAGTCCTTCCCGTTTAAACGGGTCGCACAGCTCGTCATCGGAGGATGGGCTGCATGGTGATCAAAGCCTTATTTCCCAATTTCTATGCCGAGTGGGGTGAGCGCCCCCCCACCCCCACCCCCGGACTGACTCAAGAGCAAACCAGCGGCCCAAGGCAGATGACAGTCAAATGATGGCGGATGCGAGCTTGCTAGGCTCAGCGTTTCGCCGGAGGGAAAGGGTTAAAGCGTTCCCATGGCAACGGACGGGGAAGCGCGCAAGACATCAGCGGCGAGTTCATAGGTCAGCTTCGCGTTTTAAAGCTCCCACGGGCCGAGGGGCACCTGACCAATGGGGAGACCGCCTCCGTGTCACGTGATGGACGACCCGCAGCGTTGCCCTCCAGAGCACGTGGGAAGGTTTTTTTTTTCCTCTCCTCCTTCTCCTCCCCCCCCCGCCCCTCTTGTTCCTTTCGCGCGGGCTCGGCCGCGGGGTCGTTCTCGCGAGAGGTGCGATTGCTCTCGCGAGAGTGAGTGGGCGGCGTGGGGAGGCGGCGGCGGCAGCGGCGGCGACGGTGGCGTCGCGGGCCCGGGGCGGGCGAAGGAGGCGCCGCTGCGGCTCGCGCCACCGGGCGTTGCGGGCCGTGACGGGCGGGTGACAAGCCCGGGAGCTGAGAGGCTGTGTCTCCAGGTGAGCGAGCAAAGCGGGGAGCCAGCCGGCCGGGTCCGGGACTGCGGCGGGGCGCCGTGGCCTGGCTGCGTGGGGCGCGGGCGGGAGGAGGACGGTGCACTTTGTCCGCAGCAGCATCCTTCCCTGTCAGCGTCCGAGCCCTGGTCCCCGCGCCGCCCGCGCCTCAGACGCAGCCGTTTGCATAGCTGTCATCGCCCCCGGGCTGGCCAAGCATCCGAAGGGCGCTATTAGAAACCGGTCCTGCCGAACCCGGTGACTGCGCGGTCTAGACCCGGTGCGGCTCGCTGACGTCCCTCTGCCTACCCTCGTTTTAAAAACCTTACTAGTTATAGGTGGTTTAGCTTTGGGCATGAAGGCATTTCACCGTGAGCGGTACTGCTGAGACGCGTCGCTCATGGCCGTGGCGCATACTGGGGTTAATAGTCGCAGTTCTTTTTAGCTTTGTAATTATCCATTGCCGCTGAAAGGCTTGTTTTCCTTTGCGTCTTCTCACCTTGTTAGCAGTGTTTATTTATGACGGTACTCGATTTTGTTATGTATGGAAATACTCAGAAAAATAAGAGTATTCAGGAAAGATGGAGTATTTATGCAGAGATGATTTTAATGTCTTCTCTCTCTCTCTCCTTCACTCCCTCTGTCTGTCTCTCTTTCTTTGTAAATGGCAAGCCCAGTGCCTTGTGTGATTGATGTCATTTCAAATAGTACCACCTAATCTTTTAAAATATATGAGCAGTTTTCAAGAAATATCCTGGTTATTCGTACTTCGGTGTGTTCTTCAGGCAGAACCGTGAACCATGGGTTGACAGTGAACTGAACAGTTGTGCTGTCAGTAACTGATTTACGAGAGAGACAGAAAGGGATGTGAGGGAATTGGGGAAGGAGTGGCTTCACAAGCTGAGCTGTGACTACTGTAGATAGCGACAAAACTGCTCAATTGATCTACCTGAAAAGGAATTTGCAGTATACTCTGGCCAGTGAGAGATTTTTTTCTAGCCTTCTCTTGCCCCTGAACTCCAGGGCTAATTCTAGAAGCAGAAGAAATTTTCTGGGAGTAAAGATGGTACTATTTAATTTATTTTAAATCCAAAGATTTAGTTAGTATCTAGATAAGGAACCTGGCCAATTCAAGTCATAATGTACCAGGTCGTTTAAAGGGAAATTTCCATTTATAAATAGGGAATTTCTAGCCACACACGAAGAATTGAAAAACTTAGATGAATGGGCAAAGAAGATAACAGAAGTTCCCTCCCATTCATCTTGGCAAAGAGAGAGAAAAACAATTTGTTGCTGGTATTTCTAACTTTGTGGCAAGTGTTTCAGACTTTTAGGGCAATGGTTGCTTTGTCTTGCTTTTGAAAAGCAATTGGAGAGACTTTGGATGGAGTAATTACTTATGTAAACTGGTTTTTTGTTTTTGTTTTCTTGAAGTGGCTCCAGTAGTTAAAAAATCAACTACTCAGAGTGAGTATTGAGACAGGAAACTCCCAGAGCTTAGCTTTGAGTGTCAGTTGGGTATATCGACTGGCACTGTGGTACAAAGCAGAAAAAAAAAAAAAGCTTTAGAATTTCAAAAGCAAGTGGGCAGATTCATATATCTTCATTTTTCTGCTCATCCTTACAGATAGAAACTAATTTAAAAGAACTTCCTGGAGTTAGGCATTTAGAACGTATGGATTGATTATTGACTGAACACGGCAAAAGGAGGAAACTTAGTAATTTTGTATTAGCCACTGCTTACTCAGTGTTTTTTCTTTGATCTTCCTTAATGGCTTGAGGATTATTTGGCTGCAAGAATCAGACAGCCATTTGAATTAGCTTACTTGAAAAAGGCATTTGTCATACAGTTGGAGCACTGCCTCTAAGGCCCAGTTTGTCATTCAGCTCAGTGGCCTGGGGACCAGAAAGTCTTCAGGTTAAAACTCATGGACTTTTCTCTTAGTTCACTGCTGTTAGGTTACATACCCGCCTTCTCTAGAGACCTTGGTTTTTGTGTCTCCGCTTTGCCAGAGTGCTCATAGACCCACCTTGACTTTGCATCATGGTTCCTAACAGACCTCTTCAAGTCTCAAGTCTAAATACAGAGAGATAATGCTGTGGTCAGCTTTCCACTTGTAATCAAGTTGTTTGTAGGGTGGAATAAGAAATGGTTGGTGGGGAGACACAGGTGTGCCTGGTAGCTTTTAGGGCTTCAACTTTTCAGATAGCACAGCAAAGTCTTTAGGGCAGGGAAAGCCTGTAGATCAGGAGTAAACTAGAGCACTTTAGAGTTTGGGTTCTTTCCGCAAGCACTGCATTGCATTTGGTCTTAGCTAGGTAGAAATGTAACCAGATTCATTGGTCCCTTTTCAGGTTACTTAAAACACTTTGCTTAATGGGCATAATGGTAACTTGAGAATTGTGGATTTATATATGTGAAACAATTTCTTTCTAGCTGGCAACTGGCAGGTACAGTGCAGAAGTAATGATGTGTAGTGTTGATCGCTGACCCTGGACTGAGCTTTTGGAGTATTCAGAGATGAAAGTAACATTTTTCCAGTTTTTGCCTCTGTCTTAGAAGTCTAGTGCTGACCATACATATTTAGAAATAGTTCTTAAAAATTTTTACCACCTCTTGTTTTAGATTGCCACGTGGTTCTCTCCCCTGCTTTTCTTCTTTTTACCTGCCTTGAACCATTGACTATGATTATTCCTTTAGATTATTGGCTAATTTTATATTCTTTTCTACTCCCTTGGATCAGCTTTCACTCTAGATATGAGAATGATTCTTAGAGTAACATTTCCAGGTTTGACATTAATTAAATCTGCTCTTTTAGTTGCTTTTTGGATAGTATCATATTGATGTAAAGCACCATCTTCTACTTACTGTGCAATTGGTAAATGCTTTACCTTTCATCTGCTTTATAAGTTCTAAACCTTAACTTCATGTTTCACTCTTTGTTTTTAATTATTCCATATAGACCCTACCAGTGAATAACCCTTGTGTAGGCTTTCAGGCTAACTCCTATGAACCAAGCACTGCACCTCCTGCAGAACAGATCCACTCACATGTTCTTGCTCCTGAAGCCTGGAGCAGAGTCTTACTGTATCTGCAATGCTTTTCAGTAATACACTGTTACAGTGGGGAGTTGCAGATGTCCTTGATAAAGAGACATTTGTTTCCCAGTTAAAATTCTAACATGCTTTTGTTTAGAAAAAATCTTGTAGAGGGTTACACATAATACTAAGAACATGACTTTATGGTCATGACAGCATGGTCATGACATTGACAGTAGCTCTTAAGGTTTTACTTTGTGAATTTTGAGGTTGTATTTACAGTTGCCGTAGAGGGAGTTTGAAGTCAATAACAGTTCATACTTAGTATCTGTCAACAAGGCCCATGATGATACTTGAAATAGCAATGACTGGCTGGGCTCAGACATACTTTAGAAGAGAGGCCAAACCTGGAATGCTGTTGAAAGACTAGTAACATTTTTCTATGGCTGTTTTTGAAAATAAATATGTGTTAACTTCAAACAGTTCTTGCCTAGGTGACCTTTCTTTTCATTTGATGTCAGTTGTTATCATGTGTCCCTCAATTTCATGTGCTTGAAGTTTCTCTTCACCTTACAGCTTGTTTAATTCGGTAAATAATGGCTTTGTTTTTTATAAGGCCCTTGAGGAATGTAGTGAGATAAATAAGGCCTGGCTTTGGAGTGTGTGTAAACTTAAGTGCAAGACTTTTCTGCTGTTGTATCTTATCCACTATGGGAATGGCAGTTGGATGTTGCTAGTACTTACAGTTAATGCAGGCATAGACTTGCGTGGATTTAGTTGTAATACAAGGTCCCATGGTCTCAAGTACTAAAGTTAGTTTTGTTACACCAGGCACACGGATGACTTATGGAGAGTTGATTTTCACAGATGGTATCTAGTGGACTAACAGATAAACCCTACAACAAAGGCTGAGGATGGGAACCTTATGGTGGTATATTATATCATGTACAAAATGTATCTTGTGCATGCAAGAATGGGGTTGACTTAGGAGTAAAATATAAAAAGCCAGAAACTATCAGAAAGAAAGGAATGCTCATTCCTTAATATACTTGACTATTGTTTTGGAAGGCAGTTAGGATAGCTGTGGTATTTTTAGATTTAGTAAGTCAAGCAGCAGGTCTGTACCCAAGGGAGGAAGCAACATTTGAGTCTGCCTTACCATACTTTATCACACTTCACTGTGAGGGTAAGCCTTAGCCTCTGACTCTGTCATAAGAGGATGACATCATCGTATCCCAGTGCTCATTATTAGGGTTCTGTTTTATTTTTCTAGTTGTCACTCTAGGGTTGATAGTTCTAGGCCGAGCACAGCCTTTCTTTGCACAATATTCTTCACATAATGCCATTTCATACATGGCAGAGAAATCTTAGAACTATCTTTTCACTGTTCACCCACTGCATCCTTTGTTCTCTTTGTCATGAATTTCACTTCTCTATCTAGTCAATTGCTATTTTTAAAGTTATTTTTTAAAAGCGACTATGAACCAAGTAAATATTCTTATATCAGCATTGTGTTACTGTTTCAGACATTCTTTGATACTTTGATAGGTCCAGGTTCCATCTGGTATTGTTTCTCTTTGCCTAAAGAATTTCTTTTCAGTTATTCTCAGGTGATCAGCTGGTGATGATTCCACACAGCTCTAGTTAGTGGGAAGACATTTATTTTGTCTTAATTTTTGAAAATATTTTTTATCATGTGTGGCACTTAATACCCTTTCAGTTGTCAGAGCCAGTGATCATTGCCTGGCTTCAGGCTGCCGAGGTGTCAGGTCTGCTGTCTTCTTCGCTCTGCATCAAGGGGTTGCTCTTCCTCATTGCTGGGCAGATTTTCCTTTGTTTCTAGCAATTTGGTCATCACTCACTTGGGTGGTTTTTTTAAAAAATGTTTTTCTTCTTATTTGTGGAATTTTCTTGAATCTGTCACTGTTTTCATCACTTTGGTACATTCTGGACCATTTTGCCTTCCTTGTCCCACAACTGTACCTACAGTTTTTTTTAAAGACCACTTAATAAGTCTTGATGCTATTAGATTGCCTGTTTTAAAATTCCTGTGACTTGCTTTGATAGTTTCTATTATATTATCTATAATTTCAGTGTTCAATCTGCTGTGACTACATCCAGCATGTTTTTCATTTTAGAAATATTACTTTATTTTTAACATTTTTATTAATATATGAATTATACATAGTGTTGCAACAGTTTTGTATATGAATATAATGTACTAATTATATTTACCCAATTACCTTACTAGGTCCTTCTCCCACTCCTGGTAATCCCTTTCCTCTTTTCAACTAGTTGCTCTTCTACTTTCATATTTTTTTTTCTTTGTGACCCAATGAGTTTCAATAGGGTTGCTTACATAATAGAAATGAGAGATTATTTACAGGAGTTTAACACCTCACCAGTGACTACAACACTGAAGGAACTGATTTTCTCTGTTAGCAGTCATTAACTGTCTATGGATCATTGGTGATTTTGGGGGGGGTGTCTCATGGAGCCCCTATTCCATAGCTACTTTTAACTGCCTATAAATTCTCAGGAGAGTGGAGCCTTGTGAGTCCCTCCTCTCTGAGACAGATGTTGATGGGGCCAATCTTCTATGGATCTTGTATAGGTGATTACAGATGCTTTGAGTTCAAGAGTGCCAAGCCAAGTCATGCAGGGAATACTGCATTCTACCCTATCCTCTCATTGTTGATGGTCCCCTATACAGGGATAGTATAGGTCTCCTGAGCATTCAATAGTCTTATTCTTATCACTGGTTGGTTGTTAGTGTGCATTTGCTGCTACCCATTGCAAAAAGAACTGGTCTAATCAAAGTTGACAGCAGCATTGGTCTGTGGAGCTAAATATAGTAATTTAGAAGAGAATTTGATGGGCACATCATTCAACAAAACTACAGCTGTAGCTTCCTCACTGGGGCCTGTGACCTCCCAGCCATGGGGGCCTTTGCCCAGTTTGCAGTACCAGATGTGAACTCTCTCTTGTTCCAATTAAAAAGCCATTGGTTATTCTTATAATTTGCCCCTATTACATCAGTTGACACATCTTACTTGGCAGGTTCATAATGTAGTATAGATGAGTAAAATAGATTTATAGCTACCATCAGGCCTGCTTCCTAACTAGGCCTGCCTGCTAAACACATTCTATTTTCTCCTAATTTCTTTTCCCTGCTTTGCAAAAGAATACTCTTCTTACACAGTTACAAGCTTTTTTTTTTTTTTTTTTTTTTTTTTTTATAACAAACATTTCCTCACCCTTCTTCAGACCTCTAGAGCTCTTACTGTCGTTTCATTCTTCCCTTAATAGTTTGTCCAGTAACGCGAGCAAGCTTTCTCACTGTGACTTCCAGGCTGCTTGGTTTTGCTGTCCTGTGTTGTGACCTGGAAGTAGCCGGTAGACAATTTTTCCTTTCTGAAGTATCAGTCACAGACCTGCATTACTGTTGTCTGATCTTTGAAAACCAGTGTTTCATATGTATGTTGTACTGTTTTGTTGAGGTCAATGGAAAGTTAATTTTTAACACTTGGCTATTTAGTATGTATTAAAATATATTTGGAACATTCATTACATATCTTAAACATAGTAAGAAATGTTATACACTTAAAAAAGACTTTAGATGTAGGCATACCTATTTGAATATTTAAGTATATATTTTGCTATTTAAATAAGATTACTTTTTATTTTTATTTTTTGAGACTCTTGCCTAAGACCAGCCTTGACCTCCGAGTCCTGCCTCAGCCTTGAACTTAAGATTACAGGTGTGTGTAATCATAAGATTACCTCTTATTTACCAAGTGTTTGGATCCTGCCATGTTCAAATACAAATTTGGGGACCCTGAGCTCATAAGAGAGATGTATGCAAACAATGGCACCTGAAAATTAAAAGACAGACCACTTGGGAAGCGTAAAGGAGGCGTTGAGTGTTGGGAAAGGGGCAGGGAAAGATGAGAGATGAGCCATGCTTTCCTCACAGAGAGAGATCCTTGAAGAGTGAGTACAGGTTAGCTGAGTAAGTATGTCTTGAGGCATGACAGGTCAGGAATTGGTAATTTATTAGCTGTGCTCATCAGTAGGGGTTGAGGGAAAGTCATGGTTGACTATATAGAGTTGATTTGCTGGCTTTTAATGAAATAGAGTGGAGAGTGTTTAGGTAAGTTTTATTCAGGTTTTGAACATAACTTTTTTTTTTCCCCCAAGACAGGGCTTCTCTGTGTAGTCTTGGGAGTCCTAGAACTTGCTCTATAGTTCAGGGTGGCCTCAAACTCTGTGATTCGCTTGCCTTTGCCTTCAAGTTCTGGGATTAAAGGCATGCCTCACCACTGCCTAGCTTAAGTATAACTTATTTTTATAGTAACCATGCTTGGCTTAGTCTGTTTTGTGTTGCTCTAACAAAATACTTGAGGTGAGTTTTCTAGAGAAAATAAATTTATTAGCTGACAAATTTAGAGACTGAAAGTTCCAGATTGAGCAGCTCCACCTTTTCAGCTGCTGGTCAGGGCTTTCTAGGTAAGTCACAACATAGTAGATAATATCACAGCTCACATATGTGCTAGAGGAAGAGATTGAGTGGTGGACTGGAAGCCAGAGAGCTGGAAGGGGCTGCTTCATAACTGCTCATGGAGTGCTTAATCTAGTCCCACGGGAGCTCCAACTGCCATGGAGCAACGTAGATTCATCTGTGAGGTCTGTGCCTCCAGGGCCTAGAGATCGCCAGTGCCCCAACTCTTTAATGTTCCATACTGGTGACCAACTGTTTAGGACGTGAACCTCTGGGGGACAGGCCATATCTAAACCCAAATGTCTAGTAGAGCATTTGGATAAAAGGAATTGAAACTAAAGCGTAAGCTGACCTGAAACTCTGAATTAGGAACTTAATTGTGTAGTTCAGACCACAGGTAGAATATCTTTGGGGAACTAAAGAAAAAGAAAACCAATGAGGACAAGGATTAAAGCAAATAAAAAATATTAGTATTACGAGTAGAATTGATAAAACTGGATCTTCTAAGTGTGTGGCTTGTAGGCCATGATTTGAGAGCTAATGCAGAGGAGTGAGTCATGGGGCACAATTACTGTTGGGGAAGTGTTTTATACCTGAGCCCCCTGATTATAAAAAAGATCAAGTTACAGATGGTGTTGCATTACACAATTCCTAATCTAGAGAAGTAGGAAGGCTTGGGAAGTTGTGGGTTTTTGTTGTTATTGTTTTTTTTCTTAATCATTAAAGAATTTGTGTGCATCTAGAAAAATTAATTATCCAGGTAAAACCACTATTTGTACCTGTCTACAGTATATGACTGTATGTATGTGTATAACGTTTAAAATATCTTTATATAAACATATTTATATATCTCTCTATATATATTAAACATTTTATACACACAGCTATAGACTTTACACGGAATGGGATAATGCATACATGCTGCAACTGGCCTTATTTTACTTAATGATTTATTTTATCTCTTCCCATAAATCTAAATAGATCACATTTTGTAACATTAAAAAAGAAATCCTTGTTATCAGTTTCCAGCAGTGTCTTCAAGATTTTTCCTAGCCTTTTGCAAACATTTGTATATAATGGTGTTGGCCTGTTAATCTGAAGTCATTGGTAGCATTCTGTAAACCTGCTCCTTAACTCAAGTGTGTATTAGTCAAACCCATTGTTTCCCACAGCTGAGTAATAAGTAAATTTATTTAAATCAAGGAGCTTTAGATTATTTTTAGTTTCTATTTTTGGTTCAGTGACTAGTCTTGCACTATTTTGTGTATTTTGTGAAAGCATGTATGCATGGAGGTTTTAAGATGTGAGGTTACAGGATCAGAGGTATGTACATTTGTTCAGCGACCAGCATCTCTGTTGTTTGTTCTATATAGTTGTTTATCTAATTGGTTTCATTTCTCTACGAATTTGTGATTTTTTAAAATTGTAGATATATATGTACTGTTGTCTGTATTAAATCTGTTTTTCTTGATGCAAATTGCTTTTGTGTTGGCCCTTGAGATTTACTTTATTAGTGGTGTTTTTATTTTCTGTTTCTTGCCTGAGCTCTATTTTCAGCTGTTTGCTTTCTGCTTGAATTGCCTCTCATCACTATATCAAATCAATTTTCTTTGATTTCTTTACTATAGCTGTGATTCCTTGCTTAGAATTCTTCTTTAATCATCCAGAATAGGGCATTACCAGGCATTACGTGTGAAGTTTGTTATGATGGTACTTTCAGGGAAGATGTTTGTTCTTGTGCAGTCTTAAACTAGAATCTAGATCTACAAGGTGAGGGAATCCTTTTGCTGTTTGTTTTTCTTGTCCTCCACCTGCCTTTGCATTTCTAAAGGTTTTTTTTCTTAGAAGACTGCTGTGTCATTACATACTGATCCTCTTTTACATTGCACAGATATTCTTTTGGTAGGTGTTTTACTTAAGTTAAATGCAAAGTGGTGTGCTTCCATGCTCCCCACCATGATGATTGATAATGGACTAAGCTCTGAAACTGTAAGCAAGCCCTCAATTAAATGCTTTCTTTTGTTAAGAGTTGCCTTGGTCATGGTGTCTCTTTACAGCAATAGAACAATGACTAAGAGAGATGATGTGTGACAGACACACCTCAATTTTGTCTCTGTAGAAAAAATATGGAAATAGAATATGAAATTAGAACTTTACTAGAATTTAGCCTTTTTAAAATTCTGGGGAGGGGACTACAATGAAGTTGTGCTGAAGTGAATGTCTTGGAAACCTCAAATAGGCATGCTTGAAGAGATCAGTTTGATTAACTAAAGATAATGAAACTTTTCTTAAATATTTATTGCTTTCATTTTTTTTTTTAATTTAGAACTAAGTTCTATACTTCTACCCTTTACTGTAATTTCCCCACAAGGCTTTGGATCTAATAGCACTGTTGTATTCTCACTGTGTATAGCACAAGTGTATAGCACAAGTAGACCTTAAATGAATGGACAGCATTCTATAGTCAGATGCAGCAATTGACTGGCTGGTTATGTTCTGAGCCAGTTGAAGTCCCCAAAAGTTTTCATGAATGCATCATTAAAAATTCCAGTATTAGTTTGACAGTTTTGTGTGTGAGGTGTGTAATTCTATCAGTTATTTTCTGAACTCTAGTCACTGGTATAATCTTGAACTTCCGGATAGGGGTTTAGTTTTTTCTTCATCTGTAATTTTATAATATATGTACAAATTTCACATTCTCATATATGTAGTTTTAAAAGTCTCTATTCAAGTGGTAAGAATCTCAGCAGCACTTATGAGTTGCTGCGGAGATAGATAGGTGACTCTGGGGAGGTATGAAAGTGGGGGTTCTTTTTGTGACAGTGTCCACGTTTATAAATGTTTTCCCAACAGTCTTTATTGAGTCTTTGCAATTGAGAGAGGCAATACCATTGAATGGTAATAGCAAATACTTGTGAACCTAAAAAGATTTTCACAGTACTTTTATATCTCAGTAACGTGCCCGTATTCACCTATGTTTCACACCCGCATACACATACATGTTTACTAAGTAAGCTTTTAGGTCTCAATAGTTTTGCTCATATTTTTCTTTAAATGCCCACATTTGAAGAAATTATTTAGTATTAAATGCTTGCTTGAATTACAAAGATGAGTAAATAAATAACTTGCTTTTTTTTTTTTTAAATATGTGTCCTTTAGGTGTTTTGTGGATTTACTCTCCAGTGATTATATACTGCAGTGATCAGCTATGGCGACTTTCCAGCCTTCCAGGAGCAGTCACATAAAGAATAAAGCATCTGTCAGAAAAGTAAGTTCATTGTATTAGGTTCCTTTCAGTGGAACTTACAGTTTTTAAATGAGTCTTAGTATTTAAATTTTAACATTAGTGTACCGTAAAGATAAAAGCATATGAAGTCATGAGTGTAATGATTTTAGTTCCTAAACTCTTACTTCTCAGAGCACAGTGCCTCCTCCCCATTTCTTCTTCACAGGTCTTTTTCCATCTTTTTTTTTTTTTAAACTATCTTATACACCTTTACCACTACCTTAAAGGTGTATGAGAAATATTAACCATTCATTTATTCAGCATAAGTGAACTTGAGTGCTTGTTATAGATCAGGACTGTGCTAGATGTTGGGTAAATTAGTGAGCGTGTGGTGCTGTGGACTGAACCCAAGGCCTTGTACACGCTAGGTAAGTTGCTCTACCACTGAGTGTATTCCTAGCCCCCTTGCACACCCTCTTTCTGTCTTTTAACTTTTTATTTTGATACAAGGTTTCAGCACATTAACTAGACTGGCCTTGAAGTAGCCTTGTATCCTAGACAGACCTTGAGCTTGCTATTGCTTTTGCCTTATCCTCCCAAGTAGCCAAGATTACAAGCCTGTACTAACAGCCTTAGTCTTTCTTTCTTGTCTGAGGAAGAACAACTTATTCCTCCTCAAGCAGCTTGCTTTGTCTGTATCTTGACTTTAATTTTTGTCTTTGCTGTAACTTTGGTCTATTACTAGAGGAAGAAGAGCAGAATGGGAAGTAGAGAGGTTGTCTCTGTTAACTAAGTCCCTAGACTCAGCCTCTTTTCAGGACACTGTTGACCTTGCCTATGAAGATGACCTTTGATTTCATTGGAGTGTTTTCCTTGCTTTTCTGTGATAGTCTTTTTATAATGCTTATAGAAGGAGAAGATTCATCCAAGGTGGATGTGGATGGAAAGGCCCTTTAGTTAATAGTTGTCAGCTTTATGGCCTTTATGGCTTGTATAGTAGTCACTTCCCATGGTGGCAAGTATGTTATTTATTCTCACCTATTTATTATTTACTTGTATTCCTCTGGACTCACAGGTTTTTATAATTCTGTACTTTACAGAGTTTTATTTGTAGTTATTTGTGCCTAGAAAAGCCATTTGGTCCTAGATTGTCATGAGTTTATATTGGTAGTTCAAATTTGTTTTTATAATTTTTCCTTTTTCTATTGACAAATTATTGTGAAAATCTCCATTAGTGAAAAAAAACCATAAGTATATTGGGTATGAGCAACTCATGTATTTTCTACTTGGATTCACCTTCTGTTAGCTTCTTGCCATACACATTCTCTTCTCTGTATGCTACTCCTGTTTACCTTTATAATTTCATGAAAAGTCCCCTTTGGACCTTGTTTTATATGTTATTGTGATTACCATTCCTAAGAAAATCATTTTGTCTGTAACTTCATCTGACATGTAGTCTGTATATAAATTCTCCTCAATTGTCTCAAATATCCTAACTTTTTCTTGTTTCTTATCTAGAGTATGTTCAAGGTTTTTTACATACTGCATTTGAGTATTTTGATTACCCCACTCTAGACTATTCCAGCGGTCTAGATTCTTTTCTCATGACACCACATCTTTGGAAAAATCTGAGCTAGTTGTTCAGTAGAACATCCCAAGTTGGTTTTCACTTTTATTCTGTTCATCAGGAATACCTCAAAAGTTTTGTTTTCTTCATTGCATTCTATCAGGTCAGAAGAAGCATATTGTTGCTGTTCTTTAGGAATGTCCTGTTGTCAGGATTGTAACCATGTGCTGTCTTCAATATAAATGCAAAATAACTTTGATGAAATGCTTAGTAAGGAAGCTATGTGGTGATAGTTTGAGAAATGTGAGTAGACTGTCTCCCAATAGATATTAACCTAGTAGATTTGGGATACATCGATAATTATTTCCAAATCAGTAATTAGGTTGAGAGTTACAAATAAGATTTTCTAATGGAATCAGTTTGTTCATATTTATTAGCCAGCAATCATAGGTAAAGAATAATGCCCTTTGAATTCAGGAGTTATGGTATATTACCATTTTTGTTCTTTTTGATGCCCTGATTATTCCAGATTTAGTCAGTAGAGGTTCCTGGCTAATATACTAACTTCTGTGTTCTTTTGAAATTGCTCAGTTAGTCTTTGTTCACTTCCCTGTATTCTGGCACAGTTAGAGGGTACAGCCTCTTTTGTATGTTCTCTGTCCAGGATCTGGAGCCAGACATTTTTCTGAGGAGCTCTGGTTCTTTGAATTGGTGATTGGTTTTAGAGACCAGAATCTGGGTATGGGATCTGCTCATTGCTACTTGGGGGTCATTGCTTTTAAGACCCTTCAGTGAAAAAGGTAGTATATATATTTAAAGAAATATGGGCTCATATTGATAGATGAGGTTGAAATTTAACATTAAATATTTCTTCTTGAATTTTTTAATAGCATTACCTCTTAGATTACAGATTTGTATCAAATTAATTTTCTTTAGTTAGTAACTAATTGTTGACTTGATGTAAAATGTAAGGAGACAAAGCGAGTGGAATATAGTTTCCTTGATTTGATTCAGTGGGTAGAAAAGATAAACATATAAATATTGTAGTCTTAATATGTTATAATATAATCAAGTGTCCTTAATCTGCAAACAGTGTAGTAGAAACAGCGACTAAGGGATGGGGAAAATCTTCTTCAGTGTTGGGGTTCTGTAGGGCAGGAATGTGGAGGAAGGCAATCCCATATGCTCAAAGAGCAGGTCACACGTCAGAAGAGGAACGATGGAGGAGAGGGAAGTTAGTGCTGCCTTTCTGTCTGACTGTATTGGTCATCATTTCCTTGAGATACTCTTCCTTCCTCAGGACCTTTGTACTTGTGACAACTTCCTTTCCCAGACATGGAATCTCTTATTTTCATCATACAGCCACCTTAAAACCTCTGGAAAGCCTTATTTTTAGTTACCGTTTTTTTTTTTTTTTTTTCTTCTCCAGGCAAGAATCATTGATGCTAATGTGTCTTATTCTAGCTCCTGTACCATCTCACTCATGTGAATTGTTTCTGTTCTGCTAGTGACTTGGAAATAGGATATGCAGTTGTTAATTTTAGTGTCAGGTAAGTGTGAGTAAATCTGGAGCATAAGGCCTACATGGTCTTCCAGTGAGCTTGGTTTTTCTTCTCAGCTGAATTGACCCAGGCAATTAATGTCTGAAAGTGTCAAATGGGTTAATTGGAGAATGAGTAATTATATAAAACTCATTGTATAAAGCTCTTATGTGTCTTAGAACTAAATTGTTTTATTTGTTTATTCCCCAGAGCTTCAGTGAAGATGTGTTCCAGTCTGTAAAGTCTCTATTACAGAGTGAGAAGGAGCTATGCAGTGTATCAGGAGGAGACTGTTTAGACCAGGATGAACATGCCCATTTAACTGAGGTTTGACATACAATCTTCTGAACCCTTTCTCAATCAAGCACAGTGTGTTTTCATGCCCCTTTGTAGAACTGCAGGGTCTGTTTTAAAATCTGTATATAATACTAATATAGGTATTAGAAGCACAAAGTCCCAGTTGATGGCTGCTGGGAGATGGTTGGCTTTCTTTCAGGGTGTGACCTGGTAGGTTGACCATGCTCTAAGGCAGGCCTCATACATGAGAGTATTTGAGCAACACAAATTGGACACCCCCCCCTTTTTAAGAGAACATAAAGTTGGGTGGGTAGCATGGTGGGGGCGAATCTGAGATAAGTTGGGGAGGGTGAATATGACACATTGTATGAAATCTTAAATAATTAATACAAATATTATTTAAAAAGAAGTACGTGTTTTAAGTAGTGGCTAACATCATTGGCTGACTATTTATAAGTGCACAGGTGTTAGCTGGTCTCTTACTAGGCAGGTAGAGCTTATTCAGTGATTGCTACTTTAATACTAAGTTTCTTTTATCCTGAAACAAAAAGTACCCTTATTTCATATAGTTACTTTTTAAGTCCTTTTCTTGACAATTTCAGTGCTTTGATTTAAAGTGTAAAGTGGTAAGTTTATCTTTGAAATTTAAGTTACTTACCAGTTGAGAATGGGATATATATATGTATATATATGCATATATACACACATAGCTTGCCTACCTATTTCTCTGCAATAGCCAGTGATTTTCATCTTTCTTTGAATTTATTGTTATTAAAAGTGATATAAAAAGTCTGTATTCCATCATCACATTCATATTACAAATTAAGAAATATGATATTGGAGACCGAGAGTATAGCATAAGGGTAGGTCATTTGCTTGGTGTGTGCAAAGCCCAGGTTCAGTACCCCAGCTCAAAAAAATCCCGTGGTATCAGGTCTTCACAGCTTAAAACTGGTGCTCATACTTAGAACTGTCCTTTTTGACAGTTTTTAATAAACCTTGATTTCTTACTTGGGGTGGGAGGTTGATTGTCTTTTCTGTTCCTTGAGGAATTCTTAACCCGGTGTCATTCTCTAGAAAGAAGAGTGCACCTGTTAGGTGAGTGGTGTTCTGCCACTTGAATCTCCGCTTGTGGACTGGTTAAGTGCTGTGGCACTTTATCTTCTGTGCTTCCCTCTTTCACTTTATCTTAGTAGGGCAGAGGCACTCTTATTTCCTCAGTTGTTCTATGTGTGGTAAGTCTCCTGCACCCTCCCACCCTCAGTTTTATATCCACATTCCCTAGTTGCTAGCATGCCTGCTTGTCCAGCCTGTTCTTCATGAGGTCTTCTTGATGAGCCAGAAGTAGCAGACTTCTGGAGACTTCTAGATATGGTACTATCTACAGAGCCCAGTGTCAGCTTGTTTTCTCTTTTGTGTTCAAACAAGGAAACTTGAAAGAATAGAAGAGATCTCTGTCTCACTTTAGGATCTGCATATCTCAAATATCTCAAGTCTTTTTTTTTCTCTCAATGCACTGGTTCATTTTAACCCAAGTAGTTCAGAGTATCAAAAATGCTGCTGCAGCTAGGCAGTGGCAGACTTAAACTTTTTTTTTTTTTAAGTTTTCTTACAGGTATATATTGTATATCCTGTCTTCCCCTATACGCTAATACCTCCACCTTCCATTTTTACATACCTTCTCCTGTTAATCCCAGTTTCTCTAGACAGTTTTACTTCTTTTATTTAATACATTATCTACACGCTAGGAACTTAAATATCTTTGGAAAAAAGGAGAGAAATTCGTGCTTATGTGTTAGGGAGGGAAGCTATATTGCCTGAAAAATGTTATGAAGAGACAGATGTCTACAAGTTAACAGCTCACTCAGTGCCTAGAGGGGACCTAACACTCCACAGAATTAGTAACCATAATTAATTAGAGTAAAAGGCCAGGGTAATTTTAGATTCTGACTAGCTTCTGAGTCATCAGAAAGAAATCAAAGTACATTCGATATAGTCTTATGTTTTAACCATCCCATTGCTCTCTAGTACTTTAAGACTCACCATCTAGATTGCTGTTATTTAAATATTTTGTTTTTCTAGACACAGTGATAATTCATTACTTTTTTTTCCAAAAAGAAAGGTGCTATGATAATAAGAACATAAATATAAATTTAAAACTTAACTTTTCAGTTCATATTCTTTGTAGGTAAAGAGAGTACTAAAAATTTTTAAAAGAAAATGTTTTTTATCTTACGAAATTAGGAAGAAGAACACAGAGGACAAAAGTAGAGGGGAAAGGTCATGTGAAACTGCCCAGTTAATCACTGCAAAATGTTTTGGTGCATTGCCTTTCAATACTACTTTTTATGCATGTTTTTAAAGAATAAGGAAGAAATTATGTGCATATTACACAGTTTTTGTAATTTGTTCTTTTTACTTAATAATATATTTCCTTATGCCATTAGAGAGTCCATGGAAATTTGATTTTTATACATTTGTGTTGGGGGTAGCATCTGTTTAAGGGTGTTTGAGGAAATACTGATAGGATCATAGCTAGGGAGGAAGGAGCGTTGGGGATCTACACAGGGAAGGCCTCTCTTAGAGGGCTGTTGGAGTAGGAACTTGCAGAATGAAGAGGATCTAGGTCCAAAAATGTCTGAGGAAAATGAGATCAAAACAAGGGGACACAGATGCAAAAGCCTTAACTCCTCAAACACAGGGAAGGGCTAGATCTAGAAAGGGGCGTGTGTTGGAAGGAAAATGAGGGCAGGCTGAAGTCATCTGCTAGCAACCCTGGGAAGCATGGACATTTGGCATGACAGTGGACAGGTACAGGGGTAGTGGAGGTAAGAGGCCATGGCAATGGGAATGGGGATGAGTAGGGATGCTAAGATATGCTTTGAGGTGAAGTTAGGTTAACCTCCTACAGGGAAAGGTGGATGAGGGGTAGATGAGGTTCAGGAGCTGTAGTGTGGTAGGAACCTTGGCCATTGGAAACACTGCCTGCCCAATGTACGCAGTGTCATGCTTACTGTGTTTTGTCAACTCACTGAGACAAGACTTAAAAAATAAATTAATGGAGACGTCTTTCTTTTTGATTCAGGTCACATTTCTGGGCTTTAATGAAGAAACAGATGCTGCTCATATACAGGTGTGGTCAATTTATTGAATTGGCAAAGACTGGGAGACAACTTAAAAATTTTGGAGACTATGAAAAATTTACTTTAATGCCCAAAATTTACACTAATCTCAAGGTATCTTTTAAAGTTAAAAGATGGCATTTGAAGCCAGGCATGGTAGTGCATGCCTTTAATTCCAGGACTCAGGAGGCAAAGGCAGGCTGATCTTTGGAGTTCAAGGCCAGCCTGATGCCAGGCTGGTTTATATAGTGTCTTCCAGGCCAGGCAGGGCTACATAATGATCCCTCTCACCCCACTCCCCTCCAAAAAACAAACAAAACAAAAGTGACATTAGGTCAGCTTTTGAGTGATCTGTACATTTTAACTTTCAACATATTTACTAAGGAATCTTTTGTAGTTATTTTTGAGACAAGGCCTTGTCATATATCCTTGATCTGGCCTTGAACTTAAAGAAATTCTCTTGCCTCAGCCTCCCTAGTGCTGGGATAACAACTGTGGGCTACCATGCCTGGTTGGTTTTTGTTGATGATTCTTGCAATGAAAAGCAGCTTTAGGTTTGACTATCAAAATCATGTATCTAAAAGCTTTAAACAACAGGCCATTTCTTGATTTTTTCCATTATATTACATGTAACATTTGTATATTTTGATGGTTTTCATAATTTGACTTTAGCAGTAAAAGTCTTATTTTTATTAAAGTAGAATTAAATATAAAAGATCAAATTCATAAAACGTCTCAGTTAACCAGTGTACAAATTTATAGCCTGTTTCATTTAGGCATTTATAGAGGGACTGGTATTTGAGGTTAGGGTCAACAAAGGCAAGCTTGATAACTGCACAAATCACCATAGATAGCTTTTTCTTGTGTTGTTGCTAGAACACTGGTGATTGCTACACTAGTTCTTTCTGGTGAGTATGCCTGAAAGCTCTGTAGTCTATCCTGATTTTTCTTAGGAGGAAGTAGCTTGGACAAAAGGAACAGAGAGGGTATACTCTCCAGAACAACATACAGATGCATGTAACTGGACTTGCAAGATTGATGCAGGAGTGTCATGGTGAGAGAGTCCAGCTTAGGCTGCATAGTTCCAGACCAGCCTGAGCTGCAGAGTGAGACTCTCTCAAACACAAAACAAAACAAAAAACACAACAGGAAAGAGAAGACTTTTAAAGTGCTCTGATAATCCTCAAGAGCTGCAAATAAGACCATTTTTACAAAGCCACTACTCTCTCTGGGTCAAAGACTGATTGATTAGCTGGAAAAAAAAAGAAAAAGTGAAAATGAAAGCAAGCTTTTCTTTTAACCTTCCTAAACTCTTTGAAGGATTACTACAATACCTTCAGGAAAAAAGTACTTGTATTTTACAGTGTTAAAACACAAGCTCCAAAGAAGGGTATTCAGTAGCTAAGTATTCTATATGGAAAACTCCAGTTTCAAACTGGAAGACTTGGTGACAACTGCCAAAAACAAATAGTAATTGTCATAGATGTGTGAGGTGCCCTGTTAAAATTGATTATGTAGCTCAGGAGCAATGTGCTTGAATACTCTTTTAGTTTGATTTAATTTGAGTTTAAAAAAATGACTATAGCTTAACTGTGTAAGTGAGCTATTATGAAGCAGACAGTTAATTGACTACTACATGTTATGAACTTTGGATATGTACATTATAGACAGCTTGACAGTGTTACTCTGTAGTGTTACTCATTGCTGTCACTTATTATTTAAAATTAGGACCTAGCTACAGTTTCACTGGAACTTCCAGACCTTCTGAATTCACTCCATTTCTGCAGTCTAAGTGAAAATGAAATCATTTGTATGAAGGATATCAGTAAATCGTCAGCTGTAAGCAATAGTCCACTAAATCAGGTAACTGGCAGTCATTTCTAATCAATTTTTTCAGGGCAGGTTTTTACTATACTTTCTCAGTAAACTTTTTAGTTAAACTTTCTAGTAAACTTTTAAGTGATTGAAACTTTGTTATTTTAATTCAGTCTCAAGGAAATGGTATTGATGAAAAGTCTGACAAAGTATTGCCAGCCTTGAAGCATAGAATAATTTTGATCATGGCTTATAAATTAAATTCCCACCTGGGAAGTCAGTGGTATGTAAGCACATCCTAATTTTTTAGTGAAATGTTACTGTTAGGATTTCTTTGTATAGCTGAAGGGACTGCTCCTGCTTCACGGCCACTGACATTTGTGTTTCATGCTGCACGCTCTAGAAAATGGACTTGCAGCTAATTGTCTGGTTAAAGTTTTCCATTTAATATGGATGATGATGTTGTTTTCATAAGACAGTTTGTAATTCATTACTAAGTATTTTTGATAATGTATCAAAGAAAACTGCTTTGCACTCCAGGAAGTAAGACGTTTTCAGTTGTGTGAGTAGGTTTACAGTTTGGAGAACTTACCCCAGCTATAAAATGCTGCTTTGTTCATTGTGAGGTCTGGTGATAAGAACTGTGCCTTCTTTCTTGGATCATTTTGTTTACTCATATACATTGCTGTATTTGCTGGAACATAAAAGGGTGGGTGATTAGTTGTTGTATTTGGTTTCTTCTTTTAAAAAACAAATCACTTATCAATGTTTTCATTTAAAAATGCAGTGTGTGTAGGGAAGACAAATGGCTTCTGTTCTTAATTAAAGCTGTAAGCATGGTTGTGAGTTTTAATACCAGAAAAATATGTTAAAAGATAAGGGCAGTCCTTCTGTGGTAGGAGGGAAGGTGACATGCTGGGAGCTACAAGAAAATGGAATAGCAATTAAAATAGATCTGGTTTCTGCTCTCAAGCATTCACAATGCAGTAGATGAGATTGATAAATGATTACAAACATATACAGTAATACAGAAAAATTGCCCAAGAGACTAGATCAGTAGTAGGTTCTATAACATTTAAGGAGCTAGATTGGGGAGATTTTGAATACATGGGATAAAAAAAAGATTGGTAAGGAAAAAATAAAAATAAATATATTTCTTTAGATGAAATCATTAAACATTACAGAATGAAGGAACCTTTTGGGATGCATGCACCTTTCCCCCTCCCCCCTGCTTATTTCTAGGCTTCACTTCCAGATAATGTTTTATATTTAAAATTAAAACTGATTTTATCATCTTTCATCTCTCCTAAGAGTCATCATTCTGGAATGCTTTGTGTCATGAGAGTGTCACCTACATTACCAGGACTCAGAATTGATTTTATCTTTAGTCTCCTAAGTAAATATGCTGCTGGTATAAGACACACCCTGGACACGCACTTGCATCAGAAGCACCACCTTGAGACCACTGATGAAGACGATGATGATACGAACCAGTCTGTGTCTTCTATAGAGGATGACTTTGTCACTGCCTTTGAGCAGTTAGAGGAGGAAGAGAGTACAAAGCTATATAATGATGGTGTGTGTCTTTTATTAGACTTTTTCCTAGAAATAGGTTGAAGTTGAAGTTTGGTTTTGAAGTTTTAAAGGAGACTTAACAGTTGAAATTTATTTTGAAATTTGATCCAGTTTAAACATTTTGATAGTTTTTCTTATTGCAGAGGAATTGATTTTTCTGTGATATTTACGTTCGTTGTTTTCTGCTTTTTAATTTTGCTATTTTTCTTCTTAGGTAGTATTGTTCAAGCCTTGTTTACCTCATAACCTAGTGGCTGGAATTTTGCTGTGTTCAGTTATCAAAACTGTTAGCTGGCAGTCACTAGTAATTTTTCTGACATATATGACAACATGCTGAGCATTCCATAGGTCATGTATCTGAAAACATAGGGTAAAATGGGATTATTTTATTAAAAGGTACACTTGTTCCTAAGTGTTACGAAGGATGAAATTTCTGTTAAATAACATAGTATAGGTAACATTTGTAATGTAAATATTTTGAGTTTAATGTCAGTTTTTAAAAAATTAAATGATAAAACTGACTGAATATATTTCTAAATTAATAAATTTCTAAAATAATGTAAGAATTTTATACTTTTCCCGTAGAAATAAATATTGCTACACTGAGGAGCCGGTGTGATGCTGCCTCTCAGACGACTTCTGGTCACCATTTAGAAAACCATGATTTTAAAGTACTTGTTAGTTATGGACCACAGAAGTCAGTGGTTAAGCCCTCACCTCCAGTAAATGTTCTGGGACGCAAAGAAGCATCTTCTGTGAAAACATCAGTTACAACATCCATTTCAGAGCCCTGGACCCAAAGGAGTCTCTACAGGTCTCCCAGTGCTTCAGATAAAGGCAAGGAGATACAGGAGACACTTTTTACTTCTTCTCCTGCTCATTCCTCAGAGTCTGAGTGCTCAAGCCCGAGCCCTGTAATTTTTTTGGATGAAGAAGGATACCAAAAAAGTTTAAAAGCAAAACTTGAGCTGCCTGAAATCCCTGTGACAAAAGATGATATAGAGGATTCAGACTCAGAAGTGAGTGAGTTTTTTGATAGCTTTGATCAGTTTGATGAACTAGAGCAAACTTTTGAATATTCTTGTCCATTTATGAAAGAGCCTGTCGTAGGGAAGTCGTCGCAGAAGAAAGGGCACAAACATGAAAAATCTTGTATGAATCCTCAGAACTTCAAGTTTGAGCGTCCAGCTCTTCCAGCTAATATTAGAAAGCCAACTCCACGCAAACCCGAGTCTCCATATGGTCACCTGTGTGATGCTCCAGATTCCCCTCGTCCAGTGATGGCATCAGAAGACAGTGGCTTGTTTAGCCCTATTCGAGCCTCTGCTTTTAGTCCTCCTGGAAGCTGTACTCCTGCTGAATGTTTTTGCCAAACAGATACTGGTGGAGATAGGATTCATGAAAATTGGGACCCTATTTATTGTACTTATGAAGATTATGCAAATAATCTTTCGTGTGAAGTACTAGGCTCAGTTCTTCATACTCACTGTGCAAATGCAATTTCAGAAAATAGTAATAGTATTGAAAGGAGAGAAAATGATACCATAGCTGTTAAGCATGGAAATTCTGATCAAAAAAGTAAATGTAAAAATAAATCTTCAATGATTACAGATAGCGTTCAGAAGTTTGCAGCAGATCTTGTGGGTAAAAGTTTTGGCAGTGCGTTTAAAGACTTACAGAAAGGAGTTTCTTCATGTACCAATGCATTGTGTCATTTAGCTGTCAAATTGACATCATCTGTTTTTCAAATGGCTTTTAATGAACTTAGAAGGCAGTGTGCATTTTCACTGAAAGAACGAGCCATTGGTAGCCTGGCTAGCCTTTTGGTGAGTGAAGCCTTAACAAATGCCTTGAAAGAGTTACAGTATATGAAAAAGCAGATGTTTACAAATACAGTTGCTAGATTTGCTGCGGACCTTGCAGAAGAGCTTGTTTTTGAAGGCATTATGGAAGTGTGTCAGTTTTCATATCCTCCAACACCTGCATCTGCACAGAATCAGTCATTTGACTTTGAAGACAAAGTTGTGAAGTCATATGCCAAAGATTTGTCTGAATCTGTAATACAAGAAGCATTCATAGAGCTGTCACAGACTGATGTGACCTTCACAACAAAGGCAGCAGTTAATGTTTCTATGGGTAATGTCAAGTCTGTGAGTGCAGAAAGTGTAGTGCCACCTACACAGACCTTCACAGTTTCCTCATCCTTTAGCACTCAAGCAATTGTGATGACAAAACCGGTGCAGGAACCTAAGAAGGAATACACAGTGCAGCAGGCCTTGTTTTGTACTTCAGGAATTGTCACTTCCATACCAGTTCCCTTGGCAGGAAGTGCCCTTCTCCCATATCATATTTCTTCTACTTTGTATCAGTCCAAGTCTCGTTCATCATCTGAGCATGGTAAAGCAAGTGGTGGTTTTACTCAAGAGCCTGTCACCACAGCAAGCAACGTGGAGGAAAAGGATTGTCTCAAAAATACCTGTCTACATTCAGAGCTCAATCCATGTGACCAGAGTGACCTCAAACCAACTAACGGTGATACTGACATGCAGAGTTCTTCACAGTTAACTAGTGACCCTGTAATTATTAGCAACTTTTCTGCAGCAATGGTACATACAATAGTAAATGAAACCTTAGAGTCCATGACATCTTTCAAAGCTACGAAAACAGTTGATACACATGCAGATTATTTAACCAAAACAATAAAGGGAAAAGCCTGTCCTTTTCCCCTCTGTGACCAAACAGCCCCACAACAGAGCAAAGCTAGCAGTAAGGACATGTTTGCTGATCAGTTATCAAAGTCTATTATTAAACATTCCCTGGATAAAAGCAAATCAATGTTCCCAAATGTAGATAAAAGACAACTAAGTAAGGAATGCATGCCCGTTCTCAGAGAAGAATCACAGCTGACCTTGGAGGAATCTCCCAAATTCCTTGACTCCCCAGATCATTCACCTCACTGCTTACTCTTGGTTGGAAAGGACCACGTACAAGAATGTAAAGATTCTATGGTTTTGGGATTTTCTTCAGAGACACTGCCGTCTTGTCCAGCGATGACAACTCAGAAATCTGACTTGAAGGACCTTTTGAAGGATAAACCAATGAAAGGGCATAATTTGAATAATACTGCACTGGAGCCCTTGTCTTTTGGACAGGAAAGTTCTTTCCGTCACTCACATACTTTACCATCTGCAGTGCTTACTTGTGTAGATGGTTTGCATGTGGAAGATAAACAGAAAGTCAGAGACAGAAATGGAATACCTGATACTCCTCCATCAACTCCTTTAGTACCATCCCAGACTAGTTCTGAATGGGACATCAAAAAGTTAAGCAAGAAGCTCAAGGGGGAGTTAGCCAAAGAATTTGCACCTGCAACACCACCTTCTACACCTCACAACTCATCTGTTGGTAGTTTATCTGAGAATGAACAAAATACTATAGAAAAGGAAGAATTCATGTTGAAACTTATGCGATCTCTTTCAGAAGAAGCTGAAAGCAGTGAAGGTGAAGAGCACCCAGAAATGGATGTGAAGTCAGAATACTCAGGGAAGAAAGTTCAGTTTGCAGAAGCATTAGCTACACACATCATTTCTCTTGCAACTGAAATGGCAGCCTCCCATTTAGATCATGAAATCACTCAAGAATCCAAGGTTCAAAACCCTTGCTTAAATGTTCAGAGTCAAAGAAATGTGCTGCCTGCTTCTTTAAATCATTCAGATGAAAACATACAGACATGCAGTTTTGCAAGTCATTTGGCAGCTGATGTCATTGCAGAAGCTGAGAAAATCACAAAGACTAGAAGTGGTATGTTTTTCAGGCAGGAGAGGAATAGTTGTGTTGATGGTGACCGAGGTAAAGCAGAAGAGAAGCTGGATGTAGAGGATGTTGCACATCCAAGAGAAGTGGATCCATTTGTTCTTTCATTACCAAGTTGTATGCCAGGTCTGACATGCAAGTATCCCAGTTGTGAAAGTGTGACAGATGAATATGCAGGTCATGTTATCCAAGTACTAAAACAGGAAGGTGGCAATGGTGAGCTAATCATGGATCAGTATGCCAGTAGACTGGCTTATCGATCTGTTAAGTCAGGAGTGCAAGAAGCAGCAAAGACAGTAAAAATGAAGTGCAGTTCAAAAATGCTCCCTGTGCACAACTCTTATGTGAAAATAAACAAGGAACTGTTGATGTTCTCAAATAAAGAGCATCACCAAGAAGTAGATAAAAAAAGACAACGAAAAAGAAATGGCAGCCATCTTTGCAAGTATCAAGCGTGTGAAAGGACACAAGATCCATGTAGAAATGAACTCTCTGAACTGTACAGTTTTTCAGCCTCTCTTGCTAGCAGCATAGCAAGAGATGTTAAAAAGCAGCTGACAGCACCTACAGTTGACTTGCCAAAATATTCAACAGATTCTTGTCTCTTTGAAAATTCTGGATGTGTTGACCAGAGCAAGAGAATTATTGAACCAGAATTTTTGAAGTCTCATCAACCTTTGCAAAGCCGTGAATCTTGCCAGAATATAGGCAGCTTAAGAGGACATAGTTGTGGAGAGAATACTCAAGCTGTAGAACAGTATGCTAGAAAAGTAGTAGATGACACTTTAGAGCTAAGTTTAGGACCTACAGTTGTCCACATTTCAGAGACCACAACATCAGCAGATAGGATTACTTACGCAGAAAAATTGTCACCACTCATAAATGAAGCTTGCAGGTATTGTGACCTTAAGGAACTCCATGGTTGCACCAGAAATTCCTCTCAGCCCCTTTTAAAGCAAAGTCCATGTGCTAGTACTAAGCCAGGATCACATCCAAAACTTAGTAGCATCCATCAGAAATCTAGAATTTTTCATCTTGATGTGCCTCAAATTCATATTAATCTTGATAAAAGGGCAGTACTTGCAGAGAAGATAGTTGCTGAAGCTATTGAAAGAGCAGAGAGAGAGCTGAGCAATACCAGTTTGGCAGCTGATAGTGGCATTGGACAGGATGGCATTAGCTTTGCTGAGAGCCTTACCACAGAAATTATGACATCAGCTATGACAAATGCTGGTCATGCTGTTAGCAGGTAGGTTTCAAATTTTCTGTGGGGTCTTGTGATAAAATGAAATGTTAACTTTGTCCTGTATGTCTTGGGTTCTGTTCATAAAAAGTATGTTTATTTTCATCCTAACCTAACAAAAATTTTTCTGTTGCATTTGTGTATAGCTTCATATCCTGTTCATGATTTTCATGTGAATTTTTGTTTCCCAATCCCTTTTGAGGGACATTATCATTCATTTACAGGGCTGGAAGATGAGAGTTAGAGAATACAATAACCTCAATTCACAGAACTAGGAAGCAGGTAAAATTAAATAAAAGAAACTTGGTGAATTTTACTCACAAATGTAGACTAGTACATATACTACTGTGAGATTAAATTCTGTTCTATAGCTAAAGCAGCTTTCTTCAAACTTTTTATTCTCTTCTTCCCCTATCATAGCAGCTTCATAAGTGGAAACTAGATGGAAGTTCCTAAACCCTCAATCCCTGGACCTAGCAAATAATTGTGCTATTTATTCTGCAGAGTATTAATTTTCTTCCTTAGACCTGGCTAGTGATATTCCCTGAATTCTGAGTTCTTTCTGTGTATTCAATTTTTTTTTTTTTTTATTCAGGCTGGTATTTTTAAAGAGTTGTTCTTTGTACTTCTGGTTGTTCCTTTTTCCCTTCTAGCATATATGTTAAGCTTCTGTTAGTACTACTCAGAGTCCACTCAGTTGTATGTAGTTCTGCTCCACATTTTATAAAGTTAAAATGATCTAAGGTTGAAGAATGATTGATTCAAATCGATTATTCACTAAGATATTGGCTGAATTGTTTCACTAATGTCCCTTTTCTCATAAAATTTTCATTAGTGAAGCTAATCATAATAGTAATATATATAATAGATTGTCACAAACCCATAATGCTCACCAGAGTGCCATATGAATATCAAATAGAAAAACATGCAATCGTGAAATTTTAGAACAATAGTATATGTACACTTTATTTTCAGTTACTGTGAGCCCAGTTACCTAGCAGTCACTATAAACCCTCCTTTTAACCCCCTCCTATGGGTCATTTTCTTAAATAAAAAAAAAGGTAGGTAATAGGAAAAAGTGTTAAAAAAAAATAAAGTTGTGGTGTAATATCCCTGTGTTTGGAATGCCCAATTTAACTGAGTTATTATATCTTAAATACAAAGTTAGAATTGTCTAAAAAGTGGGGAAGGCAGTTCAGGACTTACTTTAGGTTTTAGCTATATAAAAGAAACTGAAACAAGCAAAAAAAAAAAAATTTGTTCTCCAAGAGCTTATATTGTAGTAGAATACAACAGCAGATAAACGAGCTGAACAAGTACAACAGCAATGGACATGCTAATGTGGATAGGGACGAGCCCACAAGGCCTCAGCCCTACACAGAGAGCTCAGGCCACCAAGGAATGCTGAGAGTGGGAGAAATGGTATTCCCCAGGTAGGAACATAACAGTTGGTTATCCAATACCAAATGGTCAGCATTGAACATATAACGTACAAGGAACATTATATAGACTAAGCAAGTTGTATTTCTGTATTAAGGAATATATATGTCTGTACATATACCTTTATGGGTGTAATGACAATGAAAAAAGTCATGAATTTGAAAGAGAAGAAGGAGTTTATGAGAGGGATTGGAGGGAGAAAAGGGAAGGGGGAAATGATGTAATTATAATTTCAAAAACTAAGAAATAATTTTTAAAAAATGCATGATTTAAGTTCCTTAAGAAAAAGAGTGTTGTTAGCAGTGGAGAGCAAGAGCTCTTGGGGCTAGCTTACATTTTTGAATTGGATAGCAGAGAAGCAATACTAATAGAGTAATGCTTAAGCCAAGAACCAAAAATGAAGAGAGAGTAAGTGATTGGGAGTCTGTGGGTGCTGGGTTCCAGACAGAGGTGAGACTGCATGTGTGCAAGGCAGTAGTGAGTTTTGTGTTGCTATAGAATGACTTGGGGAGAGTGGGTGAGAGAGTGGACATTGCAGGGGACCAGCTTATGCATCATGATACATCATGGAAGGTTTTGATTGGAAAACTGACAGTTTTTCTCTTTGTGCTTAAAGCACCACTCTTTAGAACTGTTGGATAGATGGGGCAATTAGTATAGTTATTTCAAATGGGCTTTTTTTTTTTTTTTTTACCATGTTATAAAAATACAAATTTCCCTTCATTAAAAAAAAAAAAAAAAGAATTTAAGACAGGGTCTTACTACATACCCTTGGCTAGTCTAGAACTATGTAGGCCAGACTGGCCTTGAACTCACAGATACCTTGTCTCTGCCTTCCAAGTGCTAGAATTAAAGGCATGTGCCATTGCTCTCTGCTAAGAAAGATGTTTATGATTCATGTTCTGAAGAGATTTGTCTAGTTTGAATATAGGCTTGGTTGACACAACAAGAATTTCTTAAACTGCTTTTCTTGTTCTAAAAGCCAGAAGGAGGCTGTTTTAGATGCAGACGAAGGTACTATTTTTTACAGGGCAGATGATGTGCTTGGAACTCGTAGTAAGGTGTACTTCTGTGTAGTGTCCTATTTTAAGTGTGTCCTGCTTTAAGCAGAATGTAGATAAACAATATACAAGGACGTCTCTCAAGTAGCAGGAGTGCCCTCTACTGTGCTGTTCTTCAGTCTTAATTATTTGCAGATGCAGTACAGTGTTCAGGGGATGTTGGTATGAGTGGGGATGTAATTTCTTTTATTTTAAAAAATACTTTATTTGCTTTTATGTACATTGGTTTTTTGCCTGCATGTATGTGTGTGTGAGGGTGTTGGACCCCCTGAAGTAGGAATTACAGGCAGTTGGGAGCTGCCATGTGGGTGCTGGGAATTGAACCCCAATCCTCTGGAAGAGCAGCCAGTGTTCTTAACCACTGAGCCATCTTTTCAGCCCCCAGGAATTTAATTCTTAGTGTCATCATCATATTTCCTTGTCAGAATCTGTGATGCTTCAACTATTTTTTCAATTATTACCATGTGCTCTTTTCTTAGTTCCAAAGAAATAGAAGATTTTCAGTCAACTGAGTCATTTGGCAGTCAACTGATGAATCTCAGTGTTGGTGAGGACAGCACCGGTAGCTGGTCCAACTTAAGTTTTGAGGATGACCACCAAGATGAAAGCAGCAGTTTCCATCATCTCAGTGAAAGGTAGCTCTGATTTTATAGTTAATTGTATGATAAAGGTTTCCAGACTACAGAAAAGTGAGCAATGGATTTAACATTATTATTTGAAAATTCTCAATTTGGAAATCTGTTCATGCTCCCAAAATTATTTTATTATTCACAATGTGTCTTGTTGGTTTTCACTTTCTTTTTGAGGGGATAGCTCTTCTGGCATACCCCGGCTGGTCTTGAAGTTAATTTTCTCTCCCCACTTCCCAGGGGCTGGATTTTAGGCTTGTGCTGTTGTGCCTGGCTTCTAAATGGATTCGACACATAACTGACAACAGTAGGGAGCAGAGCTAATATTCTTTGGGTATGCTGAAAGCTGACTTGAAGAAACACTGTAGATACTGGATTTATTTACATTTTAAGCTTTGCTGGATGTTCTAGGAATATAATTTATCACTTTAAAGAACATACTTTTTTCATTAGTTATATAGTTTCATCATATAGTTAGATAGCTGTAAAAGGCATCAAGATAGCCCTGTAGTTTTCTTGATACAAGCTAAAACAATAGTATCTTTAGGGGCAGGGAGAAAAGATTCTTAGACTTGTTCTGTTGGGAACAAAATAGTGAATACGTAGCTTCTTAGACTGAAAATGCAAAAATTGAATCTATTAAAAGTAGTTTTGTATACTGACATACTTCATATGTAAATTTTCTTAGTTAACTTTGTTCATAACAGTAGTCTTTGAAATATTTTATTATGATTGTTTCTTATATTGTCACCTCTGCCTAAAGGCAGTCCTGACTACCTTATGAATTTCCATAAAGTATTTATGGACATTAGCTGATAATTGGAATAATAAGTAACATCCATAGTTGAACCCTAGGGAGGGAAAGGTTCTCAGCATACCTCTACCAGGAGGTGTGTGTGGAAGGTACTGTGTGAGGTTTCTGTTGACCCAAACTCTTGGAGTGTGCTTGCTGGAAGAAGGAAGGAAGACAGCTTAAGTTGGAGGAGAAGATAAGGTGGCATAGGAAAAGACCTGTTAGAGCACATCACCTTTGAGGGTTTCTTTTGTGCTTGGATGCACACTTTTTTTTCCGTTGTTTTTAGTTACTGTGTTTCTTATGCTATGGGAAAGACCAATATTTCTTATTTGGATGCAAAGAATAGTTTTTAAAATGGATACAAGTAGAACAAGGTCACAAGTCATGATTTTCCCTATCTGAAACAATGTATTAACATTTAAGGTTTTTTTCTTCTTTAAGAAAAACAGGTTTCTAATACGTTAGCAGAGGGTGACATTATTGCCTAGGAAATCTTGGTGCTCAATTAAACTGGGTAGAAGCCATTGGCCTTAAGAGGATTTGTAGAAAGCTGAATAACTGGAGAGAGTTGAGTGATTTGATGCTAGGGGAGCATTTTATGGGGCTCTAGCCTTCGTTCTCCCAGAGTATTAGGTTATTAGTAGAATGGATGACTCAGAGACAAGGCTGAAATGACAGCCAATAAAAGTACCAATACCAAATCATCCTGAGACAGAAATAACTATACCTAATCTGAGCAAATGCATTTTGGTTCAGAAATTAATTATTTGAACTCAAGTAGGGAGCGCATCTAGCTTGAAAATATTTTGTCAGAAAAAAGATGTTTTACTCATCCACTGTCAGTATTAAGTATTGATGCTATGTAGTGTTAAGATTTGGACATGAAGAAGCAGCTGTTGGAACTCTTCTGGGTTGATAGTGTGCTTGTTGAACATAGGTTTCCAGAGTCTCACTTTCAGAGATTGATTCATTAGGCCAGGCAGGGTCCTAGAAGTCCGTGGACTGGATAGGCACCTTAGTGATCTTCATGCAGGTGTTTGGAGACCACGGTTGAAAAAGGTAGCTTTACAAGTTAAATCTTTTGGTGACCTTTGCTGTGGCTGCTGTTTTTTTCAGGTACAGAGATCAAGGTGAGCAATAAGCACCTTGAGCTTTTACTTTAAATAGGAAGTTCAGTAAAGAGCAAAAATTTTAAAAATTAGATTTTAACAAGGGTTTAGGAGGATGTGCAAATTAATGGATCACAAAGAGAGCTGGCTTCTGTATGTCAGTTTCTTAAATATTTTAAATAGCTTGTGACTTTTTAAAGAAGTTATGTATTAGAGGAGAGTGTGTTGTTTTATATCAGTAACCCTCTGGAGACAGAGGCAGGAGGATTATAATTTAGAAAGACCCTTTCTCAACAAACAAACAAAAACTAAAAAGCAGTTTAGAGTTGTGAAGTTATAGCTCAGTGGTAGAGCACTTGGCTGCAAATGCAAGGTTAAGGTTAAATTCCCAGCATGTCACACATACAAAACTATATAGAGATAAGAGAGGTGAGGCCAGACTTGGACAGCTCTTGAGATAATTTTTCTATCAGAATATGTAGTAGTCTTGATAGGAGTCAGAGCCCCACAATAAAGAATCTCAGTATTTAACTGCCATGCTTTGAGAGTACAACTGCTCTAGAAATAGTCTCTGAAAAGCCAAAAATAAATAAATAAATAAAATATGGAGGCAACACGGGTCCAGGCAGGGGTAGAATTAGGAAGTTGCTAAGGGAAGAAAGTAGCTTTGTTTTACTTCTATGTTGGCTGAAGGTAGGTGACCATACTTTCCAATTTACTCATGTGGTTCTCATACAATCACTAAATGGTAACCCTTTTGTTTTTGAAAATGTACTGCTTAAATGGAGTGCTGCATAGTCTTAGAGGGAGCTGTGTTAGAGATGGACAGTGTTCTATAAATAACTGACTTAGAATCTGAACCACTTTATAAAACAGGAGCAAGGCAAGGTTAGAAAGATTTTCTGCATTTTACTCATTACCTTACTGAGGTGTTACTTCTCTCATGTACATCTAATACTTAAATCTTGGATTTTTATTACTAATTAGATTGAAAAAACCATTGTATATATGTTGAGACAGCTTAGTTTTACTTTTGTTCTTTAATGCATTGTGATTTGTGAAAGTCTGATACTATTAAAGTGAAAATGATTAAGTAAATTATTTGAGAATGCTTAAAAACTACTTGGAACTTTTTTAAAAGTAATCTTGACAACTCTTAACTGTTGTACATGTGGTGAATACATGGTAAAGAACTAAAATTTAGGTTTGTATAGATGATAGCTTTTATAATTGACTAGCTGAGTGGGAAGTAAAGCTGCTTATCACTGCAAACTAATGTGCTTACTAATTATTTTAATAATTAGGAATGATTAGAATTTTTAAATTGCATGTTGAAAATTTTAATCTGAAAAATAGACTATAGTTTTGTTTTTTAATATGGTTGCTTGTTTTCTTCCTTCGAACATTGCTTTGCTGCAGTTATAGAAACAGTTGCCTTCTTTTGGCTAGGTAATGTAAGAGAGCTGTGTGTGATGACTTCGATGACTGGCCAACAGGCAATGTATTGCTTAACCAAACCTTGCTTATTCTAGCTTTCTTCTGAAGAAAATATGTATTTGCCACCTGCTGAGAATGTGTAATGTAAGAAATAACGGTGATTGGCATATTGATGTAATGGGAGCTCTAACATCAGAAGGCAAGGTCCGTGGGAGACAGCACCCACCCACACCTTGGCACTGTTCTGTACTATTCAGAAATCCCAAAAGACCTCCACTTAGGTTTTTCTCCTTTTAAAATTGTATCCAAACTGAGGAATAGGAAAGTGTATTGCCTTTTTTTCTTGTTTTTTATAAATTGCATGTTAAGATTTGCTGTGAGATGTTAATTTAATCTTGCAGTCATTTGCCTTCTTAAAAGTTTTGTTGTCTTAATCTGCAAAACAGATGTAAGTTTAGAATAATTCCATGAAGTTTTGAAGACAATGAAAAGACTCCCTGGTCTCCAACCCTACCAGTTCCCCTTTATAGAATGACAGTGACTCCCTTTGTGGATCCTCCATTCCACTGTCTCCCAGGGAAACACAGGTGGTCTTCACTACTCATTTTCTAGTTCAGCTCTGTTCTTTTCTCCCTCCAGCAGTAATGGTAACAGCAGTAGCTGGAGCAGTCTTGGTTTAGAAGGAGATTTGTATGAGGACAATTTATCCTTTCCAACATCAGACAGGTTGGTCCAGTTTAGACGCTTAAAAACTGATGAGTCTTTCACCACTAATGCATGATGTCTTATTCTTAAGAGAGCCAATATGTATCAACCTGCATTCTTCTTAAATTTTGACATGATTCTGCTCAATATATTTACATTTAATGAAAATTTCAACTAGCTAAAATATGACTGACATCTAATTACAGAATGTATGACTGTTTGCATGTGTTGCTCTGCTTGCTGTTTTTCATTCTACCAATGATTTCATTAAAAAGAGCTTGCTTCCTACAGGATTTCTGTTGTTTTTGTTTTGTTTGGTTTTCCTATATAGTTTAATTTCATATACAGTAAAAGTCTGGAAAAATTGTTTTTAAAACATATCAAATGGCATTAGTAGAAGCAGTAGTACTTCATTATTCACGACATTCTCTTATATTCGAATAGTATATTACTTAAGACCAAATTAGAATATTTCACCTTCATTTGAAGTCGCTCTGCTTTAAATATTATGATAAGGTAGGGCTTCTGTAGGCACCATGTGCAATTCATATTTTAACATGAAATAATGTGAGAAGCAAAGCTTCCTTTTGATTGTCATTTCCTTCTTTCTAAATTTCATATGTCATTTTGTAACATTTCATTCCTTACTACTTTTCTGAGACATGATTTTAATCCATATCCATTACTAATTAAGCTTTTTCTTTCTTAAAAACTACTTCTGTTTTCTTTGAAAAGTGATGGACCAGATGATAAAGATGAAGAGCAGGAGGATGGTGTGGAAGGTTAGTCACAGTTTGTTTCTCTAAGCCTTTGTGTAAGTTTTTGTGGTTTGTATTCATGCTCCTTACTGATAAGCTTTGGATTATTGGTATAAACATCACAAATCACTCTGTCTCAAAAACAAAATGTTTTAGGGAGAAGCTTAGAGTACATTTTTCTTTTCAAAATACAAGTCTAAAATCCTTATTCATGTTACAAAATTAATTTGTTGTAATTACAGCATATATTGTTACTTTCTGTATTATTTACGTTTCTTGTGGCTGTGACAAAATAGCTTACAAAAGGGAAGGTGTTTGAGGCAGGGAGGGCAGGGCAGTAGGGACTGGTGACTGGAGGAGGAGCAGGCAGAAACCTAAAGGAGCAGATGGGCTGTAATCCTCAGAGGCCCACTTCGAGTGACCTACATCTGTAAGGTCCAAGTAGTAATGATTCAGAGGTCCCAAAACAGTGCCACTTAGCTAGGGACCAGGAGTTCACTCAAACTGCAACTCTCATATTTTCCTTCAAATTGGTAGCTTAAAGAATTGTCAAACTTACATGCACCAAAGTTAATTTGGAAAGGCACTTTAGTGTCCCTACTCCTTCTCCCTCTTCTGTTTCTAATTCTGCACTCACTCATACATATATTTGAAAGAACTAGTCCTTCCTTTAGTGAACGAAGTCCTTACTGTGCTAACACTAGATATCATTGGCTGCAGTTTCAAACATGGTTTGTGATATTAATCCATGCATTAGAATATCCAAGTGAGCCTAGAGACTTCATGTTAAACTTAAGTTTTCATTGTATTCAATTAATTTTAGAATATCCTCGTTAGACCTTACTTTTTTAAAGTATGAAAATGCTAATCCTTTCTATTAAAAGCACATTTAAATTGAAAATACTGCTCAATATGATTATTTTTAAACTGGTGACATTTTGTTGTTTCTTCAGAAGTAGGAAAACTGAGGGCTAGGAATGGCCTATATGTTCTACATTGGGAGTTCAGCCCTGTACCCGCATGCCATAACTGCAGGCCCACCAAGACACTGAGAACATGTTGAAGAGAATTTCTTGAGATGTAGGGTACAACCCCTGAGTTTCCAGCCAGTTTATCAACAGTGCCCCTGTTCAGGGAAGTTACCTGACAGTCACGCTAAAATTTTCAGATTTAAGATTATTGCTATTTAAAAAATTTTAAATTACACTAACTGGTTTTGTATATTTGCATAGGTGTGAACAAATGAATGCCACTAGTCTCACATGGAGTCATTTCTTCCTTTCTCCCATGTGGGAATCTCAGATTTGAACTCAGATTGTCATGCTGGGCAGCAAATGCCTTTACCAGCTAAGCCATCTCACTGGCCCAGATTATTCTATATATGTTTTAAAAATTTATTTTCATTTTATGCAAATGGGTGTTTTGCCTACATCTGTCTATGCAGTACCCTAGGAGGCCAGAAGAGAGCATCAGATTCCCCTGGAAACGGAGTTAGAGACAGTTAAGAGCTACCATGTGGGTGCTGGGTATAGAATCTGGCTCCTCTGCAAGAGCTGCAAGTGGTCCCAACCACTATGTCATCTCTGAGACCCTTGCTATCATTTTTAGAATTAGCAATAAGCTAGGTAATGTTTGCTTTATTTTTGTTCATTAATATATTGGCCTTTTAAAGTCATATGCTTCTCCCTAATAACACTTACAGATATAATTATTTCAAAGGCTATCCATGTACACATGCATGAGTCTTTAATAACTTAGTTATTGCTTAACTAACATTGCTGAGAAATGATTAAGAGAAGAAATACTGGTTGATACAAATAAAATAATTAATTTTTAAAAGTTTGTCAGTAGGCCTGAGAATTTCCTCTATTACTATATAGAAATCAGGAGGTTAATTATATGCAGATACATCATTTCTCGGCTCTTTAGATGATAGGCATCTCTCAGATATGAAGTTACAGTTTTAAATTTGTTCCATTGGAAGATAGATTGGTTTAGATTTACAGAAAATCGGGGAATTTCTACAACATAAATACGCACTTTTTACACCTTCCCTCCATTTGATTTCTTTGTTTTGGTTATATGGTATCAGCCCTAACCTCTTTTGGAGTTTCCTATAAGGCCAGGCAACCATCAAGTCCTAGCGAGAAAATGCTGTCAATGTAGAGAAGCATTAGCTGACCTAGCTTCCAGCCCCAGGAACACCACAGGGCATGTCTACTAAGTGCCTCAGACATTGTATCTTGTTCCATAGTGTATCAGACCTCCTTTAAAACAAACTATTTTCTGAATTATTTTTTTATGTTTAGCATGCACAATGATTGATGAGTTTCATGTGCTGATTTTTGAGTATCTACCATTACACTTTCCTCCTACTCATTCCCATCTCCCACTGCCCCTCATTCCCCCTGCTTCCCTCTTGCTGGTCCTTCTCCTTCCTACCATATAGCCTTCCTGTCTGCTCATGTCACGTGACTCCCATTACCTTTGCTTCTCTCCCCCTTAAGATTTTTTTGTTTCCTCTCAGGGATTTTCTTCTACTTCATGACCCACACAAACATGTGTGTGTGTGTGTGTGTGTGTGTGTGTACACACGCATATATAATTTTAAATGTAGATTCTGCGTATGAAAAACATACACCAGAGCTACTTTTGTTTGAGACTTGCTGGCACTGAGGGAGAGAATAACATGGATGAAAATTTTTACATTAAACATTAAATACAAATTCTAAAAATTATTAGTAGTGGTCTAGGGTACCTTATATACTATAACAGAAAAATGTCCATCAACAACAAAGAAATCCATCAGCGTTTCCATTATTAGTACATACTGACTTGAGTACTGTCAGCATGCCCTAGATACTTCTTGTACTCAGTCATGCCAGGCCTATTGATCTCATCAGCCAGCTAGGATATCTCCTTTGTATTGAAAGCATCATTCTCGTTAACAAGAAAATAAACTTGAGAGCAATACCTTTTCTATGATATCTAAATTCAGCTCAAACAATATTTTACATTTGTGCCATCAGTAAATGATCAAAGTTTTTCCTTTGTTTTAGCATTATTTTATCCTTAAGAAATGTTTTTTTATTAGATATAATATAGTTAAGGAAAGCACTCACTGGAATCTTAAATGAGTTGATGAATTTCATTTCATATTCTTTAAATTTGCTATTAGATTTGCAGCAAAATGGAAAGACCCTGCTAATCATGAACATTGACATGGAACCGGGAGCAGTAGATCCTCAGCTAAGGATTATTCTTCAGTGGCTCATTGCCTCTGAGGCTGAAGTTGCAGAGCTTTATTTTCATGACTCTGCAAAGAAGGAGTTTATTTTAGTAAGTACCTCCCTTCTAGAGTGGTTGTGAGGAAACACTATATTATGTATTAATCTTACACATTATTGGTTTAGAAAATGCTTTTGATGGCAGAGTATTAATACATAGACCATGGAGTCTCACAGTTGGGGTTCAGGTGTCAGCTTTGCCACTTTTCAGTAGGCATAACCTTGGGCAAAACATCTCGGTTTCCCTAGTTGGCATATAGAGGCATATAGAATGTACCTTTCTGGTTTGTGAAGATTAATTATAATACTATAAAAAGCAATTTCTTGATCTGATGTCCTAACCCTAAAGGTTATCTGTCAGTAATAAGCAGTTAATGTATTCTTAAGATCCAGCTTGTCTATTTGACTGATTCATAATTATACCTAAATAATGTCTTTCTCATCTTCATGAAAATAGAAAGCTGGATAATGAAAAACCAATTAAAGATTAGACTTTTCTTGAGCATTTTTTAGTATGTACTAAAACTATTAGTAGGAATTTTCCGTTTTTAGTTTTAAGAGTGGTTTCTCCCTTGGTTTTCTTTATGGAAAAGTCTAGTGAATAGCCAATATAGATTGATCAGTAAAGACAGAAAAGGAAAAGCTAGGTTATCTTGTTTTCTGGTTCAGAATATAAGACAGTATTGTTAAAAGATGTCTGGGAAAGATGTAAACATTCTTAGACACTGACTTTTATTTAGATTAGAGTTTATTAGCTTGAGGCTTCTGTTTGCAGGAGGAAAAAATATTCTGGGAAGAGATACTCAAGAAATGAATTATCAAGTGGAAATGTGGGTAGGGGAATTGTTAGAACTGAGGCCTAAAATAGGCTGTGGCCACATGGAGTTGACAGCTGGTGGTTAGAGAAGAGGGCCTTGTCATCATGTAACCTAGCCCAGGCATCTTTGCCTGATTGAGTCAAGTACAATGTTCAGTTGTGGATGGCAAGGCTGTATTATGTTTGTGGCTTATTTTAGCCATATAGCTGATTTTAAATGCTAACTCTTAGAGACCATGTCTGGATAGGACTCCACAAGGCTACTAGGGATATATGAAACAATTAAGAGACAAATAAAAATTATGTTTAGTGTTAATGAGAATAGTAGAAATACTTTATTTTGAGTCTTTCTGGATCATATATTTAATTCTGATACTTTCACTATTAAGTAGAACATATAAGTGACAGAAAGAGAAGCTAGATTAAAGACTTGTACTGAGAGACTCCGTCAACAAACCTGGAAGACAATCCACATATGGGAGGAAGTTTTTGCAATTGTGTATCTTGTAAATTTCTTAGGTCTAGCACATAGAAAGAGCTCCTTCATCTTAAAAATAAAAGGTACATAGTGTAACTTAAAAATGGACTTAGAGTTATTACTACATATCTTTGGAAAATATAAACATGAAAGGGTGTTCAGCCTTACTAGCCATTAGGAAAACCACTACATGCTTCATACACAGCAGGGTAACTACCAGGGTAGATAATAGCCAATGTGGGCGGATGTGGAGAAACTGCATCCTTCATACAATTCTTATTGAGAATCTAAAATGGTGATGCTGTTGTGGAAAACATCCGACAGCTTCCCAGTATTACCATACTACCCAGTATTCCACTGCTCAATGTGTACTCAAGGGACGTGAAAACATTCACACAAAACCTGGGCAGAATGTCCACAGCTACATTATTCATGGTAGGTGTGAAGTAAAAATGTGTTAAGCTTGGTGGTACAGGCTTCTAATCCCAGCACTCTGGAGGTAGAGGCAGGAGTGATCATTGCATGTTTGAGACCAGCCTGGTCTAAATAGGGAGTTCTGAGAAAGTTATGAATACATAGTAAGACCCTGTCTCAAACAAACAAATCAGAACAAAGCACAAAGTGAGAATCTGTCTGTCTGTCTGTCATCTAATGAATAGAGAAGGAGCTTTGTTGGTTCGTAGACACAAGTAACAGCCATGTTATACCTTGGTAAACTCTCAAGATAACTATGCTAAGCAAAAAGACCACACATAAAGTTCACAATTCCATTTCTATGAAATGCCCCCAAATTAGGCAAATCTATAAAAGTCAAAGTAAATGAGTGTTTTATCTGAAGGTGTAAGAGGGATGGACGGGGGCTTCTGATGTTGGGGGTTTCCTTCTAGTGTGAGGGGAAAGCATTCCCAGATTGATCATGTGGTGTTTGTCTTCAATTCAGTGATAGACTAAAAACCCATCACATATGAAATATATCTCAAAGTTGTTTAAAGAAAAAAAAATATTTAGAATACAATAGTTTTTCAGAATTTATTTTACAGAATTCTTACAGACATAAAAGTGAGTAAGGCCATGCTCTGTTTTGGCCATGGTAGAGTTTGTTTAAACCCATGTTTACTCTTCTGCTTGCTTTTTTGTTGAAGCACTACATTTCTTAACTTAGAAAGCCATGTTTCCGTTGAGGCTAGAGTGTTTTCCAGAATGCAAACCACACTATATGTTGTGGAAAGAAAATCCACATCCTTTTATTAAGCTTGACATTGTCGTTATTATTTTGTGTTCCTAATTGAGGGTGTGGCAGATGTATTTAGTTAGGTGAAAAATTTCCAGTAGACAGTTAGACTCTGCACTCCCACACAGACTGCCCACTGCCAAAGTTTGTGTTCTGTCTCTGGCAATCCCAAAGTGTCATTCCATGGAGATGTGTTTATAAAGGGCAAGAAAGGAAAATGTTTAATTTGAGTAAAGGGTTGATGATTGAGGGGAGATCTCATAACTAGGAAAGAATATTCTTATTGTAAACAGCAGGGTTCCTAGTTTTGTCTGAAGATAAAAATGAAAACTTGGTTGCTGCAAAATTGTTTTCTGTTCATGTGTGTTAATGTTTCTGTTAATCCTTCTTTCTTAGCTTTCAAAACAACTGCAGGAGAAAGGATGGAAAGTGGGAGATGTCCTGCAGGCTGTGTTTAAATACTACGAAGTGGTGGAAAAAGCTACAAGTGAGGAAGGATGCAAGTCACTGTTTGATTGGCTTTTGGAAAATGCCTAGAACAGACCCTAGACCAGTATATTTTATTGTCTGTTTTAGGAAGTAAAGGAACTGATGACTTACGTTTAGGATAAAATTCAAACACACAACACACAGAAACACACTAACACAGAATATTAACATTTTAATTGAATTGAGAGGAAATTAAGTTGCTTTTTAAGTGCTTCCTGTCATCACACTGTATATAGTTCATACTTTTGTAATCTTTGTCAAAATATTCTCTTTACTTATTCTTCTATACGTGTATATGTGTTATAACCCTGAGAAAGTGTCTGTGAAGGAGGCTCAATCCTGAGGCTGGGGGCATTTGTTTGGCAGCATTTATTTGGATCCACAAAGTGCTGCTGCAAACAGGGCCAAGGTCATCTGACATCAAGAAAGAAAACAGACTGATATTTTGTTGTTTATTTATTTCTGATAAGTTTGTAATCTTTATATATTGTTCTTTAGAATCTGTTTTATTTCCATAGTTCAGCTATTGGTACTTCTAGATTTCTCCAGACATTTAATTTCTTAGCAGACTCATTAGTGATTTAGGTTTCTGTGAAGACCATATGTGAGTTTCCCTAGCCTTCATCCATCAAGTGATGTTATTTGCTAATGCTGCCAATTGTTCTGGAATGAGAAAGAAAAGGGGACTTGGGAGAGAGTGAGAGCTATTGTGAGAGTGTGTGTGTATATATGTGCAAGAATAAACTTTAACCTCCCCACTAGTTTATTCTCTTTTATTTTAGTGTTTTCATAGTTAGAAACCCACCATTAACATTAAATAAACTATATAAATATTGTGCAGTAATAATTTTGTCTTTCTGATTTATTCCACAAATGAAAATTCAGGTTGTAAAACACATTGAAGTTTTAAATATTAAGGTGGAAATGCACTCAGTGGAGCCTAATAATGATTTTCAGTGAAGAAAAAAACTTCCCCACTTCACCAAGAATAATTTTCTTTTAGCACATTAGGTACCCCTCCCTAATAAAATGTATCTGGACTGTTTTGTAAAGTTCCTTGTCATGATCTTTTTGGCCTCTACATTCTCTACTGTGGTTTTAGAAATTGCAAGTTGATATGAGTGAGACATCCCAGGCTTGTTTCTCAGTTGTCTCTGTGAGATGTGTTTGTAAATGTTGGCTCTTTCACTGATGGATTCTAGAATCTAGGATGAATAATTTTTTGGGGGTGTTGATTTTGCTCCATTATAATTCCTTTTTTCCCAAGCTCTGATTTTTTTCAGAGCTGCAGTGAATGTAGGAGACATAGTGCCTATCAGGGTACTTATATTAATTTGAATTAGTAATTATGGTAGAGAAATGTATTTATAGAGAAAGACTCATATTTGCTTTGAAGAACTCCAGAAACAATTTAAGTATTTCAAAACTACATTATAAATTCTAGTATTCCTCAATTTTGAGGAATTTCCTCAATTCCTCATAGAGAAACAGGGCCAGCCTTAAACATACATTTTTTAAAAGGTTTCTTCAGGTGTTTTTCAGAGTGGAGAAATGCAGGGAATTATACCCAGGTATGCTCTCAGGCTGTTGTGGGCTTATACTGCACTTGTACAAGGAAAAGGAACTATCACTACGTGATTTGGGTGTATGTATTGGTTAGATTAACAGCAAAACTGAGTTCTACATTTATTTGAAATATAAATGACCATATGTTGGTTTTGTAAACTGATGGAAACTGCTTGGGCTGCCTTCTCTTAATGGTATAATTGTTTGAGACAAGCTTTCCCGTGTTCTCCTACTTCTTTGCATTTTGGTGAAGCTGCACTATTCTCAGTGTTCTTTGTTCAAGTGCTGCCTAGTGACAGAATAGTCGCAGGCCTTGACCTGAGTTGTACGATAATAGTAGAACTCACACTTGCATCAGTTCTGTGCAGGATCGCGGAGAACAGTAAGAAGCATTGGGCAGGATGAGTGGAAGTGTGGGTTAAGTTTTCTTACAGAAAGTGCTTGCGTGTAGAGTGGTGCCATGGACTGGGTTTTCCCTGATGCTCTCTGTTTGTGTGTTCAGTCTTCAGAGCACATCTTTTGAGGCTAGCTCTATCTTATTACAGATATCTTGACATTTATATTGGAATATTGTATACTGCCATTATGTACATTTTGCTCCTAATGAAATACACTTTACTCAAAACTGTTAAAATCGTGATGTGCAATGAGCTGAGTCTTGGTTTGCCAATTCTAAAGGTATTTTGTGATCCACAGAAAGAAAATGAGAGAAACCTCTGTGGAGGAACTTCTGGAATGTTCTCAGACTGAAATAATGCCTTTCTCTCATGTCTGTCTTTCTCTAAGCTGAGTTTACATGACATTTGTATTTTATGTGTTATTAATATTGATTTTGGAAATTCCTGATTTATTCAAGAGGAATGTTTCACTAAAGAAACCACAGAAGAAATGGCCATAAAGATGGGCTGACTCTTTGTGTTGTAAAGCTAACACAACAACCTTCAGTGATCAGGTGTAGATCTTTGTAATTTGAAAAATGTTTCATTTACCCCTGAAGATATTTAATGTGAATTATTTGATTCATGTCACTACACTTCTGCTTAACAAAGGGTTTTATATTGCTGGTAGGAAGCTCTATGTATTAAGTGCACTGTGTAGAACTTAAAGATAGCTGGCCTATTTGAGAACCTGTGACTTTGACTGTGGTGGCAAGTGAGTGGTTCTCCATTGTTGAGTCCAGAGCCACGTGGCTGCCTGCTATTCCGTGAGTAGTGTTTCTCCACAACTACTATCACTGGTTTCTAATCAGTGTATTATTTTGTAATTTTTCAAAGAAATCTTTACACAGACTTTAAATATGTTGGGTCCACACACGGGTAGGGAAAATGCTTTCCATTTTAAATCCTGTCCGCCTGTCACCAGCTCAAGAAGTAGAGTGTATCTGTGGGAGTTGGAAGGGCCGTACGCAAGAGCAGTGCGCTTTTTGCATGTTCAGCACAAGCCCTGTAGACATCCCTTGTTTACTGTGTGCCTGCTCTGCACATGCAGGCGCGGTGCTGGTCACTCCTGCCACTTTATTTATTTTGACCATCTTACATTCCTTTCATGTAGTTAGAGCTGTGGTTCTACAGGTTCTCATTTCGATTTGTTGTACGGTTTGAATACTATTTAATGCCAGATTTATATGTTGCTGGATTTGCTGCCCTCGGTTACTTGTGCCATGTTCAAAGTAATCTGCATTCTTGTTCAGTTACTGAATATTTAGTAGAAACAACTTTGAATAATTGTGGCCATTTATTTGCTCAGTTAGTGCATTAAGGTCTTACGCTGTGTGATAGTAACTCCTCTTTTGCTCTTGAGTAATTTAATGTTCATTTACCAAAATAGGAACTTTAAGATGCACTAAAGTTTTGTTTTAACAGTGGCTCAAATATGTTTCAGAAACTAATTTTGTAATAATTTGCAGTTAATTGTTCTTTTCTCTTTGCTCTTGTTGAAGCCTGTGATCTTTCCTCTCTCCAGCTAAGAATTATTCAATAAATTTAAGAAATGTCAAACTGTGGTTTTCATTCTGTAGCATCCTGTTCATTCTGTGATGAACTAAAAACAAAAAAACACTAAAACAACAACAACAAAACATTCCACATTGCTCTGTTAGAAGACACAAAAAGAGGTACATGTTTATGTCATGGTTTTGTGAGAACAAGAGAAGTTAGGAATATTTTTAGACATTGGATTCTATCCACTTTAGAGATGCCTTTAAAGGGTGATGTAAGGAACTTAAAAGCTAGCCTGCTCATTTAAGGATGTTGCCTCAAACATGAGCATGATCCTGAAGTTTCTCTGTGTATTCTTGGGTAGTATATAGAGCTCAGACCCTGGACACATCAGGCTCATGAGGAAATAAGGGTGAAACTTTGCTCCTGGTTTCATGTATCAGCACACAGGGTAACAATGATAGTGGGACTCCACACTTGCATCACTTTGCAACAGAAAAATGGAGAAAAGAAATTGCTAGATGTAAAGGTGTCAGTTAAATTTATAGTGGGGCATTAGTAGTAGGATTTAAATATTTTTTCTGTAAAATTTGTCTTTTAAGAAATAATTGGTATAGTGGAAAAAATGAATTAAAAGTACAGTTGTTAGTTCACTTACCTCACACTTCCGACTTTCTTCATTATCAATACCACACCTCAGAGTGAGTCATATTGCCATCTACAAACCTATGCGCTGTTACTGCCCAAAGCCCACGGTTTATATTAAGGTTTACTTTTAGTAGTATACCTTCTATGAATTTGGACACATACAATGCACCATTGTAGTGTCATACAAGTACATTCATTGCCCGGTAAGTATTTGAAACCCAGAAAATGGAGAAGTACTTAATAATGCTTCACAATACTTGGAAATAATAGTGTTAAGTACATTGTAATCATAAAGAAGACAATTAAATGCTGACAAAAACTAAGGAAGATTCCAGAAAGAGAATGACTCCAAAGAATAAGACATGTAGCAAAGGGTTTTTAAATGATTTCAGACAGAAGATCGTCTACGATTTGTTTCTTAGCAAGTACAGAATTGACGATGAGGCACGGATGTTGAAACATCCCGCAGTTTTCTGAGTATGAACGATGGAGAGACCATGTATGCAGGGAAGAGTCCTGTGTGATGTCGGAACTATGAAAAGGGTAAGAGGGGCAATCTTAAAAGCTTACAGTATTGAGCCAAGCAGTGGAGAGCATGTGTGACATCTGTTTTTTCTGTCCTTTGTAATTTTGCAGTTGTCACTCGTTTTATTCTTATCCTTTAGGCCAAGGATGAAAAGACAGAATGGAATGAGTGACAAACATTTGAGAGGGGACTCAAGGGCTCATGATCTGGCTCAGCAGGGTAAGAGTGCTTATGGAGCAAAGAAGACCAGTTCAAGCACCCACATAAAGTACCCAGTGCCCATGGTACTGGTGGAGGGAGAGAACCGATCCACAAAGTTGTCCTCATACACAACTGCACACACACACACATACACTCTCTTTTTAATAACATTTTTAATTAAAAATAAAACTAAAAATGGACTTAAATCCCAAGTTTGACTTTAGTTCTTTCCACTGTACCAATCCCTTCCCACCCTTTAAATAAATACCATAATAGGTTTCTTCTTTCACAGTGATTTTAAGATTAATTTATTTTTGTGAAGGGCACACTTGCCATGGTTTGCATGTTGAAATCAACCCTTTGGTTGATTTCTACCCTTTAGTTTCTGGGAATCAAGCTAAAGTCATCAGGCTTGGCAGCAGGTATCTGTGCCCACTGAGCCAGTTGCTGGACCAAGTCTAGACTTTTTACAGGGTTCTCACACTAATATGTTTGGCTCAATATAAGATCTTCTAAAAATAAGTACTAATGCAGAGATGTTATGTTTAAATATGCGTTAAATTATCAATTTGTTTATTTGGATCCGCAGGAGAACTGAATGGATTGTTAGTAAACAACAATAATAATAATTCAGTAGGAGATGAATGACAGTTGCCCTTTGTCCTAGAGCAAGTTCTCTTTGCTTCTGGAAAGTCATATTCTCCATGTCTTGTTTCTGTTTCCTGGGGCCTGTGCATGGAGGTGATGTTTTGAGGAACTCCCTTGAGTAACCCAGGCTGGTCTCTTAACTGGACATTTTCTTGCCTTAGTTCCTGAGTCTGAGAAAAGGGAGTCTCATTTGTGAGTTCCAGGCCAGCTTGGGCTACATAGCAAGATCCTGTATTAAGAAGCCCCAAACAATTTAAGTTTAGAAAAGAGACTAAACTTACTAGAAAGGAGAAGACAGGCAAGAAAATAAAAATTCACAAGTTTTCTGTTCAATCTTTAGAAATGAATAAAGGCAGAGACAACCTACCCCAGGGCTTATAAGTTAGGTCCCATGTGAATCTGTAGCCTTAACTCGCCCTAAGTGGGCAGTTTAAAGTGTTCAAAGCAAGAAGTAAGTTTAACATTTTTCCATTAAGTCTCCATGCCTGTCAAAGGCAAAGAAAAGAAAAAAATCTTGAGGAGCCCATCTTTTCATCCCAAATGTCAGTTATTTCTTTAGAAAAGTCCAACTAAACAGAAAGATAGAAAATTAGAAATAAAGTTTAGTTGTGTAGAAACAAATAATTGTAAAACCATGAGTGAAAGTGATGGAATTGGAACCAGCTCAGAGGCTAGTGTTAAAATATGAAGTAGCAATGTTTGATATTTTTAAGACATACAGGATGCAGACAATGGTGGTGCACGCCTTTAATCCTAGCACTTTAGGCATAGGCAGGTGGATCTCTTCAGTTTGAGGCCAGCCTGGTCTACAGAGCAAGTTCCAGGACAGCCAGAGCTAGTCACAGAAACCCTGTCACAAAAACGACAAAAGGCATACAGGAAGACTTAAATGTGAGTAGTGTTGCCAAGGATAAGAAACTAGCCCATAGACACTGCTGCTATTGATGGGATTTTAAAATAATGCAGCAGCTTCAAAAATTTGTTGGCAGTTAAGTTGTACGTAGAATTGCCATATATTCTAGCAACCATTTTCCTATGGATATGCTCATGAGAAGTGAAAATGTCTTCACAAAAACTGGTACATGGATGTTTATAGCATGATTCCTAATAGCTCCAGAGTACAAACAACCCAAATGACAACCAGTTTATGAATGAATAAACAGATTTCAGTTTGTACAACATTATTTAACCTTTAAAAACTGAAGTAGAGCCGGATGGTGCTGGTGCAAGCCTTTAATATCAGCACTCGGGAGGCAGAGGCAGGCAGATCTCTGTGAGTTGGAGGCCAGCCTAGAACTCTACAGAGTGAGTTCCAGGACAGCCAGAGTTACAGCAGAGAAACCCTGTCTTGAAAAATAACAAAAAATGAAGTAGTATGTGCTACAGTATGATTGAGCCTTGAAAACAGTGTAAGAAGCCAGACAGAAAATTGACTATTGTATGAATATATATATATATATATATATATATATATATATATATATATTCACACACACATACAAACACACACACACAAGTACATACAAATATATATTCTCCAATAAGCAAATTACAACAGACTTTTGTCTTTGCTGGGAGCTGGGGGAAACAAGGCAATGAGGAGTGACTGTTTAATGCTACAGGGTTTCATTGGGAGTGATGAAATACTTCTAGAATTAGATCTGATGACGTTAACCCAGTTCTTTGAATATAATAAAACCCACTGTGTATTTTAAAATGATGAATTTCATTACATAGGTCATGCCCAACAAATCTTACATGGAACAAAAAATAGTTTTTAAAAGCAAAAATGTATTAAATGTAAACTCAAATAATTGAGACTCGGAATCTAGAGTTGACAACAGATTAGGTATAGCTCAGGGAGAATTAATGAATTAGAAAAAATTATACAGAATATTTTTCAGAAAGTCAGTAATGTGGTGGATATATAAAAAGTGATGTAAGTTTGTTAAGAGGGAAGGGTCTGTCTAACATGTCTAGTAAGTAAGAAAAAGGAAAAAAAATAAATGGAAAAGATTGCTGGAAAAATTCCAGAAACAAACATCCAGAGACTTAACCTAAAAATCTCAAAACTTGTATTTTCTAGGGATGCATACATGCATGCATGTATTTTTACTTTTCTGAACTAAAATTCCTATGTTATTTAGTAAGAGAATAGAAGTATTAAAAATTAGTAGAGGAAAATATAAGTAAAGTTAAAAAAAGCGAAAAAGAATCCAGACGTGTTAGTATAGAGCCTCAGAATTGGTCACAGTGCTGAGAACAGGAGAGTTGAATGCTCAGTCCTAAATTAGTCATCTGTGTCAACTCCCACAAGGCTCGGGACTTCATGAGAGAGGGAGCAGAATGGATAAGCCAGGCACAGAAAGACGTGCTCTGAAATGCTGTCTTCTGGGCATGGTATGGTCATTGCATTCAGGATCTCACAGCAGCTGTGGTTGCCTGCACAAGATCGAGTCAGTCCCAACATGGATGAGGGAAGTGCTCCTGAGGTTCCACCCCCAAAGTGACAAGCTATTGGCAGTTGGTGGCTTAAGGGGTGGGTGAATAAAATTTCTTTGGGAGTGTTTGCCCATATTCATGTAGCCAGCACTGATTGGTCTCAAAAGGCTATTTTAAAAAATCAAGAGGACCTGCAGGTGGGAGGGGCAGTGTTGGGGAGCTGGGGGATGGGAGAGGTGTTAGGATGGTTATCCAGATACATTTTTATTTATGAATAAAATTATCAAAGAATTATTACAAATTTAGGAATATAAAGAAACAATCTACCCCTCGAAAGTAACCAATGAAAATGGTAGCTCCAAATCTTGAATTCCTTGCTACTCACAGTTGTTCCTGGGAGTCCCCCTCAGTAAGCTACCCACACAGCATCTGGGTCTTTTCAGGGCAATCCAGTTTATGAAGGGGTGAAAATTAGGCCACTTTGGAAGCTAAGTGGTCATGACATAGTTAAGCTGAACTTGTGTGTGTCCTATGACACTCAGTATTGCTACATATAAACTTCAGAGAAGGTTGTGAATATATGCCAGTGGGTATATATAACATTTGTAGTAAAAGTTCTCAACAGGAAAACAGGATCTTTATCAACAGATAGAAATTGTGATATATAGTTAACCTTCCTTGCCCATGTTGAGAGTTCTGCGTCAGCAGTTTAACCAACTGGGGATCCAAGATACTTGTAGAAAAATGGCATCTGTACGTAATGTGCATACTTTTATTTTCTGAAACAATGCAGTTCAATAGTTATTCAAAGGGTATTATAAGTAATTTAGAAGAGATTTAAAGTATATAGGAGGGTGTGCATAGGTTATATGCAAATATGACACTTAAAAAAGTATTTACAATCTATGATGTTGGGGTCCTTAGGGCAACCTAGAATCTATCATGGATGTGGAGAGATGACTATATGAATCATGAAATTTAAAATAGCAGAAAGTGTGCTATAGCTACCTACATCAATCTGTAGGCATCATAAAAACAAGCAAAAACAAATCACAGCTATAAAATTTTTTTTAGATAAGGATCAAACTAGATAAAATCAAACATGGTAAATAGGGAGAGAGACACAACTTTTGATGTTTTTTTTTTTTGTGTGTGTGTGTACACATATTGATGTATTACTGTGCAAATGTTGGAGATTAGTACAGGATCTCGGGTAACTTCCTGTAGAGGTGAGGGAAGGGGAGAACATACAGCACACGTGTGTAAAGTACTAGTAGTGAACTATGAAGGGTGTGTCCCTGGATATTTATTTTCCTTCATACATACAATGTATTTTGGTCATACTCAGACCACATTCGTCTCCTTAACTTCTGGATCCACACAATTCACTCTCTCAACTTTAAAAAAAAATAGCCCATTAAGTTCAATTTGTGCTGTCCATAAATGCATGGACATGAGGCCATCCAGTGGTGCATGGTCAACCTGCCAGGGGCCCTATCCTTAAAGAAAATGAACTTTTTCTTAGTAGCCATCATCTGTCTAGGTGTAGGAACTCATGAGCCCCTCCCCCATCTGTGGTGGAATGGTGAATGGCTTGATCTTATAAAGCCAACTGCAGCTTCTGCGAGTTCGTGTAAATGTAGCGGTCCTGTCATATCCTGAAGACACTGATCCTGACCTGTGGCTCTTAGAGTTTTTCCATTCCCTCTCTATTATGTTGCTTGAGTTTTAGGGGGTAGAGAAGGTTATAATGGCCTATTTATGGTTGGGTGCTTCATAGACACTTATTGTTTGTAGTTTGACCACTTTTGAGTTTACTAAACTGTTGGCCACTACACAAACTTGTCTTATGAGACTGAGAGCTGCACTAAGCTATGGCACAGAGGTATGCATTTAGAGGGCGTCTTAGTTAGGGTTTCTGTTGTTGTGATGAAACACCATGACCAAAAAGCAAGTTGGAGAGGAAAGGGTTTGTTTGCCTTATATTTCTGTATCATTGTTCATTATCAAAGGAAGGCAGGACAGGAACTTAAAACAGGGCTGGAACCTGAAGACAGGAGCTGATGCAGAGGCTATGGAGTGGTGCTGCTTACTGGTTTGCTCCCATGGTTTCCTCAGCCTGCTTTCTTGTAGAACCTAGGACTACCAGCCCAAGAATGACCCAACCTATAATGAACTGGACCTTCCCCCATTGATCACTAATTAAGAAAGTTTTACAGTTGTATCTTATGGAGGCATTTTCTCAGTTGAGGCTTCCTTCTCTCTGATGACTAGCTTGTGCCAAGCTGACATCAAACTAGCCAGTACAGAGGGCAATTTGATACTATGTTCATTTAGGAAAGTAATAGTATTAGGTTTACCTCGGGCCTGTAAACTCTCCAGTCAAGGATTCTTGGTTAGATTTATAGTACAAGCATACATTTCCTCCTGTGGAGCTGGCTGTAAATCCTTTCAGAAAGTGATTGGTTATCTCTATAACATTCATACCACTATTGCACACTTGGGGATGTCTTGTCAGGATAGTTATTGCAGCTCATACAGTTCACAGGTAGGTAATATTGTTAATGACTTTTCTCTCTCAGCAGCCTGTGTAGCACCTCCTGATAATTAAGCTAGAAGGCAGGGAGGAAGCCCCTGGGTGAGTACCAGGTTGATGTCTCCATGATCTTTGACCAAAGTGTGTGGTGTTTTCAACAGAAGGGTCTTACTGTCAAGTTCCAATGGGCAACCAAGAACAGTTGCTTGCATTGTTTTAGGGGTCTCTAGGTCACCCAGTTCACCCTGACCAATGACTCAACATGTAATATCTCATACCTGGCACAAACCTGAAAAAAACATGTTACTTAATAAGATTTGTATAAAGAGTAATGGGTATGTTAGATGGCTTCTGAAATTTTTGTGAAAAGGAAAGCTAAAGAGAAGGTTTAACTGCAACGAAAAACTGTTAAAATTAAAACATTACAAATGGTATCTCTACACTTCCTGAATTGCTTCCTCATAAAAGTATACATTTCAGGGTTTCCTCTGCAGCCTTAAAATTGGATGAGTGAAGGGAGAGACTTCTTAACACCCCCCCACACCGCCCACTGCAGACCAAGTAGAGGTTGCCTCTGTCTGCAATGCCTAGGTCCTATTCTTATTTGGGATTCCCACATCTACCTGATGTAGAGACCTGAACTCCAAACCTGGGCCAGCTTTGAGGTTATAAGAGACAAAAGCCTGCAGTCCTGTAAAGAGGCTAGGTTAGAGGAAGAGGTGGTAGGACTCAGGTAGTGTCCTAGTTAAGGTTATTATCGCTGTGATGAAACACCATGCCCAAAAACAACTCAGAGAGGAAAGGGTTTATTTGGCTTATACTTCCACAGCACTGTTCATCACTGAACAGTCAGGACAGCAACTCCAACAGGTCAGAAACCTGGAGGCAGGAGCTGATGCAGAGGCCATGGAGTGCTGCTTTCTGGCTTGTTCCCATGGCTTGCTCAGCCTGCTTTCTTATAGAACCCAGGACCACCAGCCCAGGGGTGGCACCACCCACAGTGAGCTGGGCCCTCCCCCTAATTAAGAAATTAAGAAAATGCCCTACAGACTTGCCTACAGCCAGATTTTTTTGGAAGTATTTTTTAAATTGAGATTCCCTCCTCCCAGATGACTTTAGCTTGTGTCAGGTTAACATAAAACTACCCAGCACAGGTAGGATTGGAGGAAGCTTTTAGCCAGAGCAGGCATAATGCCAGAGGAAGCAGAAGGCAAAGCTGTACCCTGTGCACTGTGGTCTTGCAACATGAATAGCAGTGCTGATAGCTTAGGGGCTAGCTAGTGACACTCAGGAACTCAGAAGCTGGAGTTCTGGATAGCCAGCCACAATGGTGTTTTGGCAGTCTGCTCTTGACAGTGGTTCCCATCCGCCTCCAGCCAGACTGGACTGGTCATAGAGCTACAGGACTGGATGGCAGCTGTGGGGACACACTGCCTTCCCACAAATACCCTGCAGCTTGCCCTTCATGGCCCACTCAAAGTATTACTTATGACCAACCTGCACAAGAGGACAAACTGTGCCCAAGCCTGGATGCTAGTTGCTCTCCTGAAGCTGCAGTGTCACTGGGTGCCTCAGGGGGGTACAGCAGCACAGCCTAAGGCTTACAACACACCAAAGCTTCCTTACCACAGAGAGCCTGAGCCAAGCCTTCCTCAGTCTCCCACAGTTCTTGTCACAATAAGCTGGGACCTAATTTAGACTGTATTTTCAGGTCTTTCTTGCTGGTCTATTTCCATCCCCAGTCAGAATTTGGGCGCTTTCTAATTAAGTTACTGGAAAGGAAACCCTCTCTGCCCAAGTTCAGCTTCAGTTTCAAGTTAGAGCTGCTCCCTGTGGTCACCATGCCTGACCTGAGCCTCACCACCTGGTCTGCAGACCGGAAGAGGAGAAGTCAGAACCGCCCAGCAGATGGTCAGGTGAGTTCAGATGGGTGCCCTGCACTTTGCACCCCAGCGTTCCACCCCAATCTTCCTCTCTCTGGAGGGAACACACTAGGCCTAAAGTTTCTTCCCTGGTGGGTTTTGGTTTTATGACTTTGCTTTTGAAAGGAGCCAGAGACATAATCCAGGTGGTGGTCTTCATCAGGGACAGGTAACTGCTGCAATAAACTGAGCACAGACAGAAGGTGCTTCTGTGAATGTGGACAAACAGCAATGCTCTATGGCTTTTGAACCCTTATATGGGTTATTCTTTGGCCCATACAGCACTGATCTTATTTTTTTCTGACAAAGATTTTTTTTTAATGACACTTCATTTTGGCTCTTGCTGGGTTATTATTTTTTTAAATTAGTGACATTATTTTGTGAAAAATGATACGCTCTTAGTGTGGTTCCAATGCGATAAAAGGATTAAAAATAAATTCATAACAAAAGGATTCCCTTACAATTGCCTTCTGCCCTAATTCTTCTTACTATGTGCTTATACATATGTTACAGGTGCTGGGATCTAGACGATATTAAATGTTTGACTGATTAGCAGCATGCAAGAAGGAAAAATTGTGTGCTGGGATATAGTTAAAACTTCACCGTGACTGTTAAAGGAGGGAGTCTTTGCTCTTCCTAGGCAAACTGAAGAAAATAAGGCACTACCTACCTACGTGGCCCCAGGGGTTCCCCAACTTCAAGCTCTTGATTTTCTCTCTTGTACTTTCTATTATTTTATGACATTTTTATTATGTGTGTATGTGTACATGTGTGTACCGACCTGCATACTGTGTCATGCATGTGGCCGTCAGAGGACAGCTTCCAGTAATCGTTCTCTCCTTCCATCATGTGGGTCCTGGAGACTGAACTCAGGTGTCAGGCTTGGGAGCAAGCACCTTTACCCGCTGAGCCATCTTACCAGCCATCTCTCTTCATACTGTAAATAAAACAAGACCCAACATTACTTATAGTTGGCAAAATAATGCCTGCCTCTAATGTATATATATCCCTGGAATCTTCAAATCTGTTACCTTACATGGTGAAGGGAGATTTATTTATGTATTCCCTCTCCCACCTACTCCCTCTCTGTTTTTGCTTTTTGAGACAGTGTTTCTCTGTGTAGCCCTGACTGTCCCGGAACTCCCTTTATAGACCAGGCTGGCCTCAAACTCTGAGTCGCTGCCTCCCAAGTGCTAGAATTAAAGGTGTGCACTACCACACCCTGCTTTCATTTATTTATGTTTCTTGACAGAGAGTGCTGTATAGCCCAGGTTGGCTGCTGACTGACTGTGTAGACGAGAATGGTTTTGAACTCCTGATCCTTCTGCCTCTAGATCTCATGAAGTTAAAGACCCTGAGATGGGGAGATTAACCTGCACTATCCGTGAGGGTTCAGAGAATTTCCTAAGTTGGGAGACCTTTAACCAGCTCTGGTCTTTGGACAGTTTGCAGAACAAAGGTCAGAGACAGATGTAATATGCTAGCTGTGAAGGCTGAGTAAGGCAGAGTCAACAAGTGCAGGCTGCCTAGAGCAAAGATGGAAATGGGTTCTTGGAGTGTCTGGAAAAGGAGGCCTTCTAGAGAACACAGCAAGACCTGTGTTAGATGTCTGACCTCTAAAACTGCAGAACAATGAGCTGCGTATTAAGGTGGCAAAGTGTAATTTGTTAGAATAGCTGCTTTAGTATGGTAGCCACTGTCCACATAAGCCTCTGTTTTAGTGTGTGTGGTCATCAACAACTGCCTGAAATGTGGCTAATCCAAACTAAGAAGTGCTGTAAATATCAAATGAAGATGGATTTCAAAGCTTTAGCTGGAAAAAGTAAAACAAACAAACAAACAAACAAAAACACTTTCATGATTTATTCATATTGATTTCTTGTTGAAATGGCACTATTTTGAATTGGTTGTTTAGATGAAATAAAACATTAATTTTGTCTCATTTTAAAAGAGCATATTTAAAAATGCAACTGCTGAAAATTTAAAGTGCAGCTATGGTTTGCATCGTGGCCCACGTGATACGTCTATGGGGCAGAGCAACAGTGCCAATCCCTGAGGGAGAAGAGGCAGTCATCCTAATGACTAGCTGTTCTCTTACCAAATGCTGAGCAGTGTCACTGCTCAGATCCAGGTTGGGGTCTTAGAGGGCAGCCAGCCCTCCTGTGTCCTCCTGTACTGGAGCACAGGAGATGTTGTTTGGGTCTTTACGTCCTCAGCACCCAGAAGAATGTCCAGCACATGATCGGGAATTATTAGCAGAGCATGTGTTGTTAGTGTTGCTGACCCTAGAAAGTCCTTTGACAAGACAAAAGCTGGCAGATTTATTTGGACACAGTTGCCCTGGAGGATCTAGAAACCATGGTCTAATGGAAAACAGGATGCAACAACTGTCCCCCCTCCTTTTGACCAGCATTTGTTGTCCTATCTTCCCCCTCCAGGATGGGTCATTTATCATTTCCAGCAAAGAAAAATGTCAGAGAAGAAAAAGAACGGAAGAAAGAGAAAAAGAAAAGAAACCAGGAGGCAACCCTGTAGTCATAGCCCAAATACCAAGCAACATCCACATATAGCCTCTGCTTACCTCTGTGACAGTTTCCCAGCAGATACAAAGAAAAATGTCTCAAGCTCAGAAGTAGGAGACCAACTCTGCCTTTGAAATTTTGATTCTTCTGATTTACTCCACGAACTCCTAATCACATTGTAACAGCTGCTAATGTTTACATTTATTGGAGCTGGGAAAATGTGGTGGTTAATTAATCATTCTTCTTATAAGTATTTTTAAATATCAGAAATAATTTGCTTCTGTCATGAATCATTCTTGCACAGAATTTGAGAATGTTATCAGTTGATTCACGACAGCCCTGATACTGACGTATGGGATCTGTGGTGGTTCCATGGATATCCTAGGTCCAAAATAGTCTATTTGAAATGTGGTCACTATAGTTATATAGAGCTGAATGTTGCTGGGGTTTTTTTCCCTCCCATATGAGGTCACTGTTTAACTCGAATGAACTTTGTGCCATTAAAAATGGGGGAAGTACAGTTTATTTCATTGCCATTTGAGTCTGCTTTGAGGTATTGTGGACGGAAATATCCTGGTTACTGGGTTGGGATGATTCATGGAGTGGAACAGTCTGGAACCAAACTTTATCTTGTCTTCATCTTTATTTTGTTTTCTATATGGTAACTAATCATTTGAGGTTGGCAATATGGATTTTGGCTGAATTTCTTCAATAGTTTTTTCTATGTTTCTTCACCTCAGACCAAAAATCTCTAAACATAAGTTGCTTTCCTATCACAAACCTGATCACGAACTCTCTAAAAGTTAGCTAACCTCTTAGAAATTACAGTAAATGCTCTCTTGTGTTAGTTAGGCTGCAATATTGTTGCTTTTGGTCAAAAGCAGAGTGTTACAATGTAAACCAGAATCAAAAAAGAGAATTAGGCATGAAAACATTATCAGTGGAGACAGCGCTCCCTCTCTCCTCCCCCCCCCTTCTCTCTCACACACACACACACACACACACACACACAAACACACACACTGAGCTCATTAGTCTGGTCCCCAGACTGGGGAACTTTATGGTGGACCAAAGAGAAAATGCTAGTGGCCTGGTTATTTTTTTTAAGTTAAATTATTTTTTTAAATTACAGAGGGATATTTAATCATTTAATCTAGCAATCTGGCTGCTCTGGAAAGGATCTCATCCAGGGGTCTGTATGAGGGGATCACATTCAGAGGGCTGTGTGGTCTGGATGGAATATAGAAAGAGTGTTAGTACATACCTTTAATCCTAGTATTCAGAAGGCAATGGTAGCACAGATCTCTATAACTCAGGACTGATGCAAATAGAAGCAGAGACAGGAAGCAAGCTCAGAAGGAGTCAGTGTTAGGAAGTGATGTCTAAGATGAGTGAGAGTGAAGGGTAGGCAAAGTAATGAATCAGTGAAGCATTGGCAGAGTGAGCCAGAGTGAGGACATACCCAACTCTCATGATAGGAAAGCAGGCTTTCAGCTCAGAGAGTCAAGTGGTCAGTTACAGAGGCAGTATGAGGCAGGTAGTCTGAAGCAGTCTGAGCAGTTTGAGGCAGAGACAAAGAGGCATTTCTGCAGATGAAGTCAGTATCAGACGGGAAGAGAGAGTCAGTTTGAAGCCAAGCAGAGCAGTTCAGTCAAAGAAGTGGCAATAGTTTGTCCAAGTCTGCCAAAGTCAGAAGAGTTTGATCAGAAACAGTCATCTGGCTCAGAAGGTCAGTTTGAACCAGCAGCTTGGAGAAGAGTTTGAGTCAAAACAGTGAGTGAGTTGAACCAACCAACCAAAAGAATCAATTGAGTTCAATACAGCTCTGAAGGAGCTAGTCAGAGTGAACTCAGTCAGTAGTAAGTCTCAGAGGTTGAAACGTACCAGTTATTAGATTGTACAGAGGCTGAAACATCAAAATACTGTTTTAAAAATAGCTTTTTAACAAGAGTGAGAATAAGGACTCAGAAGAATCATCAGCGAATAGTGTTCTAGGCTTGGGGTCACAGATACACCACTGAGCGGGCAGTGGTTATCCTGAACCAATCCAGCCTCTTTCAAAGCAGACGCTGAATCATAAGAGCTGCTCCCCAGGACTTTCTAATGATGTCGCTCAGCTCTACAAAGAAAAGACTTGGATATAACAAGGTGATTGTTAGTTGTGGGTTGGGGCTGGGGATCTACCAGCAAGAACTAAATAAGGGGGAAGGCCAGGTTGTCAGAGTGCCTAGGCTGTAAGATGGGACTTCATATTTGCATAGGGTGTTGAGTGTGTGTCCATGTCTTTGTGTCCGTGGAGGCTCATACGTAGATGAATACTTCTTCCATCTGCCTTGGAAACTGCCACCGACTCATAACTAAATTAGATTGGTAGCTTGTGACAGTAGCATGTGCATGCCGTTTGACAGTGAATCACGGAGGCACACAAGGAACATGATTTTGAACTATCGATCACTTTACATGGAGTTGGAAATGTGCATCACACCCCCAGCATGAAGGGAACAGCTGTTGCTTATCTCTTCCTTGGTCCCGTGTTTGCCTTGGCCCCTCGGCCACAGCCCAACAGCTATTCACCTCTCAGAACGCATCAGGCAGTATTGCTACCGAGTGCACAGCGCACATGGATTCTTTGTCCTTCAGACTTTCTTATACACATCAGTCTGCTCTTGCAGCTGAGTCTCAGTTGTTGGTTGTTGTAGTGGAGACTTCCAGGTCCCCTATTTGATTAGCCTTTCTCTATACTCTCTCCAACTTCTGCAGCCATTGCCAGAAAAAAGTCAGAGGAAAAACAGTCATTGACATGACTCTCCACATATCAATAGCAGCTGACCTCCAGGTATAACTCCTGGCACAGCCTGTGGTATTCGGGAAGAATGGGTCCTCTTAGCATGGTGGCTGGTATTATTTTTCAGGGGCAGGGTGCTGAGGCGGCTCATTGGGCTTTTCCACAGCTGCTGCTGGGCTTGACTTTATGGCAGAGATTTATATAAAATGTGATTTTTGCCTTGTCTGTTTCCTTTTCTTTCTTTCTTTCTTTTTTTTTTTTTCATTTGAGGCAGGAGTGCAGATGGGCTGTACTTTTAATTTTTTCACTGCCACCTGGGAAGAATTTGTCATTTTGTTCCTAAAGGAAAAGGAAGAGGAACCACATCTGATGTAATCTAATACAAATCGGTGCTGAACAGCTCGCAGGGTTCCAGCAGAGCAATTCCAGCAATTTGTATGATTATCTGTCTGTGAGGGATCTCAGTGTGAAGGCTGTGGTTTCCACACAAGTGGTTTCTCCTTCCATATTCATAAAGCTTCTAAAGGTGTAGAAGTGAACCGGAAGCCTTGCTGAGTAAATAAAACAAAGCAACCAAACTTGAAGGGAGCTGTGGTAAAATGGATGGAAAATGCAAAGAGGGAAGATCTTTGCATGTCTTTGGATTTGAACAAAGCGCTAGGCGGAGCCAGCAGTCCAACCTCCAGGATTAGGGCAGGCCCCAGCCTCTCCTGTCTCTCCTGGCTATCTTTTGTGGTCTCACTGCTCAGCCTGCATTTTCCCTTGCCAGTTCCTCTGCAGGCCTGACACCCACCCCCATCCCAACACACACTAAGAAGGTACTTTCCTGTCCCTTTCCAAGGGGCTCTAGGCTCCTAGCCAGCCAGCTCTGACCTTGTAGTTACCTTTACTCCTTCCCTCTTGGAGGCTCAGTGTGACTGAGCCCTAACCCCTCACCCATCTCTTCTTCCCAAATTCACAGAGGCCATGTGGAATGTTACTTCATGGCCAGCAGGTTCCCCTCTTCAAGGAAGCCTCACACACACATTCACATGTTGTGACCTGGCTCTGGGGGTTTTCCTCGAGGTGGCTGTACACACCCAAGGGTCAGCTAGCCCATTCTCAGAAGAGCCCCTGTTTTTTGAAGGTTAGTTGGAAACACCCAAGGGCCACAGGATCGGGCAGGGACTCCTACCAGGCCCCTTAAGGGTTCCATTTGGATAAGGCAGGCTTCCCTTGCCTGTGTTTCCAGGGCCCCTTACCTCTTGACACTTTTCCAACTTTTCCTTTTCTCTCTGTCCTTCAAGGTTCTATTCCATCCAGTAAGAACAATTCTTGTCTAAGGACAGACAAGATCCTTAATGTTGTACGATCGCCAAGACCAACCCGGATACTCACTCCCTACCTCAAACCCCACAAAACATTACAAAGCACAGACCCTCACTCTTGCTAATAATAAAATTTAGATTCAGATTATGTCATTATCTTCCCACCCTAAATACACAGAGCGTGTATATAAAGGAAAGTCTGTAGACGAACTCATCTATTGCCATTACCAGTTTTCCTCGGAGCTTGAGAATTCCCAGTCTATCTGTCTAGTTTTGGAGGCCTCCCTGGGACAGAAAATACGTGCTTCCATCGCCTCTGATGTTTGTAACAAACGCATCCCTTGGCACCAGCCAGCTTATTGTCAACACTGCAAGCCTGGACAGACTTCTCATACCAACAGCCCAAGCTCAGTGGGGCTGATCATGGTACCATTTCTGTCTACTCCAGGCTCTCTTGATAATGGCCGCTGTGCAAGGTTCCATTCCTGTAACAGTTTACCAGTCAGCGATTGAGATACAGTGCCACACAGGAGGAGGGTGGCTTAAATAATAAAAAAAAAACATTATTCTTCCTCTTCTGAGGCCATGCACTGCAAGGGAGATAGTCTTTCTCTTCCTCTTCTTCTTTTAATAAAAATCATTTTATCGTAAAGAACTTGGCAAATAAAAAACATTATTCAGTTAAATAAACATAGTCATCAAATAAGACCTTGCTCAGTCTCAAAGTCTATACAGCTCAGCCAGCGAACGCCTATACTATTAGATCAGCTATTCAGGAGTGTTACTTTGGAGTCTACACTTCTGCTACTAATTACATTTTTATGCACTTATCTAACACGCACACAAACATACACACTTACACATTCACAACGCTCACACACTCACATTCATACGCACACTTGCACACATACACACAATCACCGATCAATCAATGACAGAGTTAAATTAGACAATCAGCTGTATCCTCTTTCATGACTCAGGTGTCCTGTATCTGCATCCTGTGCTCCCTCATTGGCTTGCATTTACCCTTCCATGTTCTATTTACTGTATGTCCTAATATGCCTACATGTACATTTGTCTACAGAAATACATATGTACATTATAGGCTATACCTTGGTTACTTTTGTATTGCTGTGAAGAGACACCCATAACCAAGGCAACTTAGAAAGCATTTGGTTGGGGGCTTGCTTACAGTTTCAGAGGGTGAGTCCATGATCATCATGGTAGGAGCAGGGCAGCAGGCAGGCAGGCATGGCTCTGGAGCAGTAACTGGGATCTACTTTTGTTTATATTTGATCCATAGTCATTGGGCAGAGTGAGATTGGACCCGACACGGGCATTTTAAACCTCAAAACCCACCCTCAGTGACACACCTCCTCCAGCAAGACTATACCTTCTAATTCTTCCCCAGACGGTTCTGTCAACTAGAGAATATTCAAATATATGAGCCTATGGGGGCCATTTCTTATTCAAATCACTGCAAGGCTGTGATTTGCATATGAGGGAAGAACATGTGGTTTTTATTTCCTGATTGGGTGACCTCACTGAATATTATATATTCTAAGTTTGCAATTTTTGTGATTTTATTTTTCTTTAGAGTGGAAATTATATTCTATTCTATGTATGTACTGAGTTTTCATTATCCATTCATCTGTTAATGAACAGCTAAGCTGTTTCCACTTCGTTGCTATACTGAGTAGAACAGCAATAAACAGACAGATATTAGCAATACTTTCATAATCTAGATTTCTTTTGCATTCTTTGTGTTCCCAGTGAGAGGATTATTAAAGATGGCTCTGGGGGAGAGGGAGAGATGAGCCTTGATGTAGATGAATAGGAAAGGCCCAGGAGGCAGAATTTGGTCAGTTTTTGAAAGATGCCTGTGATTATGTCTACGGAACACACAGCTGGAAGAGGCATGTTGAGCACAACAGTGTCGTGAGAGAAGTGTGGCAGAGTTTGTCCAGAGAGTTCAAGAGAATTCATGCGTCTGGAAAAACAAACAGAGGGGACGTGCGGTTGATGCGGGAAAAGCTTTACACGGAAGAGAAACATTTTTCTAGTTACTTCTGTGTTAACCATACAAGAGTACGTTGCAGGCATGGAGAGATGGTTCAGGGTTAGGAGCACTTGCTGCTCTTCTGGGAGGAGGGTAAGTGGGATTATACACGTACAAACTCCTTGGCCTGCTGCAGGTTAAACAGTGTGCTGGCTGGTTTTATGTTAACAAAAGCTGGAGAGGAGGGAGCCTCAATCGAGAAAATGCCTCCGTAAGATTGGGGTGTAGGCAGGCCTGCAGGGCATTTTCTAATTAGTGATTGATAGGGAAGGTCCCAGCCCATTGTGGGTGGTACCATTCAGGGGCCGGTGGTCCTGGGTTCTATAACAAAGCAGGCTGAGCAAGCCATGGGGAACAAGCCAGTAACCTCCATGGCTTCTGCATCAGCTCCTGCCTCCAGTTCCTGCCTTGTTTGAGTTCCTGCCCTGACTTCCTTCAGCTGTGAACAGTGATGAGGAAATGTAAACCTAATAAATTCTCTCCTCCCTAACTTGCATTTGGCCATGGTGTTTCATCACAGCAATAGTAACCCTAACTAAGACAACCTAAGTAAGACTAGGAATATCTGGTTTTGCTACTTTGGTTTTTATAAACTAAAGGAACTAAATTCATTCACAGTGGTTATGAAAGTATTATATGTACAAATACATATATACACACATATACATGTATATATACACATATACATACACACACACATATACATATGTACACACACACACACACACACACACACACACACATATATATAGAAGCAGCAGTGACAACCACAATTCTCTGTTAGTACCCCATGGTGAACAGTAAGTGTTCCTCCTGTCTTAATGCCTGCCAACCCGAGGCTGTCACTGATGGTTCTTATGTATTGTTTCAGGAACAGTTGCTGTTTCTAAAGCATATGCACGTATATGCCTTTCTGTCTCTGATTCTGCAGTGTGTGTGGGTGTGTGTACACTTATCTATGCATATAGATTCATGTTATAACACATCTTAGTGGCCATCCCATATTTGTAATATGGGTTTATATTAACCCTTTAAAAAGCAGCATGGTAGCCAGGCGGTGGTGGCACACGCCTTTAATCCCAGCACTCAGGAGGCAAAGGCAGGAAGATCTCTGTGAGTTCAAGGCCAGCCTGGTCTACAGAGTTGTGAGACAGCCAGAGCTACAACAGAGAAACCCTGTTTTGAAAACAAAACAAAACTAACTAACAACAACAAAAAACCAAAACCCAAAAAGCAGCATGGTACGTATTGAACCTATTCCTTAGCCATGGGTGTCCCATCTTTGGAGCATATGAACAAAGTTGCAATAATTTGTTATGTCTTTTCTTTTTGAAACAGGGTCTCAGTATGTAGCATTGGCTTGTCTGGAACTCACTATGTAGACCAGGCTGGCCTGAAACTTATAGAGATCCACTTGCCTCTGCCTTCTGAGTGCTGGGATTAAAGGTGTGTGCTATTATACCTGTCCTTGCAATAATCCTTTCAATACATTTGCACTTTAGTGGATATCATTAAATTTTAATATATGAAGTGTATGCACCCATGCCTTTACATGAAGCCTTCAGTGCAGGCTTGTTTTTCTCAGTAGTGCTTTGAAGGTGGATAACTAAGGGGTCTGATGTGAAGTGTTCTTTTCAACCTCCAGATGGTATAGAAAACTAGAAGCTACTCATATGGGAGTTGCAAGGAGAATTTTTTAATAAAGAAAATCTCTTTGATGGAAGTATCACATGATACTTAAAACATTTATTTGGAAGAAAAGCATCTGTTACATTAAGTACAGAGGGCAGAATACATATTTTATCTATTATTCTCTCTCACGTGTCTTAAACTAAGACTCTTCTCACGTGACTTAATGCATGAGTTAGATGAGTTAAATTAAACTAACGCATGAGTTAAAAACCGGCAAGAAGGACACCCGCAGATGAGCTGTTTACAAATTTTCTGTATTTTAAGTTTTATGAAGTGAATATCTGCTTTATTCGTGACCAAAAATAGAAAAGACGCTTTCTGAAGTATGGAAAGAGAGGAGGGACAATAGAGAAAGATGTACGGACAGTTTTGAGAAAAGGGAAACTAAGTGGGAAAGAGGATGGCTCAGCAAGTAAGAGGAGTTCTGTGATTCCAAAGGACCCGAGTTTAGTTCCCAGCATCCGTATCATGCAGCTCACAGCCACCTGCTACTCCAGCTCCAGGGGATCCAAAGGCTTCTTCTTGCTCCTGAGAATATTCTCCCCAACTCCACTGTATATACACACACAGATACATACACATACATAAATAAAAATAAATCTTAAGAAAAAGGGGAGAGAAAGACAGGGACAAATAAGAAAACACAGTAGTTTGGTCTATAACGAACCCCCCAGGAACTGTGATCAACCCTGTGCATAAATGTCTTTGTTCTCTGGCCATCTCAATAGATCAGGGGTTCTCAACCTTCCTAATACAGTCCCTCATGTTGTGGTGACCCTAACTATAAAATTATTTTGTTTCTACTTCATAGCTGTAATTTTGCTACTGTTATGAATTGTAATGTAAATATCTGATATGCAGATGGAATTAGGCGACCCTGTGAAAGGGTCATTGAACCGTTCCAAAGGGGTCATGGCCCACAGGTTGAGAACCACTGCAATAGCTAATAACAGCCAAAGATCTCGTGACATTGAAAGCAAGGCATGACAAAGACAGTAGATTAGCTCCAGAGAGCCGGAGGGGAAATGTGTATTACATCTTACAGTCATTTTCATCCAGATCATTTTTGAAGTGTTGTCATGTCAAGGGGACATCAGTTGCTGTCTGGAAAAGACCCTCGTATAGGCAAAGTCATTGCTAAACAATGCTGGACGCATGAGGCCTCTACTGTATTTGTTTTCTCAAAAATGTACTGTTAAGTTTAAAAATGCTATCTTAAGCAAACATCTGTTTGCTTACTGCTTACTTAAGTATCTTTGATTACACTGTTCTTTCCTTGCTCAGATTGTTTAGGAAAATGTCACCATAAAATATTGATAGTCGGCGTGGCAAAACTTTGAAAAATGACCCACAAGTTTAATTCCAGTCCAAAGAATTCAAGGGGCTTTCCAAATTAATTTATTTGCATTCCACTTGGAATTCGTAGTTCTGAAAGGGCCTCATAGAAGCTAATGGTTTTGATTTTTTTTTTTCCCTTCTAGAGTTTACAAAATAATTTTTTGTTTTACTTTCAAAAAACATTTCTTAAGTGTAATCAGAGTATGTTTTTTTTCAGGTGTCCCCAATTAGTGTGTGGTATGTGACATCACAGTCAGAGCCAATTTTATAAGTTAGCTTCAAGGACTTAACTGATAACAATCTATTCATTTTCTTTAAATGAAGGATTTTATCTTAAGCCAGAATTTTTTTTTTTTGACCTCTGTGATCCTATGAATGGGTCTGAATTATTGAAGTTGATGCAACACTTAATATTTTGCTTATATTTTGTGAACTTATTATATTCAATATTCTTGAAAATGGGACTTAAATTTCGTTTTTTGTTGTTGATGTTTTGAGAAAGGGTCTCATGTAGACCGGAGTGTTCTTGCTGTGTGGTCAAGGACGCCTCCCTCCCAGGTGCTCAACGTGTCTGTATATGGAGATTTTGTCACAGTGGTTCTCCTTATTTCCAAACTCTCCTTGTCCTCAGGGTTAATGGAGGCTTTCTCCTACCCTACCATTTCCCCTCATTTCTCTAAAACCACATATACAAATGACTCAAGGGAGGAAACCACTGTACCATAGAGACACGATGGCACAATTCTGACACTGGTCTAGTGATAATCCCCCAGTACCTCCAGGCTTGATCCTTGTTGATAGTCTTCATGACAGTTAGCACCCTGATGGTCTTGGATTCCTAGCTTGTGCTTTTGTTACCATAGCACGCTGTCTTTACAATTCAGGGTCTCCCGTTAGATGGATACATCAATATTTAATGAGTATGCTATACTGTGCACGTGGTGTGTGCACACGGTGTGTTAGGTGTATAGCTGTCCCACGCATTTGCACTGTGGAAAGTCTAGCCTCCATTCCTATTAAATCTTTCTATTGAGACTTAGCTTCGCTGATGAGTGTGTTCTCCTTGAAATACACCGATCTTTTGGATTTCATGGCATCTCTCTCTGTAGCCATCCCTTTTCAATCTCATTCTGCTAGTCCTTATCTCCTCAGTCAGTAAGTATGGGTGCTTCTTAAAGCTGACCTCTCTTCATCCCCCCCCTCCTGATGCACAATTCAGCAACAACCTGCATTCTGAGATCCCCAAACCCTACCTTTGAGCTCCAGACCCTGCCATCTGCCAGACCTCTCTAATTGAATGTCCCCAGCACACCACTTGTTTAGGTAAAAACAAACTCATGCAGCTCACCCTTTTTTTTTCTTTTCAGGGTTCCTGGGTTCTTTAAGATTCTCTGAATGTGCCATCATTTATGTAAACCAGATCATCAGGAGTCCCTGGGATACTCCTTGGCTCTGCTTTGCCCCAGGTGCAGTTCATCTGCAGCTCTTGCCAGCGTTGCTGCTAATCAGCCCTTACTTACATCTCCCTCCCCCCATTTCCACTTCACCACCGCAGCCCAAGCCAGTCACCATTCACGAAAATGGCTGCTTTCACGCCCTAGTTTAGTTTCTCCTCTATCCTACTGTCCTCTTTCACTCTCTTTTCACACCACTAATGGCAAGCTTTTAAAAAAACGTGATTGCATTCCTTTTCTCTGGACAGCGGCGTTGCAATGCTCTTAGAGAAAAGGTCCACATTTTTCCAGGGTCTGATCTCTGACATCTGTAAGTGCTATCTTAAATGGTGTCAGGAGTCTTGTAGGCGTGGGTAAAAAGACATTCCAGAAGTGAGGAGTTATTCTGAACTGTCTGGGTGGGTCCTAAGTACAGTCCTAAGGCAAAGGGGATCTGACACAGAAAGATAGTAAGCAACAGAAGAAATGACCTGTTTCCTAAGACCCTTGTAAACCGCTTCACTGAACCTGCTCCAGCTAAGCAGTGACTTCCTTGCTAGCTCCATTTCCTCCTTCCTCCCCTCTCCCGTTACTGAAGGCAGGTGGTGTGTGATCTGAGATTTCATTGCTTCTCTTTGTCCCGTTGGTGATGGCTTAGAAAACATTAAAATAGGGGACCTAAGACAGAGAATTTCTTGTCTGTTTTAGTCCACGTGGTGTCTTCAGAGCCTAGGAGAACCTAGTGCGTTCAGAGTGATTAAAAAAACAAAAACAAACCATCCCTGGGGGCTGGAGAGATGGCTCCGAGGTTAAGAGCAATGACTGCTCTCCCAGAGTGCCTGGGTTCAATTCCCAGCAACCACATGGCAGCTCACAACTGTCTGTAACTCCAGTTCCAGGGGATCTGACACCAATGCACATAAGATAAAGAAAGAAAGAATTTTTAAAAAATCTCTGAATGAGTGAGTGATTGGGTTTTTAGCAGCATTTATTTTGCACCTGTTGTGTTAAGTACATTAAGAGACATAATGGTATGCGTTAAGAGAGCAGTCTTGCATTTACAGAAAGTGCAGATTTTTGGCTAATAGTGACATCTTAACTAGACATAAGCGAGCAGCAGCCAACTCTGGGTGGGCATTCATCCGTAGGTGGGAATCTAGCAGACTGCCCTCACCCATGAGTTTATATTCCAGTTCTTTCTTCCTAATGTATTACAAGTCCATAGGCTAAAAATTTCAAAATATAGTTAAAAGAATCTCATTGTTCTTAAAGATTCTCACATTATCTGATTCAGAATTTTTTTGATTCTACAATTCATAAAAATAAAAGGTTTATGGTTCACCTCCCCCTTGGAATGCTCTAAACCGATCCTATGTGACACAGCCAGCTTTTCGTTTTTAAGCATAGGGAATATATGATTGAAAGAATGATTTAATTATACATCTGGGGGAGGGGAGAGAAACATGACACTGCATTCTGTCTTATTATTCATGGAGCAAACACAGCCCACTCGAGCAAGCCATGGAAATTATGAATAAAATAACCATAAGGGTTTCGTGATGGTGGTTTTCTGAATGTCACCAGTCATTCCACAGGGAGAGATCAGCCAGAGTTCTCTCCTCCGTAGCTGTGATCGACGGGCTCTGGACTGGAACAGTGAAAATCTAGTGCCACTCACTTACCTGCCCGAGTTGTTTACAGCAGTCCTCAGAAATATGAAACCCAAGCAGCTGATGTGTGCAAGCTCAGACCCCTTAGATCAGCCTTGGCAGCTGCAGCTGCAGCAGGCCCCCTGCAGCGGGCACCACCCTCAAGCTTAGTCCATCTTGCAGCAGGCACAGGTTTCAACCTCCACGCCTCACGCAGCTGGTCTCAGGGCAGGGGCTCTAAAGCCTGCTCCTGGAGTGAGTCTCTAAGGTTCCTCTAGGGAGGGCTGTGTACCTTAGGCCTGGTGCCAAAGTTAGGTGCTGTTTACTTTTTGCTTTTGTCTAGTGGTGGAGTCATTATTAGCAAAGAAGGGAGCTCTGATGTCAGTTTGGTCTTTGTGGATTTCCTGAATCAGTACAGTGTTTGTGAAGGAGATGCTATTAATGGTGTGGCATCCGGTTCAGTCTGCATTATACAACAGTGAGTTTTCATTTCCATTGCTATGGCAATTTGATATGCTCTCTTATGTGAGACTGGAAATATTACTGTGGGGGAAGCTGAAAGAAGGCAGTGCCTCCTCTGTCCTTTTCTTCCCTTCTAGCAACAGGGGGCAGGGTATGTGTGCCATAAGGTCCCTCCAGCCAACTTGGAAAACCCTTATTATTCCCAGAGTCTGTCCTGGAACCACAGAGCTATGCCTTAAGTGTCCTCTGGTCCTTCCTTGGGGCTCGGTGCCTGGAGTCAGTGTCTGTGGTTCTGAGCTGTGTGCAGCTCTTGCTCAGGAGTACAGAGGCCCTGCTGGTTTCACTCTCCCCATTTGTAAAGCAGAGATCTGAGAACAGAGCCCCATGTGCATTCAGGGCGGGAGAGTACCTGTGAGCTCTTAGGCCTTTTGAAGGCAGGTGCTATAAGCATGAGAGATGAAAGCTTCCAGAAATGAAATGATGGTCAGAGGCCTTTTGAGGGCTGACAACATCACTGTAACCGATTATCCCCTCCCTTCGCTCCAAGCCACTGATGGTTTGTTATTGTGTGAAGACTTGAGGGAGGAGGGTGCTAGAGGGTAATGTAATATCTCTGTCTCCATTAAAGTGGGGATAGGAAAGAGGAAAAGTGAGGAAGGAGATCTCCAGGGGAGTGGGAGGGAGGCATTGGGATGATCTCATAAGAGCCAGGAAGAGAGTGGCTCCAAATGGGACAGAATTGCTCTGTTTGCAAGATGCATCAGGCGTCTTCCTTCTAGCCTTTTCGGGGCTGGCTTCTCACAGCCAAAGCTGTGCTGCCTCCTCTTCTTTTGGGGCTAGCAAAGGTCTCTCTGGTATAGGGGCTGGCGGTGAGTCAGCCTTCCTGACCCTTGGTGATCACCCTGCCCTAGCATATGTATGCTGTTCTTCCCCATTAGCTGTGCATCTTCTGGCTGAGCTCTTTAAGAACAGGAGGCAGCTGGGCTCTGGCCATCTTCATAGCATTCCCTTCATTTTGAGTCCCAGGTACCTACCACAGGACTGCTCTACTAGGGAGACTGTCCTATTAGGGAGAGAGCACAAGATGAAGGTCCCCAGTTTGAGCCCTAGTGGGTGTCTGTGCTCCAATATTTCAAGCTCCTTCTAGCATAGCCATGCTGCCAGGATAGAGTTGGACATAGCACTTAAGAACTTCCTATCTGATTGATTCCGCATTTACCGCATACCCTGTTCATCTCCATGTCTGTCTTGGGCAAACGTTAGTACTATAAATATTTTTGTAGGCATTGATACAATCTTATCTATATTCATAAGCTCCATTCACACTTCTTAGCAGTCTCTCCCCTGAAGAATACTCTGCCCAGAGTAGGTTTCAAATCTACATGAGCCTAAGTAGTAACAATAGACTCAATAATGGTTCCCCACTATGTCCACATCCCAGTCACCTGAACTTGTGTATGCCACCTTTGCATGCAAAACCCAAGGAGGCTATCCTGGATGAGCGGGCAGAGCTGCTCTGAGTGTAGAAATCTTTCTTCTATGAGACAGGATTGAAACAGAAGATGATTGGCCACGGACACAGGTTGGAGTAATGTTCTGTGAAGATAGAGGAGGGAGCCATGTACCAAAGAACACAGGCAGCTACTGAAAGCTGAAGAACGAAGGAAACGGATCCATCCCTGGTGTTTCAGAAGAACCAGTCCAGCACACATTGGATTTCTGATCTCCAGAACTGTGAAGGTGTCTTTCATAGTCTACAGCCACAAGTTTGTGGTTATTCATTGCATCAACAATAGGAAATCATACAGGTCTTATCTGGGGGTGGGCTCAGGGCAGTTTGAAGTGCTGGAGTTAACGAGACAGTTATGGACTGCTTGCTGGTTTCTAGCGTCTGTGGCCAGGCTAGAGAGAATGTATCTTTGTAAAGAGAAAGTGTCCTGATGTTGTGTATCACAAACATTCAGTGCTGTGCCTGGTTCAATGCCTGGCTTCCTTGGAGTGGCTGCTTGGTGAGGAGGTGGCAAATGGGTACATTAGGCAAAACTTGGAGGGTGCACTCCCAACTCTGTTATTCACCCCCGATCCTCCTTCCATTTATCCACAGGAACACAGTCTAAGGCCTTGTTTATGGCTCTTTCCCAAACACATTCAGACGTGTGAATGTGTGTGTGTGTATGTGTGTGTGTATACATATATACATACATACATTTATATGTATATATACACATATGAATATATATATATATGAAAGAAATCTAAATGGAATCACCAAATAACAAGGGAGACAAAGCCCCAGCTAGACATTTCTCACCACCAAATGAAACTTCCAATGCAGCAAATGGGTTACATCTAATTGAGTTTTTGGCTAGGACCTCATGGAAACCTCTAAACAACTCAGGCTATTGCCAAGACTATTGGTTGCTCTCCACAAACTGAGGGTAAGGTCCTATTGCTGAACTGGACATGGAGAAGTTGAGCTGCTACCTAACTAGAGCCTTCACTCCTATTGACTACTGTTCATGGTACTGCTACCAGAGGAGAAAGGTAAATGCCAACACAGCCGTAAACCTTGTGATCTACAGTGGTGACCTACTTACAAGAAATGCTGGTATAATAGTGGCACAGAAGTTGTGAGAGTAACCAACCACTGTCTGATTGGAATTAAGGCTGACTCCATGAGATGGAACCCATGCCTGTCCAGAAACTAGATATACCAGGGACCTAGGGGAAAACCAAATGCTACTGTTTTGCTAAAGGAATGTAGCATTAAAATGAATCCTAACAACATTCGGCTGTACTCCTAGGTCAGTGTCTTGTTCGGCTCTCCTCAGAGAAGCTTTCCCCAGTAGTAGATGGGAACAAAAAGAGTCCCACAACTGGATAATGTGCAGAGAATTAGAGAGCTTGGAGACTCAGTCCTAAATGGAATGTCTGCTTCAAATCCTTCCCCTCAGGGCTCAGGGAATGCTGTGGAAGAGGAGGCAGAAAGGTTGTCAGGGCCAGGAGACAGGATGATCTCTTTTGACCTCTGAGGGCCCCGGCACACATTCATGTATACACACACAGGCACACATTCTTATTAAAAACAAACAAACAAAAAATCCATATAAAGCTCTTAGTGTTTATCTGCCCATCATATTTCTATCTTTACAATTAGAATGTTGAGGTTCTTACAAATTTGAAGTAGAATATGTTTTCTTTACTATACGAAATACCTAAAAATTCTCAGTGCGCTGGGTGAATTTTGCAACAGGAGAGAGAAAGTTACTGTACTACCAAGCAGGTTAGAATCCCTGTGTGATGTGCTTGGCTGTCAATCTCCATCACTTTCCAACCCTAGCTGCTTATCAGTCAGTCTATAATAAGCACACAGGCACACTTGATAAAAAGCTTCTGAAATCCAAGTTTTAGGTCTTAGTAAGCGGCCCAGAAACTGAGCTCTTGCCTCCATCTTTGATTTCTCATGGAGCTTGCTGAAAAGTCAGGAGGGCTCGCCCATCTCACTGCCACCCATTCGGAGCCATGCGGAGAAAGAAAACTGGAAAACGCTTTTGCCTTTAAGGACAAGAGGGAATTGGTAATTGGGGTAATATTATCTTGGCATCTAACAATAGCTGCTGTGGCCACTTCATGGCCCGGAAACGTGGATCTGTCATCACGTGGTACCAACGACGACTCTATACTTGAGATAAGTTACTTGTATGGCTAACGAAGCGCGGGGGATGCAAGAAACCCCAATCCTTAAGTTAAAGAGAGCGTAGTGGGTTCGTCTGCTGGGGGCAGTTTCCACAGTGGTATCCTGACACCTGCTCACTTGGACCTCAAGGTTGGAATAGTTTTCGCGGTGATTCGGTTCCTAAGGTTGGCATTTGGAAGGGTGGAGCTGTAGCAACACTCATTGCCTCCCCCATTCCCCAAACCAGGCTCTGGCATTGTAATCTGCGACTGTCATTATGTCTTTCTCTGACCCATCTGTCATTCTTTCTCACAGTGATTTAAACATGTTTTACAGCAGAAATTTACATTTTGGACGAATCAACGCAGGCTCTTTGAGGAAAAAGCGCTTTTGTGATTATTTGAGTCTGGAGCCAGCTGGCTGCTTCTCTTTAGCTCCGCCCTCCCCCGCAGAGCACCGTATTTATTAGGAAGGATGACTGACAGGCACACTGTGCTACCCCGGCTCGAACATTTGGCAGACGTATTCTTAAAGTGAGAAAACTGAGTGTGACACTTCAAGGGAAGCGAATGACAGTGTTTATGGTCAGTGATAAAATTCATGCCTTTCAGTGAGAGTTAGGATCTCAGAAAGTCTGCATTAGCTGCCGTAAGCTTGGCAGCTTTACAATACTTCAAGGCTTTGCTGAAGAGAACCAGAGTGATGGGAATAAATGTAGTTTTTTTTGACATTGTATAATGGAAGTGTCAGCATTTCGAAGATCGGCTGGTATTGACCAAAAGACCAATGCACGGCGTTACAAAATTCAAATTGCAAAAAGACTAATGGACTTCGATGTAATGGTTTGAGATTCCTGGTGGCAGCTAAGCATTAAGAACCAATTGCTGAGGTTTGGACATCTCAAATGTTATTAAAAATCCGCTTGTCTTTTCCATTATGCGTCCTTGTGAGGCAGAATTTTCTTCAGGCTCTTCAACCAAAGTGCATTTGTTAATGAATGCACAAGTTGACGTGGCTCTCTCTCTCCTATTTAAGCAGGCATTGAGGAGAATCACAAAAACAAAACAAACAAACAAACAAAAAACCAAAAACAGAGGACAATGCCACTTTCCCACTTATTCACTAGTTTAGGTAAATACAGTTATTTTTGTAAAAATAGCACACTATCCTAATATGCAACATTCATTATTATTTTGAAATGGATCCATGAATATTAAAGAACTATTAGCCTTAATTTGTCATATGGTAAATATGAATACATGTCACCCACATAAATAGAAATCTTAGGGGTCCTTGATAATTGTCAAAGGGTTCTAAGAGGAGAAAGTTGATAAAGTATCAGGAACAAAGCCACACAAACTGCTTTCTTTCTGATGAGCCATTTTTCATTGATAGCTTCTTCAAAGCCTTAGTGGGTTTATGCTTTCCCCACAGTAGCCCTGCATCTCAAAGTTTCTCTGTAAGCATGAATGGGTTTTCTGTGGTCTTCAGCAGCAGCCATGATCCATTTGACAACAATGGACCCTGAATATGCAGACGGGGTTCACCAGACCTTCTATCAACACGACCCTCTTCCAAAGTCATGTCCTTAAAAAAACAAAAAAACAAAAAAAACAAATAAAACTTGGTGTACTTATTTTACAATTTATCTTTAATCTATTTATGTATTTACCTATTTGTTTATTTATTTATTTAGGCTTTTCGAAACAGGGTTTCTCTGTTGTAACTCTGACTGTCTGGGAACTCACTCTGTAGACCAGGCTGGCCTTGAACTCAGAGATCCTCCTTCCTCTGCCTCCCGAGTGCTGGGATTAAATGCGTGCACCACCATGACCACCTGGCCTTCTTGTTTTGTTTGTATGGGTGTTTTGTCCAATGAAAAGTGCCAGTAGAGGCCAGGAGAAGGCATTGGGTCCCCTGGAACTGAAGTTACAGATGATAGCTGCCTAGTGAGTGTTGGGAGCTGGGCCTGGGGCCTCTAGGAGGATAGCTGGTGCTCTTACCAGCTGAGCCATCTCTCCAGTCCCTCACCACCACCCCACCTCATTGTAAGTAGAAACACCAGGGGTTGGGGCGATAGCTCAGTCTGCAAAGTGCTTGCTCTGCAAGCAGGAGGACCTTGAGTTCGTGAACGCCTGTAACTCTAGCTCCATCCAAGGGAGCTGACACCCTCTTTGGACTTCCTTGATCAACACATGCATTTGTACACACACACACACACACACACACACACACACACATACACATACACACACTAAATCTTTTTTTCATTTAATTTTTATTTTATGTGTTTAAGTGTTTTGCCTGCATGTATATATGTATGCCATGTGTTGCCTGGGGCCCTTAGAGGCCAGAAGAGGGCATCAGGTCCTTAGGAGCTGGAATTACAGATGACTGTGAACCACTATGTGGGTGCTAGGAATTGAACTCAGGCCCTCTGGGAGATCAGCAAGTGATCTTAACCACTGAGCCCCCAAATAAATCTTTAAGAAGAATTCCCAGACCTCACTAGGGCTGGATCAAAGTGGGATAAATGCAGCAAATGGTATGACAGAGACCTTCCCTCCCAAGATGTCTTTGGGAGGATGAAGAACACTAATTCAATGACACAAACATGTTGGGGCATAATTTAGAAGTAGTCAGAGCTATCAGATGCTAATTAGTGAGTGCTGGGCTCAGTAAGAGACACTGTTTCAAACAAACAAGAAATAAAAAAACGAGGTCAAAAAGACAGAGGGAGATGATTGATGTTGACCTCTGACCTCTGGCTTTCACACGCACACACTTGTGCACACACACTCTTATAGAATATTGCTGCACACCGACGGTAGGGAAGGTACTGTACCAAGTACTAGAAGGACTTTAAACTTACAGGGAATGCCTTCTCCAAGCTCTTGGTTCATACTTGCTTCTTTTGACTTATTTTTCAATCCAAGTGTTTGAAGATATAGGAGTCCGACTGCTTTCTGTATTGCTACAACAAAATACCTAAGCCTGGAAGTTTCTAAAGAACAGAAATTTATTTTTTGCTTCACAGAGTCTGGGGAGTTTTAGTTGGAGGTGCTGAAGGCCGAGTTGCCTCTGCTTCCTTAAGAGTGTCTTGAATGCTTTGAATGTCCTCTAAGGAGATAAATGCCAAATGGTTAAAGAAAGAAAAGCTCTTCTATAAAAGCATCTAATCCTGCCCATGAGAAAGGAGTGACAGACTTGAAGGCCCCCCAGAAGGTCCTACTCTTAATACTGTCATATTGGCAAGGCTAGATTTTGAAAGTGCTACATTCCAGCCACATCAGTGGGGTAGACTTTCATTTATCTACTTCATACTAATCAGGAAGATTTAAATGAAAGCACACTTGCTGATTGGCACACATTTTTTTTTCTGCACCTAGAACCTGGCCATCATCGATTAGATGATTAGATAGACAGCATATCCAGAGGGATAATAGATACTCCACATGACAGAGTAGGTGAGCATTGCATGGGCCACACTTGTATTAGGATACCACCTCACTGCTGGGTGTGCTGGCATAGGTACCGGCTAGTTTTATGTCAACTTGACACAAACTAGAGTCATCAGAAGGGAGGGAGCCTCAACTGAGAAAAATGCCTCCATAAGATCCAGATGGAATTAATTTTCTTAATTAGTGATCAATGAGGGAGGGTCTATTGTGGGTTCTATAAGAAATAGCCCTGGGTTCTATAAAAAAGCAGAAGGAGCAAGCCAGTAAGCAGCACCCCTCCGTGGCCTCTGCCTCAGCTCCTGCTTCCAGGTTCCTGCTCAGTTTGAGTTCCTGCCAACACTTCCCTCAAGGATGAACAGTGATGTGGAAGTGTAAACCGAATAAACCCTTTCCTCCCCAAGTTGTTTTGGTGTTCTATCACAGCCACAGCCCTAGAAACCTTAGCTAAGAGAAGTGCTTAGAATCCTGTTGTGGGAGATTTTATAGTTATGGATAATATTCTGGTAAGCTGTCCTTGAAGCACGTAAAAGATTCACTTCCTACCAGTAAACAAAGGAGTGGCTATCCAGCTCTCCACATGATTAGGACATTCCTTAGCCTTAAGGCAGATGAAGGTTATGCTCCATTCATTTGTATATTGGAGGGCTGGGTGGAGACAAAGAGGATTTGGAATAAAAGAGCACCTAGGGCTAGGGCAAGGGAGAACAAGAGGAGTGAGGAGAAGTGGGAGGAGAACCAAGAGGAGAGCTTGGAGTGAGCTCTCTGCCTAGCTGCCCGGGTATAGAATTCCCTGAGATTTGACATGGATTGTGGTTAATAAAGAGCATTGGAAAATTCAACGCTGGACCCTCATTAAGCAATCGAAAGTTACTTTAACAGAATCCACATTATTTGGTTTAGTTTTTAGTGTTTTAAGACAGAGTCTGACTTCCTATCACAGGCTAACTCAAACTCACTGTGTAGATCAGGCAGGTTTCAAAGTCATGACCCCCATTCCCTGGCTAGCTGAATACTAGGCTTTCATGCATGTAAACCATATCTGGCTCAGAATCCATACTTTCCGAAGCAACTTAAGTGTCTGCATATGACAATATGAGGCTTATGTCAGGGGGCAACCCTGGAGTATAACCCTGGTCTTAATAAAGGTCTAACTTTGTGAAGTGCTGTACAAAGGTACTATGGATTTGAACTCCGCTTCACTGTGCTTAGCTCATGGCATAGCATCAAAAATACGTTCACGATATCTTAGATTTTACCACCCCAACCACAAACACTGGTATAAGTAACACTCCATTTACCTTGCAATATTTTTGTGAAAATTGTAAGACTGGGTCAAAATAATCAACATAGTGCCCAACAAATAATAGGATTAAAGAAATTATAGCCACAACACTGTTGTTGTTACTGCTATGATTACCAAGGACATCTACTCCTGCTAACTCATCCATACAACACGTTATGACAATGGATGATAGCAGTTAATGCTCTTAGGCATTGACATTTTGTAAACAGATAAAACATCCCATCAGCCATTGCTGTGATAATTTGCAATTGATCACAGCATACTTGTTTTATAGGCACACCATAGCAATCTCTTAATTCGTACACTGATAGCATCATTTACTTTTTCATGGCGCCTTTAGAAGTTTTCTCTGCCAACAATTAATCATGCTTTCAGCAAATACCAGAAGCCACCTAGAGGACTGACATGCCACAGAACTTTGCCTTTCATGCGTTTCCATAATTGTCATGGGATGTCGTTCTAGTTAGGGCTTCAATTGCTGTGATGAAACACCATGGCCAAGGGTTTATAAGGAAAGGGAAGGGTTTATATGGCTTACAACTTCCATGTCACTGTTCATCATAGAAGGAAGTCAAGGCAGGAACTCAAACAGGGCAGGAACCTGGAGGCAGGAGCTGATAAAGAAGCCATGGAGGAGTGTTATGTACTGGCTTATTCTCCCATGGCTTGCTGAGACTGCTTTCTTTCCTATCTATCTATCTATCTATCTATCTATCTATCTATCTATCTATCATCTATCATTTATTTTTATTGTCTCCAATGATGCATCCCATTCCACCCAGCCCCACCATCGCTCCTCTCCACCAGATCTACACCCCTGCTTCCCCTCAGAAAAGAACAGTCCTTCCAGGGCTACTGCTCAAATAGGGCGTAACAAGATGGAACAAGGCCGGGCACTAACCCCTACATCAAGTGTGGATGAGGCAACCAGTAGGGGGAAAAGGGTCTCAAGGGCAGGTAAAAGGGTCAGAGACCCCACCTCCCACTCCAGCTTGTAGGAATTCTACGAGAACACCAAGCCAGACAACCATAAGATATATTTAGGGGATCCTGCAGGTTCTGTGTCTGTACTTCAGTCTCTGAGGGCCCCTAAGAGTGCTGGTCAATTGACTCTGTGGGGCTTGTTCTCCTGGTGTCCTTGACTCCTCTGGTCCCCATAATCCCTCCTCCCCATCTTCCAAGGCATTTCCTGAGGTCCCTGGGCCTTGGTATCTGCTCTCATCAGCTGCTGGACGAAGCCTCTCTGATGAAGATTGGGCTAGGCACCAATCAATGAGCAGAGCAGGATATCATTAGAAATCATCTCTGGGCTCTCCAGTGTCTAGTTCCTGGCCTACCCTGCAGCGTCAGGCATGGGCTCCCTCCTTTGTCAGCCAGCTTTCTTATAACACCCAGGACCACCAGCCCAGGGATGGCACCACTCACAGTGGGCTGGGCCCTCCCCTGTCAATCACTAATTAAGAAAATGCCCTACAGGCTTGCCTACAGCCTGATCTTATGAAGGCATTTTCTCAGTTAAGGCTCCCTCCTCTCCAATGACTCTAGCTTGTGTTATGTTGACACTGAACTAGCCACCTCAGACGCAAGGATCATATCCAGGTCATAGTATATAGCATAGGAAATATGTTTCATACCAGCACATTTGATGTTGATGCTAGATGATTCTGAACTTGCCAAACATTCCATAAATGCTTTGTGCTGAAGGGCATGTAAACCACAGATTTCTTCATTTTATGGTTGCCAGAGTCATCAAGAATAAGTGCTGGATTGTGCTAAAAAGAAGTTAACAGTGACAGAGTCTGGCAGTAGTCTCTGTGCCAGAACATGCCATGCTTCTAATTGACCCATATCTTTACAAAACATGCAGGTGGGTGATAGACAGACAGGAACGACAAACAGGTGGAGATTGTCCCACTAAACATGTGCTTTGTGTGATTGGTGCTCTATCTTGAGTTGTTAGTAGATGCCAGAAAGGAATCCAATTCCCAAGTTTTGTAAAGATTTTGATGTGGGGTGTAATGTGTTAATCATGTTCGGTTTCCTCCTCATCCTTCCAGTAGTGGAATGTCCTGGTTCCAGTTGGACCCCTGGGTCAGGTATACAATTAGATTCTGTGCAATAGGACATGAGCTGCAGTTTCTTACTTGTGCCCTTTAAAACCAGGTGACTCTGTCCTGCCTTCAACTCTCCTGGGGTAGAATTAAAAACAGATGTTGTAAATGAGAGTGATGTTCTTAGGAACGGTGGGGAACACACAGACGTACACTTGGAAGAGAAAATTTGGCTTTATGTAAATTTGACCTTAAGGCAGAAAAAGAAAGGGGGGGGGCATCAGAAGTCATCATTATGACCACGGTCATCATGGTTCTGGTCACTGGGGGATGCATGGAGCAGTCAGGTTTCTGTCCTGACTGTTCACAACTCTAGCACCTCTCTGCTAAAGGGGATATGCTTCAGTTCAGACTAATGTTTTGGGGGGTAGTAGCTGTGTGACAGCAAATGGCTGTACCCTAATTACTACGGGTATTTTAAATTTCCATCTTTGTAACATTTTTTTATTGGATGAAGAGTTTTTGCAACACAGAATGTGCTAAAGAGAAGGAAAATGGACTGTGACTTCTTTAACATTGTTTCCCAAGGTAGTGGGTGAAACCCAGCTTCATGGTATAGGGAGTCTTAGTACACCCTCTGCTCTCAGCATGAGGACCTAGTTCCACTTCTTTTTATGTATTGCTGTTTTAAAAATGAATTAATTTATGTCAAATTTAGATGCCTGTGCTGGGGCTGGAAAGATGGCTCAGTGGTGAAGAGCACGTGCTGCTCTTCTGGAGGACCAAAATTTGGTTCCCAAGATCTATATACACCCACTAGGTAGCTCACAGCAGCGGACATCTCCAGCTCTAGGGGATACAATGCCCTCTTCTGGCCTTTGGAGGTACCTGTACCCATGGCAAAGATGCACATATGAAGACATACACATAAAGATATTTTAAAAAATATGTCTGTGCTGTGGCTATCATAACCTAGTATAATCGCTAAACAAGGAGTGTATAGAAAAATGACCCGTGATGGGGACTTTAGCACGTCACAGGAAGTGTAATAGATGGTAATATAAACCATGGTGATAAGAAGAGCAGGTAGTTTGCACTGGGCGTGATGGTTGATGGCCACTAAAAACACTTTCTTGAAACCTCCAAGATGTATCAAACCACAGTGGTGCTGCTTAGCTGGAAGAGAATGGGGAAGCTGTGGGGACCCCTAGAAACCCCCACTGACATATTTAGTCTGTGGCCTGTGGGTCTCAGTCAGTCATACTGGAAGGAGATTTGCATTTGTCACCAAGGCCAGACATGAGGGGGAAGCAACAGGTGTGAAACACAGCCCAGACTCTTTTTTTTTTTTTTTAAAACTCCAAGTGTGGGCAATTTATTTATTTTTGTCTCATTGCTCTGCTTGGTGAATCTGGGGCGGCAAATAGATCAGTGATTAATTCAGAAACTGGAAATGGAAAGTGTTATGAGGTTTGCCCCTGAGAGCTTTACATCAAAACGAAAGGTTGAGCTCTCATTTGCTCCCAGAGAGTTATAGGGAGTAGTCTGTGCTTCTGTCCAGGGAGATTTTATCATCCCCTTCATAACTTGTACATAAATACATTGCTGGCACTTCCAGTAGTGCCGTTGCTGTTTCTACCATTATTGTTTTCCCCAGAAACATCAGAAGAAATTCCCTCTGAAGATGGGCAGTCGATGAGTGCAGTACTAATCCAAATGCCTTGCTTTTGGCACCGTGGCCCTTCCTGATACAGCTCCCGGCTGACTCTTTTCAGTGGTTACCCTTCCCTCTGATCCAGAAGCCCTGGAGCCAGCGGCCCAGACTCAACTGCATCGGGCTGGGCCCAGTGTGCCCACAACACATGACCAAGCACTCCGTAGATGGGCAGGGAAGATGCCCTTCATCATCTTGTACCTTCAGCATCTTCATTTTAGCTTCCTGCACAGGAAAGATCTCACCATCCATTGATGGACTTCGAAGGACATTCCTAAGGCTCGAGATGGTTTTGCAAAAGGGAAGTGTTAGGGAGCACAAGGCTCATGCTCATTCTCAGCCCCACGGTGCCAGGCCAGCTTCAAAGGAGAGACTACTGTTTTGGGGGTTCCAGCTCTTTTAGTCACTGCTTTCATTCTTGGGGCTGTTAACGAACATGAGAGTTGGTGACAATTTCACTGGTGGGCTTTGTGATGCGGGGATTTGTCTACTCAGATACAACACCAAACCATGAATTCACTTACAATAGTCCACCCTATTAGAGATGGAAACAGCTTCTTGTCTGTGTTAACCTTAGCCAGAGACCAGTGGCCAGAAGGTACAATCTTGAGAGTAGAGGCCTTCTGGCTTCTGGCTTAACAGGAACCATGGTTCTGACATTTTTAGCCTTTTCTTTGGGCTTGTCCCAATCCAGAAACTATTCTTAGTACAGACAAATTCGACAAAATAACCTCACGAGATCAAAAGCCGGCGGACACAGGACAGTTCCTCCGTCAGCACGGTCCATTTTCTGTAGTCCTCTTCATGATCAGAATTCATAATTAAGGAATCTTCAAACTTACGTGATAATTGAAACAAATTACCAGAAAGAGTTATGAATAAGCTACATGAGAGGCAGAGGAGGAGACAGGACCACAGCAAATAGTTCTCAGCCAGGAGTGGCTTGAATCCCGGGGGATGCTTGGCAATGTCTGGGGACACTGTGGCTGACATGTATGAGTTCAAGAGTAGCTACTTCTGGCACCTAGTGGGGAGGGCTCAGTGGGTACCCTGCAGTGCTCAGAACAGCTCTCTTCAAGAATAGTCTAGTGCCCAATCTGAACAACGTTGAGTGCTGTGCAGGCTAGTTTTATGTTAACTTGATACAAGCTAAAGTCATCTGAAAGGAGGGAACCTCAATTGAGAAAATGTCTCATAAGAACTGGCTGTAGAGTATTTTCTTAATTAGTGATTGATGGGAGAGGACCCAGCTCACTGTGGGAGGGGCTACCCATGGACTGATGATCCTATGTTCTACAAGAAAGCAGGCTGAGTTAAACTGAGGGGAGCAAGCTAGTAAGAAGCAATCCTCCTTGGCCTCTGTGTCAGCTCTTGCCTCCAGGCTCTAGCCCTGTTTGGGTTCTTGCCCTGACTTCCTTCAGTGATGGACTATGATGTGGGAGTGGAAACCAAAAAAACTCTTACCTTCCCAACTTGCTTTTGGTCATGGTGTTTCATCCATCACAGCAAAAGTTAACTCTAACTTGGACAAGTGCTCAGGTCGAGAAACCCTGTCATAGGTGAAGACAAGGAAGGCTTTCCATATGTTCTGCCACTTCAGGAATGGACTCCAAATATTGGTGAGTATCTATTACATATATAAATGATGCTTAACTTTATCGGAGCCTCAGGAACAAAGGTCATATCCACTTATATAAAGAAGTTCCCGTTTTACTGGGAGGAAGTGCAAATGCAAGGAAAATCTGTGTTATTTGTTATAGCAACTGTTCACTGAGAGGAAGATTGATACAGTCATTTGCTAGGGCTGCTGTAATAAAGTGTCACAGCCTGGCTGGCTGGCTATCGTGATGGAAATCTATTTATTTTTCAATTCTGGAACTTGGAAATCTGAGATCAAGATGTCAGTGGAGTTGGTTTCTTCCACGGCCTCTTGGCTCCCACATGGCTGTCTTCTCTGAGAGTGTTCACATTATCTTCCTGCTGTGAGCATTTCACTAGTCATAGTGGTCTAAGGCTGACCCAGCTAAGTTCGTTTCAACACAATGACTTCTTCAAAGGTGTCATCTCTAGATGCAGTGACATTGTGAGATACTGGGCGTTAGGACTCTATGGCTTTTGGAAGAGCATAGCTCGGTCAACAGCAGTGCTGCTGTGTCACAAGTTGGTAACCAAGAAGAGAGAGATAATAAAGAATATAGAAATGCATTTTAGGAGTGTTAGACTGAGAAAAACAATAACTAAAAGAACAGAATACATTTGAGAGGCCTGTTGCATAGCATGATGACTATAGTTAATAATTTATTATATATTTTAAAATGGCTACTCAAGGACATTTGAGTGTTTTTACTATAAAACATTGAAAATATGTGAGGCAATAAATACATTATGTTAACTTGATTGCTTAAAAATATAAACATAAAATGTCACCTTGGAGCTGGAGAGAGATCAACGTTTAAGAGCATATACCATTCTTCTAGAGGTCTTGAATTTAATTCCCAGCACCCAAAATAGGGCTCACAGCTGCCTGTAACTCCAGCTTCAGGGGATCTGACTCCCTCCTTTGGCCTCTGTGAGAACTGCACTTACATGCACATATATACATACATAGTAATTTAAAATAAAGTAAATATATAGAAAATAGAAAGTTACATTTACCCCATAAGTATATACATGGTAGAAGAAGAGAACTGACTCCCATAAGTTGTCTTCTGATCATGTTCTGTGGTGTATGTGAGCTGTGGTGTATACATTCATGTAGTTGTAGGCTGCTGTGTGGGCTCAGCAAGAGAGACACAGAGGCATATTTCATAACTTCAAACCCTGCCAGACCTCAGCAGAGGGAATCACCATCCTGGCCAGTGCTGTACCAGACAGCGGAACCCTGAGTGTCTCAGCTCAGGTGATTTTATTCTTTTAGAATTCCTCAGATATTTTGCTGATAGCACATGCAGACCATTAGCAATCAAACATCCCACACAGAAATCCAACACCTGCAAACAATACAAAAGGCCTATGCATTCCTATGCATTCCTTTTCCCAACAGTACACAAAACAATTATTTTATATATAACTAAAACTAAACTTCTGCAACACATGCATGTACACACACACACCACTAACCGAATAAGAGAAAACTCAAAAATAAGGTTTTTTGTTTTTGTTTTGTTTTTTTTAATCAGAAGGATGTCTGATTGTGATCTGGGTCCTGGTGGGTCAAGAGGAGTTTTTCTGGCTTTGGGAGATGGAAGGAAAGGCAAGATGCTATAAAGAGAGGGAACCAATTGGATCCAGGGAAGAGAATGAGACGAGATCAGTGACCTATCTAGCTTGTTGGTCACCATGTCCTCTGTTAGTCATCCTGTCCAACACTTAATAAGTCCTCAATAGGTTATTCATTAAATGAAAGGATTTAAACATTTCCCAAGTACATTTAAGACAGGATAAACAATGGAGGAAGGAGGATCTGGTGAGAAAGTTTGCATCAGGACCATACAGGTAGATCAGATATCAAGAGTAGGATGGGGCAGACAGGCCTTGTATTGCCCAGTTTTTAAGCCACTAAGAAAGACTGTGAGCCCCGTGTCCGATTCTCATCAATAACGCAGACTAAATCTGATGATCTCGATTACTTGGTTCTCTGGATGTCAGTTATCATCGGGGAAACTGGGGTAACAGTTGATTTGTTGGTTAGGTCTAGTCAGAAGAGAAGTCCATGGTAATGGCTCAAGGAAGCAGTAGTTGCTTTTGGATCAGAATGTTCACCAACAGAAAAGATCACTTACCAGATATTCTTCCAAATAATTTGTCATTAGTCCATGAGTGTTTGAAACTTCTTAGAGAGAAAGAAATTTGCCATTCTGTAGAGTTAATGACCACAGGTTTGAATATCCTGAAGAGGTGCCTCGAAGATACAAACACAGTTTAGCAAAGGTGTAAATATTCATTCAGGAACCCAATGTAAGCAACTGGCTACAGAATCTTGCCTCTCTCTGTTGAAAGAAATGGCAAGATAAGTGAAAATATCCCTGAGTCTGTCCCTTCCATGGAAGAAAACAGTAAGAAGCTAAGGACAAGAAGGAAGAATTTCCAAAAGAAGCAGTACAAGAAGGGACCCACTCTGTTCAGACCCATTATTTGCATCCTTTGGACCCAAGGACGACACATGTCTCTGGTTTCTGTGACTTTAGGTGGAGACAGTATAGCTTGACAGTTTCAGCACTAGAGGAAGCCTCAAACATTTGGTTGTCAATGAGTCAGAGAACATGCTCAGTTCAGAGGAAGGAGATTAGCCAAGGAAGAGCTAGATAATTTCCTGGAAGAGTGAGTTGAAGCAGGGCCAGGATACCAGAGGCGTTTGAGGGGGAGAAGGGTGCCAGATGAATTAGGGACCCATCATCCATCCTTATGAATCTTATTTGAATGTCACTCTCTTCCTGCTGGTGAGAACCCTGTGATGATTTGAATGAGAATGGCCTCCATGGGCTCATGTATTTGAATTCTTGATCCTCTGTAGGCATGTAGATTTAGGTTCAAAGGCAATTTATTCTTTAGCTAATCCAATCCCAAGTCTTGACAGGATTTCAGCCTCTGTTCAGTCTAATAACTGGAACATTTCAACCTCTGAGACTTACTACTGACTGGGTTTACTCTGACTAGCTCCTTCTGAACTCAGAGTTGTACTGAATTCAACTGACTCTTTTGGTTGATTGGTTCAACTTACTTGCTATTCTGGCTAAAACTCTTCTCCAGGCTGACTGGTTTAAACTAACCTTCTGAGCTGTCTGACTATTTCTGACTGAACTCTTCTGACTCTGGCTAACTCTGGCTGACTCCTGTAAATTCTTTGACTGAACAGCTCTGCTCAGCTTCAAACTGACTCTCTCTTCCTGTCTGATACTGACTTCTTCTGTTAAACTGCTTCTGTGTCTCTACCTCAGACTGCCTCAGCTGCCTCTGGGTCTCTATGAACTCCCCATCTATGAACTGAGAGCTTCCTTTTATATCCTGGGAGTTGGGCATGTCCTCATTCTGATTCAATCTCAGACTTCACTCTCCCAGCTCTTCACTCTGACTAAATCTCAGAGTTGGGATTAAAGGTGTGTATTCATTCTATAACCATGAATTAAGAGCTGTGACCTACTTCTGAACTGACTGCTTCCTTTTAGAACCCTAGTGTTAGGATTAAAGGTATGTGCTACATTGCCTTAACCACAGAAATCACTTTTACCTAGCATTAGCACAAACAGAGGATAGGATTAGTCTGACTAACATTCTTTTGCATTTCATCTGGATCACACAGACCTCTGAATGTGGTCCCTTCATAAAGGCCCTTGGATTTGATCCCTTCCTAGCTATCACACAGGTCTTTCAATGTGATCCTTTTCCAGAGCAGCCATGTTGCTGGATTAAAAGACCAAATGCTCCTCTACAGTCCTCAGTTGGTGGAACAGTTTCAGAAGGATTAGGAGGTGTGGCCTTGTTGCAGGAAGGGGATGTGTCACTTGGGTGGACTATGAGATTTCAAAAAACCCCATCCAGTCTCTGATTCATGCTTGTGGATCGAGATGTGAGCTGTCTGCTGCAACGCCTCTGTCAGGATAATTATGGACTTTAACCCTATGGAACCATAAGCCCCATTAAACCATTAAATACTTTCTTCTATAAGTTGCCTTCATCACAGTTCTTCTTAGAACAATAGTCTGTAACTAAGACAGGCTGCGATGTACATCTCCGCTAAGGAAAATGATCAATGGAAAATTAGAAATGAAACATAAGACCTAGCTGGTGCTACCTTGTCTACCAGCATTTACTCCCCTTTAAGAACCTTGATGGGGTGTAAGGAGAGGTACTACCATCCTACCATCCTTACTTTACAGCTAAGAAACTGATGTGGAAGGTAGGTAAGTAATTTTTTCCTGAGGTAATGGCAAGTCAATAACAGAGCTGTTTTATAATTCATACACATTCCATCCACTCTTGGTTATTTGCCTGGAATTCAATGAGAATAAGAGGGAGGGAAGGGAAAGGGAGAAGAAGAGAGAACTATCAATGAGAATATTATAGTGTTCCTTGTCTTTTGCCAAACATGATCTGAACGATCTACTCTGCAACAGTTATGGCTTGCTGGGAAAAAACCCAAGGAAAGAATGTATACTTTAAATATAAACTTAAACAAATTGAAGGGCAATTTGCATAGAAAACTGTACCTATCCTGAGTGTTCTTCTTTAATGAATCAGGGCTGAGCAAGCACACCTGTGTAACCATAGCCCAGTCCTGGGAACAGAATCTGATTAGGACCCCACTCCCCACTAGCTCCTTCCCACAGACATGATCTCCCAGCAGCCAACAGGGAAGGAGGGCTCTTTGCTCAGGAGATTCTTTGGCTCTTGGGAGGAACAAGTGGATGGATTAATTAAAAGTCATTGAGAAACACTAACCAACAAGGAATCTGGAGAAGAGGTGTAAGCTTGTAAATATTGGCCTTTTAGAGGAGGCAGCAGCCAGGGGGCAGTTATGAAATCCTTAGGGGTTGGTTTCAACTCTTCCCTATTTTTGCTTTCGTGTTGATTTATTTCTAACCCAATTCTCTATGTTTGCTACTGCAAGAGTTCCCTGGTGTGCAGGGGCAAACAGCCAGGTAAGGCTGTTCCCTCCTCCTATCCACCTGTCTCTGAACACCAGGTATTCTTGGAAGAGAACCAAGAGCAAAATGAGCAGAGCTGTGCAGATTGGGCAGTCCTAACTCAGTTTACCCGTTGTGCTTCTGGAGTAAGAGATAATCTAGGGCGTTAGAGAAAGAGGGAGTTGACTTAGCCACCCTAGGGCTGCATCTCAATTATGGGGAGATCCTAGCCCCTTGGTGAAAGCTTTGGAGATGGGGTAAAATCCATGGCGGTTAGCAAACCGGTGGTGGTAGTGAAGTCAAGGGAGGGAACTCTGTGGTACCAAAGGTGAGAAGCTTAGATGTGTTCTAACTAGAGATTAAAGGCACGAGCCACCGTTCCTCACCTTGATCTATATTTCCTAAGAGTTCTCAATTCATACTTAGGAAGGGCCCAGGTTGCCCCTCATCTACGGGACCACAGCTGAGCAGGAAAATGGGGACTAAGGGAGTGTCTTCTACTAGGATAGCCACACCTAGATTCTATTTGAGGCCCCAGGAATGAGGGAGAGGAAGAAGGAGGGCATAAGGAAAAGATTGGGAAGGAGGTGGGAAGACGAGTCACTTTGTTTAGGAAGGAACAAACGAAAACCATACTTATCACTCACACATTTTGTAGGCCTGGAAACGGAGGCAGAGCCACACCTGCAAGGGTAACAGCGCGAGCGTGCACTATGAAAAGTGTATGTGTAGAGCTAGGGGGATAAATGTACCTAGGGGAGAGAGAGATGGGGCTGAACAGGGGCTGAGGATTGACTCAGGCCAGGAGCGAATCGTGGACATTGCCAGTATTTAGCAGAGAACAAAAAAGAGATGAAAACGCAAAGTGAGAAAAACTGATTTGTTATGTGCGGGGAGCCTGGATCTTTAGATGCATTGTGAGCCCTTAACTTAGTTTGGGGCACAACTCCTAGAGGCGAGGCTTTTCCTCTTCCTTCTACAGATGGGAGAACAGACAGGTTTGGTTTATAAGCAGTTTCCCTCAATGCAGTTCGGACCCAGGGTTACCAGAGTCTTTGCCCTTACCTGCACGTATCTCTGCCAACGGAGAAAGTGCAAGGATGTGCTGCGGTTACTGCAGCCAGCTGCTTAACAGAGGTCAAGGGGAGTCGGGAGAGGAAGTGGTTTCAGAAAATGTGATCTTATGTAGAAAAAGTCCTTCACTGGTTTCTTTAGCTGTTGAGGAAGGCAGCTGGAGGTCATATCTGCGGATCTAGGGAGCCTGAGACAAGTAGAAATAATGAAATATGGGACCGAGGAAAGCAGAAAATACGTGGTTGTATCTTGAAGCCTTCAATTAGATGTATTTTCAGACAGATGTTTGCTGGTTTATCATAAAGTCGAGGAAAGTATAAGAGAGCAGACAACAGCTTTTGCTTAAGTCCAGACAACAAATGGGAGAATACACAAGATGATAGTGATGTTAGAGTCTGAAAAAGAACCATTCACCCAGGGCCCTGTGTCAGCAGAAGGTCAGAGGGGTGGGGAGGGACATTGCTAGTTGTCAAACTTGGAAGTCCCTTGAAAAATTAATGTGTTGGATAGCAAGGGGCAACAGATGATCAATGGGCCTTTCTGGCCACGTTCTACTCTTTGGAAAAGAACATTTCAAGTTGAGCATCTTAAGTAGCAAACCCTTTCCCTCGGCAACATTTTAATGGACAAGACATAAATAAACGCATTACTTCAGAAAATACAGATTGTAGCTCCAGTGGCAGAGAGCCAAAGTCACCTATTGGTTTATTTTTTTTTCTTCTCTCATATAATACATCCTGATCCCCTTTCTTCCTTCTTTCCACTCCTTCCAGCTTCCCTACCCACCCTCACCCTGTGGGAGCAGTTCTCCCAGTGTTATCACTCAAACAAGACATGGCAAGATGGAGCAAGGCCAGGCTCTAGTCCCGACATCAAGGGCAACCCAGCAGGAGCAAAATAGTCCCAATGATCAGAGACTCCCCACAAACTCCAACTTGTGGGTGTTTTGCAAGAACACCAAACCAGACAACCATAAGGTATATTTAGGGGACCCTGCAGGTTCTGAGTCTGAGGCTTCAGTCTCTGTGAGCCCCTAGGAATGCTGGTCAGTTGACTCCATGGGACTTGTTCTCCTGGTGTCCTTGTCCCCTCTGGTCCCTGTAATCCCTCCTCCCCCACCCATTGGATTTTAAAGAACTTAATACTTTATGTCCACCGTGAGGCGAGGCTGAGTTTGCAGGATGTCTTTTTATTGAAGCCAGGTGCCAGCTATCTGCCTTGCCAGGAAGCGAGGCTGTGTGGGTCCTGGGGAGGATTTCTTGTACTGGTCATGCTTTTCTGGCCCAAGTGCCAGGTGCCACCAGTCTTCCCAAAGACTCCTACAATCTCTTGTTGCTTTCCTTCTCTTCCTCTCCTCCTTTCGCTCTTCCTTTCCTTCTCTTCTCCTCTTCCTATTTCCTTGAGCAATATCACATGCATCCTACACTCAAAAATGCTTAAAACGTATTTAAAATTCCAAAATTTGTCTCTTGCTCTCGAACCCACGGGATGTCTCTACCTGTGGTCCTGGTGGCTCCAGTCGAACTTCTGCTCTGAACAATGGGCTCTAGTGTATTCTTGCAAGCTTTCGCTTGATAAGTTCTATTTGCCAAAGAGGACCATGTCCTCATCAGGAGAAAATGAGTATGTGGCAACCCCCTAGCTCAGTGACTGGGACCCAGAAGCAGCCTGGTAAACCTGGCCTTCTCTGCATGCCAAAACAGGAAGACTGGCTCACCTCTTTCCTCTAAAATAGAGGAGGACACATCTGTTTCTTTGAAGAGAAAAGAAAATCCTCAAAGTAGAGGCGGGAAAGTCAGACCTGAGCATGGACATCTGTTCTACATAACCAGTCAGCTGATGGAGACTGTGAATGTCGGGGACCTGGGAATACTTGGTTTGCACGATCTGAGTGTGCGCGTGTGGGTGGAACCTGAATGTCAGGCCCAAGGTCAGCCTCAGATGTCACCTGTTAGGCTCCATCTGAGACAGGTCTCTCACTGGACTGGAACACACAGCACCAGTGTTGTAGGTGACAGTTCTTTCTGAACTTTTATCTTAGAAACTCTTCTTTTGTTTGGCCTTTAAGCATTGGTGCTGACGAGCTGGGTCTCAGCCGTCTCCCATCTTCTTTCTTTTTGGAACAATTAGATCAGTGTCTTCACTTGTAACCACTGCCTGTCTGTTGACTCATCAGAAAACTGCTGAACTTCCTGAAGAGGACTTCTAAACTCAGCTTGTTCCAGTTGACTAGCATACCCTCTTGGGTGTCCTTTAAACGGCCCCTCGCCTCTAACTCCATCCCAGAGCTGTCTTAGTTGAGGCCTCTATCATCTCTTAAAGTGGAAGGAGCGCTGGGTGCCTGACACCTGACACCTGGTTTTGTTCCCTCCACTCCTTTGCCTGCTGGTTGCTTTTCTTCCCCAGTTAACGTTAACGGCTTTGACATTGCCTCCACCTGGCTTCCAGGAACTCTATCTCCCGATCCAGTCAAATGTTGGTGATTGACTCTTCCAGCCCTGGCGTGCACACACGGAGCCACCACGCTGGTGGATGGTGGTGTGGGCTTCTACCTGCCTCTACCTCACTGCTCACTCCGGCTTTTGCAGAAAGGCACCAGCCTGGTGTCTTTGCCTTTTCTGCCTTCTTTTATCTATGGAGCTAACCACCACTTCTGGTTTTGGGCAGTGAGCTGTACTCAGGTCTTCAGCCATGCATGCCTGGACGCATTTACTCCTGGTTACTGCAGAGAAACTATTTTAGCAATGCTTGTTTCCTTAGCCAGAAAACCATGGCTCTTCAATTTTGTCTTCCTCCCGTGTTTCTCTTCCACAGAAGCGTTAATCTGATTTCCTTTTTTTGGTGTGATATTATTTTAAATACGTACAGAACCATATACCTCACTGTTGTGCTGGGAATAGCCTGGAAACTTCTAAAGGAATCTTTGGGACGCCATGCCAGTCACATGGCAGGTGCTCTGTGGTTTGCTGCTCCAAGACAGGGCCAGTTGGAGACACAGAGGCACCAGGATGAGAGAACAGCATCCCCACAAAGCCAAGGGAAGCTCTCGTTGGAGCTGTTCTCTGACAGGGAGGCTTACCCAGGATGCCCCACTTCCCTGCAGAGGGTCAGGGTGTTCAAGTGTCCTTGCTGCCAGACAGATGACTGATCCTAGTGAGGGAAGCACCCTCCATGGGTTAGGAGTGCTTCCTGTTAGTTCCTAGAGCAAGTGCTGCTGGGGAAGCTGCTTTGTAGCTCATCAGATAGTTCGGCATCCCTCAGTTTGGCTCCTTGAGCTAATGAGTCAGTGTTTCTCTTTGGCAGACTGGCCCAGTGGGAGACAGGAGCCATACTGATTGCCGACAGGACATACTGGAGGGAAAACCTGATCACACGTAGTCTGAAAAGGTAGTTATCTGCTTCAAGCTCACCTTGGACCATCTGTGGAGGAGAATCAGTCAGTGATGTCTTCACAGCAGGAAACTTTGTCAGTGGGTAGCCCGAACTACAGTGTGATTACAATCTAACTTCAGTATAGCGTTGACTCTTCTGTGTGTTTTTTCTCATTTATCTTGTGAGTCATAGAAATATTTTGATGATTGCAGCAAAGTCTATGGTTATGTGAATTTAACTCTAGCTAGTCAAAAGGACCGCACCCTGCTGTACAAAGAAAGAAATGCACCTTGTTATGCTTTCTCTCTCTAATTCATGGTCCCAGCCTTTTCTTTGCCTTTTGCTGGAAGCACGTGAGGTGCAGAGAGCTGTGTGCCCTGGTTACCCCAGTTTGATGTGAGTTTTGCAGACCTGGTCCACAGCTAGCTCTGGGTGATATTGATGTTCTTGCCTGACCAGCATTTACTCCTGTTCTAGGAACTGGGTGTATCTCTCTTGTAGAAAACATTTTCTACAACCTGAGCCAGGAGGCTCTCCTCTGTCATGGAGGAGGCTGCTTGACCCAGTAGTGATTTAGATGGGCTTATCAAGCAAGCAGGCTCTTGAGACCATTTCTGCTGGTACAATTGGGAAATGCTTTCATTGCATCCGGATCTGAGCTGGCAATGGTCCTCCTGCATTTGAGGAGCGAGCACCTGTCCACCAGGTGGAGACAGAAGCAGAGCTCTGAAAGACACTGAGACCTTGGAGCCAGGAAGGCTTGAGATCAAAGGCACACAGGTATTCGGACCCATAGATTTCTTTCTTAGTTTAAGCTAGCTTGAGATGGAAAGTGTCTCAGATCTTATGTGTAGGCTTTGGGAGTATACAGTCATTTCTCAAAATTCAGATTCACTCATTTGATACACACTAACCCATCTGGGCCCCACCTATTTACACCTAACTTTCAGGCACTTTCAGCTGTTCACAGAGTTTATTGGACAAGCACTGACTTTTTGGTTGTGTACGGTTTGAACGTCTTTGATCAACTGATGCCAGACGAACCCAATAGTCAAGAGTAGAGAAAGGACAAGAGGAAACCAGGGAGCAGGGCACCTTTTAGCTCAGGAGCCATCTCGGAGGTAGAATTTTTATGTGCTTCTTGAAGGAGGGACCATCAGCAGGGGGCATCCATTTAGGTCACCTGATATACATTCTGTTCTCAACCAAGGATGCCCCCCCCCCTTGCAAAAGATCATTTGGCTCAGGAAGCCAACGTACCTTTTCTACCATGAGGTCAGTTGGGAAAGCAAGAGCCCACTGTCCAGGCTCCATCTCCATTCATCACACAGCCTCTTGTTCTTGCTGTGGGAAAGAAATAACTCAGCAGTTAGGAAAGCACAAGTGGCTTCAAGAGTCTACAGAAAAGATGAAGGAAAATGTCCAGCTGCTCGATGTCTACATAGTAGGGAGGGTCTAGGGAATGGGTGGGCTTTCTGGGAGTTCAAGGGAAGAGTGACAGGATAGAGATCCTCTGAGTTTGTCTTCTCCCACCGAAGGTTCTGGATGTCCCGTGTTGGGGCCCACCGCACAGTAGAGCTGCACAGGTGCAGCAAGCATACAAGGCCAACTAGAAAAAAGAGGGGGCCGGTGGGTGACTAGGACTTTGTTCTTTTCCACATGCCGTGTTCCAAAAGGAGCTGTAAGTCTTTCTGTGGGTGCCACATCAACACAGAGATTATCTTTAAGGAGCAGAACATAGGATCTCTGAAGGACAGGACAGCCGGGGAGAGGGAGGCAGTGTTTTATTAGCTAGAATCTGCCTTTGAGATGGGCAAGGAAGGCTTGGGATATAGGGCTTCTAGGGAGACCCCAGACCTTTGGTCTTGGTCGTCACCCAGGCAGAACACTGACCGCTAGAATCTGAGGAAACCTGCACAGAATTGATGAGATTTCCTACTACAAGGAGGTCCCAGTATGCGGACCCACCATTGCCATTTAAACAGGAAGGACCACATGGAACGCCAGAGCAGGGTCTATCCTTCTGCTCAGGAGGGAGACATGACTGTCTGTGAGGCTGCACCTTCTGTCTGTTTTCTTATAGTGCATAATCCATTTCCTCTGCCATCACTGACTACTGACTTTTAATCCCTCAAACAGCCAGGGAAGGCTTATTCAGTTCCTATGTATTGTGCAGTTTAAGGCCATGACAAATCTGGGCAGAGGACAGACATGGCTTCTCCCTCACCTTTCTGACTTCTCCATACTCTTAAGTTCTCTGCATCTGACACCCCTTTGAGGGCTGAGATGTGAGCTCAGTTTGTGTTCCTGACCACGAAAAACTCCACACTCTGATTCGCTGCTGTCTCCCATTGCTGGCCTCTGCCCTGCCTGCGTGGTTCATTTGGCTGCCCTTTGCTGACAGAAAGCCCTCAGACTTGCCTCCATGAGATGGTTTTCCCTCCAATCCTCTCCACTCCCAAGTGGGGTGTTCTGGAAGCTTTCACGACAATCATTCACCCCATCAATTTTATGCTTAAGAAAGAAGGGAAGATGTTACTCTAGGAATCTGTTTGATGACACGTGTGAGACCTCTGAGAGCTGGGATCAAAGGGACAGCAAAACACACTACGAATTATCCCTTTCATTCACTCTATCTGAGTAATGTTACACCTGCGTGACGCTCCAGGCTCAGAAACAGAGTCCCAGCACCAAGCACAGTAGCCCGGATGAAGATTCTGTGCCTCACCGAAACAGCCTGTTCCAAGAGGGCTAAAGCATAAATGTTAACAGCCTGTCCAGTCAGATGCTATCATGAGATCTCTCACAAAGCCGCTCAGAAGTTCTTCTAATACGTGTTTTAAACAGGATTGTTGGGACACAGACAGTTGTGACGTCACTGTGCAGACTCACGGTATGTCATTGCAGGTACCCACACCCGGAGTCAGGCCCGAGGTTGGAGGGCTTTAGTGGAGCTATGCCTGTTTTGTTAGTTGCTTTCTTCTGGGTCAGGGAAGTGCTTGGCGGGCCTGCTCTCCACCAGTCTTTCTTAGAACCTGGTATCTGCCACCAGCAGCTCTTCCTGTGTGGTGTTTGGTCTTGCTGTGAAGAGACTTCCTTTATGGTACCTGGGTCAGATGCCACCACAGCCACAGGAGTCCTTCTCTGAGTCTTCCCTGTGGTGAGGAACTGAGACTGGCTGGCAAGACAGAGTGACTGCTCCACCATTATGCTGGTTGACCAAGCTGGTCAGTTAAAAAGTTCCTTAAAATATCCCCAGAGCATGTTTATATTTTTTATTGTCTTTGGAGAGATAAATATTCTAAATCATTGATGCCAGAAAAGAAAGGTCTGTGACTTTCGTAAAATGGGCCATGCTAGATGTCTTTTAAAATAATATTTAAAAGGCTAGAAATTATGGTTACAAAAATATCCTTGCTAATAGTTTACTGTCTGGTTTGAGTGAGTTTAGCTTTAAGGTGTGGTAGCTCTGGAAATTTATTGTGAGTCACTACATAATAACCGGCTGCACCATCAGGCATCAGCCCACACACAATTTTCCAGCCCTGAACTTTCAGTGTTTTATACAAAATGAAAATAATATAGTCTTGTGTTTTATTCTAGGGATGGGGTGGTTGGCACCTCTTTAGACTTCGCTGAAGACTTGTGAATTTGATGTTTCCTACCAAATTAAGATGTATCGAGGAAGTATCTAGTTTTGAGTTGGCAACACAGACCTCCTGTAAGAAAAAAACCATGCAAATGCAGCCTATTGTCTGGTCATTGATTTCCTCCTCTGTGGGCTATTGCGTGACCTGGGCCATCGTCCCTCCAAACGGCCAGCTCAGCTCTTGGAGTCATAATTACACACTGGAAGAAAGGCTAACCCAGAAAACACAGATGGTTCTCTCTCTGCGTGTTTTATTTTTTTCCCCTCTTTTCCTTGCCTTCTGCTCTCTTTCTGGAGTTAGAAAACCCTGGATGTACTTTCTCCTACACTGAATTAAAGACACTATCATGCAGGAATAATAAAGAGATGTTCTTTCTTCTTTCTGTGTTCTAGAATTGGTCTTAAGTTTTAATGGTTGTTCAAATTTCAATGGGCTGTCTCTGCATCTTAGCTACTTTTCTGTTGCTGTGACAAAACAGCAGGATCAAAGAAAGTGTTTAATTAGGTTTACAGTTTCAAAGGGTTAGAGTCTATGATGATGGAGCAAGACATCTGGAGAAGCAGCTGAGAGCTCACATCTTTATCCATAAGCAGGAGGCAGAGACAGAGAGAGAGAGAGAGAGGGGGGGGGAGAGGGAGAGGGAGAGAATGAGAAAGAGAGAGGAGGGGAATATTGGGAATGGCATAAATCTTTTGAAATCCCAAATCCCACCTCCAATCAAGGCCACACCTCCCAATCCTTACCAAACAGTTCCACCAACTGGGGACCAAGTATCCAAACGTAGGAGCCTATGGGGGCCATTCTCATGAAAGCCACCACAGCATAGAAAGCCTCATCTTTTCCTGAGAGCTTTGTTTTATCAGGGAGTACTATCCCTATTCTAAGCTTTGCTCCATTGGTGATATATTCTTATCTCATCAAAGACCATCTTCGCCTTTGGGCTTCTGCTGGGATTCCTTCTTCCTTGATGTCCCTGCTTCCGTCCATTCTTTCTTCTATGAAACCCCCATGGCATTTTCCCTACACATCTGTTTTAAATGTTTCTTCAATATTTTTTAATTTACTGTCTTTGCACATGTTAAGTGTCTTCTCTTCAACTGGCATGCCCACTAACTAGAGGACTAAAAAAAATGCTCTATCCAGTTTTAAAATTTGCTGTAGTTTGGGTCAAAAAATGTGCCTCAACAGCCAATGGATTAGAAGCTTGGTCTTCTGGAATGTGCTTTTGAGTGGTGATAAACCTTTAGGAGGTACAGCCTAGTGGGAGGTATTTAAATCATTAGGGGGATGTTCCTGAACTCTTGAAGGGACTCATGCATCTATCCATTTCATCTTCTGCTCTCTAGCCATGAGGTGAGCAGTTTTGCCCTGTCATGTACTCATCCCATGATGAGATGCCTTACTATAGGCTGAAAGCCAAGAAAGCAAGCAAGCAAGCAACCAACCAACCAATGAACTGAGGAGGAAAGCTGCTCATGGCTAGGGACCACCAAAACAAGCCATTTCTACTTATTAGGAGTTTGTTACACTGATGGAAAGTTGCCTAATGCTGAATCACAGAGTCTAACACATAGTAAGCACCTTGAAAAACATATCTGATTTCACAAGACATTTTGTGTATTCATGGCTCTCGTGTAGGGCGAACCGCTTGGAAGACACGGTATTTTCCCCTCCACTGTCTTCTTGAATCTTCTCAAGGACCCAAAGATGTGGATATTATTATATTTTTAGGTGATAGAGCTAAGCCAAAATTAGTGCTCCTAGTGTCCCCAAGCAAGAAATGTAAGAGCAGATATTGTTCTGACTCCCAATACTATTCCTTTGTAATGCAACATTTTAAATAAAAAGTAGGGTGTTAGAGAAAGTCAGGAAGCAGACTCCTTCCTTATAGCCATGGAAACCTGCTTAGGAAGTCAGGTCCTCAAGAATCCTGGAACAGGAGGAAGTGCCTACAGAGAACAGCTCTGCATGCTGCTGGTGACTTTTTGCCAGCTGCCTGGATCCATAGCCCTAACGAGTGCTAGAGAGTGGCAGTCTTCCAAAGCTCTCTACCTAGTTGTCCCAATTATATCCTTGTCATGCCAAATTATAACACGGGGCCCTGGCAGCCATGGTCAAGCAGAAATGCCGTGAAAGCCATCTTTTATTTTCTCTGGTTTGTGACTCTACTTGATGGATGTGTATCGTTTGCACAGTCACATTGCATGTTTTCTTTTTAATAGAGCTTGCTAGAGACAGAAAGGGCAGTGGAGAACATCTGGCCCTGGGGATAAGCAGGCAGCCATGTGGCTTCTGATTGGGGCTGTGAGGTCTTTCGTTGCAGTTCACGGTGAGTGAGGGGTCTGCATGTGTGTGTCCACAGAGCACCACCAGAAACCATGCAGCCGAGCGTCTGTGCCGTCATGCTGAGCAGCAGACAGAACTGCTTGTCCAGATGGGAATCCACATGACTATACAATGATCAATCTTGGTGCCTAGTAAAAGGGCATTGCAACAAAAGGGAGGGCTTGACTAATCTACTCTAGTGGGTTGAGATTATTTTCCTTTGTTAGTCAATAAACCAGCGTTTGGGGGTGGGGGGGGCATGTGAAAAAAATCCACTCATACACGGCAAAGTTTCTCAGTGTCAAATGTCTGTCACAAATTTTGCTTGTGGTCACCTTGGAAGCCTACAATTTAAAAAAAAAAATGGAGCAATTATCTCAACCAAAGTGCTATTGAGTGCAGTTTCCAGTGGTGGATCGCCAGGCTCCTTTCCCAACAATGTTTTCCTCGTGCAAAAAAGCCCAGAGGAGCCTGTTCGTGGCTCTGAAGCCAAGAAATCAACTCCTTGGAAAATTTGCATGGTGTAATACAGTTGCTGGGAATACACAAGACATAACTATCTGGACTTGGGATGGTCTTGATTCCCTGCAAACCTCAAGCTGATGGTAGCCACCACAGCAGCCAGACTCCTCCGGGGTCTTCAACCGTTGTTTTAAGATTGAAGCTCCCGAATTTAAATTTAATTTCCTGCTTTTCAGGAGGGGGTGTCTGGCCAACTCTCAGATACAGTAGATTATGCCTCTACTACTTATTTTAATTTATTGTTAAGTATCATGCTATTTTGGTAGAAAAACACTATGCCCTTATCTCTAAAGTAAATTCTTGGGGGGAGGGAATACCTTTTGCGTACCTCTTTAGATAAACTTCCCAGATTCTTACTTTGGGGTGAATGGACAGAAAGGTAGATGTGCCTTCCTTTGGAATGTATTGCATGCATGACTGTGGTTCAGCCCTGTGTACACACGCGGCAAAGAAGAAGTGACTTCGAAGAAGGAACTTCTGTAGAATTTTGTGGAAAAATTTCAAGACAACTCCTTAGTCAGCCATTCCTGGTTAAATTTCACCTGTGCTTTAATGCTCACCTCCCAACCCTGCCGTGTGTGCATGTGCATGTGCGTGCGTGTGTGCGTGTGTGCGTGTGTGCGTGTGTGCATGTGTGTGTGTGTGTGCGTGTGTGTGTGTGTGTATGTGTGTGTGTGCGTGTGTGCGTGTGTGCGTGTGTGCGTGTGTGCATGTGTGCGTGTGTGCGTGTGTGTGTGTGTGTGTGTGTGTGTGTGTGTGTGTGCGTGTGTGTGTGTGTATGTGTGTGTGCGTGTGTGTGTGTGTGTATGTGTGTGTGTGTGCGTGCGTGTGTGCATGTGTGTGTGCGTGTGTGCGTGTGTGCATGTGTGCGTGTGTGCGTGTGTGCGTGTGTGCGTGTGTGTGTGTATGTGTGTGTGTGTGTGTGCATGTGTGCGTGTGTGCGTGTGTGCATGTGTGTGTGTATGCGTGTGTGTGTGCGTGTGTGTGTATGTGCGTGTGCATGTGTGTGTGCATGTGTGCGTGTGTGCGTGTGTGCGTGTGTGCGTGTGTGTGCGTGTGTGTGTGTGTGTGTGTGTAGGGCTATGTAGCGTCTAAACATTACATTTCATTGAGGCATCATTCTACTCATTCAAACTTGAATGAAGCTTCCACTGTTCCCCTGGGGCCATTTCTCCATGGCTTACACATCCAGAGGCTGTGTTCTCAGATGGTATGTCTTAATGTATGGAGACAGGAGGGAAGGGGGAGATTTGACCTAATTTAGGCTGTAGGAAAGTAGAAACTTCGTTCTGGAGACTTTGCATCAGCTAGCTCCATGGTTCTGAATTCTCAACAACGTAGAAGCAACATTGAAACACTGAACGTATCAGGGAAGTTTCTCAATTCCTTTTCCACACAGTAACCGCCTTCCCCCAGGTAAAAATATTTCTTCAGAAAGGTGACATATTTGCCAGCCTTCCATCAAAATCTGTGTTCATATCCCCACCACTCTGGACAACATGGCTGTCCAGGTTGATTTCGAGTACAACTGATCCCAACAACAGGAAGTGCAGCCTTATGTAGCAAATGCAAAGCGAATACAGACTAAAGCGTGGAAGTTCAGTACAATTCTGCACCTGAACTCCATTCTAAGGGCCATCAATTAGGAGGATCCACTTGCACATCCGTCTCTACTGCTGCAGAATTCACAGTAGCCGAGATACAGAACCGACCTAGACGTCCATCAACAGATTTGTGGATAAAGGAAAGGTGGTACACATACACAATGGAATTTTGGTCCATTTAGAAACTTAGAAAAATAAAATTATGACATTCTTAGAAAACTGGATGGAACTGGAGATTAATATGTTAAGTGAAATAATCTAGACTCAAGAAGGCAAAGGCAATGTTTTTATGTTCACGATGTAGATTTTAATGTGTGTGTACATGTGCACAAAGGTTGGAAGGAACTACGAGATGATGAAAGAAATCTAAAAGGAGGGTACCAGGAAGGAGGAGCTGGCAAGGGGAGGCATATTCACAAAAGCAGAAGGGGAACTATCTGTGGGGCGGGAAATGGGGCAGGAAGAGGTGGAGGGGGGGGATGTGGAGGGCAATGGGGTATAATAAATAAGAACAAATTATAAAGGATAAATATGCACAAAATTTCACAACGAAACACATTTCTTGCGTATTAACCAAAAAATACGATTAAAAAAGAAACTATGTAAGTAAAAAAAAAAAAGAACTAATTGGAAGCCTGCTTAAATGAGGGTAAGAAAACGACACTGGCAGACTATGGGGACAGGGTCCAGGGAGGGTGATGGGAGAGTCAGCCTCTGCAGCCTAAAGGAGCCAGGCTTGTCCCAGGATCTGAAGATTGTTAGGTAAAGGTGATCTCACGCCAATCCTTCAGGAGTTTGATTTTCATCTCTCTCGCTTTTGCATATGAGCAACTGAACTTGTTCTGAATATGTCCTATGGCAGAAAAGTTACCACCTTGAACTCTAGCACATGGAATCCATCTTTAATTATTTCACATGGAGGACTTGGGGTATAGCCCAGTGGTAGGGTGCTTGCCCAGCAAGTGTGAGACCTTATGTTTAATCCCTAGCACAACCAACCCTAGACTTGTTGAATGACATAAAGTCCCCAAAAGGCACAACATCTGGTACTTGGGGGAAGTGAGGGAGAAGACATTTTTTAGTTTGACACAGCTGGACCATCCTTGCGTGAATGCAGGGACAGGGAACGCCAGCTTTAGTGCCAGGCGTACGTGCTCTGCTCATGTCCATATATGTTTATACTTCATTATCCCTTTTGTTACCAGAAATATAAACTCCACAGGACAGACTCCAGTGGAAAGGTGATTTTGGGCAAGCAATAAGCTTAAGCTGAAATCGGAAATTCAGGAACCAGGATTGTAGAGAACACGGAGTCTCTAGTCTCTATTTAAATGGCTCTCCCTCACCCCATTCAGGAGTGGTGCTCACAGCTTTAGTCTAACATGCCTCTACTTTTAACTCTGGCTCTGCCTACTTCGACTTGTCTCTGAATTCAATCCCAAAGAACTATGACCTAAGTTTGGAGAAACTCATTCCTTGTTTTTCTTTGGGTCCTGTGTGTAGACCTGCTGCTGTCAGCCACGGTTTAAAAGGTCAGGGTCACATGAGTATGAGGGGACAGATTCTGTAAGAATTATAGAAGAGAAGGAGAAGTTAGAATGCTCGATTATGGGACTTTAGCCTCCTCAAAAAGGAAGGACTTTTTGGATGGGCCCTTCATCCGGTGTCAGGCTCTTCCTTGTGGTGGCACAGAGCAGACATTCCGTTCGCAGCTAACATTGTGCGTCTCCATGTTGCCTTTCCTGAGTACGTGTATACTTCTTGTATGCACAAAGTTCAGCTTTGTCTTTCTTTTTGCCACTTTAGTTTGTTCTCAGAACTTTAAGAGTTTTTAAAAAAGTGCCCTCTGCAGATTGGTCTTCTGTAATGTATGCACTGGTTTGTATGTATACACGCAGACCTTTTTTTTTCAAAACCAGAAAATTCAGGATTAATTTCTAGTGTTATATTCTATTTTCCAGGGTGTGACATGTTTCCAGCCTGGAGCACAGAGCACGATGACCAATGAGAAATAATCATCTTACACATCCTGGTGAAATAAATACTCATGGCTTCAACAGTGGGTGATTCAGTCTTCATTTTGAAATATGTTATGGTGTTCTCAGAAATGCGCTCTTAAGGCCTGACTTCAAAGAAAATGTGAATTTCCCTCTCTAGAATGTGTTGAGGAGCCTGGAGGGCTGTGTAAAGGGATGCAGAGGTGAGCACACTTGAGCATCTGGGCTTGAGTCACTGAATTCCACTAGCCTACACTCGAGTCTGGACCCGGACTGTAGACTGTGGGTTTCCTGAGTTAATATTCCTTGAGAGTCTTTATCCATGTTGGAAACTATGGCGTCTGATTTGATATCCGTTTCTACCACTTGCAGTATTCTTATTAGCCTTGAAGTTTGCTGAAGCATTAACATGCCTGAGCTGTCTCCCAGGTGGAGTCACAGCCTGGTGTCTATAAATTCTTAATCTTGGGGAGCAGAAGCTTGCTTCAAATATTAATTTGAGTTAACTTTGCCAGTTTACAGAGTAACTTATGTGTGTGGAACATTGCTTATCATCCAGTGTGAACAAGAACCAACAATAAAATACCTTGTCTGGAAGAGCCCCCTTTTGTCGGCACGGCGTAACTCTCTGAGAGGCGCAGCAGCAATCAGAGAGTTGGAGAGCCTAACACCCATAGCCAGGGTCTCCTGCTCTGATGCCAATTCGTCACCAACAGCATGGCGTATGAACTGATTAACTGACCACTCAATGTCTTGATGCCCTAATCTATAAATGGACACGATAATAAGAATCTTAAACTCAGAGCATCCCTTACGAGGAGTCGACAGATTATTTTTACAGACAAGAAAAGCAAGGCTCAGCACGGTAAGTGTATCTCTAGGTCGGTGAGGTCTAGAGCCAAACTTCAGACCTTGGCCTCCTCATCTCAGCTGCTTCTTAAATATCTGTCCTGCCAGTCCCTGCCATGTGCTCATTAAAAGCATAGACTCCTACACCCTTGCTGTGGGACTAGGATTTTTTGACGCTAACAAGGCCTGGGGCAAGATTTGGATGCACAGCTCCGCCATCCTTCTTGCTGTCCTGGAGCCTTTGCAGTAGGATGAGCGCAGAGCTGTTTCCAGCCTCTCTTTACCCCGTGTTTCCAATCTCCCTCCCCAAAAGCCTTCTTCACCACAGTTAGTCTCCTCTGCTGTGCTTCCACACGTGCTCATTATCCAAACCTCTCCTTTCTGAGGCTTCCCAGGCTCTCACTGTGTCTGGTCACTTTGTTCAAGGTTTCTTTTTGATGACCCAGCCTCTGATGTGTACCCTTTCCCCAGGCTATCACTGCCTTCTTTCCTTTAGTCATTGCTTTAAAAATACCTCTCCTGTCTCTCTGTCTCTTTTTCTCCTCCCTTTATTTTTAAAGATGGATCTTCTCACGTAGCCCAGGCTGGCCTTCAACTGCCTCTACCCCCCGCATACTGGAGTTACAGGTACGTTCCAGCACATCCAGCTTTGTTTTTTCTTATCCCTTAATTCTGACAGGACCATTGAGATCTCCACAGATGTCACATTTGTTTGCAGTACTGCCATGATAACTGTTGTATACTTGTCTCTAGACTATATATAATATATAATTACATATACATCTATATATAATTATATAATATATATATTATAATTATATAATAATAAAGTCCAATGCTGTTTATATTAAATGACTCATATTTATTACAGATGAAATGTAACTGACTGACAGTGGCTATATTTTAATCTAAAGCACTCAAGTCAAGTCAACTCTGCTAACAGCTGCCCATGGCTGTTGAAGTGCAGAGGGTCACCTCATTGAAACACTATTCTTGGACTTTCATTGTCTTCTTTTGGCAACGCCTGGAGTTGGAGCTCTGGGTCATAGCCATGGGTCCTAGTGCAGTTTCCTATAAGGCCAAGTGATGGTTCAAGAAACAACATTCCATTGGGGGGAAAAAAAAGTGCTGATTTCTGCTGTTGTCTGAGTCGAAGTCAGATGCACTCATTTCTTATGGGATGACAAATTGATTTAGGGACTTTGGCTCACAAGCTGTTGCTGGAGCATCCAAACCTAAATTAGACGCAGGAATGAGCAGCTGTGTGTGCTGCTGTGGTCTGAGTAAATGAGACTGTGAAGTACCGAATTGATTGCATACCCAGGAGAGGAGAAACAATTGGGTGAATGAAATTTGTAGCTGGTTATTTATACACCAATGTGGATTTTTCACTTGAGAGGCACATAATTATTCCAGGTCCAGTGGAAATTTTCTTGCATAATAGGAATTGAACATGTTTATGAATAATTTTGTTCTCCTTTTATTCTATTATCACAAAACACTTCTTCCAAGTATCACACTTCCAAAGATAAACATGGGCAAACTTTCTAAAACAAGCTTTTTTTTCTTAGTTTTACATGTATATATATACATGTAAATATATATATACATACACACACACACACACATATATATATATATATACATACATACATATTTGAGAATATGTTGATTTAATATTATGATTTTACGGGCCCTAGATATCTTGAGGAAATGTTAATTTTAAGTGGTTCATTAGAATGATTAATGAGAAATAATTTAAAGACTGAGGTTAACTACCATTAACTAAATATCTGACCTTGAGCAACAAAATCACTTCAACAAAGTTGCCTTTTTCTCACCTATAAAATAGAATTCTAGTTATCTCACTGAGTTGTTGAGATAATGGCATGCTCATGCATGCACAGGGGTATCTGGTCAACCACAAAACCAAGTAGCAATAGATACATATTGATTAAAAGAGATAGGTGTTTGACATTGATTGAATCCTGTGACTACACCTACACTGGGACTTAAATGGAGTTGGTTAAGACTTGGGAAATTCAGTGGTTAAGAAACTGTAATATGACATTTGCATATACGGAGAACAGAGGACAGCCTGGCCTTTGTCACTGGGTAGTTAGTGGTGCCTGTGATGTCTAGTTCACATATCAAAGCCAGAGTGGAATTCTGGGACTTCCTGGGGCAGATGACTCATAGCTTAGTCCTACCTAAGTGGTTTTACAGAGAATTTCGGTCTTTTGAAAACACAATTCAAGACCCAGCATATATAGGAAATGCTATTCATGTTATCTGTGTCTTGGTGGTAACATTTATGAGTGTGTATAGGATCATTGTCGCCAGCTAATATGTAGAGTAACTCTAGTAGCTGTCTATTTAGAAATAAATTAATTGAGTTCAGTTATTTTGTCTCATTAACTATATCATTTCAAGTACTTAACAGCCATAGGTGGATTGTGACTTCCATATTAGAAAGTGTATATTACATAGGTGTATTTCTTTCTCTCTCTTTCTGTGTATTCCATTACTAAAGAAAGATCTTTTCCTTACCATTCATGGCTATTTAATATTTTACTTGATATGACATTTAGACACCTGGTTGTATTTTTCGTATGTAAAATTCTTTTTATATCATACGGTTATGTGCATCATTGACTTATGTAATAAACAAAATAGGATCCATTAGAGCAGTTTTACATAAAATAAGCAATCATGGATTCACACATTGGCTCACAAGATCTGACTGCCTGGGGAAATAATCGGTACAGGCAAGTTTGGTGACATTATCTAGCATAGTGACATCAGGTTTGAAGGGCAACTGGAGTCTGCGCAATAGCGACAGTAGCATCTCAGAGATGGTGTGACCATTCCACATTAACATTCTACGTTAACTTGTTAGAACTTCAGAAGTTAAGTACCATTCAGTAGCAGGCTCTATCTGTAGGGTTTTATGAACCATTCCTACTTCTAACTTTAGAAAACAGATGCTTCCTCCAGGTCATCTGAGTGCGTCTACATTAATCACAGAATGGACAGCACACAACCCCTGCCAGACATCCTGTTTCAGCTTCAACATCGAAGTGGCATGATTTTAGAAGACCTTAAGATCACTATTTGTAGATTCCCTAAAGAGTATTTGTTCTTCAGAAGGGCCACTTCATCTGGAGTCACAACTACCTTCTCAGCATCTGAGAGTCCATCTTGTTCCAAGATCCAAAGAGCATCAGGGAACCTTTACTGTGGTAGAATATGGAGGTGCCAGCTGGGGATTCGTCATGATGCTTTCTGTTGAATCTGCTGCAGACAGTCCAATGGCCCAGGGTGGATAGCCTTTCAGCTTGATCAGAGACATCACCAGCCACCTGCAGTAAACCTGAAACTCTCCCCACTGTTCCCTATCTGCCTTAGTGCCTAAATCCGGGTGCAGACTCCTCAGGGAGACATCAGTAACATCCATTACAAGCTGTACAGGTACACACACAACCTCTCCATGCTCTTTAAGGACCCACCCATTACAGCTTAATGGCTGAAATCCCAGGCCTTGACCCATCGGGTCATAGAGCTGTGGGGGATCCAGATGGCAACCTCTTCTAATAACAGCTTGGGGGAGAGACACTTATTTTTAATATTGACTGGGTCAATACATCTATTGAATTTGAAACAATAAGTAACTTGTGTATTTTCTGCAAGTTCTATTAGACCCTTTAGGGAAGGCTCTGAGACCACCTCACTAACGAACTTATTAAACTTACCCCAGGACATTAGTTACTTTTCTTGTCACCATGATTCAATATCTGGCAGAAGAAACTTAAAGGAGGAAAGATTTATTTTGATTCAAGGTTTTGGAGAGTCTCAGTACATCACAGTGGGGAAGGCATGGAGGTAGGAGCTTGTGAGGAAGATTCCTGGCATGGTGTGGACCAGGAAGCAGAGAAAGCAAGTTAGAACCAGAAACAATTATATCCTTCTACGGTCTGCCCCTAGTGACCAATTTCTATGCTCCAGGCCCTACCTCCTAAATGCATGGGAGTAAGTAGCTCAATATTGTTTTGTTTAGGAAGAAAATGGGATCAGAGAGGTACTGTGACTTCCCAGATAGCGCTTTGCCCATGGTCCTATTATCCATTTCTTATGGAGGCTGTTGCTTTATCTCTTATCCAAACTGGAAAGAATAGCACTTATTAATGGGCTAAAATTATGTCAACAGTAGTATAGACTTTTATCTCTAGGGTGAAATCTTGCTCATCTTTGGGAGGATGGGTTCTGATCCTGTATTTTTTCACCTGGCATATTTTTGAAAGGCCTGTCTGGATAGAGTGTGAGAGCGAATACACAATGTGTCATCCAGAGCCTTCCTGCTGCTTCATAGGCAAGCCTTTGCTGGCTTTCTTTTCTTTTCTTTTCTCCTTCCTCCCTCCCTCCCTTCCTTCCTTCCTTCCTTCCTTCCTTCCTTCCTTCCTTCCTTCCTTCCTTCCTTCCTTCCTTCCTCTCTCTCTCTCTTTCTGTCTTCCTTCCTTTTTCTTTTTCTTTTTCTTTTTCTTTTCTTTCTTTCTTTTTTTTTTTTTGAGCCAAGGTTTCTCTATGTAGCTGTAGCTGTCTTGGAACTCTGTGTAGACCATGCTGGCCTTGAACTCAGAGATCCACCTGCCTCTGCCTCCAGAGTACTGGGATTAAAGGTATGTGCCACCACAGCCTGGTTCTTTGATGACTTTTCAGCAACTAGCCAACAAAATCTACATGGCTTTGCATCTGCTTTCTGACCTACTGGGAAAGCCTTCTATTACCAAGTCCAGCTAGCCCGTATTTGCTGCTCCTCCTTTTGCCCTCTTCTATGACCTTCTCCCTTCTGGCCCTGAGATATAGAAGTAGATGAACATTGTAACTTAAGTAGGAGAAGGAAAGACTCACTCTTACCAGTTAACACAAGGCTTGCCATTGGCTTGAAATGTTAGTTCAGAGGTTTAGGTTAGAGATACATGTCTAAGGCCACCCTTTGGATGTGGGCTTTATAGCCCTGCAGGCTGTATAAGGAACATGAGTTCTCCTTCAGGTTAATGTCCCAGAAGCCTTGTTAGGGCCGTGACCTGAAATGAATGCACCTCTGGCACCTCTGCTGGGATATCTGTTGGGAAAGCCCCATTACTCATCCTCATTACATGGGGCTTCTGGAAACTGCTACACAGCCTGCTAAGCCTGTTATCCCTGCTAAGGACAACATGGAAGCCACAGGGGTACAGTCACACATGCCTCATCCTGCTGACCCTCAGGGCTGTAAGAGTCAAGGAGAGGGAAATGAGGGTGGATCCTACTCTTTGAAAGTTTTGAGTTTTGAAATGTGGGAAATGTTGTGTTCGCCATTTCTCTTGGGACAATTTTGGACTTTAGAGACGGTGCTCATGTTAGTTTACCTCAGGGTCTCCGAAGGAAGAGCCCCCTACACACGATGCTCCCATTAGGCTGCCTCAGAGCCTCCGAAGGAAGGGCCCTCCCAGTTGGTTCTGATAAGGTCTGGTATTAGAGCCACTGTTCTTTATATTAATACCTCACTCCTTAGCCCAGATGTCATAAGCTCAAGGAACATCAGTGCGACTCAGCACCAAAAAGAACAATGTGGCAATGTGACTTATCCATCCATCAGAGGTTGGACATGGCTATCTATTTACCTTTATTTTTGTTTTGAGCCCCATTGAATCCAAAATTTGCTTATCTCTACATAAGATCTGCTGGGAACATATATTGAACAATCCTGTATTAGAGACAAATGTTTGCTCTCTGGCCCACCCCCTCCACATGCTCCCAGTCTCTTCTTGCCATCTGTAACCAGAGGTGGAGAGAAAAGATGTAACCGAGAGACTCAAGCCACCTATATCCTGCCTTCCACTGGGGAGCGGCAGACGTGATTTCCAATATTAGTGCAAAACCTGGACTGCCTGCTGGACCCCTTGCTCTCTTCTCCATCGCTTTCCTGACCTGTAGAGTGATGTGACCGTCAGTGGAGTTCATTTTTCTGCGTCAGTTTGCACAAGGGAACCCTACCTGATGCTCGCCTGAGTCAGGCAGTGCAGCCGCAGCCAGTGTGGCATACTTCCAACAGGAGCTCCGCCAAGGGAACAAACCCAGGACAGGAGTTAGGGGTCCACGTTTCCGCCCCTGACTTATCCATCCATCATCTGCTGGATGTGGGTATCTATTTATCTTTAGGGGCCTCTCTTCTCCACCTGTAAAGCGAAGTTGCTGGTAGTAGGGTAAATTAAACAAGAGTTACTAAATACAACAGACCAACAGTCATTTTATTTTGTTTATCCGCTATGGGACTTGATATCATCGATCACTTTCTCCCCATAACATACCCACTGTTTTGGCTTTTAGGCCATCATTTCCATGTAAGCTCAATAAACATAATGGGCCTAAACATTGCTCTGGGAATCCAGAATATGCACAAGGCAGTTTTCGTCATCGAGGCTTTTGTAAGGTATGGGATCATCTAACATTTCCCCCCTTTTGATGTCCCTTCCTTCTTCTCTCACCTCAATTTTGTTTGATTCTATCAGCGATTCTCTCTAGCTTTTCTGTGTATCCTCCGAGGAAAATGATTTCTCACCCCCGAGTTTCAATCAGCCGTCCAGTGCTTTGATTTAGAGCACCTCTCTTAGTGCGTGGACCTGTACTCCTTGAGGTACGGGTTTATATTTGTGTCTACGAAAGATAACTGTCCTAGGGATCTTCCACTCAAAAAGCTTGAAAGTAAACCCATGTTACTATTGCTTAACATCCATTCTCTTTTTGGTTTTTGGAGACAGGGTTTCTCTGTTGTAACTCTGGCTGTCCTGGAACTCACTCTGTAGACCAGGCTGGCCTTGAACTCACAGAGATCCACCTGCCTCTGCCTCCCCTGTTCTGAGATGAAAGATGTGAGCCACCACCACCCGGGAGCATACATTCTTTTCCTAGGACACCTTGGTTAAGGACATCGCCATCTCTTCAGCCAATCTGGTTAGAATCTTCAAGGCCGTGTGCCTTTCCCTTCTTTCCACCACCTCACTGTCTCCCATCCTTTGTAAGGGAGGCACTGATGGTTCCGGCCCTTCCTTCCTCCTGCCTAATGCGCTTCAGAGCCACCCTCTGATCTCATTTGCAAATAAAACAAAACAAAGACGCCCTCATCCCAGAGGTTCCTTCAAAATCGTTGGAACAATGTGGCTGACTTCAGAAGCTACCTAAATAATACATATATGGCCGCGGCTCGGGTGAATACTGTACTTTCCCTAAGTGCTCTCTCTCTCTCACTGCTCTTTAAGTTAAAATCTTTCTTCATAAACTCAACTGCTCATACTGACTCGGGTTGAAATTCTCCACGACTAAGAATCTGGCTTCAGATGCGCGGAGGCCTCTGCTGGCCTCGTGCTCTGCTGTAGGTCTCACTGTGTTTGAGGCTCTGGCAGAAGCTCTCACACTCGGGGTGGGTCACCTGGAGGCCGCGCCCCAGCGCCTGGGTCTCTAGGTCAGTGGGCAGGGCTGGGCTGGTGAACTCCCATTTCCCATAGCTCCCAGGTGCTGAGGATACTGCCGATCCAGGGCTTATCCTGGAAGGACCACGGCCCTTCGACTCGGGTCTAAAGGGCCATATGTAGCCCAAAGCTCAGTTGCTAAAGCTGGGCAGCGCATCTGTTTCTCAGCTGGTTGTTCTCTCATACCTGCTCCCCACCATGTCTGCAGCTCTCAATTCCGATCCTGGCAGGCCCTTCTGATTCTGATTAAAAAAAAAAAAATACACGGCCTGGGAACTCCTCAGAGCTATTTGACTTTTAACATACAGCCCAATGAACAAATTGTTTGGCAGGGGATATTTCTTTTACTTATCTTTTTCAAAGAGGTACATTTCAGGATGTTTATCTGTGGAGATTAACTTTTAAGACAGCTAAAGTTAAGTGGTCAAACTTTTCCAGTAATTAGAGCGATGATATTCTTTTGGGACCAACCAGTCACCAAGCCTGACGGGGTTTTCCATGTTTCTGGATTATCAGCTTGGCAATCGTCCCTACACAAAGCACAGAATTTATTATGGTCAATGGAACCATTATTATGATGATTTTAAATATTTATAAGTGACTATAAATATATATGGTGCTGAAAAGTAAATTAAATTGTACAAAACTGATAAAATCCTCAGTATTTACAGTTCAGGCTCATAAATAATGTAAGAACTGCAAGAAGTAAGAACACAGAGAGAGGGCCACAGGGAGAGGCAGGGTTTTTTCTTTTTTCTTTTGTTTATCCTGGGGATTGAACCCAGGGACTTTTACATAGTGGGCCAGCCTTCTACAACTGAGCTACAACTCCAGGCCTGAAAAATAGTAAGTTTGTGTTTCTTAACGATAATTTGTTACAAAAGCAAAAGTGAACTAATACGGACTTTTATATGGCCCATATAAAAGCATGAAAATTTAAGGCTGAAATGAAAGACAGGTTGGCTCACTCAAAAGCTCATTAGTGATTTGACACGACAGACAGACAGACAGACACAGCAGGCGGGTCATGTATTTGTGGCGTACACGGAACTCTAGTTTGGATCATAAGCATCCCCTAAAGTCCTGTGTGCCAAAGACTTGGTCCCCGGCTTGGTCTCATTGGAAGGAGACAGAAACTTCAAGATCTGGGTCTTAGAAATAGGATTCATGTCTTTGGCATATGCCTTCAAAGGAAGTGTTTGTGGAACCTCAGCCCCCCCTTTTCATATCCTAACTATTAGGATAACTGTTCTGCCCACTCCATGCTCCCCATGGTGATGTGGTGTGTTGCCTCTTCACACCTTGCTCCCAAAGCAAAATCACCAGTAAGCCATGGACTGAAAACTCTAGCACTGTGAGCGGAAGTAAACCTTCTCTCTTTGTAAATTCAGTTATCTTGGGTAGTTTGTTATAGTGACAGGAAGCTTACTAATACATAAGGACATGCCTTTGCTGTTCTAATCTGCTCTGAAGACGGAGGCAAACACTGTCACGGCTGTCAGGAGAAAGCTCAAAGCCCTAGTCCCCATGCTCTCAGGTGATGACTAGGCAAAGCGAAGATGGCATCTGCCCTCTGCACACGGAGAATCACAGGAGCAAAGCTTCCACAGGGTTCACTTTCAAGAGAGGGTATGACTCTTTTGCCTCTGAGTACTTTTAATTGGCTTCTAGAGAGCTGCTTAGTCCATTCACTGGAGGATAAGACTTTCTTTACTAAAGTGGAATTGAAATGGGTAAGTTCTAGAAATTCCACTGAAGTCTAAGTGAAATCTATCGAGCACACTCAGGTTTTGTTCCAATATCTTTTGAAGTCAAAAAGCTAAAAATTCAGTGTCTAGACAGGCATAGTAGGAGCCCTGTACTCTCGGGCCTTTTCAAATTCTTTAGCAATTACATTTCTTTCTTGCACAAATCTTTTAAAAGAGCTTAATGACAGGACTCCATTGCCTTCCCATATTCACCATGAAATACCTCCACCCCTAACTGTTCTTTCCATCGGAAGGCAGAAGGGCTATGATCTGCTTAGTGAGCCTAATTTTGCACAGAGGCCTTCTTTAACTTGTGGCAGGAGAGTGGAGGTTTATTCTTTTGGCAGAAAGTATCCAGCCCTTCACCCAGTACCCTGGAGTTCCTTGTCCACAGCCCCAGATCCCCATCGTGCTCTCACGAGCTGCAGAATCCTGGTAACAGTGTGCTTTGGAGTTCAAAGGCCGAACTTCACTTCTCCTTTTCTGGGTAACATAGGCGCTGTCCACTTCTCTGTGAAAGTCAAGTGGTTACTGAATGGAACCCAGCCCAGTGCTTCTCGTGGCTCTCAGTAATTATTATAAATCCCATTTTGTGTGACACTGGAGATCAAACTCGGTGCGTGTTAGGCAAGTGGGCTACTACTGAGAAGCATTCCTAGTCTTTGATGTTTAAGACAGCATTTTGCTGTGTAGCACAGGTTTCCCTTGAACTTGCTATGTAGTCCAGGCTGACCTTGGCTTTGTCATGCTCCTGCCCCCATCCCTCAAGTTCTGGGATTATAGATGTGTGCTACTACATGGCTTAAATGTTATTTTAATAAGCTAAAGACTGTGCTATAGGTTTAATTTATGCAAGTTTTAGATGTTGGGTAAACTACTGTTTTCTATACTATAAAACTGGGACACTTCTTTCTCCTTCCCTTCCTTGCTGTGTGAAATGCCATTCAATAGGAGGTAGCTATTCTCAGAAGGGGTGTTCACATCTATCGGGTGTTTCCTAGCAATATGAATCTCTCTGGACATCAGCTAGATATATAGTATAGTAGGAACATTAGCTGATAGGTCAACATGCCTTAGAACCCACAAAGCTGTTTCTGTGGAAATCCCCTTTATGACTACGAAACCTCATATGTCAAAAGGATTTTCCATTTTCGTTCTTTCTCACTCCTCTTCCCACCCTTCTTCTCCCTGGGGGGTTAGTACTTCTTTTCTCACATTCTCTTGAGAGACTTCACTTTTGCTAAAGTCAGTGCTAATGTCGGTGCCCCGACGGTCTGGATCAGTCCAGAGTGAAGCTGTTGGTTTCAGCCCCGAGTTCAGCACATGCCCATCTGGGACCCAACACCCAGGAGACTCTCAGCTTTTCTTTTCTTTTCCTGGGGTCTGGGGTGCCACAGATTACTGTCATAGGTGCTATACATCTCAACCATCACCTGACAGCAGATGATGCACACCCGCTGGCCTGCTTAGATCGATATAACACTAGGACACCAACCTATAGAAACCAACACGGTTCGTGGACCACGTAGATGCTAATGCTTCATACATAAACCATCCTCACTTTGTTGCATCAGACCATTGTTTGTTTTCTGTAGCTAAAAGCAAAGATACCGTGGCTTTTAAAAATACAGGTTGTAAGTTAAATATAGGAAAAATAATTTTGTTTCAGAAAGACACCTTTGTAAACTCCTTTGCAATGCTTTCCATTTCCAAACTCTTTTTCAGGCCAAAATAAATTGCTTTCGATTCTTAAGGAGCCTTCGCTATTCTAATGCATTTAAAAGAAGGCTTCCAGAAAGCAAGAGAGTACCAAGAATAGACTCCACACCTGATCTACTGTACCATTTTTTGCATACGAATCAATTAGTTAAGGTAGTTGCTGCAACCTTTCCCTATCTGTTTATACAGATGATTCCTCTTCTTAAAAATGTGGGTCCCATACTCATCTGCTGAAGGAAGAGCAAACAAATTGAGCCTCTGCCACTGGCTGCTGATACCATTCCAAGGACACTTGGATGCTCAGCTTGTTCCAAGAAGGATGGGTGCTTCTGTTTCATGTGAGGATTTCCCAGATGCACTTTCCAAAAGTCTCCTTCTTTGGCCTCGCTCTCTGTCACGAGGGTATCTCTCCATCACAAACCCTCATCACGAGCGCATTTGACCTTTCCTAGAACACATGGCAATGTTTTGGCTTTTGCAGCTGGAGAGTAGAGGCCAGGGATGCTATCTTATAAGCACCCTGCTATGCACAGGACAGCATTTCAAACTGGAATTATCTAGCTCTGAATGCCAATAGTACTGACACTGGAAACTGGATGCGCTTGGCTTGGCAGGGACAGCCCGGGCAAGATTCTTCTGTGCTCATTTCAAATGTCCATCTGGACTATCTCCAGTTAGAACTCTGGCCCAGCAGACCTCCAGTGGACTCTAGTGGCCATGGGAACAAATTCCCCTGAAAATGTCCTCACTTCTTCCCCGAGACCTAAACTGACTCTGTTGGGCTCCTTTCTACAACCCGACGGGAGGTGTAGGCAGTGAGTACACCTGGGAAGAGGCAGGGAAACTTCTCTTTCACAGAAGGGTTAAGACAGAATGTTTTTGACAAAGGATGTTGATGGTGATGGGCAAACCAGAGGGACCACTGAAGGAGCAAGCAGAGCTGCTGCAGGATAAGGACACCCCTTTCTTACGTATGAAACCTGTGACGTTTGAAAACTATACTCATCCAAAATGAATATTTAAGTAAATCAAGGAACAAAGAGAAAATGATGCAGACGTGGCGAAGAGCTGGGAACTGTTGAATGGGGGATCGGCCCATAAGGATGTACCGAGCAATTCTAGTTTTGTGAATGTTCACAAGTATTTATAACAAAATAGAAGCCTGGTAAAAACGTAAGATGCCTATGGAGACCGCGAAGGATACCCGAGGCTTCTGTGGATTGGTGGAATTAGCTGGAAGCATTACTGAGAACATAGGCATTTTGAAGCCACGAGGAGACACAAGGTGTTATGGATGGAAAGATTCTATTTCAGAGATGCCATCATCTCCCAGGAATAAACTAGTTATGAGATTCTATTCTCAGAAGTAGACAAACAGCTTAAAATTCCTTGGAAAAGGCTTTGAACAAAGTCTAGACTCCTGATTCCTGTGAATAGGAGATCAAGCAGGAGCCTTTATGCTAGGATTTACTGTATCAAGACAATATGTGAGTGTACACTTGTGTGCATACACGTACATTTACACGTTTTTTTTAATGTCTTAGGTGTCCTTGGCCATTTAGGATATTGAGCTTTTATTGGTTATATGTTTCACAAATAATGTTCTTTAGTTCCACAAAATTCCTCTTTATGGTGGATTTTGTGCTTTGATGCTGCTCCATTTCTCTAACTTCGCTTTTCTTGACATTGCATTTGGTGCAAGTCTGGTGTCATGAGACGCTCCCCTTTATTCTTCAAGGAGCTTTAAAGCTTTGAGTCCTATCCTTAGGATTTTGTGTGCTTCGTTTTCACATATGGTTCAAGAAAAGGCTGTTACTTCATTCTTGCACAAGATTGTCAGATTCCCCAACAGTATTTGTTGACGAAGCTGTCAAATCTCCCCATGCTTAAAATACCCAACTCCTAGTGACACGCTTTCTACTTTTTCCATCTTTCATTTCATCCATCTCTGCCCCAATCTTTGTTATCTATTCCTTCTCTTAGTTATTGATTTAATTCTGTTCTTCCGTTTCTATTTGCTTGAGGGGAAAGGTTGTAAACTCCAGACATTTGTTGCTTTTGAGTTGTGTGAGCTTACACATGTAAACTTTCCTTTCTGCCCCTTGTTCGCCATACCCCACCAGCTGCTTTTCTAAGGTCTTATCTAACTTCGAGTAAATCATCAGTAAAGAGTGTGCTGTTTAATTTCTACAGAGGTTCGCATTCCCTTTGTTCCCGTTTCTAGCTTCGCTCTGCTGTGGTCAGAAAAGCCAGCCCGAGTAACACGACTGCGTTAAATTTGTTGGGACTTGGTTTTTGGCTCTATGTCACTTCAAGGAAGGACAGCTGAAGCTCTTTAGGATCTTGATATTAACGTTCAAGTGATAGATGAATGGTAATTGATAGAATTAAATCATTTTGGTCACATCTCTGTATCTGGGAAATATTACACAACTGAAGTCATCTGTTTTACACAATGAAAATCATGGCAAGAGGCTCCCAACACAAAACCACAGATGAACTTTGATGGTCACTTCATGTGGCCACTTAAGTCATCGATGAGGAAACAAGGAGTTCTGCGTGTTTCCAAACGGTGAGTCCCAAGGAGTAAGGCTTGGCTGTGGGTCCTCGTGTTACAGCGCACACCAGGCTATGCTCTGACACCCTCACCCAGCACACGGAAGACCTTCGGAAGGAATCCTTGGATAGTTCCACTTGCATAGCCTAGGCTTCAGAATTTATTAAGCATAGATCATTTTTTTTCCAAGCTCACAGCCAAAGGAATGACAAACCGAGGAGCTCTCATGCATCCGTTGCTCCTGTACATATAGGCTTTTCTACCATGAACTCAGCACTAGGGAAGCACATCTGCTACAATCAATCAACCTCCAATGAGAAGTCACTATTGCCCCAAGTCTGTAATTTTTGCTAGGCTTCTCTCATGGATTTGAAGGTTCCATAGTTGTTAATGTGATAAAAAAAAAATGCAACCAGCTACTTAGCTGTTTTTAAGCATACAGTTTGTAGCATTAAATGTACCCACACCGCAATGAAATAAATCTCTAGGGTTTTTATGTTGCGCAGTGATTGTCTTTTGCCCTTTCCTCCACGCACTGATACCTCCATCCTGCTTTTTGTTCCTATGGATTTGACTGTTCCTTAAATACTTCATACAACACAGCATTTGGCTTACTGTCTGTGTTCTTTCATTTAGTACAACAGCTTCAAAGCTCATTTGGATGATAGCGTGTGGCAATATTTCCTTTCTCCCTGCTGCACAGTGTTCTACCACGTGCATGTACTGCATTTTATCTCTTTACTTTCACTGTGCCTTGGGGATCATGTATTTGTGTATTGTGCTGTTGTGAACGGGTGTGCAAGTATCCCTTAGACATGTGAACACGGGTGTGCGAATATCCCTTAGACATGCCACTTTCCATTCTTTTGGGTATAGTTGTGACAGGTTTTCCCCAAGCGGTTTGGCCATTTCATAAGGATTTCTGTTCTCTACATTCTCACCAATATTTACTGTCTTTCGTGTTGCTCCTCCTGATAGGGGTGAGCTGCGCAGTTAAGGATGTTTGAGACATTTCGTTTTGCACTTCTTTTTCATGACTGAACTATGGAATTTTGGAGTCCTATTGTGTTAGGGTTAACAGCCAACTTCTATTTAGGGTTGGGACAAATTCTATAGGCAAATATAGAGAAAATCAGACATAATATGTAAATAAACAAGAGAAAGAAATTTGCAAGATATTGTCTATCGACGGTTCCTGGAAAGCTCAAAAGAAATCAGCTTGCAAAAAAGTCAATTTGTCATGGAAAATTCAAGAAGGATTTCTGCTGTTTGAGTTTCAGATCATTCTTAGAATGGGTGATTACATACAGATTATATTTTAACAGTGATATCTGTCTAACCCATCCCTATTCCGAACAATAAAAGCGAAATGAGTTCGTTGAGTCAGGGAGCTGCATCTATATCAGATGCAGTTTACCCGAAGGGAATTACAGAAGGTAAAAGATAAAAGCAAGGAAAATGATTTGCAATACAAAAGCAACCAAGTGTGTTGGCTCTCAGGCACCTGAAGTCTTTATACAGTTAATTAGAGCGAAATCTTTATAAAATAGGTTCTAGAATGCGTCCTCTTTTACAGGACAGCCTCGGGTATAACAGGTAAGTAACCCGGGGTTAGACTGCGAAGAAGTGGATCCAACCCACAAAGTCCAAGCCCTCTTCTACCTTTCCTGAGCACAGTGTCCACTGTGAGGATGTATTAAAAGTGTGTTCCTGCACTAGAGGCAAAGACAGAAGAATAGTGGGAAACGATAGCATTTCTGGCCACGAGGCCAGCTTTTCTTTTCTTAAAGAGATGGGAAGTTACTTGTGGAAAGATTCAGATGCAAATACCCATTCTATATAATTTGCATTGTTTGGCATTTAGTACTTTGCAGGTACATTCAGGACTTGGGATTTCCTTTGTTCCTCTCCCCTTCAGATCCCATCTCAGATGACAAATGTATTTTTAACCTCCTGTACAGCACCTGCACTGTAATTGATAATATAGACAGACTTACACACTGACATACACACATGCTCCTTACAAGAAATAAAGCGCTGTCATGTGAGAAGCCCGGAGTAACTTCCCAAGGTCTACCTTGCTGAGCAGATCTCAGTGGCTTGAAAGCATCATGGTTTTGCAAGATACTGTGTGAGTACAGAGCATCTGAAGTCAGGCTGCCTGGCTTTGAGGCCAGACTTCCCACTGCCTTGACTGCACATCTGAGGTCAAACTATTTAACTCAGTGGTTCTCAACCTTCCTAATGCTGTGATCCTTTACTACTAGAATACTAATAATAATCCTCATGTTGTGGAATTGTATTAACCCCAAGCACAGAGTTATTTCCATTGCTACTTCATACTTCATAAGTTTGCTACTTTTATGGATCATAATGTAAATATCTAATATGCAGATGGTCTTAGGTGACCCCTCTGAAAGGGCTTTTCGATTCCCAAAGAGGTTGTGACCCACAGGTTGTAAACTGCTGATCTAACTCATATATTTTCAGCCCTTCACCAGCAACCTTGGGATAGATGATAGCAGTTGAACTTTCTATCTGTAGGTTCTTAATGGGTGGATTCAACTCGCCACAGATCAAAATCATGCAGGCAAAACAAATTGTGTCCGTTTTGAAAACTTGGCTTCTTTGTGTCATTATTCCCTAAATAACTATTGACTTTGTATTTGGCATTACAAGCTGCCTAGAGAGGATGCAAAGTTTATCAGATAGCCTGTGTAGGTTACATGCCAGTTTGCACTAGAAACTTGGGTTTCTGCAGATTTTGTCTTTCACGGAGACTTTTGGACATAATCCCAGTGGATACAGTGGGGTGACTACATAACATGGGAGAACTAAGTGAGTCAGGGTATCTCAGGCCCTCAGCGCACTGCCTGGAACACAGTGTGCTCTTTGGTTCACCCGGTGACTCAGCCAGCACTGTGGAGAGCCATGGAGAATGACTCCCAGGCACTGAAATTTAATGGCGTCTGCCAGGCGGATTCCAACGATGCATTGGGCTTGTGACTCCTGTTTTCTTCTCTTCCCATCTTAGAATGGGGATAATATGACTGTTACCTGACACCTGTACTTTATTTTTGTATGTTGGGAGCAGATAACTTATTTCTTCCACTGTCTGGATCCACAGAGCAGGAAGAATTGGGCTGAGGGGTTAAACTAAATGGAACACCCCAGAGCCCCATCATACTCAATTTAGATGGTGAGGTGAATAGGGACTTTTGATCAATAAGATTTGATGGGATTTTGAAGCTGTCATTGCATCTTATTGGATAAAACTTTTGGGGATCTGGGGAGCACATGTGGTGTGCATGCGAATCATAGGAGCTCTTGAGTGGACAGGGGTGGACAGAGCTTGGGATTCTCATGACTTCTGTCCCTACCGTGAGTCTGATCTCTCGTGGCTATGTGGTAAAGAGAATCTATAGATATAATTACCACTGCTAATCAGTTGACTTAAAGGAGAACAATAACTCATGGATTACCAAGGTAGGCAAAAGGTAACAATACAGATGAGCCAGGAACTAGATTCTTCTTGAGAACCACCAGGTAAGAGAGCAGCTAGCCAACACCCTGACTTTGGCTGTGTGAGACCTTAAGCCTCAGTCCAGCTCACTGGACATGCAGAACTGTGGACTGATTAATGAGTCTTGCTCTAAGCTGATGAGTTTGTTATGACTGCACTAGAAAGCCAACAAGTCTGGTATTAATTATTCAAATACAGCAAACCAGAGGCACCGCAGGGTGTGAGGAACGGAGGAAGCCCTGGGTGAATCTATGAAAAATCAGATGAAATCCTAGTGGATGTGTATTGCTTGGTGTGGGTGCAGCCATAACAAGGACCAGATGCTTTAGACCCATGGGAATAACAAAGCCTTCCTCCTGGTGATGCTCAGAGGAAACTGACAAAGCCTTCCTCTGGTCCAAGTATGAGTGTGTAAAACCTAGCAACCACAGTCTCCTCTTCCCAGATGACTGTGACCTGGGACTACTCTTCTGACAGAGACCTCCTGCTGGTACAAACTAACTCTTCCTTCACACATTGCTGCTGAGGAAGTTCCTGGTTGTTGCATAGTTTGGGCTGTTTTCCCACAGAGGGTACAACCCACTCAACCCCAGCTTTTCTCTGTGTGTGTCCATATATCTGTCCTTTCTTTAGTCCCTCATTACCCTAGTCAGGTTAATTCCTGAAGCTGTGCAGGAGGCAGCAACAGGGTATGAGATGGGATCGGAGAAGGAACATAGAGCTTAGAACTTGTAGGCTTTTTCCTGGTCTGGAAAAATCGGTTTCATATATGCCTTCTGCCCACACCACCAGCGCTGTCACTTTCTGGAAACAGACTAACCACTGCTTAAGTGGCTTGTGAAATGTCACTTCGTAGTTCGTATTCCCAACAAGTTGAATAAATATGATTGTGTGTAGCTTACCCCCCAAGGATGCTTCTCCTGGCTCTCCCAAAGCTGGAATCAGCATTAATATTTAGTAATTGCATGGTAACCAGCAATGTTCTCTTCTTGGTATCCTATAAGCATGGATGGGGCTTTCCAAAATAAGGAGTGTGAACACTTCAGACAAGCTCAGGCTCCAAGCAAGTTCCAACATCTTGGGTTTGACTCTGAGGTCCCTGTAAGAGGCACCAATAGCCAGTTGCACCCTAGAAGCAAGGGTATGAGAATATTCCTTAGGAAGGTGGACCATAAGGAACACAGATTACCTGGGAAACACACACACACACACACACACACACACACACACACACTAATTTCATGAAGACACTGTTGAAAACCAATTAAATGAATGCCAGCCCTTTCTGTATTTCCAGAGCACTTTCTGCTATTTTGGTCCCTGTAATTGAGAGTAAAAATAATCTCTGCTGCCCATGAAAAACAGCCACCAGTTACTCTAATTTTAAATGGTGATGAAAAACAGGAGGTGAATGTGTGAGCCTGCCTTCTAGGAATGGCAGCTGGACACATCTTACTTCATTGGTTATACTATACAGTTCAGGGATTCTTAGTGAAATAAGACGCCACATGACTGCAGGGTTTGGGTGCACCTGGCATGGGTGAGGTCAGGGGAGACAGAGAACAAGAGTACTCTATTATCAGGAGTGCATTTTATGACTTCAGTCCAGGTTACAAATGTGGGCCAGTTAATTCGATGTTCAATTCTCAACTTCTTACTCTAACAAATCCAGAGTGATGGGTAGTGGATATAGTTCTGTATAGTTCTGTGCGTGCACACACACACACACACACACACACACACCCCAAAGGGGAGGGAGAAGTGGGGAAACTGGACAATAGTGACTCTTTAGGCTGGCTGTGGGACTTCTCATTTGATCACATGACAGCTTGTCCACTTTCCACTCGCTGGTGGGTCTGGCAAGAACCGTGCCAGGGACACAGGGGCCGATCCAGATTTTGTGGAGCTAGTGCCTCAAGCAATGCTGGCATCCTCTTTGAGGTAGAGAAGACAAAAAGATCTACTTTGGCAAATTGTATAAAAATGCATGACCTTGAACACAGAATCATATCCACAGGCCCTGAACAGGTGGGAGCCCCAAATTTCAGCAAGTCTACCTCTGTGATTGTAGAAAATGGTCACATTCTCTCTCCCTCCCCTCTGCCCGGGACTCCAAGCCCATAAAATGGTACTGCCCCATTCAGGTCAGGTCTTCAGGTCTTCCTTCCTAAACTAAACCTCTTTGGAAACACCCTCACAGACAAACCTAGAAGTATCTCCTAGTGATGATGAACCCAGTCAAGTTGGCTGTGAAGCCATCATACATCTGAATATATATATATATATATATATATATATATATATATATATATATATATCACATATAATGTTATATAACATATTATTAATATATATGATATATGATACACACACACACACACACACACACACACACACACACACACACATATATATATTCATTTCATAGAAAGAAGGGAACATAAATAGAAGACAATAGTATGCAAAATTGCTGATTTGCTTGGGTGACCAAGCTGACAAATTGTTAGTCCCAAAAGGAGCTTCATCAAAACTTCTTTAGTGGCAATTTGGGCATGGGGAGAAAGCTCCTGTGGGGACAGCAAGGGGCTAACTAACACTCACTTGGAAATGAATGCCCTTTGTAAGTGACTTTTTAAGAAAGGAAGCTTGGCAGTCAGGCCCTGCGAGCACAGAGGGAGGGATCAGATGGCGTAGTCTCCCTTCTAGATGCTGTGGTAGGAATCACCCAGTAAGAGGCCCCTTCCTGGTTTCTATGGCCCTACAAAGGACAATAAAGGACAATGCATTTACCCTCATCGATCTCCCTGATTTTACAAGCCAGTAGCACAAAAAGCCCATTCTGAAAAACTGAAGCAAAAAGAGACAGAATTCAAACTGGTTGGCATATGTGACACCAGATATTACTTATCCCCTCGGTGACTCAGTTTTCTCCTTGGTTCATCTGTAAAATAGCAGGCTTTGTTTCAGGTCTGTTTTTTTTTTTTTTTCTATACATGTTCAGAGGTTCTGGATACTTTCTTTTCTTCTCAGGGAGGCAATGGAGCCACATCTTCTACAGATGCTAAGGTAGACTTGAGAGAGGTGGGGGGAGAGAGAGAGCGCAAGAGCGAGAGCTGAGCTCTAATGTCCATCTGTCTCGGCAGCCAAACTGCAGTTGCAGAGAGACCAGTGGCCTCCTATTCCAGCCACCAGGCCTCTGCATAATGATGGACCACACCCTCTTTACACCTGGAGCCCAAAGAAAGCCTTCTTTCCTCAAGTTGCTTTTGCTCAACAGCTTGTTACTGCAATGTAAACAGTGACTAACCCACTAGCCGTGTGTGCTGTATGCTGAGAGATCTGAGGACATGTTTCAAAACCAAGCCCATAATTCAAGCTTTAAGATCTGGTACCTTGAAAATATTAAAACTAGCTTGAGATGGATCCTGAAGCGGACTACGATGTTCACGTGTATCCATGACAGAGAGTTAGATGACTTGCTGAAATGTGAGTCAGAGGTAGGTGGGACGTCTATAGTCTTACATTAAGAAATAGCTCTACACAGTCAGGTGACATGTGTCTACCACGTGCCAGCTGTGTACTAGAAACTTCCACTGAGTATATCTATCCCTTCAGCCTTAGAGAAATTGAGAAGTTGAAAATGTCTTCTGTGGTAGAGCTGAGATTTGAACCGAGCCTACTAGTCATCAAATCTATGCCATTTATTCTAACCACTGCAGCCATCCATGTGAACACTTGGCTCGGATCCACGGAGCATCACCAGGACTCCTGTGTCCGCAGCTGAGGTTACAGAGCGATGCCAGGGAAGGGAGGCCATGAAGAATACTCAGATGAGGGCTGCCCAGTGGCTCTCAGGGGAGGCAGCTATCAGGAAGCAGTAGCTTCTGGGGAATGAAGTGATAGTATCATTGGCTTGAAGCCTGTCAATGTCTCTGGTCTGTTCTTCTCTACCTTTTAAAACCTTCTCTCATGTGTAATTCTTCCTGTAATTATCCACATCTCTCTCACTCCCCCTCTCCCGGTCCTTTTTCTCCAGGGTGGCAGTGTGTTAAAATCAACAGACATCATCTGCATTTCCTTTCAGCGTTGGCTTTACCATGGTTTCTGTCCTCCATACTCCTAGTCTCTTTTCTTCAATAGAACAAGAAACACCCCTTCAGCAAATAGGATTGGGGCTCCCCCCCAGCAGTCCCTCCTACTTATGTAAGTGAAGTGATACTGGATGGGCAGAAAGGGAGCTAAGGTTAGAATTTCTGCAGAGAAATCCAGGCTCGGGGCTAAGCCATACAGAGTGGTACCCGAGGGTGGTCTTGCCTCCTAGGAGCTTAAGACTCACATCCACTTCTGATAAATTACACTCAGAGCTGAGTCTACCCATGCATCTTCCCCTCCTTTCCCCATCTTTTGCTTGCTGTGGGCAAAGTGGAGAGGGATGGAGAGGTTGGTTCTGGCCAAAACTGTAAATAAAATTCATTTCCTTCCTCTAAGTCTTGAGCGATGTACCTAAAGTTCCAGTAGAAACGCAAGTTCAGAGAAAGACGTGGGGATCTGCATGGGCTTTGCCACAAAGATTAGGCAGACACCAGCTAACTAAATCAGTTCTTTTCTCTTAAGGACTGGTCCCTATGCTTTACATGTGTTTTGATTTTTCACCCATATTGTTGTGTGTGTATGTGTGTGTGTGTGTGTGTGTGTGTGTGTGTATGTGTGTGTGTGTGTGTGTCTGTGTGTGTGTTTTAATGATCTGTATGTTTTAACAGGGTCTTTAGGAAGAAACCATTTGTCCAGCTCCTGCCAAAAGGCAGGTAGGGAGCACATGTTTGCATCCCCGACTGGCTCTGTGGCACAGAGCGTACTGCATGGTGTCTGAGTTTCAGTTTCCTCATCTGATAAATGGAATCACAGTATGTATCAGTTACTTTCCCAATGCTATGATCAAAGCGTCTGACTACAAGTGATTTGAGCAGGGAAGGGTTTATTTTGGCTTACGGTTTTAGGGATACATTCAATTATAGAGGAGAGCATGATGACAAGAATTTGGGGGTGTCTCTGGTCACATTGCATAAGCAGTCAGAAAGGAGGGGGGGATTGAGAGACAGGAAGTGGGAGATGGTTATAAATGCCCTCCCCATGACTCACTTCCTCCAATAAGTATCCTAAAAGCTCCACAGCCTTCCTAGACATCACCGCCACAGAAGTACTCAAACACACGGACCTAACCCATGGGGGACGATTCACATCCAAACCACAACAATGACTGTCTTGTAGGACTGTGCTCCAGCCAAAGCTTTAGAGTTAGGCCAGAGTTTGACCCTTTTGCCTGTGAGTATCTGATTGAGAGATGGGGCAAGATGATATTTTTTATCCAATTTCGCAATTGTTTAAAGTGAGTGATAATAATGTTTATTTACAGATTTGTTAGGGGGAATGCCACAAAATAGAATATTCAGAATTCTTACGTCCAGAAGAAGGTACAGTAAAAGTGCTTTATTAAATGGCATCTTTTCTCGGGATCAACAAGGCCATGAATGTGATTTTCTTGACAACAGCTGGCCCATAGTTGAACTCTGGGAAGTGCCAATTTCCCGATCCAGGCAGAGCAGGAGAGTTCACTGTATGCTTCCCCAAAACATCTCCCCTCCCAGTCAGTGGATAGGAGATGAACTTCCCATTCCTTCTCTACTGCATGGGGTGACACTTCATATAAGGAGGGGTATGCCAGAGGCACTGGCACTACGTTTAAACTCTAGGATCTTTACCTGCCTGTGGTGCCATCCCCTGCCATCTTTTTGGCATTGGGACATTGTGCTTCAGTGGTTTCTTTTGGATCAAAACACTTTCTCCTGAAGGTTTTTGTTAAAGCTCTGTTATCTCACTTGGAGGATAAACTCCATTCTGTCTCTAGTGCTCATTCACATAGATTAGTCCAATGAAAGTCTTTTAGAACTGAGATGGGGGAATGGTAGATTTTAAGAGCAGAGAAAAGCCAATCTGGTGCCTCTTGCAGCAGCAGCAGCAGCAGCTGCAGGATTTAGTAGATCTGGAGAGGCTCAAGTGAGCCTAGGATAGACTGTGTCTGATTCCTCAGTTTGCTTCGGGAGCTCCGCTATAGGGGGAGGCAAGGCCAGCCTGCCTCTCCCTGTTTTTCAGGAACCCTCTCACACCCATACAAATGAACAACTTACTTTAGGGGAAAGCAAGACCTGAGAACACCGAGAACAGATTTAAGTTACTCTGGAAAAAGAGTATTTTCCAAAGGAAATAGGTTGTAATGTATCAGGGGGGATGTTACACAGGAGGGGTGTTACATAGGAGGTAAAGCTGGGAAAATCTGACGACTGGGTTGCAGAGGGCACCTTGCTGCATTCCTTGAAATAAGCCTTGTCTGCTCACTTCCTTTTACTTGAATGGCTAGATCAGAATCAAAGATCAATGGCTTGTTGTTTAAAGGCAGGAAGTAGCCTTTATCTCCCAATGCTTCTCATCCTGTACCTAAGGACCCACCTACCCACCTCCCTCTGGGTGAGGAAGTAGAGCTGTCTATCTGGCACTTTCTTGAAGAATTCTAGAAATTCTTTGGGTTGTTTCCTTTCACAGTGGGTATTGGGTTCTTACCACGGACACCTGAGAAAGGAGGCAGATTAGATGTCCGGAAATGATGCTGCACCTGCACGCTGTCTACTCGGATGACAGCTGGAGAGTACGAAGCCGAGTGAACTTTGCAAGGATCACAGAAGGCAGTGCGGCATAAAAAGGGGAAGCGGGCGGGGGTGGGGGGGGCAGGCAAGTGACCACACAACTAATAACCAATCCACAGACTGGAGTCTTACGGGGTCATTGTAACACTCACAGGGCACTTAGGAATAGGAGGAGGGGAGAGATATAGGTTCAAAGACAGGTTATAAAGGAGAAGCGGAAACAAAAAACCAAAATTTCTGACCCTTCAGAAACATAGTTCAAACATCAATAATAGTTCAGACAGAGCCCTTTCTATGTAAACTCTGGTGTCTGAATCCTTAGTGGCAGACACACACATGTATCCAGTCAGCATGCTAGTGAAGCTTGAGGAAATTTAAGCACTTTTTTCTGTGGGATCACTTCCCCCCCCCCCCCTTAAGGCTCATTATTTTTATTTGTGTGTGTGTGTGTGTGTGTGTGTGTGTGTGTGTGTGTGTGCAGGTACCTGTAGAGACCAGTAGAGGGCTTAGATCCTTTGGAGCTGGAGTTACAGGGAGTTGTGAGCTGCTAGAAATAGGCCCTGGGAACTGAACTCCTGTCTTCTGACAGAGCCTCAAGTGCCTTTATACACTGAGCCATCTCTCCAGCCCCTCTTGACCTGTGCACACGGGCTGTTTTTTTTTTTCCCTCCAATATTGTCAGCATTGTTGTATAAACAAGGATTTTGTAAATACTTGACTATTCCAGTTGACAAGAGATAAAGAAGGCATAGCTGGGTTAGGATGTAAATAATAGAGAAAATACATTCCTTGTGTGTCTGTCTCTCTGATACCCAGCTTGTTTTATTTTTTTAAATTTAATTATTAATTTATCTATTGAAATCTGCTTCACTGTTCAGATGTGTAAACATCACACACGCCATCGTGTGTGAGTCAGGGAGCTGTGATCAGAGCTGTTGGGGAGGAGTACCAGGAGAATGAGAAACACAGCAACTACAGACTGGAGAGACTGAAGGGTTTTCAGGAAATACACAGGTTAGAAATTGGTGCTTTCTTGCCAAAAGCTAGGTGAGGCTTTATAACCCTTCTTCCCACCACAATGGAACATTTTAGACAGTCATTCTGTCGTCTCATGTGAACAAGTGTTTGCAGCACTTTTATAAATCACAGTAGCCATTAATACTTACTGAAAACGTGCTGCGTGTCACAATGGGGTCTGTACACATCCGCTTCATTGTACCGCAGCTGGAATCGTTAAAGTGGAGAGTAACAGACGTGGCTGGAACCAAGGAAACACCATGGATAGAACCAGGAAAGTAGGAAAACAGAAACAGACACCGTTACAATCAAGAAAATAAAAATTCCGCATTAACAAGGTAACTTTTGAGTAATTGCAGAAAGGACCGGAATTCTCCACAGTTTGTAGCTAGGTCTTGGTAGCATATAAGTGATGTCGGTGTGGTGTACAGGAGGGGTGGAAAAGGGACCAGTAGGGTATCTTCTAGATGAGTCAACTGAGGACTAGATCCACCATGGTGAACTTGCTCTTGGCCACACCTCTTAGTTGGGACAAAATGGCGAGCTAACAGGAGCACTACCCTGTAATTAAATGAGAGCACTGGCTGTGGGTTGTTGAATATAAATTCTTGCTTCAGCCCATCTGGTAACGAGCTATCTTTAACTCAGGGTGGAATTCAATGTTCTCTCGTGGTTTTCTATGAAGTCCCAATCTAAAAGAACCACCAACAAATGGCGTGACTATGGGGAAGGGACCCGGTTTTGATTTTTCAACTTGAAGTTCATGTTCATGTTCATTTGCTGTCATGTGTTCAGGTGTGTAAATGCCACCGAACACATGTGGCAGTCAGAGGACAGCTTGTGGGACTCGGTTCTGTCCTTCCAGGGTGAGGAGTTCAGGGGATTGAACTCAGGGTGTCATGGTTGCATGCAAGCACTTTAACACACCCTGGAGCAATGTCTCGTGAGTGACTTCAAGTATGAATCCACAGCTATGACATGACCTCATCTTGTAAAAATCTAAGCGGGCAGATGGAACTTTAAACACCATTGTTTATTAGCATTCAAAAGCAGGAAGCTGCTGGTAGCCAGTCCAGCCTAACTGTCCTGTTTCGGGCCAATGACAGATCTTGACTAAAACAACAACAACAACAACAATTACTATTACTCCTCCTCCTGAGAATCTTTCACACACAGTTGCACGCACACACATGCACGCTCATGAATTTGCCCGTGCATACTGCCCCCATAGCCACATGTACACATACAAATATGGCTACGGAAATATTTGTTGACTCTTGTGGCATTCACAGTAATTTTAAATGCAATAAAATGAAATCCAAAATAGTGCAGTTTGTTTTTAACGAATGAAACATGTTGGCACAGACAAGAGGTCTGGAAATGTGACTCTCAATATATTAATATGCTTACTCTGAGTGGTGATTAGAATTAACTGTTTTCTGTCGAAATTTGGATAGATTTTATTTATTATTTTAAAATACTTTGTTTTTGAGATAAGGTCTCACTATGTATCTCTAGATTACTTGGAACTCATTATGTAGATTAAGCTGGCCTTGAACTCATAGAGATCTGCGTGCCTTTGTGCCACTCTGCCCAGCAGAGTTTTATTACTATTATTGTTGCTATTATTATTATTATTATTATTATTAATTTTAGAGACAGAGTCTCTCTGTTGTAACCCTGGCTGTCCTGGAACTCACTCTGTAGACCAGGCTGGCCTCGAACTCACAGAGATCCACCTGCCTCTGCCTCCCGAGCGCTGGGATTAAAGGCATCCACCTCCACCGCCTGACTCTTAATTTTTTTTTTTGTAAGAATACTTTTATATTTACATAACGTAGAAGAAACAGTTCAGAGAGTTCGATGTATCTCACATCTAGTTGCTAATGACAAAGATGTCTGGGTTCTCTCCGAGAAACGCGTGAGGAAGAAGACAGCAGAAAGCAGCCTTGGGGAGTGCCGAGCACCAGACTCCTGAAATCACACCCTTTTCACTGACCTTTCACCTCCCGGTTACTTAATTTTCAGTGTTCTTTTATCCCTGCACTCTTCGGTCTTCTTTCTTATGTATATAAGGACGCAGTTGTGTAGAAAGCGGTGGAGGCAGTGTGTCCGGGCACAGCAGGCAGTTGTGCATATGAATTCTCACACTGGTTGTGACAGCATGCACGAAACTCAGGCACGTCTGAGCAGGACAAAGTCGTCGCACGGAGAGGGAGGCGGGTACAACGCTCTACACCTGTCTGAGGAGCTATTGTTGATTGGTCGCTGTGGGAGAGAGAGGAGGAGTCTGTTTTCTTTAAGAGCTCCTGATAGGCTGATCCGGATCCAGTGAAAGGCCACACATCCAAAAATATATGGGCAGCATAAATTGGACCTGACGGATTTATATTTTTAAAAAAGGACATAAGATTGGGTGGGTAGGGGTGGGAGTGGGTCTGGGAGAATTTGGAGGATGGGGTCAATATGGTTGATGTGCACTGTGTGAAATTCTCAGCGAACTAATAAAAACGAGATTTAAAAAAAAAATTAGATCTCAGTTGTTGCTGCTTATTTACTTGCTGTCCGACTGGGGAAAGCTTATTCGATCTCTGTGACTCGGTCACATCCTCTGAGGGAGGAGATTAATGACAGGATAATACCTTCGTATACTATGCAGTGTAATGCTACTGTATTCAATGGGGTATGGCTGGTGTGAGGTTCAGTGTTATGGTCCCTAACGCACTTAACACAGTGGCTGACACAGAGGAAGTGTCACTGTCTGGGGGCTACTGAAATATGCAGTTGTGGTCACACCTGGAATTCAGCGAATGTATGAAATGGATACTTGAGAGGACACCTGTGTGGTAGAGGCACCTCAGAGTAGGGAAAATTAAGAATAAAAAACCGACTTATCTTTTGAGACTGACAGATTCATGAAAATGGAATCAATATCTAATTCGAGTGAATTATTCGCTGGCTTCCCAGTTCTGTAATCGTGACTGGAAATGTTAATAAAAAGCTTCACCATAGCAGACCCTGAGGACTTCCGCTCCCATCTCCTCTGCTGAAGGAGCCGCACCTGTTGGTCGGAGTCATAACTTTGTGTGAAATTGAAGTTTAGATCCATGTCATCAAAGGTATATTTCGTGACTCGATATAAGATTTTCAAGAAAACGGTTTTCAAACGGAAGGCTATCTTGTGGCTTCTTTTGAACATGGAGCGTTAGAAATGCACTAAGTTTGCAATTGCTGCAACATTTCTTCATTATTTAAAAAAAAAAAAAAAAAAGATTTCAGAACCCCGACTTGCCAAACAGCCTAGTACACGGTCACAAGAACAAAGAGTGTTTAGGAATTTATATTTTTGTCATAATAAACTCAAAAGACTTCCACTTTCTTAGTGACAAGGCGCCGATATGGAGGGTGGCTGGTCGGCTAATGCTCCTGGTTCACTCTCTGTTAAGTAAATGTTGGGAATTGCCGTGGATTTGATCCATTCGTAGCCAAGGAGAGATGGGCTGAAGTCATCTGCAGCCATGACAGCAGTTGGTTAATGAACTGTTGAGCCATCTAAGTCACAGAAGGATTTTTCTTTAAGTCTGAAGACTAACATGGGGAAGAGACTGTTTACAAATGGTCTTTCCTGTACAGCTGGGTGGAATTTGGGTCTATTCATGTATGTTCATCATTTCCAAAGATGAACAGTGTGAATCACGCAACTGAAACGGGCATTGGCTGACTTCAGAATGTCACCACATCAAACACTCAGTTGTCGTAAGGGAAGGAAGTTTGATGTCACAATATGTTGCCTATATGTTTTCTTAACCCAACAGCAAGCTTCCTGCGGAACCCGTACAGCTGATGGGATGTCTCCGTAAATGATGCGAAGGTTTTCAGGATACTCCTACTGCCTTGTTATGCTTCTGAGCTAAGTCATCCAGGCAAAGGCCTATTTGAAAAATAAATTCTGAATTATATACATGAAAGGACAAGGGGAAAAGATTTATAAATGGCCCAAGATGGAGACTGTACAGAGGATACTGAGCTGGGGAACAGCTGAAATATGATACATTTACCAAACAGAAACCACACTTCATATTGCTATTATAGCTACACAGAACAGTTTACCAATCAGCTTTATGAGCTCCAATCTGCCCACTTACTGTCCAAATTTGTCTTCTTCTTTTTTGTCAGAGGTGCTCTTTACATAAAGAAGAATATGACATTCTTTTTTAGCTAAACCTTGCTCTGCCTAATTCATTCCAGCCTGTCTTGATAACTCTTCTATGAGAGAGTAGCTACACTAGGGGAAAGCCCTCAGCTGTGACCCACTCCGTGAGTCAAGGGCAGCACTGACTTCCTCAGAGACCGTAGAAACAGACGAGGAGGAACAGCACTATGCCTTAGAACAAGCATTCTCTGTAGAGAAGAAATTTAATCAAGCTGTTTTGGGTGTCTTATTGGAAAAGCAAAATTTACCAAAAAGATTCTGATAGAAGCTGTATTTATACATTGCACAATTGTTGGCTCTCGTCTAGAAATGGCTCAGAACTAGTGTCTGATGTCTGAACAGGAGTGAGGGTGGACCTGGCTTCTGCTCCCAGTTTTGTTCACTTGTGTTAATGGGGAGGTGTGTGCATTTGGTTCCGTATTGGCTGACCCTCGGGCTTGAGTTCTGGAGGTCTCTGCGTCCCTCCCGGGGACAGTGACTGGGACATATCCTGGAAACGGTCTGGCAGTTCGCTGTCCTCGAGTTCTCTGTGGGTGAACTCAGGCAACCAACAACTCAGTGACTCTGGCAGATGTTTTTGTTTCTCAGTCCTGGGCACCTTGCCCTGCAGTCTCGTACGCAGAGGATGATGCCTGGCATCCTGCCCAGTGCCACCAGGAACGAGTGCAGCCCCAGGGTGTACTGCCAAGTCATGTTGGCAAGCTGCTTTCTCGGAGCTAAGTGGTGGCTGGGTGAGTGCGTTGGTCTGAGCCGGAGAACGCTGCGGTAGGGGCATAGTGAGGAGGAGGCTGGCTGCTGTGTGAGGCTGTGCATCCTGACTCTTTCTTCATGCTCAAGTTGTTTTGCTTACACACTGCCTTTGCCTCATTGTGCAATTCGTGGTGACTGAAGGGGTCCATTGGATAGAAGCCACGGTTTCACAGCCCTCCCTGTCTGCAAGAAAATATTAGTAGGAAGTCATGCTGCCTCAGTGCATTCTGGTTGGACCCAGAAGACTGAAGTCCCCTAAATGATAAATAAGGAACAAACCCCTGCCAGTTGATACTGGTTTTCTAGCCCCACTTTTGGTAAGAGTGCGGTGCAGCAAGCTCGTAGTGTCAAAGACTGGCTGCAGGCTGCACTCAACCATTGTCAACTTGGGCCCTTTAAAAGCTTTCGACACATTTTTAATTCTTGCCTTTCCTTATGTCAACAGCTTTGTTTCAAATGGAAGTATTTTGCAAACTTAAAAGAACATGTAAGTGAGAACTTGTAACTTTAGCAAGTAAGTAAATCTCTTTGTGCCTTGATTCCCGCCTCCCCCACTCCCACCCCGCCACACCCCTGTATAATACAGTTCATTTGTTCATTTGGCCAACATCGGTTGAGTAATTTGCCTCTGCTAGGCACTAACTTGAGTTTGGCTTCTGCCCCGTGGGGCAAAGTCACCGTTCATGGATAAATACTAAAGCAAAGAGCTAATTACTCTTAAAGAGGTAAAAACCAAGAGTCATGGGAATATGGAGACCAAAGAAACTTATTCCGGTGGGAACGTGAAGCTCCATCATGAGGGACTTGGAGGGAGAACAATCAAGGGTTGCACCAAGGGTAATCCACTGTGAGGCTGCAGCAGGAGAAGCCAGGCACATTCTCAACCAAGCGGTCAGTGAGGGGCACAAAAACGAAAGAAGAGCCTGTGGAAACCGGACGACAACCCACTGCAGGCCGTTAAGGAGGCAGGAGTGGAGACAGGGCTGAGCCTGCACTAACCTTATCCTTGCAGTTAAGGGTGTATGATTTGCACCAGCATCTTCTAGACTAGAGAAATGATTGAGAGTTTTCCTGATGACAGAACTTCTGTATTGTTACTATAGTAAATCTAGAGACATGTCAGGATAAAAAAGGAAGCAGAAGCTATCTAGAATCTTTCCTCCGCATCAGTGCTTTGGTGTGTTTTAATGCCTCCATACAAACCCACAATTATTCTCTGTGTTGTCTGAACTGAGAACTAAAGAATGAAAATGGGTAGTGGCAGAGACAGAGGATTCCCCACCTCCACCCCCAGGAAGAGAGACCAGCTTGTGGAAGACACTCACAGGGGAAGAGTTTGGCTCAGGGAGGAACTGGATGGAGCCGGGGTTAGAAGGGAAGGAAGGAGTGAGACGAAGACTGGCAGCGGGGCTCACAGAGCCACGCAGGTCAAGCCCAGCATTTGAGCAGCTGAAAGATTTGACCAGGGAACTGGCATAGCGTGGGCTTCCTGTCCAAGAAGACTAATAGCAGCCAGAGAGAATCGTAGAGTTGGGAGAGGAAGCAGGGAAGATAGTGAGTTGCGGGGGTGGGGGTGGGGGGTGGGGGATCATGGAGATGGTATTGATACGGAGGGAGTACCTCATTCTAGTAGATCTTTGAAACATGATCTTAGGGTTTAATGATGGGTTAGTGAGGGTTCTGAGGGAGCAGGAAGCAACGGAGAACAAACTGAATGATAGGACTTGACATCTCTATGTGACGGGGCTATGGATGATATTTAGTTTCTTCTTTGTGTGTTTCTGTCTGTGTTTTTCTTTAGAAAAAATAATTAAGGTTAAGTTTTAGGATTGCTATCAAACAGGCAGCTACTTGAATATATCAGTTTTAGTAATTATGTGCAATGCATCTGACTTTAGGAAAAAGATAATATCGTTTTTATAGGAACTGAGATGCTGGCATGTGAGCAATACATCTAACACAACTTTAATCATATGATTGTCGTATAGAAGTTACGGCATGTGTATGTGATCACACACACATGGACACACACACAGACACACACAGACACACAGACACACACACACACACACATATACATATACATATTTTGGAAGATTTGGAAGAAATTTGAAAGAAAAAAGAATTAACTACTGAAAAAAAATTTTTTTAAACTCTCTTAATGAAAGATCAAGTAATCAAAGATGAATCTAATCTTAGGGAATGTTAACATAAAATGCAGTGTGTTGGTTTGTTTTATGTCAACTTGAAGCAAGTGAGAGTCATTTCGGAAAAGGGAATCTTGATTGAGAAAATGTCACAACCAGGTTGGCCCGTGCTGCGTTTTCTTGATTGATGACTGAAGTGAGAACCCAGACTGCATGGGCGGTGCCGCCCCTGGCCGGGCAGTCTGTCTGGGGTGTCTAAGAAAATGGACTGAGCAAGGCCTGGGGAATAAACCAGTAAGCAGCATTCTTCCTTTGTCCCTGCTTCAGTTCCTGCTTCCAAGTTCCTGCTGTGTTTGAGTTCCTGCTTTAAAGCCCCTCAGTGATGGAGTATTGCCTGGAAATGTAAGATGAAATAAATCCTTCCCTCCCCAAATTGTTTTTGGCCTTTATTACAGCAATAAAAACCTAAGATACTCAGTATCAGTAACAGATATTGTCTTTTATTTTTTAAAAAACAAACCGTGCTTTTCTTTGAATAGGGAGTATCTTTCCACAGTTCCTTTAAAAAATGTTATAGTGCTTTCTAAATTTTCCCCTCTTGGATCAAACAATTTGCTTAGTAACACTAAATAAGAGCATCTGTTGGAGGTGGTAGTGGGCAGTGGTAGTGCATGCCTTTAATCCCAGTATGCAGGAGGCAGAGGCAGGTTCGAGGCCAGCCTGGTCTACAGAGTGAGTTCCAGGACAGCCAGAGTTACAACAGAGAAACCCTGTCTCAAAAGAAGACCCCCTCCCCTGAAAAGTACCTGTTGGCTGGAGAGATGGCTCAGCCATTAAAGGCTAGGATCGCAACCAAAAATAAGGGTACCTGTCTATCAAGCTGCCCTCTAAGTTCCTATCTCTACGCCTTGTCTGAGGAACTTCTTTGTGCTATGGGTTGTGGCTAATGCAGAAACTCACAACTGATCCAAGTGCAGAGAATACGAGTCAGTGGAGCGTTCAGCAACCAATGGGATCTCTGTAACAGCCACACCCCCAAGGCTCAGGAGCCACTAAGGAAAAGGAGGAGGGGAGATTGTAAGAGCCAGAGGTCAGGGAAAACAGGACCAAAACAGTGTCTTCTGGGCATGGCAGGACTGGTGGACTCGTCAGTCACAGAAGCTGTGGTTGTCTGCACAAGACCTGTTCAAGATCTAGCCAGTTAGGGGTGTGGTTCTTGGTAGGTGGATCATGTTGGGGAGCATGGGCCCACACCGTTGATTATACAGGCAGTTCAAATTGTACACTGTGGGCTATTTAAAACAAAAAAAAGAACATGAAGGTGGGAGAGATGGGTGTGGCTAGGTCCTGGATGCACCTGGGAAGATTTACAGGGAAGAGTAAAGACGACTATGATCAAAATACATTGTATGAAATTCTCAAAGAATTAATAAAAATATTGCATTAACAAAAGAGTACCTGTCTCTAAGTTCTTACCAGCAATGCGTCATCCAGTGAGGGAAAATTAATGTCTAAGTCTAGTTTTGATTTTAATTTCTTTAGTGGAGGGAAAATATGCAAATATCTAGGCTTACAAATCACTCATATTTTCTTTATTTATTCTCTCATTATCTTTTTACCCGGACATTTAAAAATTGTCTTTGGTTTAGAACATTTGAGATGACTGAAAAAAGGGGCTGGGGGGGGGGGGGGGGGGGTGGTGCGGATGATCCCAGAACATCTCAAAAACCATGGTTAGAGTGGTAGCTTGTTTTTGTTTTGAAATTTCCACATACTGGGAGTATTTCCTGATGCCGTTAGTCAGTTTTCTGTTGCTGTAACAGAGTGCCTGAGACAGTTGGCTTATTAGAAGAAACGTGTAATTTGTCTGATAGTTTCAGAGGTTTCAGTTCCTGCTTGCTTGGCCTCTGCTGGCACAATCCATCCTGGCAGGAGCTCACAGCAGAGGCGGACTGTTGTCTGGGAAGTGAAGAGTGTAATATCCTAGTTAAGGGTGTGTACTTAACGACATAACTTCCCCTCACTAGGTCCCACCTTCTAAATGTTCTACCATCTCCTGACAGCACTGCTGGCTCCTAACTAAGCCTTGAACACGTAGACCAGACATTTCAGATTCTACGTATAGAATCTGGGCAAGTCATTTGATGGTAGAATAGAAATCAGGAGGAAATATATGCATTACGAAAGCTCGTGTTGTCTTCTACTTGGTCTCCACAAAGGAAAAAAACGAATTACCTTACGCATTCAAGGGCGAGTATTCATGTTTTCTTTAATAGTGATGCAGTTGAAAGTGGAGCGGAGGTTTGAACAGTGTCCTGGGTTGTTCAGATTCTAGTCGAATACCTCATCGTACACACGCACCTAATAGTTAACAATTGTATTTTGAGATTTACACAACTATAGCAGTCAACTGTTACCTAATATCCACATTTCTCTATTACTCTACTGACATTTTTCATCTGGGCAAAAAGACGTTTTCCGGTCACTATTTCTACCCCGCGTAGGCATGGCCCCATGATTGTGTTCTGACAATGACATGTGGGGAGAAATGAAACGACAGACTTTTCCCTAAAATGATGACATGTGGACCGCATTATATTGCCTCCTTTGTGCTAACTGAGATGTATCTATGATGGCAGGAGCTCAAAGATGCTGTCGTTTCAATTTGGGTTATGCCCATTTGGGCAGGTTTGTTTGTCTGTTTATTTTTTCCAGCCTGCCCTGGATTAATTCACTTGACTTCAGGTATTATGTGGATTTACTGACGGGTGATTGGTGGTGGTATATAGCCATTCTAGTTTGAATGTCAGATGCCCACCCTGGGCTTGCGAATGTGAAACCTTGGTCTCCAGCTGATGGGGCTGTTTCAGAAGGTCTTAGGCTCTCTAGGTGGTCGAGCCTTGCTAGAGGAAGTAGGTGAAGAGAGCTCATATTCTAGCCCCGCTGCCAGTTGGCTCTCTGGCTCCTGGTCACATACAAAGACCTTCACTTTCTCCCAGCAGTAATATGCTTCCTCCCTTGTTAAATAAATGGCTTACCAGTCCCACAGGGGCAGATTAGCTGTCATTTCTCCCTTGACTTTCAGTATGGCCATGTAACTTGTTTTGACCAATGGATTTGGGTGGGTGTAAGTGACAAAGCCCCATTTGTGACAGCGAGGGCTCTGAGTGTTCTGGCTGGTCTCACCTGAGAGAGACGAAGACTTAGTGTAAGACTAGCGTCCTGGAATTTGTGCTAGCATTATTGGAGCGAAACTGACCAATAATATTTCCAATCTGTCCTCTATTAGATTATTTATCTCTTAAACATTAAAGAAAAACAAAAAAATCAAATTGAAGGAAAAAACCCCCACATATAATCTCCTGTCCACAGAAACATCAGTGCAGACATTCTGTATTTTTCCTAGCTTTTTTTTTTTTCTTCTATGCAGTGACACCAGTCATTCATTTACCCTTTTATTCAGCAAATAAATTTGGAGCTGCTTACCAAAAGCTAGAGACAGCTAGATACTGTAAAACATCAGGTGCCATGTTGCTCAAGGGAGTTCTATCCGGGGACAAGGTGGTGAAACAGACTCACAGAACATAAAGCAGCTCAGCGTTTATTTACAACCGCTGTAAGTGCTAAGGAGAAACCCAGAGTACTAGGAAAATATTTAATCAGAGGGCGTGATAAAGTCTGGAACCAGGAAGAACTGCCACCAGGAAATAACATGCTGTAACATGCTTTATTTCAAATTAATAAAATAGGCTCTGTCTAATCACGTATGCTGAATTTTATACATTTTGTTATTTCAGCTATACATATGTAATAATACGCTAAAGATGAGCACATTGCTTAGTATGCTGTCTCTGATAAACTTGTAGATACATTTTTATACCATCATCTACATTTTTCTTGGCAGTATCATATTCCACTGAAACGCACATACCATGTTTTTGCCAACCCATCTCCTGGTACTTGACATTTGAATTGCTTTTCATTGCCCATTTCTCCAAGCCAGGAGCAGTCTCGTAAGAATTCTAATATGTTTACTGAAGAGAAATAATTCTGGTGAAAATGAGAAAAACATGTGCTGCGAAGCAAACTTTCTACAGCCTATCCTGACCTATGTGTACCCTAAGGAAGCAGAATGCCTACTTATTTCTGAGATGAAATTTCTCATCACTGCCAGTGAAATTCAGTTAGTCCTTCCTGAAGCTCCTTGGAGACAATTCAGCTTTTCTTCCCCCTTAGATGAAGATTTATTGATGGCACACGGGGGGAACGATACACGAGTGTAGAGCAGACGTAGCCTGAATATCACTTCTGGTGTACGAGATCTAGCTGCACCGTGTCGCTGGGACACCGTGCTGGTGGATGCTGCCCGCCTTCCCTGGTCGATACGGTATCGCGACTTCTGTGGCCTGTTTCCAGAAGCAACGAACGAGTCTCCCAAGATAAACACAGCGCAGCTCACCTGTGCTGCAGGACACTGAAACTGAATGAGAACCCAGTTTGATAACAAGACAGGACCCACATCTGTCTCATCTGGAGCATTCACTGCTGAGGTTTTTTTTGTTTTTAAATTTTAATAGTGATAATGTAAGGTTTTACTTTCAGCAGAATAAACAATGCTTCTGGGGAGGTTCCATGGTTATGTTATGATATCTGGGGTTTGCATTATGGATGACTATGAGGTAAACTGAGAAGTATGTGTTCTCAGTATATTTTTTTTTTTCCCCATGAGCACACACTTTTGGATTGTGAACCCAAGGAAATGAAACAGGGGTGGGGGGAAGGCTTATTTTTTTGCTATGGCTTTCCGAGTATTCAGAGAACGTGACTGTGAGAAGGGTTTGTAATTTGGGACGTCAGCACCTGCGACCACGTTAGTCACGCGTCCATCCAAGTGGCGCTGGTTGGAGCCATCCCTCTTGTTTACTGGTTTACCCTCATGTTTCAAAGTGTTTTCAGTCCAGAATGATAAGAAGACCCAATAACTCCTTATTTTAAGCCAGTGACTGATTCAGTTCAGTAGCATCTATAAGAGTAAAACTTCCAGGGACCAGAGCGATGAGTCACTGGGTAAAGGCATTTGCTGCCAATCCTGATGGCCTGGTTTAATCCCTGGGATCCACATGCTGGAAGGAGAGGACCAATCCTACAGGGTGTCCTCTGGCCTACACACACACACACACACACACACACACACACACACACACACATCATGGCACTGGTAGTTTAGACACAGTGGCTCTGTTTCTGCTTGGACACATTCTAATGAGGTGGATCCACCCGACATCACAAAAAGCTCTAAAACAATAACTGGTGAAAGCATCTCTCAAAAACAATTCCCATGCATTTTCTTTCTGGTTTATACTTCTGAGCGTCATTGGCTTTAATTAGAAATGCAAATTTGTGCAACCAAAGGGCTCGAAAATTGCGTCATTTTTGCTCTACCAGAGAGTATATGGTATCTGTGATGACTCATTTTGATTGACAAGTTGACAGGCTCTGGAATCATCTGGGAGATAAAATCTCTCAGCACAGTCATGAGGGACTGACTGACATGGCCATGCCTGTGAAGGATGCTCTTGATTATGTCATCTGAGATGGGAGGACCCACTCTAAGTGGTGGCGCCCCTCTTTGGGCTTGGGCCCTAGACTGCACAGAAAGGAGAAAGGTAGCCCAACAGGGATATCATCTCCCTCTGCTCCCTCACTATGGATGCTGTGTGAGCAGCTGCATCATGCTCCTGTTCTCATGACCAACCTACTGCGATGAGCTGTATCTTGGAATTTTTGCCAAAACAAAACAAGCCCTTTCTCCCTTAAGTTACTCTTGTCAGGGCCATTTTATCACATCAGTGGAAAGAGCAACTCATCCGATATCTAAATAAAGTGAAAGTGATCCTTTGTCAGCTGTCAAGGGGACCCAAATGTTGTCATCAGTTGGATTGCTTGCTTCATCCCTGTCCCCAAAATCCCATTTATCAGTGTGCTCTGTCACAGCTCTGCTATTCCAGTTGGCAAACATGGGTGTTGGAAGACCAAGAGAGGAGAGAGAGGAGCCTAGGGAAGGGAATGAGGGGAAACAGAAAGGGGAGATGTGTTCTGTTCACCCTGAAAGTTCACTGTGTATTAGCATCGCACAGGGCTGGACCACATGGGATACTGGGCCCCTCCATTGGGGTCTGAGAAGGGTTCTACTATGGCTTGAATCTAGAATGTGTTGCAGAGGCCCAGATTGGCACTACTGGGAGGTGGTGACACTTTTAAGAGGTGTGTGTTGCAGAGGCCCGGATTGGCACTACTGGGAGGTGGTGACACTTTTAAGAGGTGGCACTCACTGGTGGAGGTCTTAGGTAATTGGAGCCTTGCCTTGAGGTAGGTTGTGGGTCGGCAGCTGCATCCTCTCTCCTTTCTCCTCTTTTCCATACCTTAACTGCAAGGTAAAGAGCTTCTCTACCACCACAAGGCTCCTCTACCACCACGAGGCTTCTCTACCAACATGAAGCTTCTCTATGACCATGAAGCTTCTCCACCACCATATCACTCTGATGTCCCATCTCATGGAAGGCCTAAAGCATCAGGGCTGTTCTAGTTTGGATGTAAAATGTTCCCACAGGCAAGCTCAGGACCTTTAGAGGGGAGGGCTCACCTGGAGGAAGCAAGTGGATGGGAGGCAGGCTGTGAGAGTCAGCCTGTTTCATGCACAGCTGAGCTCTTCCTCTCCCTCTCCCTCTCCTTCTCCCTTTTCCCTCTCCCTCCCTCCCCCTCCCTCCTCTCCGCCTCCCTCCTCCTTCCTTCCCACCCCCCTCTGCTTTTGGGCCAGCAGTGTGAAGTAATGGCTGCTTTACACCAGCTGCTGCCCTTCCATTCCTTCGTTATCATTAAGGACTACAATCCCCACACCTGGTCCAGAACGAACCCTTACACCCTTTAGAAAAATTGAACTAGTAACTAATGCAGGGTACAGAATGATGGAAATCGCAAAGCCCAATGACTATTTTCTCCTTTAAAATTACCTCAGGCATTTTGTTATAGTAACAGAACACTGCTGACATAGGATCCAAGAATTCTTATTCCTAACTAGCCTCCAGGACTATACAAAGTCTCCAGGAGATACAAAGGCTGGTGGTCCAGGACCACAATTGAAAAGAAAACTGTTCTTTCTTCATTTTTGCTCAAAAAGCCTTCTTCTCTGTAGAGATCACTGCTCTAAACTGAGTGCTTGACATTAATCACTGCTGAACACTGGATTAGCTTTAGGGGCTTTGAAGAATCTGCTGCCCAGGTGATACCCTAAGTCAGCTGACTTGAACCTTTGAAGATAGAACTCAGGTTGTAGTATCTTTGAAAGGTCCCAGGGCATTTCCATTGTAACAGTCAAGGCTGAAAGGCACCCCGTGGATCTCTTCCAAATTGTGTTGCACAGACTGGTGACCACAGTGTCACTTGGGAGCATGTTAGACATACATAAGCTTGGCCTCAGCCATGACTCTTCACCAGTCTCAGTATCAGTAGGCAAGTTGCCCATGCTTAGATGTACATAGGAGGCTTTGCAGAGGCACCCAGCACTGAGCAGCAGGACCAGCTAAGAGCATTTGTGATGGGAAATACAGAAAGCAGAAACTCCTCGCTATTGCTGCTGTTGCTGTCCTCCTGGAGGGAGAACATGCCCTATCTAGACAATAGAAAACAGCAGCGACTGAACCCTCTGATCAGCACTGATATTTAATACATCCAAAAGTCAAGTTGTGAAGAACTAGGTTAAACCTTTTTAATCTCCACACGGACATATCCAATAGAGTTGACTTTATACTGCGCATGTTTAAAACACCAAGCGTTGTAATAGCTGTTCCTCGCCTGCACAATAGCAGTTACAGAGTTCACTCACAGAGGGTTGAACAGGCCATCCTGGCTGGGACCCTTTGTTGAGTTGTGTCGTGGTCAGCAGCCTAACTGGCGTACCTCATTCCTGCTTTTCAGATTAGAACTTAAAGTATGATCCAGAATGCCAGATATGACATTCTGATCTAACCAGAGAAAGGAGGGGAGCAGCTGATGTGTTGGGGAAGTATGGAGAAAGGCATGGGGCACAGCATAGTGTCATTAGACCTAAGGCTCACCGGCTGTGTCCTTAACAAGTAACCCAACCTCTGTGTAACTTGTATTCCACATATATAACAGGGAGTTGAAGATAGCAGCCCCTACCTCTCAGGACTGTTGAGAGGATACAGTGAGTTATTTTTTGTCAGTCTTTTGAGGGCAGCCTATCAGATTGTTGTTATAACTGCTAAATACACAAACAAAAACATCTGAACATATATATTCCTTTGCGTAGTTCAACCCTGGGAAAAACCCGGAAGACATTATCTCAGGCACTGTTGCTAGGGCTGAGTCAGTTTGGTGATATTTCCCTGAGTGGATAGGATGCAGTTTGCACAGCCAGGAAACAAGAAGTCACATATCATTTAAAACAGCGATAACAGGGATATACACTAATGATGAGGAATCGTTGCAAGAGAGAGTCAGAACTGTCCCATAAGCATCTTAGAAACCTCTCCCCACACCCGAAGAGTTGGAAGAAGGCTCGTAGACCATCCACACGGAATCAGATGCACAGAACACAATTAGGAATATTTTAGGGAATGTTATTAACTGAAAAAAAAAAAAGAAACCTTTTCTGCCTTGTTAAGTAGGAAGAGATGTCACCAGCAGCTGTATTCAGAGGGCTTCCTTGGTCACAAGATTTTCTCTCTTGGGGTGTGTGGGTCTACTCAGCCATACAACCCAAGCACGCTAAACAGTCACATAAAACCATAACCCGTGTTGCTTTCCCCACACCCAGAGAGTCCACGAAACCACTGTGAACCATTCCCAAGGATCATATTATATCACCCGAATCACACATTCAAAGTAAAACCAGTATGACAATAGCCTTTTCAATACTTATGACATCTCTTGGGCTGGAGAGATGGCTCAGCAGCTAAGTGCACCACCTGCTCTTCTAGAGGTTCCGAGTTCAAGTCTCTGCATCTGGTAGCATCTATAATGGGATCTGATGCCCTCTTCTGGTATGGAGGTGCACATACAAATAGAGTGTACATATAAAACAAACAAACAAACAAACAACAACCACACCAAGACCAAAAAAACCTCATAGGCTGAAGTTTTAGACTGGGCAGTGGTGGCACACATCTTTAGTCCCAGGAACTGAGAGGCAGAGCAGGGGGATCTCTGTGAGTTCGAGACCTGGTCTACAGAGTGAGTTCCAGGACAGCCAGAGTTATAGCAGAGAAACCCTGTCTCAAAAAACAGACAGACAAAAACAAATGTCTCTCCCTCCTGACTTCAGTTGTCTTTCTAGTTTTCTAGTTAGTCTTCCTCTCCTGATCTCCAGCAACAGGCCACGTAGGGGTGCTACAGGTTAGTTAGAGCCCTCGTGTTGATACTTTTATGGTCCCCTGGACATTCTTCACTCAGCCACGTGGTTCTTTCCCCACCTCTACAGTCTTTGCTCAAAATCATCTTCTCAGATCCTATGCTGACCACTTTACTTAAAATGACAACCTCCTGTTGTTTTCTTAACCCTCCTTGGCCCACTTTCTCTTCTATTCCCTTTAGCAATTTTCATCTTTGGATATGCTAAATTTCTTGTTATCTGTATTCCCTTGGTAGAATGTATGTATCTTCAGATCACGGAAATTTGACATAATTTATTCTTATAGTAGGTTCTCAGTAAATATCTGTAACATGAATAAATTGCTGCTTAACTTGGCTGTTGGTTTTAGTGTTTCAGCATTGGCAGTCCTGCTGGGGCAGGGACTCCTGGCAGTCCTACTTACCAGAAGGATGCATACTTTAACCCTTCATGGGATGGAAATGCCTGGTTTCATGTCTTTTCAAGTCTGTACCTTCCCCTTGCTAGTTTCTCCTTCTAGCTCCCATGGCCTACTTGTTTAGTTAAGTACCTGGTTGTCCTGATGTTATGGGTAGCCAAGCTCCAACTTCCCTGCTGTTTAACCCAATGCAAATTACCTTAATCATCTGTGATTGAACTTGTATGCTATGGCCAGCCCCTGGAACATTGCTAGGTCTCTGTAAATAGGTACAAGTTCATGGCTCTATGGTTACTAATTTCATAAATCATGTAAATGTACATCTCCATCATGGCCTTGAGTGAAAATGACAGGCAATGAGATAAAATATAATCATCAAACCTTACAACCTAGCTGCTTGGGAGGAAGCCATTCTGTAGCCCCAGTCCCTACTTTCTCTTCTTAAGAGAGGCAGAATGCCTATCTTCAGAGCCTTAGGATTTGATTGAGAATGCTGTAGACTCACATTGGAGTGAAGAGTTTGGATGAAGTTCTAGAGATGACTGGGAGAGTCTCCAATCCATGCCATTTCAGAACTGTTAATCATTGTCTTATCTTTCTTTCTGACTCAACATTTACTCTGCTTGTTGTAAAGCACTGAGTTAGAAGGGGAATTAAGGGAAATTTTGTATTGTCAGATATTTTAGACAAAGCAGATAATACATGCTAAGTATGACAGCACATTGCTATGGGAAAATTATTTTCATTATGCATGCATTTTCCATAAGAGAAAGATAATAAATTAAATTTAAACAGCAAAATGGCCATTGGCCTTGAGTTCTTCCAAAGTAGGTCGCCAATTCCTGCCAGGGGAAACTCTAAAGTAAATAGAAATGATGCTACTTTTGAAATCTGTGACTGTGCTAACTACTTTCATCTACATATGTAAACTTACTAGGTCTTCACGGGCATCATGAAAACCAAGTGTTACATTTGTATTATATGTAGTGAATTGATGATTCAGAGGGCTGAAATAACTGCCCAAACTCATACAGTTGGTGGTAGAGTTGGGTTTTAGGTCTAGGCTGAGATTATCTCAAGGCTGGGCTAAGAACCTAGATCATACCCCATGTCTCCCCTCTGAGTTCATGGGCCTCTGCCATTGGGAGAATGATTCAGATGCAGAGAGGGTATATACACACATTATGTACTTTGGTGCATGACAGAAGCTTAGAGTATGCTAGTTTCTCACATTCTACTTTTCATGTTATTTCCCTTTTGTGTGTTCACATGTGTGTGCTTGTGTTGCATGAGTGTATATATCCATGTGTGTGTAACTGTGTTTATGTAGATGTACATGCATGTGCAGCGTAGAGGCCAGAGGTTGACATGAGATTTCTTCCTCTATTGTTCTCCATCATATTTTTTGAGACAGGGTCTCTCCCTGAACCTGTAGATCACTGATTAGGATGGACTGGCTACAAACCCACAGAATCAGTCTCTGTCTAGCCAACTCTGTAATTAAACATGCGCACTTCCATGGCCAAGTCTTCATGTGGGTGCTGTTATCTGAGCTCAGTTCGTCATGCTTGCCCAGCACTTTGTCAGCTAAGCCGGCGCCTCCTTGACACATGAGGTCATAAGGGGTCACTCACAAAGCATAATCCAAGAATACAGTATAATCATGGTAATTTGAGTGTTTATTCACCACCACTATTTTCCAGGTATTGCATAGTGTTAGATCTGGTCAGGGCTTTCTGATAAACTCACAGTGGGCAAAAGTCCATTTTTATAGTTGAATTTCCATTTAGAAATCGTTGCCCTCATTTGGGATTGACATTATTGAATGCACACTCAAGCATATGGCCTCCACTCCTTGTCTCCTCCCTCTTTGCAGATCTGTGAGTGATACTCTTTGTAATGGGCTCCCCCCCTTTTTTTTTTTGGTGCAATAATAAAATATTTCTGAGAAGGATTTGGAGTCAGATTTTCTTTATGTAGTGGTATCTCTTACTGTTTACTTTAGAAATAGTTTCTAGGGTAAGAAAGAACAGTGCCCTAGAAGAATTGTCCCCAAGAGCCCTTGAACAAGGATGATGGTTTGCACCACTGCTTTCTGGAAAGCAAACGGGATTTTGACATGAACTCGGAAAGGGGTCAGACCACATTGACATATATTTTCTGTTTCTAATCTTACTTTCACTACCATTGTGGACTGCGTTCCACAACCCTCTAACCTAAGGTCCAGTTATTCTACAGTTTTTTGTCAACTCACAGAATAGTCTTAGCACAGCACGGCTCTTGCTGAGGCTGGGGCACCAGTGGGTGGCCAGACCTCAATCTCTGGGCAGCAACATCCAGACTTCAGCTCTGCTCTGAAAAGGCATTATGACATCACCACAGGCCAATCAAATCGGTTCTCTAGGATAGCTATTCCTAGGTGATTTCATCTATGATATTAGCTAGTAGACTGAAAAACTTACAACGTTAATTAAGTACAAATATTTCATCATGTTTCTTTGGTTTTTATTTTGTCATTTTAATTTGTTTACCAGGTACAAGGGGAAGCTGATGAAGGGAGATTTAGCTTTTTCTGTTTTTCTTTCTTTCTTTTCTTTTCTTTTTTTTTTGTAGTTAAGCAGAGCACAAATTAAGAAGAACATTTCTTAGTAACTGAAGCCCACCATTCACTTAATGAAACTTTCTAGAAGCTACTCATCTCATTCGCTTCTAACCAATACACCAGCAAGTCTTATCCTCACTAGCCCCCAAACATTTCCTGAACCCAACTGTTTTCATTACATCTCCAGTGTAAACACTCAACCAAAGCATAGCTGCCCCTTGCCTACACTGATGCAATAGCCCCTCACTGGTTTCCATCCCCTTCTGGCTTCTCTAATGCCACACGGCAGCCAGGGCAGGCTTCCAGAAGAATGGCTTGCACCATCTCACTTTCCGGCTTAAAGCTCAATGCTTCTCCTCTCTGGCCAGAAAAGTCTTGCAATAATGTCTGGTCTCTCACAGCCTTATTCTCTGCATTCTGAGACCAAAGACTTCGATGGTCTCTCTGTCTAGAATGCTCTTCTCCCAGGTCTCCTAGGTCCCTTCAAAGCTGCCTCTTTTTACCATCCGAGTTGACCTCAAGCATCTCCTTCTTCAAGAGGAGGAAAAGTACTCTTCGTGCCAACTCGCATACTTTCGCCTCTGAAGTTATGGCGACGTCCGTGCTGTCCTGTTATCTGTGTTTTGTGCACAGGAGGTGCTGCAACAGTAGGGAATATATTCAGAGGTCCCAAATGGTAGGTGCTTTTTGCTGGGAAATGTTTCCAGTATGCTATGCAATAGGCATTTGAAAATGGCGCATCACACTCACGTGGATACAATAAAAAAAAGCACACCATATGCTAGTTGGTTCTATTAGTATTTTAAAATGCTTTCTACACAAAACTCATCTTTTTAATTTCTAGCACAGGGACGGACCATTTCTACTGCTCTGCCTTTGGCACACTTTTGAGAAAACAAAACTGAGACAACACCTTTCCTACTGACATTGGGGGTAAAAGAAAGAATCATCAGACCTAAAACCATACAGTACTCAGGGGAAGAGAGCCACGAACTAGGGTCACTAAATATCAACATACCACTTTGGGTATCTAAGCAACTCAGGGTGAGAATTTGCAGAGCATTTTGGAAGAAGCATCTCTATTAGGTAGAATAGATGAAGCCATCCTGCAGTAACAAGCAATCCAAAATCAAAGTGTAGAACCCAGTAAGCAGCTTCTCAAAATTTCCATAGCTATGGTACAGTTCAGTGTGAAAAGACAAGAAACTCGTGTTCCACGTAGTAAGACATTCCTTTACCCCAGCACTCAGTGGGCAGAGGTGAGCAGGTCTCTGTCAGTTTGAGGCCAACCTGATCTAGGTATTGAGTTTGGATCCAACCAGGGCTACATTGTGACACTCTGTCTAATAAAGAACTAGAGAAATGAAAATAAGAAAAAGAAACTTCTGTTTAGTGTAGTTACTCTGGGGTCCGGACTCCACTACAACCTACAAGTCTATAGTCACTGAGGCGGAAAAAGGAGACTAGAGTAAAAAATGCACTAGCCTTTAAAGTTTCTATGCTAGCCTTCGAAGCTGGCAAATGAGACCCAACATCATCCTTTAATGATCCAAGAAAGTGACATGGTCACCTATTGAGGAGACTGAGGGGAGTATACATCGTACCACGAAACCGGAGGGAGATCTGGAACTATCTAATGATGGTCACACCAACCTAGTATAACACTGAATAAATGTTATGCTTAGGGACTTTCAATACACACCCTACCAACCACAGATGAAACGCAGGACCATAGACGATCGATAGAACTGGGCACAAGAGAAGAAAAATATAGATTAAGACTATCCATATGACCAGCCCTGGAGAACTGGCATTTTATGAGTGAACAACTTCTAAAAAATAGGTTTAAAAAAAGTTGTATTTTAGTCCGTGAGTATATATGTATGTCTCTGTGAGCACACGCCGCGGTGTATGGGTGTGGCCTCTGTGAGCACACACCATGGTGTATGGGTGTGGCCTCTGTGAGCACAAGCCACGGTGTATGGGTGTGGCCTCTGTGAGCACAAGCCACTGTGTATGGGTGTGGCTGGACAGGGGCATTGTGTCCCCAGGAGCTGGAGTTGCAGGCGGTTATGATTTATCCAATGTGAGTGCAGGGAATTGAGCTCTCGTGTTCTGGAAGGGCAGGAAGTACTTTTAACCATGTCTTTATCACCCTGAAAAATAGTTTTCACACGATTCTCTGTAGAGCTCAATTCTCTGCTGAAACACAACCCGGACACAGGCTGCTCATGGCACCTGTGTTAGTGTTTCCATGAGTGTTCAATTAATGCTTCCGGAGTGACCGTGGCTTTTGCATGACAGTGTCAAAGTCACCTAGGGAGACGTGTAGACGGTCCTCTCTCTATTGCGTAGATGCCGTTAACTTCTGTTCTGTTTTCAGTGTAAATTTGTTTTCATACAGTATATTTTGATCATATCCTCTCCCTTCCCTGAGGTCGTCCCAGATCCTCTCCCATCTCCCTATCCTCCATGTCATGTTCTTTCTCTCTTAAAAGAGAAAGAGAAATGCAAAACAACAACAAGAAGCACACACACACACACACACACACACACACACATAAAAGCAAAACACACGGAATTCATTTTGCGTTGGCCAACTACATCTGAGCCTGCCCTGGAGCTCCTGTTTTATCAGCTTCGCCCATATTATCTGTGGCTATAGGCCGTCGCTCTCGCTTTCTGAATTGCTTTCAAATCTACTGTTTTCTCTTCCTGGAGTTCTCAAATGTTTTAAACTCTATTTTCTATTAACCTGCCCAAGCTACCTCTACACCCTATCTATATTAGATTACAAAAAAAAAAAAGGCATAGAAGCAATAGATGAGAGATAAAAGACAAAAAGATGGGAGAAGGTTTATTTTGAGTGCTCAGTTCACAGTTAAAGAGGCTGTAAATCCCATGAATGTCACCCACACACTGGAGACCCAGGGAAGCTGGTAGATGGCTTCAACCTGAAAGCTTTAGAATCCGGGGAGCTGATAATGTAACTGTCATCTCAGGTGCCTGCTGCTGCAGATCCTGTAGTCCAAAGGCGTTAGAAACTGAGGTTCTAATGTCTATATGTAGAAGAAGGGTATCTTCCCCATAGGGGGGAAGGGAGAGAGAGAGAGAGAGAGAGAGAGAGAGAAGCAGCTTCACTCTACTACTGCCTTTTTCTGTCCAGGCCTTCAGGGATATGCCAGTCTCCTAGAGAAACACAGTTACAGACACACAAACGAAAAAATTGTTTCACAAGAGTGCGTGTCTGTACGTGTGTGTATGTGTGCGTGTATCTGTGTGTATGTGTGTGCACAGACATGCATGCACTCGTATGGAGGGTTGAGGACAATCTCACTTGTGGCTTTAAGGTCCTGCTTACCTTGGTTTTTTTGACATGCCATTTCTCATGACTTGCACTTTATCCAGTAGACTAGGCTGGCAGAGCTGTGACGCCTAGGGAGCTTTCTGTTTCTACCTCTCAGAACTGGGATTTCACAAATGTGATACACATTAATGGTTTCTCTCCCCACCCCTCTTTTCTTAACGTGGTTTCCAGGAATCAAATTTAGATCCTTGAACTTGGAACAAAAGGCAGACACGTCACTGACTGAACCATCTCTCCAGACCCAACAGGAAGACTTCTCTATATCCAGTCACAATGGAATGTAGAATTAACAGTCACCACCTTAGTTATAACAACAGGCTTCTAGCATCTCCTCATGTGGACTTTTAAAAATCTTTTTTGTTTGTTTTTTTGTTTGTTTTTCAGGACAGGATTTCTCTACATAGCCCTGGAAGTTCTGGAACTTACTCTGTAGACCAGGCTGGTTTTGAACTCACAGAGATCCACCTGCCTCTGCCTCCTGAGTGCTGGGATTAAAGCCGTGCACCACCTCTGCCCAGCCCTCATGCGGACTCTTAAGACCTTTACACCAGGCGATTGATTGTAGCTAGAGTGCTTTTAAAGATTATCTCGTGAGATCTTCACTTCACAGTTTCAGAAACTCTCTATGGAAGAGCAAATTTTATTAACCTGGTCTGCAAGAACCTCATTGGCTAGTAAGGAAGCTCAGCGGCATCACCTTGAATGTTGTTCCCTCCCCCTCTGCATCACACACAGGCCTCTGCACCCTGCAGCAGCTGCTCCTCTTCCCGTCGGCTTTATGATGTACACATGGCTACCGAGAACTACTTCTACTGAAAAATGTAACTGTGAAGACAGCCGGCAGACCCTCTGCTCCTCCCACTCATGAAGTACAAAGAAGTTTTTAGCTTTCGCCTTTCTTCCCAAAGTCTCCTCTTCCTCCTCCTCTTCCTCCTCCTCCTCCTCTCCTCCATCTCCTCTTCCTCCTCCTCCTCCTCTCCTCCATCTCCTCTTCCTCCTCCTCTTCCTCCTCCTCCTCCTCTCCTCCATCTCCTCTTCCTCCTCCTCTTCCTCCTCCTCCTCCTCTCCTCCATCTCCTCTTCCTCCTCCTCCTCCTCTCTCCATTCTCTTCCTCCTCCTCCTCCTCTCCCTCCAGCTCCTCCGCCACCACCGTCTCCTTCTCTTCCTCCTCCACCTCCTTCTCATCTTCTTCCTCAACTACCAACACCATTGCCTTCTCTTCTCTCTCTTTCCCCTCTCTCCTTTTCTGTATGCTACTGTGCGCATGCCTGGCGGCCACCGAGCCCAGCAGAGGGCATTGGGTTTTTATTGGCTGGAGTTACAGACAGCTGTAAGCCCGTGTAAGTTTGGGGGATCAAAGCTTCGTCCTCTTCAAGAGCAGCAATTGCTCTTAACCGCTGAGTCGTCTCTCCAGCTCCGTGTTTTGCTTTTACAGAGGATGTCTTCACAGTATTCATTTTGTCCTTCAGGGTGAGTGAATATCAACTTTAGAACAAAATAAAACAGGACAAACTGGCAAAAAATTCACATTTTGTTTTGTTTCAGGATTGCCAGTTTGACTGTCTAGTCTGCACCGCTGGTTGGAGGAAGACATCAACTCAGTTATTATCCAGAAAGTCCTGGATTTAAGGAAATGTAGAGTTGTAATCATTGGAGGAGAGGCATCACTGAATAAAATAAGCCCAGAATAGCAAGACCAGTTGGGGGAGAAGCAGCTAAAGACTGAAAAACAAAATCCATAGAACATAACTACAAAACAGAATTAGCAAAGATGGTGACTGTTTTCCAGCATTCAAATTCCTACCTATATTTTAGATTAAGAGAATTTTGTAAAGATGTCCACTCATGCCCTGAGGGTTTTGAAGGTTTTAAAGTAACAATGAAAAGATTTTAAATAAAGTCATATATTCCAATATGCTGTTCTTCTTACTGATGTTTTGTGACGGTTGAACAAAGTGATCATTCAGCTACCTTGCTTCATATCAACACTATTTTTGTGTTATTATATTTCTCAGGCTTAAATACGAGAAATGAAACCAAGATTCTGTTAAAAAGATCCCCCCTTTTTAAAGGAACTTCCAGGGGTTTTAATATCACCGAGCTGACAGGAAAGCAGGAGACAGGGTTGGATAACTGCATTTTAGCACCTGTTTCGTGGTTATGAACTCTATGGAGATCTTAAGAAGGGTGCAACTTCTCTCCCGGGGGTGGGTGGTGGGACTCACCAGGTATTTGAACACAGTTTTGAGGGTTTTCAGAATTCGAGTGGAGGAACACCCATCCCAGAATCCTTGCTTTGCAGAACTGATTCATTCCCCAGGTGATGGCGGGAGATGGCTCTTTCTCTGGGTTATGTTTTCAGCCATGGTTTTCTGCTCTTTTGGGCAATATCCCACCAGAAAGAAGGGTTGAATAAGCAAATCATGCTATATTAAATAGCAAACAGCCCATGGACTTAAAAGGAACTAGAGCCAACAGCCACACCTTTGTGCGTGTTTTTATTTGGCTTTTATGGAAGTCTTTTGGGTGTGGGAGTCTAGTGTTTGCTACTGTTAGAGGTTTTCATCCTTTGAACTTTGGTGTCTGTACAGCAGCTGTAAGACAGGCGACGGCACAGATAGGGACTTAGTCCTCCACGCAAGCCATGTTTCCTGCGTGTCTTACCACAGCATTTCAGATGTTTCAGAGGGCGGGTCAATGGGAAGGTGAGCAAGAAAAACCTTGTGGACTTCAGTCTCCAAAACACTGGTAGAAACCCCCTATTAACAGTCAGTGCTCAGAAAGCATCTGAACAGGATGTGCTCTGGAAGATTTATTTCCTCTTTGGAAAAAATATTTCAATTCTTCTGCTACTACTTTTGAGAAGCTGAAGGTATTCAGTGAACAACTTAAACAGTTTTACTAGCGAATTTTATAGAGCGCGCTCGGACAGCACAAGGAACGCAACGAATCATCACGTGTTCTTTTCCCGTTTATAAGGATTCAGCCACCAGCCCTCTAATGTTGCCTTTTTAAAAACGTTGCAAATAAGAGGAGAATGAGTCAGATGTTCAGAACACAGATGTTTAGTTCCCTTTCCTTCTTCTTGCGTGCCCTTAAAGAACTGTACCTTTAAAAAGTACTTTCATCAGACGATGAGCAGGAAGGTGGAAAAAATAAATTTCAGCTAATAATCGCCTTTACAGTTGGTTAAAAAGATGCATTCAGTTGGGCGGTGGTGGTGGCACGCCAGCACTCGGAAGGTAGAGGCAGAGGCCGGAGGATCTCTGTGAATTCAAGGCCAGCCTAGTCCACAGGGTGAGTTTCAGGACATCCAGAGTTACAACAGAGAAACCCTGTCTCAACAATAAAATAAATCTAAAAAAAGTTTTAAAAATGTAATGGAAACAAATTGAAAAGTATATGGCCCCTCATTTCAACCCACCGTATAACCGCCTTCACCATCATCGTCAACACTGTTAGCCGTCACCCTGGGCTAGGAACTGTGGTAGAGTCTACCTCCCCGTTATTTTAGCGAACTTGGTCTTCCCTGTGAGGTGGAGTTTTGCACATGCTAATTCCATGCTAGGGATATCCCTTTATGTTAACATTCGCCTGTCCTTCAGAGAGCACCTCAGATCTCACCTCACTCACAAAGACCCCCACAAACTGTGTCCTTCTCTGTCACCATACCTTCCTCCATTACTAAACTGCAATCTGGGGAAAGCAGAGACCATGTGGCTTTTCGCTCACTAGAGAGTGTAGCATACGTCACACTGCTTAGCGTGTTGGATTTCTTTAATACAGTTGGGCCACACAGCAACAAGTGTCAGATTCCATTCCCGTACTTTTTTGCTACCAGACTTTTAACTCTGCTATTCCCTATTCACTCCTCTTTCAGCTCCTCCTCTGCTTCTTTTACTTTTTCCTCTTCATTACAAAAGCTTGTGTAATGCTTGAATGGCTTCCCGTGTAGACCGTGGGTTTGAATCCAGATGGTCCTATGGAAAACCCTGATTATTACAGTTTTGACTTCATCCCCACTTCAGTCCACGGATGGAGCTGTGTCGTACCAGATACGGTGTGGTGCCGCTAGCATTAGCCAGGGATCCTTCCAATGGAAGGGAGGCTCTAAGACAAGCAATGCTGACCAGAGAAGGAGCACATCTCACACATGTGAAGTGGGTGACATACATAGTGTGCTAAGGTCGTGATGATAGAAGGAAGATCACGGAAAGGGGAAGTCTCAAGCAGTGAGGGAAATTGTGGAGCTGCTTGAATAGTCTTAGTTCATGGTATAAGAAACCTTGGGCGTGTAGCCCCACAAATTGGGACAACTTGAAGGTGGTGGCTAAGAGACGAATAATATCTGGAAGAGTTCTGGAGCAGATGTCATATACTAGTCACATACAGATGTTATATACAGATGTGTACTGTGGTAGGAGCTCCTTGCATGTCAGGCTATGCGGCAAACACAGCCATTGCTTAAATAGATGGCAGATTGAGAATAAAATATGGATTTGCTACATGCTTGCTTCCGTTTTCTTCCTGACAAGTCACTTCATGGGTAGGGTGTATTGAGTACATTGACATCTTTTTATTAGACGGCAGTTCAACAAGTCAGCTGACAAGGAAGATTGTAAGTAGGATCAAAAGCTGTCTTAAATTTATTAAAACTATCATGAAATGAAAAACCAGATCAACAAGGCCAATATGTGGGAAATAAAGGAGAATATTTTTTATATATTTGTGTGCATGTTGCAAAATAGAGAAAAATCAACATATCCTAGAAAATGTTGCTGTAATTGCAGGTTTAATTTTACCGGTGGTTATATTTCTCATAGTTTCCTGTGTTGGAGTTTATGGCTTGGAAATGAATGACCACAGAATTAGCAATTATCCTGTAATTTTAAAAGTGTGGTTAAATTTGTTTCTGTTAGCCTTATGTTTTCCACTTGCATAAAACTTACTACACCAGATATTTGGGGAAAATGTATCAATCTTAAGTTCCTTAGTGTTAGAGGGCAGTGAACTCATTGATTTATTAACTTTCATATCCTTGTAGAAAGGGGGTGATTAATAATTTGTATCTCTGAAGAGCTATGTTAATTAAACCCCAATCTCTTATAATTGAGATTTGGGAGGATATGTTAATGTTTTCAAATATTAATTTTGCACAATCAGTTGGTTAAGATTATTCTGGCCACCCTACTTATTATGGTCCATGGTGCCTTAGAATAAAAAGACAGAATTTCCCAAGAATTATTATTATATTATTACCAGCAGTAAGGGCCCATTCTTGCCTTGTTATATATTTCTCTTGATTCTAATTTCTCAGGCCAGGAACACTGCAGTCATTTCATTGTACTTTGTCACTATTGGTTTCAGAATAGATGGCCAAAGGGAATTTAAGGGGGATGAATACATCTGCATGTGTTGAAGTTCAAGAGAGAGGCAGGTAAGGCGATCTGGATTCGATATCATAGGAAATGTTCATTAGGCCATTATGGTGGTAAAGGTAGAGATATGCAACTTAGGAGGAGCAGGAAAATATGAATGTCATACTTGTTTCCAAGTTATAGTTCTTGTCTGGAATGCATTGATGCTGATCTGGACTACTTCGATGATGGCAGGATAGGTTTGGTAATGGATGGAAGTGGTCGGGTCCAGGTATGTGTGTCTTCTTCCTGTCTGCTTAGACTAACAAGGCTTTGGAAAGGTCAAATGGGTCTCTATTCTGTTGCACTTAAGAGACAAAGAGCTTGAATCATAAGGAGACTAAGTATAGATGCTCACCTACTTCAGCCGTAAGGAAGGTAGAGACATTCTAGTTTCTTCTATCAAGCATGAAGACCCAGCTCCTAAAGGGTTCACTTGAACATTGCAATGTTGTTCTGCTCAGCATGACAAAATACACCCATTCCTTGGGCAATGGGGTAGTAGTGAAGAAGATTCATTTCCCCCCTGATTCTCAGTATAATGTATAGAGATTAAAATATGTGTATGATACAGAAAAATGTAAAGAAAATGAGAAGTACTTGGAATGAAATAATTATAATATCAACATTTTAGAATTCTTTCCCCCTAAATAAAGTGATGAATAAGTACTTAAAAATAAGATCATCATGTATGCATTTCTTATTTCTTATAGTTTTCCTCTTAATGTATACTGTAACATATCCTCAAAGAATTCTTAAATGATTCACAGAATAGATATAGCATATCTATATTCAACATCTATATTTAATATATAATCTGTAAATAATAGATATAAATATGTCTATATTTATCAAACATATAACAGAAGTGTTATGTAACTGTGCATAGTGTCCATAGCTTTAGAATTTAAATTTACGCCATGACAAATCTTGTCAATCCATCTTTGTGCACCTTCCTGAATATTTCTGATGGTTCCTTTTTCTATTGCAATCACATTTTAAGATCCCTGATCAGACAAAATCGCTCTTTAAAAATCTTTGAGGACTGTCATTTAAAATAGCACAACCACGTGTGCATGCATAGCAACAGTAGGAAAGCTCAGTGAGGAAAGCTCTGGCTTATCTCAAAAGCTTCTGTGGCAGAGTGTTCTTTACTTTTAGCCTTCCCTGTGGTCACTCGTGAATTGTGAGCCGACAAGCTGGAGAAAGACATTTCACTTGAAAAAAAAAAAAATCACCCTGGGCGAGGTCACCCCGGAGACAGGTGGATTTTCCCCAGAGAGCTGTGCATTTGCCATGTAGTGAGAATAATGAAGTGAAGTCCAATTTGATAAAAGCTCTCATTCCTTACTTCTCTCTCTCTCTGGCCTTAGGGGAAGAAAGGAGGAAGCCAATTTTCAGACCTGATTGACTGAGATTTCCTCCAGGCTGCTATTACACTCATTTGTCCTCATTCCTGCACCAGTGGGGCCCTTTATTTTCAACTTCCTGTTCCTGTCTGTCACTCAGGATGGAAACAAAAATCTCAGATTTGTCCTTGCATCTCAACAAAGGCAGCACAGCTCTGGAGAGAAGTCAGAAGTCTTTCAAATTGCCAGTTGTTAAATACCACCACTGAACAAGCTATAAAACCAGAAGAAACTGTGGTGTTTCAATATCCATTAAGCCTTGATCAAATTCAGTGGAGAGAACCTGTCTCATGTGTTGGCCTCCCGAGCCGACCTGGCTGTGGCTGGGCTAGAATAGCGACCTGGTGGCCCAGAATAGCTGCATATAGGAGAAACCAAGGAGCAGAAACTGTAAAGCATTAACACAAAGAATTCTCCAAGCTGGGCTTTGTCCATCCACACTCTGTTGAAATGAGATTAGTACCTAAGGCCCATTAGGATAAAATCCAAGATGGCAGAGATGTTGGTAAAATGTCCAATATTGGCTCTTCCAGCTACTCTTCCTGTTTTTTCCTGATGTGCTTGCTGAGGTTTTTGAAACATATTCATGATTTACTGTTTTTTTTCTCCCTCCAAAATTTGACAGGCAGCTAGGCGGTTGTGGCACATGCCTTTAATCCCAGCACTCGAGAGGTAGAGGCAGGCGGGTCTCTGTGAGGCCAGCCTGGTCTACAGAGTGAGTTCCAAGACAGCCAGAGTTACAACAGAGAAACCCTATCTTGAACATCCCTCCCTCAAAAAAAAAAAAAAAGAATTTGATAGGCTTGTTACTTTCATGGTTAGCAGAAGCCAGGTTTCAGTGAGCTTGGCAAGTCAGGAGAGGGTGACATACCTGGCTCACTCTGAAATTTCACCAGGGTTAATAGGCTTTTTTTTTTCCTTGGGAAGAGGGTCACTCTCACAATTTGGAGTAGTTTAATGGAGTATTTAATGGTAGTGTAATGGAGAATATGAATTGGGGGTAGAGTAGGTAAAGGTTTATTTCAAGTTCTTGGTCATGGTACTTAAAAAAATGATACTCTTATGTAATGTAAGGGTTTTCTGTGTACAAAGGAAAGATTTAATTTCACTTAACTTCCAGGTCAGAATACACTGTTGTAGGAAGTCAGGGCAGGAATGTGAGGCTCTGGCTCATGCCAAGCTACCTTATGTATCCCAGGACTGTCTGCCTAGGGAATGGTGCTACCCACAGTGAGCTATGCCCTCCTGTATCAATTAATGTGAGTGAAAGGCAAGATTACAAAGAAGCCAAGACTGCATAAAACAATGACCCAAATTGATTGGATGATATATATTTTTTTCTTCTTCTTTAAGCTCTCTATTTCTGGGTGTCCTTGGACTTTAATTCACATGTCTGGATTGGTAGAACAACTCATTTTAGAGTTTATTTTTTACTACTGCTGTTTTTTTTTTTTTTGTTTTTTTGTCTTTTCAACTCAGAGCCTATGTGAGTTATTCAGTGTCACTATTTGAGCTGTTCCATAATGCTGACAACATGTACTTTCCATCAGCTTATAAATAATGTCTTGAAGTGTGCATTACTTTGTAGGTAATAGAACCGGACATTGAAAAACTCCCCTATCCGTTTCACTGGAGTTGCACTGAGCTCAACAAGAAATGGGATATGCAAATTATAAACTAAGGAGCGATCTCACTTACTAAACATACAAATGTTGAAATTCCAGGCTGGCTACAAGTGTTCTGGGAAGACAAATTCTGGAAAAAAAAAAAAAACAAAACAGCCAGAAGTCCAACATGCTGAAATGACATACAGCTGGTGTGGGATGTCTTCTGCCCAGGTTGGGGGGTTCACCTGTGCCCAGTTAGGAGGTTCACCGAGCTGCACCTCTTGGAGATAGATGATGCCAGATTGAAACCTAAATGCAAGAATCCCTAAAGGTTGCCTTTTCTGGTGTGTGGTCACGTTCCAAGACAGTGTGACTTTCCTTATTATTTCATCAAATTCAAAGTTGTAGGAAATTTCTCCATGACCAGGGTGAAATGGAAAGCCTCAGCTGTGAGATGGTGGCTGTCAGCTGTGTAGTATCTTCTATTAAACTTTCTGTCTATGTGAGAACAGTTTGTTTTTCTGGTCCAATACAGCCTGTGGTTAGCTGCAGGTGGTCTAGCTTAGCACGAATGCTACCCTTGGCCAGATGTGCAATGTCTGCTTGAATAACAAGTTGCAGTTTGATGTTCATTTGTATTGATTGTTTCATCGTGAAGTTAATTCTTTGAGACATTGAAATCAGGGTTTGGTGTGAGTTCACTTAGGAGTGTGACTTTTCCCCTATAGACTGGAGATTTTTGAACATTCCTTAGCAGTGGAACCTTGAGCCAGGCATACATTTCTTGGTAACTCCCCCAATACAGAAAACAGATGCATGTGGATGTTAGCACCAGCCCTAAGTGTCTAACTGAAGGTTTGTATCCCAGAACATGGCACGGAGCCTCCTTAGGGGGAGATACACTAACCAAAGTGGAAAATTCCTCTCCACATTTGTACGTGAGCAGAACCTGCTCGCAGTAAGTGGTAGCACATGGAAAGAACCTGGCAGTGCTCAGGGATGTCACAGGACACAAGTCTAGGAACTTATTTTTGTGTTTACTGCAGGGATGTTGTTAAGGATGTGGTTGCCAACATCCCACAGTGTTTCCTTTACTAAGATCTGCTGAAGAAGTGTTTCTCTTCCCTCAGGACTCTGATTAACCACATTTCTCCTGAGCAGCTGCAGAGTTGTGTCCTAAGTTCTATACATCGTAGCCTATCTCTATGTGTCCTAGCGGGAGGGCTTTGCAAACCTTACTCCATTATTCAAATAATTTGAGGAGCTCTTTAAAATGTAAACTTCCAGGAATAACCCCCAGAACGATTTCATCAGGATCTCAGAAAGAGGATCAATATGTCTTAAAGTTATCTGCCTTGTGTCCAAGTGCAGGCAGGGCTAGGACCACTGTGGTGGTGCCTTATTATATCTATTGTGGATATTTCCTTCCCAGCTGCCTAAGTGTTCATTTTTCATGTCTATGTTAGCCTTAAAAAGAATGGAAACAACTGTTCATGCAAGTTGCTGTAGTTTGCTTTCTGTTGCTGTGACAAATACCATGATCAAGAACAACATGGGGAGGGAAAGGTTTATTTTACCTACACTTTCCCAGTCAGAATCCATTGTCAGGGCAGGAATATGAGGCAAGAACCATGGATGAAGACTTCTTACTAGCTCCTTCTCTGGCTCTCTCTAAAGCTTATGCTTAGCTAGCTTTCTTACATAGCCCAGGACCGACTGCCTAGGGAATAGTGCCACCCACAGTGAGCTATGTAAGCCTTCCTGCATCAATTAATGATTATGAAACTCCTCCACAGACTTGTCCATATGACAATGTGACGTAGGCAATCCTCAAATGTGGCTGTGTCAAATTGACAATTAGAGTTAGCCAAGTATGTCTCTCTCTCTCTCTGTATGTGTGTGTATGTGTGTGTGTGTGTGTGTGTGTGTGTGTGTGTGTGTGTGTGTGAATATACATAGCAGTTTATAATAATTAAGTAAATTTCTAGTAATAGTCACCTTTTAAAACAAAATTTGATTATTGTCGTATTTTCTCTTGTGGTATATGTGCTAGTCTGGGTCTTCTAGGTGACAGAGGGGACTAGATGTGCAAGAAATACACCAGAGAGGCCTGGGAGGGGAAACGGGTAAGAGTTGAGGGTGGTGGTGATCCAGGGAGCTCTCAGGGATGGATGCTTGTCTCATCTGACCCTTGCGAGGGAGATGCGGAAGGAGCGAACGCAGGTGAAGAGGCTCAGACAGAAGCGCAGTCGCAGCTGAGCACAGCACCTGGGGCCATCAGGGCGCCGTTCTCCCACTGGTGATGGGAGAAGCACATTATTAGCACCACCCAAACACCGTTACCTCTCTGAGTCTAGTTACTATCTGTGCTGAGAAGTGGCAAAGGAATGTGAGGGATGGGGGTATATGACAGGAAGAGGAAGAATAGCCACAGGGCCAAGAGAGAGACAAAGGTGGCTTCAGGGGGCAGAGGAAAGGCCAGTGGAATATTAGCCCTGCTTCACCAATGGATCAAGAGAGAATGATGGAGGATGGAGACTTGGGTGAAGAATAAATAAAATATCTGGACCAGGAGCAAAAGGGATCCTGTTGTTTAGACCTTGATAGAGGGTCAGACTGAAGCATGGGTGCCATCTGCTCATGAGAAGAGGAGTTATAGGTGCATCTGGGAGAGCACCTCATCCCCACAGCTCCCGCAAGTACGTGAGCATTTAATATTAACAAACACATAGCATTTCCTCAGCATAGTGACATGCCTTTCTGGGTTCACCTTGGAACCGCTAGTAGATAGTCAATATATTGGGGCATGGGACCCTAGCAAAAGACTTAAATAAGGAAAGTTTGAGAGTGGGTGTAGGAAGCAGGTTTGTTTGTTTTTTTTTTAAGCTCCTCAGTTCGTGCTGATGTGCAGCCTGGGTTTAGCTGCTTTGACGATACCAAAACCTTTTAGCAGAGGATGCAAAGGACTTGTGAGGAAAATGTACATCTACCTACATAAATATTAGAATAATTTGAAGGCATGGACATTGTACAGGATCCTCCAAAGTGATGACTCTAACATTGAAATAACACACGAAAGTTGTATCTTCAGCCTCACTCTGTTTGCATCAAAGACCAGAATAAAAACAGTATCTGCTTTGCCACACCAAAATTATGGGAAGAACCATTTCCCACTCCCTTCTCGCAGTCTTCATCTGTAGACAGAGTTAAAAGCAGGTTTCTAGCTCTTAACAGGCTCATGGAGATAGGAAGCAGAAATATAAAGATCAGAACCAAATGCAGCCAACTCTCAGTGCACACACTGGATTGTTCCAGTGCCCTCTTAACTACTTGAACCCACTGATGTGCAATAATTATATAAAATGGTAGAGTATTTGGATATAATTCATGCATCTACTCCCGTGTCCTGTGAATCATCTCTAGACTGCGAATAATACCTGAAATAATATGATGCAATGTAAAGAATTTCTCTACTGTTTCATTTGGGGAATAATAAGAAGAAAAGAGTATGAGCATACTCAATACGGATTCGTTTTTTCTGTAATAGGGACTGGACTCACCGTCTGAGTCACACTAAGCAAACATGCTAATGACACCCATCCTCAGGCTTCCTTCTCTTTTATTTTGGAATAGTGTCTCACTCAGTTGCCCAGGCAGTCCTTGAACTTGTCACCCATCTCAGCCTCCTGAGTAGCTAGGATTACAGACTTGACCCAGTTTTAAAAATATTGTCTTTCTGTACTTTGTTGTTATCTGCATTTGGGAAAGCCGCAGAGAGAGATGGCCAAGGTAACCTTGTTAAGGGTTTGCTTCAGAGATCTCTCAGTATATACCCTGTGCCTTGTGCTTGAGGGGCATTGACATAGATCTGTCATAGAACAGGACAACTGATGGTATTCCTGAGACATCTCAGCTCAAACTCATTTTCCCGAGAACGAGGAGGCCTGAGCATGCAGATGAAAGAGAGCCAGGCCAGGGCTTTTCAAGAGTGGAGGGATGCCATCTGCTGAGAGGTAGAGGTGTTTGGACAGGGTGGTGGCTTCAGCCTGGTCATTTCGGGATGCATAAACCCAGAGGCCAATGGCACCTGCTCTTGGGGGTTGGGGATTTCTTTGCTGAGCTGGAGAACATGGTCACCTTTTCTCTGAAGAGTTCTCAGGTCAGATAGAATAACCGCCCTTGTCTCCCAAATGACCTGGACTAAATAGTAAAATAGACTTTGCAATCTAATCACCTGTGTTTGTAAAATGGGAAACTGTTCCAGCTGACCAAGTAGCAGGGGCAGAGAAATGAGCCACGTGACTGCTGTTGCTGCCTTTGAAGATACATGGAGAGGCTAGCTACAAGCCAACACATATCAATAGTCCTTAGAAAGTTGGAAAAGACAAGAGAAGCTCCCCAGTGGAGGTTCCAGAAAGGCATGTAGTTTTACTGGCATCTTGATTATGACTTACCGAACCATAAGATAAACACTTTATGTTGTTTGCAAGCTACAAAGAATCTGGTCATTTGTTACAGCAGCTCAGCTGCAGGAAGCGGATACACCCCACCCACCACCTAGGCGTGTGCAATCCACGTGTAGAAAGAAGAGGTAGGATGCTTAATTTTCCTTAGTTTTAACTTTTTAAACTTTTTCCTTTGAGGTAATTTGAATGTCACAGAACAGTGGGGGAAACAACACTTTCTTCAGCCTGTCACTCAACTCTTCATAACAGAAACATGACATGAAATAGTAACAGGATGTTCAATATTAAGAAGTAAGCTCCAATACAGTATGAAGCTGAAGATTTGATTTGGTTTTTATAAGCTTTAATACAAAAAAACCCTTGTTTTTCTGTTCTGAGATCTGCTTTGCTTTTACCTATCTCTCTCCAGTCGCCCTGTCTTTCATGGTATGTTCTGAAGAACACTGTTATTTCCCTGGAATGGCTGATGTACTGTTGGGAGGAATCCCCCAGATTCCCACGTCTGTCTGTCTCAGTGCACCCTATCAGAGATGCTCTGTGCAAGCTTGCTTCATCAATGTTGGTATTAGCTTTCTCCAGTTCCAATCCAGCACCACGAAGTTCATTCTAATGTTCCTCTCTCTTTCTCAGGTATAGACCTTGTTATTTTTTTTTAATCAACTGTGAGGGCCTCATTGTTGGTAATATACTTGGGTATCAGCTTAACCCTCTTCTGCAGATGACATTGTTTCAGCGTTGTGAGCTCATATTCCTGTGAGGAATTTAAAAATGAGAGCAGAGTGCTCGTTTGATTGTGTTTTGTCTTGTAGGATTCTAGCCAATATTTCTATCTGTCTGTCTGTCTGTCTGTGTATCTCTCATCTTCTCTTCCTCTATCTCTCTACCTCTATCTTTAAACTCTGTCTCTTCCCTCTTCTCAGTTTGGCAGCTAAGGAGATACAGAAATGATGAAAACCTGACAGAAGAGATTAGTCATATGCAAGGCAGTAGAAAGCCATCAGGAAGGTTCTCTGACTCACAGCAGATGAAAGAACACGCCTCGCTGAGTTAAAGCAGATGGCTTTCAACCTGAAAAGGAGTGTGGGTGGCAGATGGGTTGCTAGGGAGCAGCTCTCACTTTCTTCAGTGGTGTAACCACTGGTAAACTGCTCATGCTCTAGAAAATACCTCCTGCACGTGGTCATTATACCAATAACACTGAGTAAACTCAGGGCACCGATAAAAAGAACTGAAAGTAGGAGGGGGGGGGGGCTACTTGACTTGGGAAGAAGCGGGAGGTCAGCAGAATTAGGAGGAACAAGAGGGTGGTGGGGTGAATATTTATTGCATACGCGTTTATGAAATTGTCAAACATGGTATTAAATTCAGCCAAACGTCTTTTTAGTAACGATATGACTGAAGAGTATAATGAAAGTTACTGATATAACCATGAAAATAAAATAAAGTAAAAGAAAAAGATTTTTAAAGAAGATTAAAAACAAAGGGTTTCTTTTGGAAACCAATATGGTCTATTTTTGTCCTGCCTTCCTCTGATTTCTCCTTTTTTTTTTTTTAGCGGGGGGTTAGTTTACCAGATAACATTTTGGCTTTAATATATTCTATAGAACTAGGTCCTGTTGGTATTTTAGGAAACCCCTTCCCTTCCTGTTTATTTTTATTTTTTTTTTTGAAGGATTCTTGACTTTTGATGTTGATGGTTTTCAATCTTTTCCATTCTGGCTTGATTTTTATGTACTTTTGACAGGGATATCTCATGCAGAATTCTTCACTGGTATAGACAGGGTTTCATATAGTCCAGGCTGGCTTCAAACTTGTTACGTAGTCAAGGATGACACTGAACTCCTGATCCCCCAAGACCTATCTTTTAAGTATGTACTTGGCTTATATGGTACTTGTGACACAATTCAGGGATTTGTGTATGCTAAGCAAGCACTCTGCCAACTGAGCTACCTCCTCAGACCATGGGCATTGTGTATCACAGATTCTGTGTTACCCAAATTCCTGCCTTCCTCTGGGAAACATCTATTCATGCCTGCTTCCCTCTTGCCCAGACTGCATTTCTTGGAGCTCTCATCTCTGCTGAAGCCTTTCTGACTTCTTTTTCTCTAGGAAGGTTAACAGTCTTTCAAACGTGGTGCACAGATAGAGAAAATGACAGAAATAGTCTCTGGACAGTACTCAGAGCACTGTGCTCGATGGTGTTCTTGTTTATTGTCTTCACGAGTGAGATACTGAGTGCTGGCTCCGGTGCCTGTCCATTGCAGCATCCCAAGAGCATTGCCCTGAGAGGACAGATGCTCATCAGGTGCTCAGTGAAAACATGGGTAGCACTGGTGATGTAAGAGGAGTAAGAGGTACGTTGACGTGTGGAGTTGTCAGACTCTGGGCGAAAGTGGACACCCATCAATAGAACCCGTGTGAACCTGTTTTGCTTTTGGGCCAGACAAATAACAGAAAAGACAGAGAATGCTTTTCCAGAACCCATTAGGGATCAAGGATTACCAGATTCTTCAGCTGCCTTATACCCTTTCAGCCTTCAACGGTCGGTGTCATGGTGTATCTTGTCACTGTGCAGAAGAGAAGCATCTAGTACTGGGGATGAGTTCCTAACTCGTCTGTGCCTCACAGCTCATGAGTGATGGTGCCGCTTACCAGCCACCTCAATTTCCCTCCCATGTGCTTCCTACCACACTATCTGGAGGGAGACGGATACTTTAATTTGTTAAGTCACTAAAAGAGTAAATCAGAGAGCTTTATTTTATAAACAAAAATTAACATTTGAACTGAGATCGAACTGCAATAAAGTTGGTAACAAAGTCAAAAGCAAAAATCTACTCTTACAATACCAAGGATATCCTGAAAAGCTAACCAGATTGAAGCCAGTGTCACCCAATAATGTTGTGTTGGTTTGATTGTTTTGTTCATTTTGGTGTTTTTGAGGCAGAGATTCAGCTCATGTTTGCCTTGAACTCATTATGTACTCAAAGGTGGCCTTGACTTATTCACAACCCTCCTGCCTCCACTTCCTGAGTGCTAGAATCACAGGTGTACCACCATACCTGACTAATTCTATTCCCTCTAATACAACTGGACAGCAGGCAAGCTTGAAAGATCAAAACTGGCAGGTACTTGACCTCCAGCGTAACTAACCATCAGGAGATGTTTGTCCCTGTGTCTAGAATAGACACGCTACTATCCTTCTTTCAAAAGATTCAGAAAGCCACGAGGTCAGGATATCCCCGACTTTGGTATCAGAATCCAACCAGACAAAGACTGTCCTTTGCTGCTCTGAGTCTTCCTGCATCACAAAGACGGATATCAAGTCTTAAGAACGTGGTACAACTTTAATGGGTCTAGACATGGCCTCAGAAATCTTGGCATGGAGTGGTGAGTTGTTTATATGGTTCAACTTTTGCAAACAGGTTCTTCATAAACTACAGCTCTGCAAATCATTGCGATTAGGATGGGGAAACCTCTTAGTTCAAGGTTTTCTTCTAACACTGTTTTGTATAGTTTTGCTTTTTAGCCAACTCTGTGCCCTCAGCAAGTGAGTTATCAGAAAGAACATCTTCAGAGGAGACATCCACTGTCTCTTCCTCAGGGGTGCTCCCTCTTCCTCTTTAAAGAAAACTCGTTCCTCCCCACACATCCTATTTTAGAAATGTGAGAGGTCAAGCTGTTGCCTTCCCAGCCCTGTGTCCCATTCAAACAAGTGTAACCGTGTGCTGCAGTTGAGCTGATTAAAATGTTTTATTACATCCTTGTGGCAAAACCCAAAATCAAACAAACAAAGCTTCGCCTTACCGAAAGCTCAGACTGAGCAACAGTGAATGAGGAAGTAGAAGATGATTAAAATCGTTTTCTGAAGAAGGAATGTAAACAAGTAAAGAGCATTAGGCCTGACAGTGGGAGTATTTATTTGCAAGGTTTCTTTACCTAAAGTAGTCTGCAGAAAGACTCCTTCCTCTGGCTATGAAGTGGGTTTTTTGTTTGTCGGAGGTGGGGTCTTTCTGTGTAGCTCAGGATCCTACGGCCTCAATTTCCCGTGCGCAGGCCAGTGCCAACACTTCTAGCTACAAATTCTGTAATGATTTGGAGAATTCTTAAAGAAAGAAAGGAAAAGAATCAAAAACAGTCCAAAAAAACAAAAATCAAACAAGCATGGCCAGTTTCTTCCTCGACTCACGCCCATATAAGAGTATCTCGGGTGATTAAATGAACAGGATCAAAAGTCTACAAATCTACAAAATTCAGCAGGAAACCACAGGGCCGCCTCTTTGTAGGAGATATATGAGAAAACATAAAGCCCACCTCTGCACCTAGAAGAAGCAATTTCAATGGCATGTTGGAAGCAAGATCACCTTGGTTGGCTTAGTTTTACATGTCTTTCCCCTCATGCAAATGAAACCAAGAGAAACAAACTCTTGCAAACCCCACCTCAGACAAGTCTGAGAATGTATTCTTTCTCTGAACTCGCTTGGGTTTACGGTTACCTACTGTGTAGTCTGCTTCTAGAAGACAAATATAAGACATAATTTCAGAAGGGTAAGACCTGCTAGGAACAACAGGCCTCTTACTAGGATTCAAATTCTATCTTCATCCCTAATTATTTTTCCCTTCGTTCTGTATTTTGGCTCTAGATCTTAAGATACTGTAGGCCTTCCAAAAACATATATTTAATATACTAAATACACTTTCTTTAGTAGTGAGGTCGTGAGTTCCATGGGTGGCAGTGATGTGATGGGTGTAAAAGGCTCCTTGTTCTCTGTAGGCAGAACCATCACTCAGATTTTCTCCCGGCATGGGCCAGGTCTCCCCTGGAAGACCTTTGTCCTGATTATGTCACCAGTGTGTTACTGGGCACTTCAACCAATACCAGGAGCAGGAAAAATGGTACACTCACTCCAAGACTATGAATGCACAGGTTCACTAGAGCTGTGTCAGATCCCTGCACACACACACACACACACACACACACACACACACACTGGAGGGAGTGGAGGGAGGGAGGGAGAGACAGAGAGAGAGAAAGAGAGAGAGAGAGAAAGGGGGGGAGAGAGGGAGAGAGGGAGAGAATGGGAGAGAATGGGAGAGAGCTCGCTGTTTGCATACTGTAAATAGGTTAGGAATCAGCAGCTACTGACAAGTTTTGCTAATGGAATTTTCTTTCCCTGTAGCTGTTAACTAGCTGTCTTTATTCTTTTCAGTGTATCCCTAAAACAATTTCTACAACCGTTCAAAGCCAGCTTTCTGGTTAAATGTGTCTGATTTATCTTTTCTGGACTGAACCGAGGAAATGCAGGCTCTATTTTCTCTATAAGCAATAACGGGCGGTTAGGAGCTTCAGATTTGATATGCTACATACCAGGCTTATATTGGCTTGATGTATAATCTCAGGCATATTCTGGTAGAACTGGGGTTCAACAGGCAATGAGTGACCAGGACAGAGCCGCTGGAGAGGGGATTAGATGATTGAGTGAGGCATGCTGAAGATGAGGCTAGACCAGGAATATAGGAAAGAGCATGGCAGTAATGAGATCAGATTCTAAAGCACCCTCTTTTGCTTCCTGCGATCCCAGCACTCTGAATCTGTAGGTCAACTCCTCCCTCTAGGGGGCTCTGCGGCTCGAGATAACATGGAATTCCAAATCCTTGAGTAGGTGGGAAAGTCTACTCGATATCTCTGATTGGATATGAATCCTCCAGTCATGTAAGGAGGTGTCTGCTGCCTCTCACTCGTACCTTATAAAAGTTAAAGTACGTGAAGCTGAGAAATGGACGTAATGAGAAATTCTAGTTTTTGCTGTTGTTTTTTTGTAGTGCTGGAGATTGAACTCAGGGCTTTGAGTATGCTAAGCAAGTATTCTACCTTTGAGCTACTTCTCCAGTCCTCCGGAAAAACTAGATACCAATGGCACTCTCTGGGGCCTGAATCCATCTGAGCCACTCAGCTTTACCCTGATGTACTTCAGCTAGTTCTGTTCTTACTTAAGCTAATGTGAGCTGACTTCTTTATTGTTTAAGACCGGATGGATTATTGCTGATATAATTGCATAATAATTTCCATTTTAAAAATTCTTGTATGCTTCTGGTATATAGGACAGTTCACTCTGCATAAAAATGCCATAACTAGATATATATTTTTTTCTCTTAGAAGTACCAAATGGCCATCAGCTCTGAATGAGGGCACATGGGAAAGGAGCCTTGAATTAGGTTGATTCATGATCAACCAAGATAAGGATGCACAGGAAGCCTTCAAAATCCAGGTGCTCTTGAGTAACCTCAGCACCCTGGATGGAGATAACCCAAAAGAAGCTTCCCACGGTCCTTTTGGTATGAGTAGACCCAGTGATCTTATGAACTAACTCAGCATTCAAACTCAGAGGCCAAAGGATGTGTAAAGAATGCTGTGGTTTTGAATACAGTATCCCAAAGGCTGTCAAAAAAAAAAAATCCAGAATGTTGAAGGTATTTATTGTTAGTCACCGAGATAGGCAAGCACCCTTGGGGGAAACTCTTATATTAAACACCTTTGATGTGACTTTTCCATTTTCTCAGATAAACATTTTTGGAGATCACTGAGCAGGCCCAGAGGTGTTCCTGTCCATCATCTTGATGCAAACTGAATATCATAAAGTGTTTTTGCATGCCATTTAAGCTTTGTTGTTGTTGTTGTTGTTGTTTTGAGAGTCTTATGCATTCCAGGCTCTCCTTGAATTCACTGGCCTCAAACTTTAACCGAACTTTTGATCCTCTACCAACCAAGCCACTTTTCCCCCAGCCCAGTTTTCATCTTTTGAACTTGTGTTTTAAGACCTTGGGTTAATCATACTCAAAAGTGAAATTATAGTCTCTCTTTCTTACAGCATGGCCTTAAACTAAACAGGAATGTACTGCTTAACTGAGCATGCTCAGGAGTGTGCCTGCCTCCAACGTGCTTTCCTATATGTATATGAATAGGTCCCAGAATAAAATCACCTCACTTCCTTTGTTCAAGAGAAGGGTTTCTCTCAAAACAGCTACTGTGCCCTTCTTCCCTGTTGCAGGTAATACATATTTCTCCCCTCTTTTCGTAACTGGTTGTACTTGTTTTTGCTTCGTACTCACCAAGATGTGCAGCTATTGAGTTTGTTTACATCATCAACAAATCAGTAAGAACATTGGCTTCTAGTGGAATCATGGAAAGATTCTGAGACTCCTGTGTCCAACATCCTTCAGTCCATCGCAAGAACCGCCACATGGCTGGAGTTTCATTGCCTCTGATCTGCATGTGGTTTGTGAGGTATACCCCAGTGGAACTCTCTGGATTTTCCAGATTGTCTCATAACCATGGCTTTAGTGTTTTCTGACCTGGTTTTTCCTAATGCTGCTGGCTCCAAGTATGTAAGGAATGCAGACCACTGGCTTCCCTGTCCAGTCTGCTGGCTCCTTTGAGAGTTCACCCATATTAAGGAAGGAGGCCTCTGTCCACAGCTCCATGTACATTGCAGCTTGGGCTAGAATACTAACCAAGCACTGCGGAGTCCCGTCACACTTGACTAAGGCACTTGGAGATGGGAACAGGGCTGGGACCCTCTAGCATCAGTGTAAAGAGCCTGGAAGCTCTCACCATGTATTATCAGCTAGTGAACCTGATTGTGCCCATGAGTTTCTGTCCTTTGCCACAGACAGTGTGTCATAGCTAAGGTTTCTATTGCTTTAAGAGACATCAAGACCACAGCAACTCTTATATAGGAAATCATTTAATAGGTGCTGGCTTATCGGTGCAGAGGTTTAGTCCTTTATCATCATGGCGGGGAGCATGGTGGCATACAGGCAGACACAGTGCTGAGGAGGATCTGGGAGTTCTACCTCTGGATCAGCAAGGCAGCAAGAAATGGAAGAGAGACACTGGACCTGGCTTGAGCATCCGAAACCTCAAAGCTTAATGCCAGTGACAGACTACCTCCAACAAGGCCACACCTCTTAGTAGTACCACCCTATGGGGGCCATTTTCATCCATAGCACCACACCGTGGCAATTGCCAGTGCCTTGTGAAGGGCCCATCTGATTAATAGAACACTGCCTGCAAAAAGTAATGCCAAGATCACTGCAAAGCATCTCTCTATCCTTAACTGGTCCCCTGATAGTTTTTGGAAATGTTTGCAATGATCCTGCTTTAAAGTTGAGCCCCAGGCTACAATGCAGCTCAATGATAGAGCTTCTGCCTAGCATGCACAAAACCCTAGGTTTGATCCTCAGTATTGCAAATAAAGTAAGATTTGTTGAGCCTCTGTTACAATGTAATGTTAAGGGAACAAGTTAAGATAGTCATTAAAAATATGCACACTGTCTCTGAAGAAATAAAACAAATAGAATAGCTCTTGTAAACATTACCACACACAAATGTATGTGCAAAGAAAAATTTACTTTAAGGAATAGCCTTAATTTCGGGGCTGTCAAATTTAAAACCCACAGGCTGGACAGGCAGGCCCAGAAGTCCATCAAGAGTTCACATTGTTGGCTTGAGTCCAAAGGCAATCTGAAAGCAGTATTTTCTTTCTTCTTCAAAGACTTTGTCTGTTTTCTCTCAATGCTTTCAACTGATTGAGGCCCACCTATATCTGCTTTGCCAAGTTCAAGATATAAAAGTCTCATCTAAATATCACCTTCAGAACAACATCCTGACTGCACGTGTCCAAACTGGCACCATAATGTTAACAGACAGACCTGTGAAATCAACCGCCACAAATGCTTTGGAATACATACCTTTACCATATAGACTTGCCAGTTCCCTGAGAGTTCAGGACTGTGCATGGGCTAGTTTTAACAAAGCACAAAAGAAGAAAAGAGAAGAAAGAACAACAGGACACAAGTCCTTGGCGTCAGGAAGCATGCATCTAACTTTAGCTGAGATTCTAATAGAAAATTCAAGGCCAAGAAGATGACAGTAGACCCCTGGATCACTCCTGAACTAGTACTTGGTTGAGCCTTCATCTCTTTAGGATTCATACAAGAGCTGGTAAGAAAAAGATGCTGATATGTATTGATTGGTACTTCCTATGTAACAGACACTATTCTGACTTCTTCATTTATTGACTCATTTAATCTTTCCCCAAATGAAATAATGAATTGTGTTGTCTCCTTTTTACATAGATGGAATCTGAGCTCTAGAGACATTAAGCACCGTGCCCAAGGACATACAGGCAGCCAGAAGTGAGACAATGTGGAATTTGAACCTCTGAAGTCTGCCATTAGAGCTCATGCCCATAAACACGATCTCATCTTCAAAACCACTATGGAAGATGTTATCTACTATGTCCTCCGTGTTCCCTGTGTTAGTACATACACATACAATATGTTCCTCTTAGTACCAGGAAAATGATTGCATCTCCAGGACCTAGTTTATTAAGATGGATCAGATATACAACCCACTTGGTTTTCTCCTGCCTAGCTTATACCATTATTCCCTTTCAAGAGCCCTGTATCGCTTAGGCTATATTGGTGATAGGAGGAGTAGAAGCAGACAGCCTGACCATACTGGGCTTCGTCGGGCAGGGAGACGTGTTGTTCTTGTCCTGAGAAAACAGGAAAGCCTCAAGGATTTAGGCACAAGATGGGCTGTGTGTAAAAGGTTACCTTGGCTATAGTGCAGAGGGGAGATTTGGAGTGCATAAGAACGGGAGAGACTGGTTAGGAGGTCACAGGAGTTGTCCAGGTTATTGTGAATAAGTAATTGCCAATTTGGCAGGATCTAGAATCACCTGGGAGACAGGACTCAGAGAATGTGATTGTCTTGATTAGATTGAGTGGAGTATGAAGAGCCATCCATTGCGGGTGGCACCTATTCCCAAATTAGATAATGGATGGTAAAAGAAAAAGTGAGCTGAGCCTACCATCCAGTTCCCCTGACTGCCGATGTGACCAGATGCTTCCAGCTCCCTCCACCTTGACGTCCCGAGAAAGACGGACTCGTACCCTTGAACTGTGGGCCCTGGTAGGCACATATTGGACTTACATTTTTCCTTCCCTGAAACTATACATGGAACATGAAGAAATGAGTTTGGTTATTGGCAATTAGCACATGCATTGTTTTTCATTCTATGCCTCTGCCTAGAATTTCATACCTCACCTGTTTATCATAATCATCCTATCAGCAAAAGAAACATGAATCATGCATGGTTCCCTAAGAACATGAAAGGAAACAGAATCAAATTTTCTCTGCAACATCCCGCAGGAAGGCCAATGAGGAGACTGCATCAAGGAAAGGAAATCAATCAGTACAAAATCAAAGTTGTTTTCACCTGTGTTTTTTGTGTGAAAGATTTCCATCAGTAACTCCAGAGCCGTCATTGTTCTCACAAAGATAAAAATCACGTTCTCGCAGATACAGCAGAGCAATGAGAATGGAAGGGCTGAACTCCACCTGGAATATGATAAAACACCGAATACAATGCAGGTCGTTATTATGTGGCTAGTGTCTTTGCATGAAAATGTAGAAAGCTTGTGTTCATTGCCAGAACAGTTATAATACCTCTTCCCTTACAGTTGATTCTTACTGTTGGTGTTTTGACAATCACTTATCTTCGTCCTTACTTACCTGTTCTTCTGGTTTTGGTCCACCTCATGAGATAAAGGGCTGCAAGAATCAGATATTGTGATTTCATATGTTAAAATGGGACTGGGTGAACCAGACAGTCTTTGCTATAACTGGGAAAGGAAGCCCACAGGAGAAGAACAATCAACAGAAGGTTTTAAGGAAGGTGTGCTGGCTAGCTTTATGTCAACTCGACACAAGCTAGAGTCATCAGAGAGAAGGGAACCTCAATTGAGAAAATGCCTCCAGAGATGGGGGTGTAGGCAAGCCTATAGGGCATTTTCTTAATTAGCGGTTGATGTGGGAGGGCCCAGCCCATTGTAAGTGATGTCATCCCTGGGCTGATGGTCCCGGGTTCTATAGGAAAGCAGGCTGAAGCTGGGCAGTGGTGGCACACACCTTTAATCCTAGCACACAGGAAGTAGACACAGGTGGATCTCTGTGAGTTTGAGGCCAGCCTGGTCTACAGAGTGAATTCCATGACAGCTAGAATGAAAACAGAGAAACTCTGTCTCCAAAAAAAAAAAAAGCAGGCTGACAAGCCAGGAGGTGTAAGCCCATAAGCAGCACCCCTGCATGGCCTCTGCACCAGCTCCCGCCTGCAGGTTCCTGCCCTGCTTGAGCTCCTGCCCTTACTGCTTTTGATGATGACCTGTTATATGGAACTGTGGGTGGAATAAACCCTTTCTTCCCCAGATTGCCTTTGGTCATGGTGTTTTATCACACCAGTAGCAATCCTAGCTAAGACAGAGGCTTCCTGTCAAAGACCATCACCTTTCTTTTGGGAGAAGGCAGGACTGACCTTTGGTGAGAGCTGGTTGAGAGTTCAACTTTCTGAAATCAGTCTAGAGATGAGTGCTGTCTGATGGAGAGGAGGAGACCAAAGTGAAAGGGCAAAGGATTTGGGGTCTACTCTTCACCCCTATTTTAAGGAGCGGCGTAAGACAAACTGCGTTAGCTGCTTACCTGCTGAGAAGGAACTCAGGGCAGGAAGGATTTGTCTCAGCTCATGCCAAGAAAGGCTTGGTGGAGGAAGCAGAGAGACTGGATTATAAACTGATGCAGCCCACCCGCAGAGAACCACTTCCTCTAGAGAGGCCCCACCTCCTTAAAGGTTCTATCCTTTCGGATGGCGCGGACATCAGAACACCAAATGTTCAAACATATGATCCTCTGGGAGACATTGACAGTCATACCACAGTATATGCCAAGAGCCAGCAAGAGGTGAACCACTGTTTTACCAGAATTCGTGCCTTGGGATAATTATACAAAGTACTCACTATTAAGTACTCTTCTACTTCAGTATTCCCCAAGCTCCCTTAATCACAAACTGAAGGCTTTGTTTTCCTTAGGCCAGTGTATGGAGTCATTCATTAGCCACCTACTATGACAGCAGAAACAGAGTCTGAGAACACTGGACAGGACCTAATGAAAGACAAAGTTATGGATGAGAGGGCTCTCCTAGGCTTCGTGACAGATGCACGGAGTTAGTTTAGGAGGCTGGGAAATGAGACAGTAAAGAATTCCTCACCTAGAGCAGAGCTTTGCCAGAGCAGGGAGCTTGACAGATGCTCGTTCATTAGGCTCTGGCTAGTCCTCCTGGTTGCTGTGTATGGATATGTCCATTCTGCATCTGTTATCCATAATAGTGATATAAGGGACTCATCTATCAATGTTCAGAGTGACCGTGCTGGGAGAAAGGGGTCTACACTAGGGCTTCTAGACTGTGGCATTCTTAGTGTTTGGGGGCGGATAATTGTTTGTTTGGAACTGGCCTGTACATCATAGGGTATTTAACTGTATTTCAGAACTCTTCTAACAGAATCCAATAGCACTCTTACTTGGTTTCTACATTACTAAATGTCTCCTGGGATGAAAAATTGCCCATGTCTACATTGGACTAGTTTGAAATTTCCACCAGGCCAGGACTGCTATGGGAGACACTGGTGCTCTGCAGTAATCACTGTGTGTGGATAGACAGGTGGATGGACAGATACACAGAAAATCTAGCCCCCGCCCCCACCCCTAGAGCTTGTCCCCACCCTATCTCTAACATTTCTGTCTCTGCTGCAACTGACTGTCCTAGTTTCTTTTCCAGTTGCTGTGATAAAATACCCTGGCAAAAGCAACTCAAGGCAGAAAGGGTTTACTCTGGCTCACAGTTCAAGGGTATGAGTCCGTCTTTCTCGGGACGTCAAGGTGGAGGGAGCTGGAAGCATCTGGTCACATCGGCAGTCAGGGGAACTGGATGGTAGGCTCAGCTCACTTTTTCTTTTACCATCCATTATCTAATTTGGGAATAGGTGCCACCCGCAATGGATGGCTCTTCATACTCCACTCAATCTAATCAAGACAATCACATTCTCTGAGTCCTGTCTCCCAGGTGATTCTAGATCCTGCCAAATTGGCAATTACTTATTCACAATAACCTGGACAACTCCTGTGACCTCCTAACCAGTCTCTCCCGTTCTTATGCACTCCAAATCTCCCCTCTGCACTATAGCCAAGGTAACCTTTTACACACAGCCCATCTTGTGCCTAAATCCTTGAGGCTTTCCTGTTTTCTCAGGACAAGAACAACACGTCTCCCTGCCCGACGAAGCCCAGTATGGTCAGGCTGTCTGCAGCTTCTACTCCTAGACCACCCAGAGAAAACAATTCACCTTCCATGTTCATTCAAGTAGGCTGTGATTTCTGCAGCCACATGACCTTGGCACACGCTGCCCCTCTGTCTGAGTTACCCACGCGTTGACATATTTTCCTTATTAGATTGTAGACACCCATCTGTCCACTCAAGGATCACTTCCTTCAGGAAGCTTTTCTCGACCACTCAGAAGGACCCAGGCTGCCCCAAGCGCACGAGCATCACTGCCAAGAACTCCTCGATACTACTTACCTTGACTATGATTTTTACACTAGTCAATAAGCATGTCACCACTGTCCCTCATCTCTTCTGGGTTATGAAGTACAGGAGGGGATATGTGCTGGTGAACTTTCTCCCTTTCCCCCTCCTCCTTCACACCTTCCAACTTCCTTTACTTCCTGTTGACACAGTTCGCATGAGACTGCGGTGCTCCTTGTGTGGCCATTTTCTAAAACATTTCCAGTTATTTATCTCCTAAGTACTCTCTTTCCAGTGACACCCCCTGCCCTCCCAGCAGCTGACGCCCTCCTTTCTATGGGCCAAGAAGTCTTTCTAAGGAATGTGAACCGCTCGCCAGATGGCACCCAAGGCTCTCTTGGTGGGCCTTCTCCAAGGTGAGGGAAAGCCCCCATCTTTTGTTTAGAGCAAAGGGATTTTTGAGCTTTCCCGTCACATTGCAGCTGGAGAAGAGCTGCTCAGGGCTCTCCCAGCGTAACTTGTGATGTAAGAGACTCACACCATGGCCAAAAAGGAAAATCTAACTCATGGTAGCGCATGATTTTTCCAGACAGACTCTTCTTTAGCAGGCTTTTTAGTGGTAGGCAGAAGAAAGTAGATTTAATGATAATGACTGATAGTGGTATTGTTGGTGGGTCATGACCCTGTCTGGCTCCATGGTTTCTGGTTTGTGGTTCCATCCCAAGTCTGTAATGACATATAAAATAATAGATCATTTTTCCTGGCCCTTCTTCCTCATCACGAATCTCATTTCTTTAAAGGCGATGCATGGGATTTATAGGATCTAAGCATGTCCGTATACCTATGCATCACACTATGCATCAACTATGCATCGCTATGGATCCAGGAAGCCACACCTCACATGCAACTTAAGCCCATTTCTTCCATGTTAGATGAACTCTTCCTGCTTCTAATTTCTCTTCTTTCCACCTCAGTCCTTAAAGGCTTTTGAAACTCGCTGTTCCTAAGCAAAAGCTTTAGAAAGCGCTGTGTACCAAGGGAACTGAAGACATGAAGTTTTCCCGTGTTGACAAGGCAGTGCCAGGGATACAGAGCCTGTTGTGCAGGAGCAGCAGGGAGATTTGGCACAGCTTTCAGTGGGTTGAAGGCACTTTTTCACCTTCATTATTATCACCCAATGACACTTGAGGGATGCAACGAGAAAAATCTGAACCCCTATGCAGAGGCGCCAGAGAGTTCTCCACTGGGGAGTCCCTGTCACTAGGAATTCTAGTGCAGGCACCTGGGGCCATGTTCCTGTTTGTTCTGCAAACTCCAGGAAATGGGGGATTTGGTCGCTGCTGGGAGAACTTGTTGAAATTTCTCAATTGGTTGTGGGCGGTGCACCTGTTTCTTCTGTTTTGTTCGACACCATCTTCCTAGAGGCCTGCATAATGTTTGGTACTTCATGTTCCCAGCTAAAATCTTTTGATCTTCTGTGTGCATAGAAAGTAAACTCAACACAGAGATGGATGGGAAATCTCCCATGTAGATGGCAGGGAGGCGGGAGAAAATGTTCAAAACAAGGACAAGTGGTCACAAAGCTCATGCCTCCTTTAAAAACATCCTTCTTCAGTTATTTCGTCTTTCCCAGGCTGTCTATCTTTAGAGTGGCTTCCTAAATGATTGCTTTGATTTCCATTCTGTGCAATGGAATAAAATAGAGTAAAAATAAATAACCATAATAAATTTTAAAAAAACCATAAAGCGTGGGCTCTTCTGGAGTCACAGAGTGAAGCTATTTAATTCTTGGTATGTTTGAAAATATTCCCGCTTCAGTGGGCTCGTACCTATCTGAGGCTGGACAGTGTTGTTGGGGGGAAAGCTGGGGTTTGGAAAGCATTACAGGTGAATATAGCATAAGACAGGTTCTTTCTGGAGAGAGATGTAAAGCAAAGGCCAATTGCTTGAAGGAAGCAACCGAATTTACAAGGATTTTTAACTCTTACTCTGTGGGAACAAGTTACAGTTTTTCTTTTGGAATCGAGTATGATGTACACAGCTATAATCCTAGCACTTGGAAGGCAGGAGGCAGGAGGATCATGAATTTGAAGATCACTTGGGCTATGTAGTAAGTTCCACGTTGGCTTTAGATACATACTGTGATCCCATCTTAATTCATTAATTAACTGATCAATTAACATTTTTCTTCCTGGACTCTAATGGCCCTGAAGAACTGAAGGTTTTAGTCCTAGAAGAATTTTTCCAGGAGTTTGAAAAAGGAAAAGCCTTGTGTCTTCCATCTTTATCCATCTTAGTTTTTCTTTCTTCACTAGTAGATGGTAGATATCACATCAGATTAACAGAATTATTACATTCTTAAGAATCAGAGCCTCCATTTGGCACTGATTGGATACTCAGTTTTTGAGGTTATAAAGAACTGAAAATTCATTTTTTTAAATTTTTTTGTTTGTTTTTTAATTTTGTTTTTTGATACAGAGTTTCTCTGTTGCAACTCTGGCTGTCCTGGAACTCATTCTGTAGATGAGACTGGCCTTGACCTCACAGAAATCCACTTGCCTCTCTGCCTCTGCCTCTGCCTCTACCTCCTGAGTGCTGAGAGTAAAGGCATGCACCACAACTGCCTGGCTATCGTGGTCCTCTTTGTGGAGTTGAAATATTTAAGGTTAATAGTGTTGGCAAGGGACAGCATCTTCCAAGATAAAATGGCTGGGTCCTGATTCTCCTCAGAAGCTCAGAGCCACAGCCATGCCCTTTGCCACTCAGGACACATCTGGATTTTGCTTCAACATCTGTTCTCTGCTTCGGTTGCTTCAGCTCACATCTCTTACCTAACTCCCAGGCTGTGTCATTCTGGTAGAACGATAGTCAGAGTCAGCCAATACCTGTGAGCACGTGCACGGGAATGCTCACGCACTTTCACCGCCACTCTTACGGTTTCATCTTCTTATCTTTATGATCTAATAGCACCATTCTACTCTTTTTGGGCATGAATCCTTCATGGCTAGTTTGATACCTGTTAAGAATACTAGTCTTATTATGTCCACACACACACACACACACACACACACACACACACACACACTTGCAGCCTGAAGATGTTTCTACTTATGACCCAATACAGATCTAGAAGGAAACCGTAGGGAATGTAAGAGTGAAACAAGTCCTTGTGTCTAACCCAGGGGAGATTCAAATAAGTTCAGAGTTGCTACTTGTCGCATAGAATCTGCATTCTTCTTAAAAGTTGACGGAAACGGTATAATTTTTATATGTATGGGTATTGTATATCGGTATTTTGCCTGCAAGTGCGTCTGTGCACCACAAATGTGCCTGGTGCCCACAGAAGCCAGAAGAAGACCTCAGATCCCCTGGAATTGGAGTTAGAGACAGTTCTGAGCCACCATGTCGGTGCTGGGAAGCAAACCTGGTTCCTCTGGGCCTGGCTGTTAACTGCGAGCCCAACCTTCCAGCTCCTGCAAAGCATTCTCGTGTGCCAGAAGAAGAGAGAATGCTTCTTACTATATCGTGGAGATGTTAGAATATGAAAGATAACGAAGGAAACATTTATACCCCTCTTGTCTATTGTTAGAGCCAGTCACGAAGGCAAGGCTACCACGTACCACATTTCAAATCTATAGAGCAGCGATTTTCAGTGTTATGAGCTGTTGTTGTGGAAGCAGTCCGTTTTATCGTTATTACCATGAGAATCCTGCAGGAGCTAAGTGCTTAGAGATTGTGACAGCTGTCTGTGTGAGTCGTGGGAGGACACAATTTAGTGCTCAGTGTTTTACCTACAATCTGCATTTGTTCAGCTTCTATGAGCCCACTCAATCCGACAGCCAACTTTCCTTCTATGAGAGTCTCCTTTAAAATAATAGCCACTTTTTGGTGCCTCCCACAAATAACCAACCATCCTTACAGTGTGCTGTGACTCAGTGCTGACAGTTAAACAGGGCTCTTTCCCAGGGCTGTCCTGGCTCCTCCCCGCCAGCACAGCGGTACAAGGTAGTATGGGCCAGCTAGGGCATGGTATCTCCAAGAGACTTCTTTTTGTAAAAAGTCATCAATCGGTGACATCAGTTTGCTTTTAAAGTGTCATGAGGTTTATACTCTGCAAGAGAAAAATACAAATTTTGCCTGTTTCCTTTTTCTTGCTGTGTTAATAAACTTTGCTCTGTCAAGAATGTGAGCGTGTAAAACTGTGGAAGGTGGTTTAACAGCCCGTGCAATCACTTCCAGCAACAGAATTTTGATGGTTTGCTTGCTTATCAATCAGCTTGACTTCGGGCTGTCAGGTTGGAGGGCATGGATGGAGGACACCCACAGTACCTTTATCCATGTATGCAACACTGATGACGTGCTCCTAGGTGGCAATCACTCAGGAGGTAGATGATCAACCAAGCTTCTGCGCATCGAATAGCATGATCAGGGGTATAACTGAAGAACCTTAGAAAGTGACAACGGGCATAGGCCCTAGCAACTGGTTGACCATCCACCTCCTGAATATGCAGAATAAATCCCACAATCCCTTGCACAGTATTCAAGATCTTTTTACCTCTTTTATTTCCCTCGTGCACACCCGGGAAGGTGTGTGCACACAGAGACCCACCCTAAACCCAGCATCGTGTAGCCCACCTCTCCCAGTTCAGGATCCGCTGTTCTCCCGTACCTGAGCTCTTGTTCTGGGTGACTCTTTCTTCTTTCCCTGACTCACCCACCATCATATTCAATTACAAAGCCCAGTTTGAATTCCACATTCTCTGTAGACTCGTCTCCCATCTTTTCAGTCATCTCCCTTCTCAGATTCGGATTTCTGATTCCCAGCTTGCTTCCTAGAGGACACAGTTCTGACTCTGTTATCCCTGTGGGCTCCTGGAAGGCAGGGCCTTTTATCTTCTTAGTTTTTGCATCCTCCACAACATTAGGTCTGGTCTTTGCCATATGGTAGGTATTTTGTCAGGTTTGCTGGACTTAACCCCGTCTCCACCTCACCAAAGACTTTTGAGGAGAGTTCAGAAAATTCACCATTCTTCATGTAATTTAATTTTTATATGCATGGCTCTTTAGAGGCCAAACAGAAAAGACTAGAAGCCTTCCCCTTTTGCTCTGCTTTTAATTGGAACCAACTCATACATCTTCCTCACATTCTTTCTAGAAGGCTCAGTGTGGGCATATGATGACCAAGTAAGCTTTGTGGTCTTGATTTCTTTGTCTCCTGGTTCTAAGGCTTCTTTCTACATGTAAGTCCTTGGAACTCCGGGATTGGTATTATAGCTTACTTTGTCAATAGTTCTTTCATTTCAAGTCAGATAGTGAAGTGGCAGCTCAGATCGCATTCATCTGAAGCAGAAACAACATTCAGTAGCGTATTGGAGCTGCCTACAGTCAGAACTTTCTGCAATTTTCTAGATTGCTTTCTTCCTCAGGAATAGGAAGACAGGATGAAAGAAACGTGTGTTCCAATCCTGGAACCTCACCGAGCTCTGGCCATCCAGTGTAAACTACTCTTGATCCTTGAGGAACTTAATGGAACAACTTCATTAGCCAGCAGCGTGATTCCAACTATAGTCCTTTTCCCATGGGAAGCATTCATTTTGAGCTTGATGGAAAGGGCTCAGACTTCAATAGCAGGAGGGCAGGATTGTGAAGTTCATAAAACCTGGAGGATGAATCCTGATTATAGTGTTTCCTATATATGAACTCTCTGGGTTTTAGTTTCATTATCTGCAGAATGTGAACGGGGAGCTGTTTTGTCAGATTGTTATGAAAGATTCATGACTAAATCCGTAAAGGCCGTGCTAACTAACTTGGGACTTGGGTTGACTTGGATTTAGTATGGGCCTCTGGCTACTCTTTCAGTGTTTTCTCCTTCAAGAAGGGAATGGCAGAGAGGATGGTCGGCTTTGTTTCGAACTCCATCTCTAGCTCTTCTCTATAAACCTGTCATTTTCCTTTTCCTTTTCAAGAGTATGTTGGAAAGTATAAGCAAGCATACACGTGTTGTATATGTATGTTTAGTTCAGATTCAACCCCATTGTTATTTCCTGGCGTTCTTCCAATAGATCTTACAAGTTATCAATCTTGCCACGACAGTGTGTTTTCTGACCACTTCCCCTTTGCAATTAAGGACCATGATCACTCGCTTACGCACAGACTGAGAACACTGGCCTTAACCCCAAAGGAGGTCAGAAACTCCCAGCTCTCCCCACCGAGGGGGCTAGCTGAGAACCCGATACCTTGTGTTTTAAGGCTGTGGCTAAGACTGTGACCATAGGAATTGGGAACACCCACCGACACCCGTCTCCCCCAGCCCCACTTCCTTGGCTTCAATGCCGTTAAACACGGTTGCAGTGTGTTTGTGAATGTTTTGAGTGGAGTTTGGTTTCTGGTGTTTATTGTTGAATTGCTAAAGATTTGGAGAGGAGACAGACAAACAGAGAAATAGACACAAATCTCTGGCCAGATTTACACACGGGCAGATGGGCTCGGTATGAACTGGTTTTCATGAGCTCTGTATACTTCTGGGCTCTCTCTCACCAGAGCCCCAAAATTTGGTCAGCTGTTCTGCAAATAAAACTTACTCTAGACACAGAGAAAGGAGCCTTTATTTGCATAGGACGCCTGCCAGCCTGGCCTGGAAGACCGTAGGTCACAGCCAGAAGGGTACAAATATTCCTATTCACTCATGACTTTCATGAAAGTGTCTAGTGTGGGGGCTGAGCAGCTGGCTAGGGCTATCTCCTCTCCTGTCTCCAGTTCTACTGTTTCACTTAAATCTAGTACTGTGCCTCCGATTGCTTGCCCTTGTCAGGTCTTCTCAACTTAAAGTTTGGAGAGGCAAGATAAGCTCACACAGACTCATCTAGGGAAGCTGTGGGAGGCTTGGGAGTGAGGCTGTCTGGGCTCATGGTGGAAAGGTCAGATTGCACTGTGCGGTCCACAGGCTTTCCCAGCTGGGCAGGAAGGCTTCCCCATCTGACTTCATCGTGGTGCGAGTTATACTCACCCACACAAACTCCATGGGGGTGGAGGCTTGCCATTGTTGCCACTGTAGAGTCTCATCCATCTCGGCAGCAGGAAAACATCACACTGTCGGTGCCAGTTTACTAAATGAGCAAAATGTGTATGTGTAGCTCCAACGCATATCACTTTCCAGGGGCTCATTTTAAAATACAGTAAGTTCCATTGTCTTCAAACATAAGTGTATACTCAACAGAATAATCGTGCTAGGTTTTTCTTTTTCTTTTTTTCTTTCTTTCTTTCTTTCTTTTTTTTTTTTCTGAGACAGGGTTTCTCTGTTGTAACTCAGGCAGTCCTGGAACTTACTTTGTAGACCTGGCTGGCCTCGAACTCTGCCTCTGTCTCCTGAGTGCTGGGATTAAAGGGGTGTACCACCTCTGCCTACCGCCTGACAATTGTGCTAGTTTTAATTTTGGCCAACATGCCCTTTGCATATGCTGTCTTCTTTTTCTTGACAGCAGGCATTCAGCTCACTCATCATTTTTACTACCTGGTGGCACTATACAGAAGTATTTTTATGAAACTGACATTTCATTCACATAGAACCTTATTTTTAGCACGTGTATGATACGTCCATGTATGTGGATGTGTGTATGAGTTGAAGCAGGGAGAGCTACCCTCAGGGACCCAGAAGAGCAGCATGTACATGATTTTGAGGTAGGGGGAAAATTCCAAAAGCTCTTCCAGCCTATGTGAAGAATATTTTAGCAAGCAGGCTTCTCCATTCAAGATTCGTTGTGATTCCTTACATTTTTATCTCTCTTTAGGGAGAAGCATAAAGTTTGAAGACACTGAAGATAGTAGAACTTCTAAGAAGGGAATTGAACAGTACACTTTAGAGCTACGAAGGCTATAGTGTTGTGGAGATAGAATTCCAGCTTTACGTGAATTAAGAATTGTAGGATATTCCCTTTTCATCTAACAATTCTTCCTGAGGATCAAATATGGCAACCAGCAAAAGAGCCGCACCCAGCAAAGTGCATCAGGGTGATGCAGAAGTTTATTTTTAGTTATGTTGAAAACGGTTGTTTTGTGCATTGTTAGGTGAGGGGCTGCCTAGGTCTTGGCATTTTGAATTGTCTGCAGGTGTTGGTGTTATGTGGGGATGTTTGATTGCTCATGATCTGCATGTGCTATCAGTAGAACACCTGATGAGCTTATGGATTAAAACAAAGCAAAAAGCAAAACCTAAGATGAGTGGCTCAGGGTTCCACCGCTATGATAGTGGTTCCTTCTGCTGAGGTCTGGCAGGATTTGCACCTATGAATATGCCTCCTTGTTGTTCTTGAGGAGCTACCCAGTGGTGTACTGCAACATCAGAGATCTATGAGACAGAAGTTGGAAGCAATTTTAATGTCAGCAGTAGGTGATAGCTAGGCCAGTTACTGGGTACAGCCATTGAAGTGGAAAGCAGGGAATTTAGCTCTGGCTGCCTTGATGCCATAGACAGTTTCTGTCCCTTCAGAACAACCACTAGATTTCCAAGTTGAAAGACCGAAAGTGAGATATTCTTGTCCCATCTCTGGAACCCTATTATTTAGTTCCTTTGACTTCAGTTCTAGGAATTTGGGTAATGAGGTGGGTTTTACAAGTATGATGAAGTTACACGATGTGTAAATAATTTATGATTTAGACTCAAAAGCTTAGTGACTTCAGTGCCACCAAATAGCTGAGGCTATCAAAATAAACATGATAATGAAAATAGAATACACCTTTATTTGCAAAGGTTTATTCATAAAAAGTAGCCCCTGGTATGTGTATGCTAAATTATCCACTTTGATTTTTACTATGAGTGATTATGTGTAATTACCTTCTGCCTAAGGATCACATAGTTTCACAGATACATATGGATTTTTCTATTAAATTAACTTTACATTAAGTATAACTTTATATTAAAATTACAAAAGAGTTAAATCACAGTGTGATAAATCTAGGTTAACTACAAGTAGCATATTAATGGAAAATGTTTTTAAGTGTGTGAAATAAGGTTCTTTGGTAAAATAATGAATATCTCCTCTCAAAAGACATGGGGGAGGGGTGGAAATGTAGCCCAGTTGGTAGAACGCTTGCCTAGCATGCAAGAAAGCCTGAGTTTGAACCCAGCATCACATGGAGCAGGTGTAGTGGTGTAGGTCTGTAATCCGAGAACTGGGGAGGTAGAGGCAGGAGGATCAGAAGTTCAGGGTCGTCCTCAGCTACATAGTAAGTTTGAGGCTGGCCTGGCCTTTCTGTCTCAAAGACAGAGAGGAAGAGAAGGAGAATCAATAGGAGAGAAGGAGGGAGGGAGGGAATGGAGATAGATAGGTAGGTGGATGGGTAGATAGATAGGTGGATATATAGGTAGGTAAATGGGTGGAAAGATAATTGGGTAGACAGGTGGATAGATGGATGGATGGATAGATGAATATGAATCCTTGGGAATAATTTACCAGAGAGTTCTTGAATCTTAGGAATGCAAACTGGCTATTTAATACCTCTTGTGAGTGAGGACAGTTTGATATGGCAGCAAGAGGTGGGCTTCGTGTTTCTTTGCCAATGAAGTGACTTGGCTACCCATTCTGGGGTCTTTGTAAAATAATGCACAGTCTCAAAAAAAATCCTTGTGTATACTCACCTTCTTTATAGAACCCTTTCTGTCTATGGTGGTCTGTTTCCCCATAGCTGTCCAGGTGCCTCACTCATGCTGATGGATTGGAACAGTTTTAAATACCAAAAGCCAGAGTAGCCTAAACGAATCCTTTCTTCGCAATATGCTTGGTTGTGACCCCTACTTACAGTCCCTGAGTCCAGTTCCTTAAAGATGTAGATCCAGGCATCAGCATAGGAAAGAAGAGCCCTCTGTCACTGGCAGTAGCCTTTGGGGTTCTCAAAATACAGCTCATCATATAGTATTCCAGAATGGGAAAAGGATTCATATACTTGCAGATGAACAATATAATAAGAGACTCCCCTGTTTGAACAACATTAAAGACAACATGCCATGAAATTTATCAATGATTTCCACTAGTTAGGCAATATACAGAAGAAGTGTTTTAGGGAACAGATATTTCATTCTCATACATTTTTGTTAAGTGTGTATTGTAAGACTGTGTGTTTGTGTATGTTCACGTATGTTTGGAGGTACATGTGTTTGTGAGTGAGTGTAGAGGTTCGAAGCTGACATTGGGTATCTTCCTTGGTTACTTCCCACTATATCTACTAAGGCAAGGTCCCTCACCAGATCCAGAGATCACTGATTCTGGCCAGTCTAGCTAGTTGGCTTGTCTTGGGGACTCCTTTTTTTGCCTCCTGAGTGCTGGGATTACAGGCAGTCACCAGGCCTGGCCAGGTCTTTATGGGCTTTCTGAGGATCTAAATTCTTGTCCCTGTGCTTGTGTGACAAGTGCTTTATCCACTTTGCCATATTCCCATTTCCCTTATTTCCACAGATTCTAACAAAACTCTTGGCTCAGAAGAATCTATCAAGAGCTATTTGCCAAGGTAGCCTGAATGTTCTTAGAACTATGTTTGGAAGAATTGGTGTGGTGTCTGGGAATCCCCCAGGGCTTTTCTGACCTCTCCAGAGGAAAGTCAATCTTGGGCTCCAAAGATGAGTTAATTCTGGACAATAGGAGAAGATGTGAAGGGAGAGAGGTTTTGACTTCTTTGTTGTATTTTGGATAAAGGCATCCATGGGAGGAAAAATGGCCCCAGCTTGGGCCAGAGAAGTGCCCCGGTATTCCTTCTGGGTCTGTGTTCAGGGAAATAAAGGAAGTTGCCAGGCTAAAATGTTCTTATCTATTCTAAGAGAACTCTGGTCCTGCAGAGTTGCAGCTACAGGAAGGATATATTGGCTTGATAGTGCTGTATAAGAAGATACCACAGACAGGATAGTCTGAGCTACAGAAACTTACTTTCTCAGAAGAAGGTCAAGATTACTGAGTCTATTATGGCTCCAAGGATGGACTTGACTTGGGATGACAAGAAAATGAAGGAAAGACAAATGGACAGGTAGACAAAGAGACAGAAAAGCTGGGGTCGGTGATCTAGAGACTCTCAGATGGGGAAGCTTACATTGCATGCAGTTGAACAAGGAGGCAGGGTTTGTGGTACACAGCTGGATCAGGAAGACAGGTTTAACTAATCTCAGCAGGAGCAGGCTCTAAGGGGAGCAGTCTTTAGGCTGTAAATATCTGGGGGAGGAAGCCTTGATGGTTGTTACCTGCACACACTATCAACATCTACACTTGGACCAGAGGGAAGGAAGGCTTTGCCATTTCTCTGAGCATCACCTGGGAGAGGCTTCGCCATTTCTTCATGAGTCTGAGGCCTTGAGGTCTTTGACATGGCTGTGTCCATTAATAGCAGTCGTTCAGGAATTCACTCTCTTGGGGACTTCCTATGCTCCCCACATATTATGTGGCACAGGCAGGGCAGTAAGAGAGGCTCTGTCTAGGGCCTCCCCGAGGCTTGTAAATGGTAAATGGCATTTTCTAATGTCTTCACATTACTCTCCCTTTGCACAAGTCTGTGTTGAATTTCTGTCTTCTTTAGGACAGCCATTTCAGATTAGGAGCTATCCTAATGACGTTGACGTAAAGTCCCTACCTACAAATCTAGTCATGTTCAGAAGCCCTGGAGGATAGGAATTCAACATGCAAGTTTTGAGGGGACAATTCTATCCATAACGACGTGTATCTATTTCTGACTATGATAAACTGGCGCCAGAGTTATTTACTAATTCTTAGCATCTGTAGGCCTAAGGTCCTCAGCAATTTTCATCCATGTGGCTCCTGGCAGAAGAGGGATGGAGAAACTTGTCCAGTCAACACGGACATGCAGTGAGATCATTGCTACAGGTCCTACGTGAGCCTACTCAGCTGCAGTCAGATGGGACCTGCGCTCCTAAATGGAAGAGGAATAAATGTCCTGGGTGAGTCCAGACAGGCTGACACTATGAAGCCGGGTAGTTTGGCAGTGGTGGAGCCATTAATTATAGTGTGTCCTGATCATGTTTATTTGCTTAAACTCTTCTTGGTCTTACAAAAACACCCCACTTTGACATTAGACACCCAAATGTGAAGGTTCCTGCGACTATATTCATTTTGCCATTGCTGTGGCTGCAGGTCTATGGTGAGGACACTCAGCCAGACAAACAGGAAGACAGAGGGAGACATGACATGTCTCACTGGGAAGGGACCCTGAAAGATCGGCCAGGTCCCACGGAAAGTGACTTTCCAGACACAGCTGTGGGGTAAGTTGAGTAGTCCCTAGGACTGTTTGGCATCTCTTTTTATGATCAGTCAAACCTTTTACAGGTTAAACTGATGACTTGGAAGAGAAAGAGTTAGATGCTAAAGAGGCAGATACACTTTCAGCTCCCCTAAGTGTCTTTTGCCCAAGACTGTGGTGAAATAGAGCAGTGAGCAGCTTGTTTGTTTAAGATGTTGACCAGTCTCAGAGTTCGTGTGCTGAGCTGGTTCACAAAGTTCTTAAACTTGTACTATCCTTGCACTTCTGGCCCGGAAGAATCTCAGTGTTTTAAAATGAAGCATATGAGAATGCTTCCTCTTACCTTGGTCAAGAATTCTACTCTCTCCTGCTTTCCTACACAGTCACCCAGTCATGCAGAGCCTGGGTGCATTTTAAATATAGAGTTTTACATGCAAAATGCTACTGAGCAGGAATAAGTCTGAGAATTTTAAACATTTACTTTTATTTAAAATCTTGTGTGTATGTGTACATCCTGTGTGGGTATATGCGTGTGTGAGTGCAGGTTCCTGTGGTGTCCAGAAGAGGGAGTCAGATACCTTGGACCTGGAGTTGGTTAAAGGCGGTTGTGAACTGCCTGAGTGCTGGGAACCAAACTCAGGTCTTCAGCAAGAGACCAATAGAAACTCACAGCTGGGCCATCTCTCCAGCCCCATAGACGAGGGGTTTAAGAAAGGGAATTTAGGTCTGCACGTTCCACGTGGTGACCACAGTTCAGTGGCTCGTGAGAGACTAAGAAAATTCAGTTCCTTATAGGCAAAGGGCCAATGTTCCTTAAACATGATGAGCTGTGTCTAGTGTCACATGTTGGATGTGACAGGTGCAGAGCATCTTGTCATTGTACAATGCTCAACAACTAAGTATGCATCTTTTGAGAACATTTTCCACTTCAAAACATTTCTCAGGGGCCGGGGAGATGGCTCACTTGATAAAGTGCCTACTGTGCAACATGAGAACCTGGTTCCAGGTCCCCAGAACTCACAGAATATCCTGGGTGCAGTAGTTGCATATCTATAACCCCAGTGCTGGAGGGTGAGGCAGACAGGCAGATTTCTGGAGGTCATTGGCCAACCAACCTAGCCCAGTTGATGAGCTCCAGGCTCTGCGAAAGATCTTGTCACACATACAAAAAGGTGGAGGGCTATTGAGGAAGACACTGAACATGAGCCTTAGGCATCCACATGCACATACACATGTGTACATGCACCTCTATCCACGTGCATGGGTGTGCATGCCCACATGAACACAAATATGCCACACGCACATACACATGCTTTTTAAAGATAATCCGCTGTCTAAGGGCCAATGAAGTTTGCTAGTTTATATAGCAACACTGGCTGTAACTTCTTAGATTACACAAGCTAGCTACCCATCTGAGTGTTAATTTACTCTCTAATGCAGTCTCCCTAGTCTCTGTCTGTAGTGAGTTTTGCAAGTCTACCAATGGAAATTACCTACCAGGGCAGAGACTTTTTATCAAGCAACATCCTGGTCCAAAATGGCTGGAGTCATTCAGTATGTGGACCTTAGAAACGCTGACTTTAACTTGAAAACACGAAAGAATCCTATATTCATACAATGCCTTTAGAGATGACTCACAATTTCCATCAAAATGGTGAATAGGAAGAATCAATGCCAAATGTGAACTCAAATGTCAGGAGATGCGGTTGCCCCTTCGCCTGCCCACTTGTCCCACGGTTTCCTTGTGCGTGCTAATGGTAATGAGAATGCTTGGATCCAGTAACACAGCCAAACAGGGCCTCTTACTGGTGACACTCTTACTGATTTCTCAATAACATTTTTTTTTTTTCCTCAAAGATACTTTAAAATTGAAGAGCCAGCAAGATGGTTTCGAGGATAAGGGCTCTTGCCGCCAACCTGATGACCTGATTTGATCTCTAGAACCCCCACGGTAGAAGGAGAAAACTAAAACTCAAATGGTCTTGACCTTTTGACCTCCACCCAACTCTCTCTCCCCGATTTCCTCTCCCTTCTCTTTCTCTGAGTGTCATATTCTCTCTCTCCTCTCTCTCCCTCCCTCTCTCTCTCTCTCTCTCTCTCTCTCACACACACACACACACACACACACAATGTCAATAATTTTTAAGTTTTACAACTGAAAAATGAATGCATTTTCCAAATAAAAAACTTAAGCCTTCATTTTGAAGCTCCTGTAACTGGTGATAGACTAGTCCCACAGAACGTGTACTTGAGCAGAGTCTGTACCTGTCAGCTCGATCCACATCTGGGTCTGGAGGTGGCGGTGCTGAGCTGTGCGGGCCTGTGACCTCCGACACCCTTCTTGCGCTCTGTATTTCCTTCGGTGATTCTCCCCCTCAGCCAGCTCTTGTCATTCTAACTGTTGTTGGCATGCCTCTGTTACAGGAGAGAGTTATTTAATGGCTTTAACTCTTCTCTCTTTTTGGGCGCACCATTTATTTTGAAGACAAGAACTTGAATAAGTGATCGTTCTAATAAGATTTGAAATACTGTCGCTAAATAAAGATCACAGACTTTCATTTGTATCTTTTTTTTTTTTTTCTTTCAATTTTTTGAGATAGGCTCTCACTGTGTAGACCAGGCTGGCCTGAAAGTTTTGAACTGAAGACTCCACCTGCCTCAGCCTTCCCAGTGCAGGGTTTGCAGCTCCACTGAGACAGGTCAGTAAAGTACATAGATTCTGTGACAGTCCTTCCTGGGGTTTTTCCTAACTTCCAGAGCTGCTGGTAGTAGCAGAGGTCTGACTGTCTGAAGCTGTACATGGTGCCCGGAAATTGGGTGTGGTTACGTAAACACGTGTTTCCCACCATTCAGGAGGCAGAGGCAGGTAGTTGGGAGATTCTCATGAGCTCAGGAATTTCAGGACATGCTAAGAAGCATAAAGAGATTCAATGACAAAAAATAAAAATAAAATGCCTGAGAGGTTGGATAATGATGCTGTGAAGTAGTCATAGTAACAAACGGAGAGTGATGGGAACAGTAGCACACACGTGTTAAGGACCGTTACCTGGGACTTTACATATGTGGACTCATACTGAACTCAAAACAACTCTCGAGAACTAAACCAGACCTCTCACCGCTGAGGTATGCTGGCAATGTGACCTGCAGCCACCCTGCGCTGTGTTTTCTTTCCTCCCCTCTTTCTTTTTTTTTTCCAAATGATAAACTCAGACCCAGAAATAGAGGTCACCTCGCCTGTAAGTGGCACGGCTTGGATTTAATTACAGGATGTGAAGAGGCCCCAGAGTCCCAGTTTTTAACCACTTTGTCTTACAGAAGACTTCTAACACTCTCGTGCTGTCATGGAGCATGAATATATTCATAGTTAAACCAGTCACGTCTACTCTGAATTTTGCTAAATTCTGTATCTTGTTTGATGTTTGAGATTTGTGACTATAGAAAGAATTGAAGGTCTGTAGCCAGACAGGATCAATGGGACATTTGATTAGACATTTGATACGTTGGGTCTTGAAGAAAGTCCCATCTGAATAACTCAGCCTCCTGTCTTTCCCAGGCCAGCAGAGCCTCCTGTGCTATAGAGCAGTGACCTGCGTTTGTCACAGGGACGAGGACAGTTGCCATACCTACTACTTCTGAAACATTCCTGTCTGTGTGGCTGCTTTGAAGTTTGAAAATTCAGGAGGACTAGCTCTATCCAAGGAGCCTCAGTGGAATGTGTGTCAGGAATTTGGCTAGTTGGTGAGACACACATAATAAATAACACACACTCCGTGTCTTCAAGCTCTTGGCGACTGGGAAGATTACATAGAAATGACTACAGTCACTGCAATGAAGAAAGTGTTGGGGGGGAGGTGAGGGAGCGGCAAAAGTGAGGGATGTTTAGTTTAATCTAGGTGTGCGGGTGTGGGGGGGAGCAGGAAGGAGGCATGCTCTGGGCTGAGACCTGAGGATAAATAGAAGTCACCCTTAATGCAAGTAGGGAGACGTCACAGTTTACTCCAATCCACAGGCGGGACCTGAGCAGCCTGCCCCTCCTCCTGGGTGAAGGCAGAGACCCTGGTGACATCTTGATGCTTTTGTCTTTATCTTCCCTCAACCAAACCTGATGAATTCTTTGCCTGGGTGACTCTGAGGCCCCCTCATACTTCTCTGTCACTTCTGCACACACACACGCACACACACACACACGTGTCTCTGGCCCTTGCCTGGGTTTGGCAGTGGGCATACAACTGACTTCTGCTCCAGGATTGCTCTGCCATCTCCTATGACCTTCCTCCCCAGGTCTGTCCTCCACACGGCAACCTGCTGAACAGTGCACCAAACACGCCATTCCCCTAAAGAGGGAACATTTTGATGAGTCTCCATTGCTCTCAGAAGAAAATTCTACTTTTTATCCAAGGAGACAAAGGCTTATTTTTCCAGCACATGCTTCTCTCATTCCACCCTCACAGCGACAGGAATACAGCGACGTCCAATTTCAAGCTTTCAGTTCCTTGAATACATCCTGTTTTGTTTCTTGGTCCCTCTATTTTTCCTTTGCTTAAATAACTATTACTCATCCCACAAGTCTTGTTTAAATATGGCTTCCTTCAACGAGTCTTTTATGGCCAAAGTAAAAAACTTCTCTTATGTGCTCCCAAGACATTTAACTAATTATACTATATGGTAAGTGGCTGTTTGCTTGTGTGATGGTATGTTAAAGTAGGAACAGAGACAGAGATGGAGAGAGAGAGAGAGAGAGAGAGACAGACAGATAAACAGACAGAGAAAGAGAGGAAGAGGGAGAGGGAAAGATTGTATTTCAAAGAAGTATATTAGCCAAAGAGGGCTCTGCATAAGCAAAGCAGACCTGACATAATCAGGAAACAGCTTGAGAGGTGTTTACAGAGAAGCACCCAGGGATGGTGAGATTTGCAGAGGTGACAGAGAGAACACAATTTTGTTCCTTTTCTAAGAAGTCTAAAAGTTAGAAGCTGTGGCAATGGCTGTCTTTCCAGTGGCAGAGCTGAGACAAAGCGGCACACTGTGAAAACAAAGTTTGTTTTCACTGATAACAGGACTAAGTGTATCCCGGGGAAAAGATGTGGGTGACCATAAAGGAGACAGTCTAAGAACAAACATCAAAGGGACCTGGTCCAAGAAGGTGCCTTGTGAGGCAGGCTGGCTAGAAGGAAGAGAATGGGATGTGCCATGTTGCAGAAACCAATGGGTGGGAGAAGCACTTTATGCACTCAGACAGAGACAGGCATCTTCAGGCAGAAGTTTCTAGAAGAAAACCATCAAGGAGCCATCAGAATACCCCATGAAAGAATTAGCATTTAGGAAGAGCATCCACTCAGACCTTTAACAGTAAAAGAAGACCCTCCTATCCATCACTTCCTGTCATCACTCCCCCTCATCACATGACACATCTAGACCAAGAGCTTCAGACAGGGAAGGAAAAACATTTAAATAAAGCAAAGAGCATTTCAATGACGCCAATATTTTTATTTTCTTTGTTTGTTTTTGAGACAGGGGGCATATACTACATAGTATAGGCCAGCCTTGAACTCATGATTTTATCTCAGCCTTCTGAGGATTATGGGGGTGTGGCACTATACCAAGCTCTAGTTAGTATTATTATTAAGTACAATTTAGTTCTTTTAAGTATTGAACTGTACGTATTCTTAGAACTAAAGTGACCTTGTCATTTAAATGTAAGCAAAGAAGTTCAAAGGTCTGCCTGACATTTCTAGCAATGAAGAGAAGAAAAACTGGATGGTCACCCAGTAGTTTTAAGGTCTTTATATTAGTGTTTTGACAGTTATGGTATGTATAAGTGTGGAATCTTTGTTACAAATTTTCTGACCTTTTAATCAGTGAGTCGAAGTCTTCCACTGCTTTGGGAAGTTTTCGTTTTGATCTCAGATAATACTTGTCCAACCCTCTTCCTTTCGGAGCTCCAGTTATACATACATTGCACCACTGTGTTGTGTTGCACACATTCCTCATGTCCTATTTTCATTTTCCCGTGTCATGGTTTTATTATCAAATTATATATCCTCTCTGTCACTTTTGAAGTTTTCTATCGCACTGGGTTGAGGTTAGCAGTATTAGACTTGTGGCTGGTGCTCAGTAGATGCTTGTTGAACTAACAAAGGTCAGAGTGAACAAAGGCATGGCGATTGGCAAAAATGGCACAGAGTACGGAGCATTATACATTCATCTTTATGTTCTCAAGCTAGGACTTTAGATGCAAGGTAAACAGTGATAGGGGATGAGACTAAAGATTACATCAAATCATGAAGGAGCAAGGAGCCCAGGCTTCAGATATTAGGAAAGTGACACAGCTGGCTGCGCATGATCAATACATGAATCTGGAATACGTGTTCAGCGCGGGAAGCCGGTAGAAGCAGAGCACGAGGAGATCATCTTTGCACTACAGATATAGAAAAGGGCGAGAGGATGCTCAGAGAAGGAGAGAGGGAAATCAAGTTTCTGGGAAAGTGTCGGCACACAGGTGATTTCTTCTCACACTTTCCCACTTCTGTCTTAAACAACACAGCAAATGCATGGCTGTGGGAAGCTTACCTCCAGCTTCAGAACCTGATGAGACTAACCCCTAGGCAAAATTGTTTGCAACCACGAGTATTATTATGTATTATGTATTAATAGACTGTATAGGACCAGGAAGGTGGCTCAGCAGGTAAAGGCACTTGCCACCAAGCCTGACAACCCATTTGATATCCACAACCCATGTGGTGGAAATAGAGAACTGACTCCTGCAAAACTGAACTGCACACATGTACTATGTCACGTGCATGACTACATAAAAAAACACACATGCACAGTGTAAAGGAATAGACTATAAGAAGTCTGAAAAGAGAAGCAATCCACATTTTACTAACTGTTGGCACCATATATCTTGAGAGTCATATGGAATATTCTGGAAGTTGCCAGCACTGACAGAACCTCATTAGCTCACCTTAAGCTACTCTCTTAAGCTTCTTCTCTGAAGAAGCACCTTCCTTACCTTGTTCATAAGTGCCCACCATTGCCCAAGACACTTCCTGTCACCTGACATAATCAGGTGCGATGGGCATACTCACTATTGACCGCTGGTAGGAAAATAAAAGGTCCGTGTCCTCTCGCTGCTCCTCAGCTGCTGTGAGATGAGCAGCCTCCTGCACCACACACTGCTACCACCATGGTTCCAAACGTATGAGATGACACAAACCTTTTCACCTCTTGTTTTTCTCAGAAAGTTGGGTCTGAGACGTGGAGTCATGACTGCGCTTAAATTGGATCTGGAGTTCAGAGTCCTCACAACTAGGTTTTGGGAGAGTTTGGAAAATTTAGGAGAAACTGGTCCATGAAAACCAAGAGTGTTGTTAGTGAACTCGGAGCTCAAAAGACTAGAATATTGATAGGAATGTGGACAATGTTGCCTGTGATTGTGAGGTTTCAGATAGAAACAAGGATGCTATTGGGAATGGAACTCGTGGCTAGTCATATTATTTTGTGACAAAGACCTTTGCCTATATTTTGTATGCTCTGAGACTCTGTGGTAGACTAAGCTTCAAGATGATGGATTAAGTATTCTGGGAGAGAACATTCCAAGGCAGCCCAGGATGGAGTGTTGGGTATTGCTGGCTGCTCTTAGTCATGTTTACAGTAAAAAATTGGGACTAAAAAGCAGAACACAAACATTTGAAAACATGGTATAGACTGGTAGGAAAAGAAACCTGTGTAAGTTGTAGACAAGGATAGTGTAATTATTAAAGAGATAAAATCAATGAAAAAGAAATGAAATATTATTCACCAGGCAACAGGAATGAAACCTTAGGAATTCCTAAGACCCTACCCATCCCGAATGCAAAACTGTAAACTCATTTGAAAGGTTTTTTCCTTTTGAGAAGAGAGTACTGCGAGTATTGGGAGAGACCTGTGTTCTATAAGTCCAACTAACAAGTTATTTTCAGGGGTTTGCTCCACTTGGCTCAACTACTGCAGCTATAGTAACAGGGACCCGTGGTTGCATCAGATGGCAGCAGGCCTTTGCATCATCATCAACATGTTGCAGGCACATAGAATGCAAGAAGTTACAGAGTCACAGAAACTTCAGCTGTTCCAGCACTTTGAAGCTCCCGTCACTCCAAGATGAACCCCAGATACCAGACATGACCTGCAGGATTCTGTGTTTGCTCTTCTGTTTAGTCTTGCTGCATTCCATGCCTTTTCTCTACGTCTCTTTTCTCTAGTAGTTTCTCTATATCCTCATCTTCCCTCCTGGAATAGGAGTGTCTCATGTCTCATGACACAATGGAATGCGTCGTGTCTTACTACAGTGTGCTAGAACTGTGTTTTATTTTTGCTTTGATAGATGCTCATAGCTAAGAGTTTTGCCAGAGTCTCAGAGAGCCTTTGAATCTGCAATTTTGAGAAATGCTAGAACTATTGTCAGTTAGGGGGATTTTAGATATGGACTAAATGAATTTTGCATTGTGTGATGAACATGAACCTGGAGAGGTGTATCAGGGTTCTCTGGAGGAGCAGAGCTGATAGAAAAGATATATGTTAACTGAGGATTTATCAAGCTAATGTACATGGTACAATTTGAGAGTTACAAAGATGACTGTATTTACACTGGAAAAGCTGAGAATCTAGGAGCTGTTCAGTCCACACAGCTGGGTGCCTCCAAAGTCCCAGTGTAATGCTAAAGGCTTGGAGGATTCCTGGAGATCCACTGGTCTTCAGTCTACTTGGAAGCCTGAAGAAGCTGGGCTCCATTATCAGTGACGAAATGAAGTAGCAACTTGGTAAATGAACTCTACACTGAAAAGTTGACACAGCCATGACCAATAGAAACAGGAGTCATGGAGCCCGCACAGCTATTTGACAGTTCCAGGAAAGCTGAGCTGAATGCTGTTCTATCCTGTTGTACCCTATTTTTGGTCTCTATGTGTTACATTGTTGAAGGACTTTTTACATTATGATTCATTTTAGTCTTTACCTGAGAATATTATTTCTGAGTTTCTTTAGGAAAGTCCTAATTACACTGCTCCTTCTGCTTTCAAGGAATTGCTCAGGAATCTTCCTTATACCTTGGAGATTGGGATAAGCACAAGAATGCTAAGAATAGTATGAGGTTATGACTCAAGGATTTCTTGATGCATCTACCCCTGAGCAAACTCAGTAATGAGGAGGCATTGTAAACTTGAGAAAAACTGATAAGCCCCAGTTGGCCAGGAAAAGTAGTCTCCTCCTATATGCACTCAGAGTTTCCTGGATACATAGCTTATGAGATGCCCCCAGAGGAAAAGAAACTTAGAGTGACTAAAACAACCTTTACCCTACATAGTAGGGTAAAGTATGATATAAAAGTAGTATGATATAAAAGAGTAGTATGTATATCATACATGTAGTATGTATATGTATGTAGTATGTATATCATAGTAGTATGATATAAAAGAAAAAAGAATTAGACATAAAGATTTGCCATTTTTTAAAAAAGACTGCCTTATGCCAGGTCACTTAACTAGGAAATAAAAGGAATTCTCCTGTACAAACAGGATTTTGATAGAGACCATAAAAGCAAGTTAACTGTAGAGGATTTTTGCCTGAGAAAACTTTTAGGATTATACTTTAATCACCAAAGTTTTATTATATATAGTTCAAGGCTTGGGAGGCTCACCTGAACTGGCTCAGATAATTACAAAATGATACGATTTGTATCCCCTTGGAAACCATGAGTTTATCTTTGTCTTGTGAAATATGTATAAAGAAGCATCCTGATTGCAGTTAGTCAAAGCTACAATCAGCTGTAAGATCCTACCAGCCAGGGTCTCTGACTCAATCTCTTCCTTCACCTATTCCTTATCTCCTCTCCGGACCCCTGTGGATTGCCGTGGCTGGTCACCAGCAAAAGAAAATGAAGGTAATGAGGAAAAAGTGAAGCTTTTCCCTCAGACCTCCTTTTACTTGGGTTCTCACTTCAAATAACCTGATGAAGACAATCCCTTACAGCTGTCCCCAGTAGCTTATTTCTGTTTCTTCCAGTCTAGTCAAGTTGATAACTAAGATCAACTGTCATAGGAGTCAGGAGCAGAATGTTATGGCTTGAATCTAACATGTTTCCCTAAGGCAAGGCTCTTGTGTTAAAGCCTCAGCTGCAAGCTGATAGGATTTTGGGGAAGTGATTGGATCATGAAAGTTCTGATTTAATGTTGAATCTATCCATTCATGGAATCTAAATCTGAGAGCGCTGTTGGAATAGTTGAGACTGGACCTCCTCTGTCATTGTTAGCTTCCTGGCTAGCATGAGGCGAATGGCATCCTTTACCACATGTTCTTGCTGCCATGTTGCTCAGCCTCCCTCTACCTACCACAGAGCCGTGGATTAAAGCTTCTGATACTATAAACCACAGTAAAACTCCTCTGTACAAAAATGATCTGTAAAAATATTAAAGGACCCAAAGATGAACCCAGGAAAAAAAAAGCAGACTGATATCTTTGGGAGAAGAGAAATCTAAAATAATTAGGAAAATTGTTTATGCAGGGAAGCATCACATAAGATTGATTAGAAAGAATAAAAGATGTGACGTGAAATTTGGGTCTGGGTTTGCAAATCCAGCAGATGACTCAACTCATGGAATGAATGTGTCTGAAAAAAATTAAACAAAGATCTATTATAGATCTTCTGTAAATAGAAGAATAGATAGAATATAGAATATATAGAATAGATCTATAATAGATCTATTATAATCTTCTATTATAGAAGATAAAATGAAGCATATATTCATGAGCATATGAGGGATGATAAAGGGAAATTATAACAATAGGAATGGGAGACTTCCTATGATCCACAATAGGAGTGTCAAAGAACAGGACAGAGGGAACATTAACAAGCTAGTTTTTCTCAAGGAAAACTGAATTGTACATATATCCAAAAAACAACCAGGGGATAAGTGCAATGAGATACTTCAATATCATTTGATTATTTTCAGCAACAATTATAATCTTCCTGATTTATTTAGCTATTTCTCAAAAGTTTGTTTTGGAGGTACAATACTTAAAATAGTATTTTTTTGTTTGACATGAAATGGAATTAATAGTAATTTAAAAACTATTATACAGGGCTGGTAGCAGTGGAATTACTATCAGAATTTTTATCACTGAGCATGGAGGAGACACAGAACTATGGACAGGTGGATTTGTTTCTTGCACAACTAAGATACATCTGCCTCAGGCCGGGTGGTGGTGGTGCACACTTTTAATTCCAGTGCTCGAGAGGTAGAGGCAGGCAGATCTCTGTGAGTTCAAGGCCAGCATGGTCTACAGAGTGAGTTCCAGGACAGCCAGAGTTATAACAGAGAAACCCTGTCTCAAAAAACAAAAAAACAAAACAACAACAACAAAAAAGAAAGAAAAAAAAAAAAAGAAACATCTGTCTCTAGTTCCTCTTCAGTTTTCTCTGGTATGATGATTAGCCATAATTATCTACCTGGTGAAACTTAGAATCTCTAAAAGACAGAACTTTGGTGTGTCTGTGTGGGCATTTCCAGAGAGGTATAACTGAGATGGGAAGAAATACCTGAATATGGGTGGCATCATTCCCTGGGCTTGGGTAAAGACTGAATAAATAATAAGGAGAATAATGAGCTAGACACCAGCTTTCATCTCTCTCTGCTTCCTGGCAGTGGATATGGTATGACTAATCGCCTCACACTCCTGCTGCCCCTGTCCTGTAGACTGGACCCTCGAACTGTGAGCCAATAAAACCTTTTCTTAAGTTGTGCTTGTCAAGGAAGTTTGTCACTCTGTGAGCAGAGTAACCGGTGCTGCTAGAAGTACATCCATTTATGGTGAAAGCAGTATGTTTTCAGACTACCGACCTAAGATATTACTTGATTCCCTACTGACATAAATCAGTAGTGACTCGTTACCCCTTATAAATTTATTTGTTAATTGAAGGAAATGTGATAAGAATAGGTTGCTTGTAAAGAGCAGTGGGGATGCTGGATAGACCAGATAGAATGCTGGGAGGACAGATCTAAATGAGAGATTTCATGGGGTCTTCAGTGAGCAAAAGTAGCCTGGACCTGAGAATGGAAGAGACAGAAATGCTCAGACAAGAAACGAAGTGATCCAAGTGTGAAGGGCAAAGTAAAGCACATTCTTAAGTTTGCTTGGGCTGGTCCAGGCTCCAGATTATGACATTTTCATATGCTTATTATTTATCATATTACACATATTTTAAAATTATTATTAATATTAAGGATATAATATACATATATATATATATACTTGTATATATATATACATAGATGTAAATATATATACATAGACATACACACACATATTACCCAAGCTCATAAATAAGATGCAATTTGTTTCTAATTTATCAAATACAGTCATCACTTAGTACCTGGACATGCTCAAGACCCTTATACAAGATGGAATAGTAGGTGACTACACTCACTGTATACCTCCCTATATTCTTCAAAACATCTCTAGATTACTTGTAATATTACTTATAATACAATGCTTATACAGCACTTACGTAAATTTGCACAAGTTCACCATAGTTCTTGATGTGGTAAATTCAAGTTTTTCTTTTTGGAACTTTCTAGAATTTTCTTTTTCTTGAACATTTTCCACTCATGACTGGTTGAAGATATGCATGTGAAACTTTTGGATACAGAAGGCCAACTACATATCATACCAAGTCCTATCAAGAAAAGGGTTGTAGAGGAACATTTAATCTTTTAATCTGTCAGTATTGCTGTTCTAGAGTAGAAAGAATGTTAGTACCCACCTTTAATTCAAGTACTCAGAAGTCAATGGTAACACATATCTTTAATCCCCAAGACAGAAGGACTAGAAGCAGAGGAGGAAGCAGAGACAGGAAGCAGAGCTCAGAAGGAGTCAGTGTCAGATAGGATGTGACACTGGAGGTGAATCAGAGTGAAGAACAGGCAAAGTGACAAATCAGAGGAAGAGTTAGTGGAGTGAGTCAGAGTGAGGACATGCCCAACTATCTTGAGATAAAAGCAGGCTCTCAGCTCAGTGGGAAGTCTGGGGCAGTCTGAGGCAGTCGAGGCAGTCAGTTAGAGAATCAGTTAGATATGACACAAAGGCAGTTCAACAGAAGAAGAGTGAGTTTGGGAGAAAGAATCAGCTAATAGTGAGGGTTAGTTTGAAGTCTAGCAGAGCAGTTCAGTCAGAGAAGTTGTGGCAGTCAATCAGAAGAGTTCAGTTAGAAACAGTCAGCTGGCTCAGAAGGTAGTTAGAACTAGTCATCTTGGAGAAGAGTTTGAGCCAGAACAGTGAGAGAGTTGAATAAGCCAACCAGAAGAGTCATTTCAGCTCAGTAGAGACCTGAATTCAGAAGGAGCTAGTTAGAGTGAATCAGTCAGCAGTAAATCTCCAAGATAGAAATGTTCTAGGTTTAAGATTAGATTTTACAGAGGTGAAACCCTCTAAGGACTGAGGATTGAATTATCCAAAGAACAAACTGCCTTTTGCCCTGCATCTATGTCTACAAAGAGTAGTAAACCTGAGAGATACAACTGAAGAGACTTTGAAGAACTGTGGTTAGGGTTAAGCAAATTAATAAGAAACAATGATGAACCCAGGAATAAGTAAAAATGGATCTTTCTTCTACTGCAGGAGACAGATTAATACTTTCAACAAAATGGCCATAACCTAAGTACTAAATTAATAAGTGAGGATCCTACCATATATGGCAAAGGGTAATAATATTATAAGTAATATATATATAACATATATTATATACAATATATACACATATATTATACACAATACATGTATATATACATATCTATATATATCTATATACTAAAGCTAAGAGTCTTGAGATCAGGATATAAAGCCAGATTGTCTGAGTGGGTGCAGTGTTACCAAAGGGCTCTTTATAAGAGGGAGACTGGTGGGTGGAAGTCAGAGAGACTATGTAAGGACAGAAATAGAGGTTAGAGATTGACAAGCTTCGAAGATGAAGAAGGGCCCATGTGCTGAGGAATGTACGTGGAAGCTAGAAGCTAGAAAAAGCAAGAGAGGGGATTTTTCTTCCAAAGGCTCCAGCAAAACAAAACAAGCAAACCCACAAAAACCCCTGCAGAGACATTTCAGATTTTTGGCCTCCAGAACTGCGTGATAATATATTTCTTGATTATTTTTAACTCACTAAATTTCTTATATGTGCAATTAGAGATGAATACACACTCCTTGACCCTTTGAGACAAATGTGCTGCCAGAGCCGGCCTCTTAGGCCTTAGAAAGAGGGCAATCAGGGCGACTGTAAGAAATAAGTCAACGAACAAAAATAAAATAATAAAATCCGCCTGATGGCAAAAACAATCTTTATTGGTTTGAGAGTTTGGCACCCCCAAACCCTATGGCCTAGCATCCAAAGGTACAGGAGAATATGGCAGGCCCCAGAATCAGTTTTTTGAATGGAGAGTAAGAAAGGAAGAAGGCCTGTCTTACTAGGCCCTGAAACTCTTTTTCTTCTCCCTCCTCCTCCTCCTCTTCTTCCTGCTCCTCCTCTTCCTCCTCCTCCTCCTCCTCTTCTTCTTCTTCTTCATTTCTTTTTTAATAAACTTCAGGGTGGGAGATAGTCAGCTAGCCTGTTTTTGTATCTCCTGGCTCCAAGTATGTGTGAAGGGAGTGGCTGCTTTCTGAAATTCCATTGGTGGCAGGTTTTTTGAAGCTGTGGCACTTGTTTTATTGTTCTGATTTTGAAGTGGGGGATTTCCTTTATTCCTGACCCTTTATATATAAAAGACAATTTTTTTTGTCCGAGTATTTCTTGCTGGCAGAGGGGTGTTGTTTGGAGGGGGTCAGGAGTGGCTCTGAGAAAAGCACTATTCCTGGAGGAGGGCACAAATTTCTCTTCTAGCAGTAGTCAGCAGGTCTGTGGAGACAGATGATTACAAGACCTCTCAGCTGCCATGATCATTTCAATCAGTCCAGATTCTACTTCCCCCTCTCAAAATATAATAATGCACGTTAAACATATCCAAACAATGAAATGAAAGGCTAGATTAAAAGCTTATAAATTTGAAGAAATCTCTGAATTCTGTATGTAGAATATGGTTAAGAGAACACTTGAACTGGTAAGTAAGTGTGATCTTTTTATGGTGAGCTGTCCTCTGTAGCATCGCTAAACCTTTCTGTTTTCTTTTCTGTGGTTTCTGGCCTCCCCTAATTGCCAGAGTCAGGACCCACCCTGCTAGCCCCTCACCTGCTGCTGTTCTTGTGCACATATAAAGTTTCACCCATCACCAAATAATAATACACAGCACACTATACCAGATAAACTAAGTTAGGTCTTCCCATAATTCTATGATGCTGAAAATCCCAGCTCTGTGCTTATCTTAACCAATGTTCAGAAACTTTAAGTAAATTGTCCTTGTTGGATAGATAGGAAGAACTGGAGCTACCTTTTGAAGCTGGGCAAGCCATATCTAGTCAGAGTGATTAACACTGCATGTAACACTTTTTCTCTGAGCCTTGTGAGAGTTCTTCACTCTCTGCTCTTTCCTTGATGGTGGGGTCCATGTACTGTGTAAAAAGGAGAAACCCATCTGAGCATCAGCATTTATCTCTCACACTGCACACGATGGACAGAAGCCATGATGGGCTGCATCTTCCAACCAAGAACCATGCTTTAGATAGGTACCTGTGCAACCTTCTAGCATGTCTACCTGCCTACAGTATGTCAAATCTCAAATCCAACCTCAAACCAGTCCTTGAGTCACGTATTTAGACTCTTCATCCAATTTGGTTTCATGTTTAAAGCAAAGTGCTTTCTTATTTTAAACTTATCAGTTTGGGTGTTGCTGAAAATAGTATACACATCTGCGTGCTCACTAACCTGGGTCGCAGCGACTTTTCTTTACATGAAGGCTTAAAATAGGGAGTGAATTGTATAAAAGATAGAACCTGACTGTCTCAGACTGAAGCAGGACTGGGAAAAAATTAGCCTCTATCCCATCTGATGGTTCAAGAAGAGGCGCTGCTGAATTCTGCCCTGTAGACTTGAAAGTAATATAGAGAAATGCTTAAGAAAGCTGGGTCCTTACATTGGCTAACTAGGAGAAGCAATCACCAGGGCCTAAGGGGAGTGAGTGACTGACAACCCTAGTTGCTAAAGAATGTGGAGGTGGGCTAGAGAGAGATTCCAAACAGTGGCCCATTGCTAGTGTTTCTCAATTCTAACCACCCCATTTGCTCATGACTCATTTCCTGGATAACAGGCCTTTCTCTCTTGCTTTATAATTCCTAAGTTGTACTACCTTCAAAAACTTCTTTTGACTAAGTATTTGCCATATCTACTAGAACTAGGGGTACTCTGCATGGCTTTCCCCAAAGAAGTTTTCATCCAAGAGAGCAATGTTTCTCTAAGGGTAGACTTCACACACCTCGACAGGGTCACATCCACCTTTATAAACACTGTGATCATGGCTTTGTTAATATAATTGTTCAGTTTTTACTATGTAGACATCAACAGTGATGGAAAAAATGGTACAGCCATATCACAAAGCTAGGAAAGCCAGACTGACACCTGTAAAGAAAAAGGAAAGCCGTTTTTCGCTTAAGAATGTCTTTGACAGAGGCTTCAGAGATTTGGCTGGGTAGTTACGGACTTAAGTTCAGTTCCTAGGTCTCACATGGTGGTTCACAACCATCTGTAACTCCATTTCCATCTGATGTCTCTTCTGATCTAGAGGGCACCAGGCATTGCACATACATACTTCAGAAGAAAACCCATGAGCACAAAATAAAATAAATAATCAAAAAAAAAAAAAAAAAAAAAGAATGTCCCATATGGGCCAGTAGAAATTGCTATAGCTTGACCCTTGGATATAGAGTTTTAACAACTATATCTGGTGGGCAAGATGAAGCATGCATTTGAGGCCTTCTGCTACAGAATGGTGTGGTTGTCTTGCAGAAGAGCTGATGCCTGGGTTGTAAGCCAATCTCCAGGCAGATAAACCTGGCCATTCTGGAAAATGAACACGATGAGCTTGTCAATTTAGGGAGAACAACTGATGGCATTTGCCACTAATGATACAACTCAAGCTCTCAAGAGAGAAAAAAAATAGAGCTTTGAGAAACTTCTGCCACAGTGATCTACTTTTCCAAACACTAAAGATTTTCATGATTAAATAAAAAGTGATATAAACTATTTGGACCTTTGCTATGGTGAAACGCAATGAGTCAACACTGGAAGCTCTGCGGAGCCCAGAGAATCAATACTTTCCAAACGACTGATGTTCTGTGTTCAAAATTGTCTCTGGATAAGGGATTCATTAAAAGAGTAAGAAGAACAATGGATATTATTGTAGCAGGTGGGAAAGCATCACTAACTCAGAGACAGGTTACCAGTGATGCAGGACCCCTGAGGAAATGGTGCTGAAGAGGTGGAAACACCCTAGATATTATAGGTGATAAGGGGCACCCCACCTCTCCTTCGAACATGAATCAGAATTTGTAAGAGAGCTGATATTTCTCACCAAGGGTCATAATTCTGAATCAAGACATTAAAAGCTTTTAAAGATGTATTAAAAATTGTATTTTATCTCTGTAGGTGTTACATGCCTTTAATCTCAGCACTTGGGAGGCAGAGATCGAGGCAGAGACAGGGCAGGGGCAGGGACAGGGGCAGGGGCAGAGGAAGAGGAGAGGAAGAAAAATAGATTCCCATGAGTTTGAAGTCAGCTCAGTCCATATGGCAAGCTCCAGGCTAGCCACGTCTACATAGAGAGAACTTGTCTCAAACAAATAAACAAAAACAAAACCCCAAACAATAAGACAACAACAAATTTGTTCCTGTGTGTGTGTGTGTGTGTGTGTGTGTGTGTGTGTTTTAGGCCACGGGATCCCTTTCAGAAGTAGGTTCTCTGGGTCAAATTCAGGCCATCAAGACTTGCTGCAAGGGCCCTCACTGGCTCTCAACATTAGGATTTCTTAAGCAGTGTAGCTCAACTCTCTCATTAGCTCTGAGTCTCCCCTGACTCAGTCCTTCCTGGGAAGCCTGCTTACAGCTTAGCACCCCTTTATTCTTCCCTTTTGGTCCTCTCCCTTTCCGGCTCTTTCTATGTCTCCCTCCCTTACAGGAGTCTGTAGGCTCCCTGCAGCATCATTCAAAACCTTCCTCATTTAAAGTCATTGTAAGACAAAGAGAGAGGGACTGGAGAGGGAGGTCTAGAATTTCCCCAAGTCTTCCCAATAGCCTGGAAGGCTATATTTGGAGGCATCACAGAGGCCAAACCTCAGGATCTTTGAGGATGGTCTCATCTGAAATTTTGAGAGTGGTGGACAGGAAGGGGCTTTGGAGTTCACTGAAACTAACTTTCTAAATCTCCCAGAGGAAACTGAGGCCCAGAGATGCAAACTGAGCGTGGGCAAGCTGAGGGAGCCGGGAACCACTGTACCCACCCACAGCTTCCACCTCAGAGGGCCCTGGTGGGGAGGGAGGAGGCCTGTTGGTGAGAGTGTGAGGAAGAGGGGGAGGGCGAAGGAAAGGAAGGAGGGCTGAAGGGGGAGTGGAGGAGGCAGTCTCCCCGGGGCTGATTGGCTCCCGAGGCCAGCCCACTCCACGAGGTTTATAAGAGTTCGGGCTGCCCAGGGTACCCTGCCCTCTCGCCCGCACCCCGGGGAGCCGCTGCCAGGACCTCGGTGAACCCGTTGGGGGCCCGCCTGGCCGGGAGCCTGCTAGGCGGCGGGAGGCCGAGGAAGGGAGGCCGAGGAAGGGAGACAGAGGTAGCGGAGCTGGGTGCCCCCGTGCCATGCGCCGGGCCAGCCGAGACTACGGCAAGTCCCCGCGCGGCTCGGAGGAGATGGGCGGCGGCCCCGGCGCCCCGCACGAGGGTCCGCTGCACCCCGCGCCTTCAGCACCCCCGCCGCCGCCCCCCGCAGCCTCCCGCTCGATGTTCCTGGCCCTCCTGGGGCTGGGGCTGGGCCAGGTGGTCTGCAGCATCGCTCTGTTCCTGTACTTCCGAGCGCAGGCAAGTGGCTGCCTTCCCCACCCCGTCCTCTACCAGGGAAACTGAGTCTGGCCCCTGGGTTGGGTTCCTCAGTTCTTCCCTGTTCCGAAAGAGAAGGAGACCCTCCAAGGAAGGGAACTTGGGGGCCTCCAGCCGCGCTCACCTGCGGCTGCTCCCCGCAGCGCAGCGCGCTGAAGCTGACTGCTCTGGTTCTGGTTAAAGGATGGGTTTGAATTTCCCCCCCAGAAGCAGCATTGGCCGCTCCCCTCGTGTGCAAGCGATTGCTCGCTTTCCCCCACCTTGCATATCTTACTCGGAGTTAAGAAGCAACTTTAATCCGTTTGGGGAAAAAGTGAGCGCTTTTACTTGAGCATCTAAACTTTCTAACGCTGTCAACTAACCTGTGGCTGCCTGGCTTTTCTGGCACGTTGGGACCAACCACATTGAAAGGGTGTCAATAGTCGTTGGGGCATCGGGGTGTGGCACTCATGTCTCCAGATTTGGAGAGTGTCATCGCTATCAAATGTGCCCGGTCTCAGGGCTGGGGCTCTTCTGCTCCCGTGGAGCTCCAGCTCTGATGGCTGAGGGGTGAAGAAGGGACAGCCCCATTGTGCCTGCCTGAGAGGTTGGCGGAAGGAAGGTGTGTGTGTGTGTGTGTGTGTGTGTGTGTGTGTGTGTGTGTGTACAGCCTGACTACAATCTAGCCAGTAACCAACCTTTGAAGAGAGGAGGAAGCTCTGCTCCGTGCTAAAGACTCAAAACAGCAGGGAGACTAAGAGAGAGGAAGGGGTAAATTTGTAATATTATGCTTTCTGGTGGTTTGTGCTTCTTGTGTTTTCTTGGAAATTGCAGTGCAGCTGGTTGGATTCATTCAAATACTCTTGTCTGGTGCTATGAACTCTTTCTCAGAGGAAGTGGGGGGCTGACTGTGCATATTTTTATGGGAAAAGAAAGTTGGGTTTGGACTTCGTTTGTTTCCAGAATCAAAGGTGATTACTAAACCAAACTGGATGCATTAAAATGTGTCATTGCTTGGACTGCATGGATTTTTTGACATGTGCCAAAGTCTTGAACTATATTTTGGATCACAGGCTTTGTTAAGTATTCAGATCTACTGGTTTGCGTTTTATACCACTGCTGTGGTTACCCACTAATGCAAAAATAGAAAAAACCATAAACCAGTTCTTCAGAAAACCCGTGTCTCCATGTTAATAGTCATATTTGTTACCTGTGGAGATTTTCTTTCTAAGATAAGGCTTGGGTGGTTTGCTTGCAATATGAATCACATAAATCCATATGAAAAGGAGTAAATCAACATCTCTCCCCTTTCACTGGGGTACATGGCATATCCGTTGTTTCCTGCCATCCTGCCTTTTCATGCGTGTGTATGGAGAACTTGCATATTGCATGGAACTATCCAATGCTATGGGATTGACTTAAAAGTCACTGTGTATGCAGTCCCCATGTCTTCATGTGGGTGCTGTCAGGGGATAGAGTATGCTTCCAATAAAAGGCTATTAGAATTCTGTGCAAAGAGTTGTTAGGCCTGAAGATGCAGTAGTTCCCAGTGTCCAGTATCTATCTATCTATCTATCTATCTATCTATCTATCTATCTATCTATCTATCTATCTATCATTTTACTCATTAGGGTCATAACATATTTTCCCAACAGTAATGGTGAAGTGAGCATTGGGCTTAGAAAGAAGTATAGAGTGTACACATTCTAGGGACCCTTAGCCCACCAGGAACCCTGGTTATACGTTGATGGCACAAGAATAATAGGGAAACAACCTTTTCCCAAAGTAAACACATGAGATAGCAAGCTAAGACAGATGAGTTTCCTTTGGAGAATTTAATGTCATCAGATTTCTGGGTACAATTTTTGACTCTTTTTCTTCTCTTTCCTTCCCTTCCCTTCCTCCCTTCCTTCCTTCCTTCCTTCCTAGCTATGGTCTCATATAGCCCAGGCTGACCTCAACCTTGCCATGTAGCCGAGGATATTACATGTCACAAGAGCTAGGATTGCAGGCATGCAGCACTGTGCCCTGTGGTGTGGTGTTAGGGATTGAACTCACAGAGCTTTGTGTGTGTGTGTGTGTGTGTGTATGTGTGTGCGTGTGTGTTAGGCAAACACTCTACCATATGAACTATATCCCTAGTCCCTAATCAATATAAAGATGGAGTCTCCCTAAGACTTACTTAAACTAATTTAGTCAGTATTCTGAAGCCAAGTCTGTCATTGCATTTTTTATAAAGCTTGTCTCTGTCACTAGAGTAGAAGCATTAGGAAAAGTGTGTTTATTTGAGTATTCCCCCAGATCTGACTGCATCTCATTGAGTATGGTATCCACACTTGACACCTAAGGGAATCCTAGTCATTTAGCCATACATTAAGAAACTCTTACACGTGAAGTGCTATAATGTCTGGAAAATGTTTCAAAGTAATTGATAGAAATGTATGCGGGTGTAGGGAGATCATAGCTTCTATATGAAGCATAGCTTCTAGCCATTCAGAATAATAGTTGAAGTTGGGTTTTGGGTACAGAAGAGCTCAATCTACAATTCTTTCACTTTTATATATTTTGAAAACCTTCTTTTGTACTTTTAGGTCATGGTGTCAAATAATGAATAGTTTTTTTTTTTTTTAAGTTGTATTACGTTTTTTTAAGTTCTGGATGAAATAGTTGGGATTTCTGAATGCATTTTAATGAGAATGAAATAATCTAGGATAAGAGAACATGTTTACAAGTTAAGATAAAACAAGCCAGATTTATTATAGTTTAAGATATTAAAACAGAAATAATATAAATTCTCTGAAGCAGGAGGATTGGAAGTTCAAGGCCAGCCTGGGTTCAAAACAACAACAACTCAAAACCAAAATGAAAACCCAAACCCAAACCAAATACTACTCATGTTTGAATAATTAGCAATGAAAGAGCACCCTGAGTGTTTCAGGTTGCCTGTGCCTACATTTCAGTGTAGAGTGCCTTTCTCCCATCATGCCTGCCAAAGGGAAATGGTGTGTGGCTTGTGCTATATATTTACTACATAGTATTCATGCTTCGGTTTTCAAAGAAAAAAAAAACTTTCTAAAATGTTGCTTGTAAAGCTGTGTTTTTATGTGTGTGTGATGTGGTGTGTGTGTGTGTGTGTGTGTGTGGTGTGTATGTGTTTGTATGTGTGGTGTGTGTATGTGTGTGTGTGTGTGTGTATGTGTGTGTGTGTGGTGTGTGTGGTGTATGTGTATGTGTGTGTGTGTATGTGTCTGTGTGTGTGTGTGTGTGTGTGGTGTGTATGTGTGGTGTGTGTGTGTGTGTGTGTGTGGTGTATATGTGTGGTGTGTGTGTGTGTGTGGTGTATGTGTGTGTGTGTGTGTATGTGTGTGTGTATGTGGTCTGTGTGTGGTGTGTGTGTGTGTGTGTGGTGTGTTTGGTTTGTGGTATATGTATGTGTGTGTGATGGAGAGATCTGAGTAGCCATGCACAAGTTTAGAATTTAGCTGTAAGGTAAACCTTTCAGAAAGCCAGAGCTTTTCTTGCTTTTAAATTCCCCTCTCACTCTTCTGTGCACATGGCAGCCTCTCTGGGTGCTTTTTACCCAGACAGCAGTCACTACTGCAAATCTGATGTTGAGGTAGGCAGGCAGATTGTTTGAAAACCTGATCAGGAAGCAACCAAAATGTCAAGCATCCTGCCTCATTTAACCCTACAAAAGATAGGTTTCAAGGAAGTTCACACACACAAAAAAAAGTTCATTTCATAGCCACACATCATCTGATAGGTACATTTGCAAAGTTCCGTGTGTGTGTGTGTGTGTATGTGAGTGTGTGTTTGTGTGTGTGTGTGTCCACGTGTTACTGTGGATGGAACCTAGGGCCTCCAAGTATGGCAAGCAGACAAGTGCTTGCTTTCCCAGCCTTAACCATCCATTTAAAATCATGTACTCAAGATTTAGTGTTTACAGGCACAGAGTAGGTGTGATTCATTGTAACTCAGTTTGCTGTGCTCTCTGGGGAATGCCAGCTGATGTGCCTTCTGTGAAGACAGGTCTCCTTCCAACCGTCCCTTCTAGTGACATTAATTGACTAAAAGGGACTTTTAAGTGATTTGTCATCCTACACATCTTTCCATTTCTAATTTATTATTATGCAAAGTTAAGTATCTAGTAGTACAGATTTTCAACCATGCAAACCTTCTATCCAGACTGCTATGGACCCCCAAATACACTGTTGGGTGGGAGCTACATACATTTGGTCACTGAGCACTCTGTACATTTTCCTCCCCACCAACCTTACTCCCTAACCTGCTTTCATTTTTTTTTCTTGTCATATAATCATGATTTCTTTTGTCACAGTGATTGATGAGGTTTTGACCATTCTGGAGATGTGAGCAGTAACTCTCAAGTGCATTTTTGAATTATTTAAAGAAGGGTTCAACAGTTGAACCTAACTTGGCTGAGGTTAGCTGAGGGGTCCAAGCGAGATCTGATTTTTAGCTTTTTTTTTCTTTTCTCTTTCTTTCTTTTCTTTCTTTTCCTTTTTTTTTTTGAGGGGGGGGACAAAGTCTCTATATTTCACTTATTTATTCGTACTAAGCCATGAACTGTTATTAATTGGTGCAATATTGTTGGGATGATTAGTAATACTTGGCCAGGGGGAATTTGGAACTATTTTAATAACAGAATAGCTTATATGTATTGATGTATTTGACATTTTAAAGCATTATTTCTTAGAGTTTAATACAGAGAAGATGACCTTGGATCTAGTTAAAATGCAGCTCCCAGTGAGTCTATGCTGGTGATTAGCTGCACCCTGAATACTGGCAGGTGCTGGAGTCTGCTGCTCCTGTTAGAGCAGTGGTTCTCAGCCTTCCTAATACAGCGACCCTTTACCACGGTTCCTCGACCTTCAACCGTTACTTTTCGTTGCTACTTCATAATTGTAATTTTGCTACTGTTATGATTGTAATGTAAATATCTGGTATGCACATGGTCTTAGGCAACCTTTGTGGAAGGGTCATTTGACCTCCAAAGGGGTCATGACCCACAGGTTAGATGGCCTTTAGTTTGTCTTTGTTCAGAGTCTCCAGGTGCCTCCTGATGCCACATGGCCCCTTCAGCTCAGCTCTTGTTTGGTAGTAAGCCATTGCCGAATTCTGCTTTCCTGAGGTCTGAACCCATTGGTCCTTCATATCAAGTGCCCCGAATTGACTGGTTTTGTAGCTTACTCACGGACTTAAATGAGTATGTCTGAGCTGGGTACAGTGGTACAACTTTTAATCTCAGGACTCAGGAGGCAGAGGCAGGCGAGTTTCTGTGTTCAGATCAGTTTGGTTGACAGAGGAAGTTCTGGGCCTTCCAGGGCTATACAGTGAGGCTCTTGTCTTACAGAGAGAGAGAGAGAGAGAGAGAGAGAGAGAGAGAGAGAGAGAGAGAAGAGGGAGATTGATGGCTGTCCTTCAGTGAAAATGCTGTCCTTCACATCTCTGGTTTGTACTAATTATTCCAAAGAAATTATGTGCCATAAACATGCACTGCAAATAATTTTGTTTCATGGTTGGACCTTACACATAGCTACAGATCATCCTTACGTGTTTTAGAATTTAAATATTTATTTATTTTATATATGTGTTTGTGTCTGTGTGAATATGCCACATGTGTGCAGGTACTTTTGGAGACCAGAATAGAGAGTCAGATCTCTTGGATTCGGAGTTACAGGCAGCTGTAAACTGCCTGACTTTGGGACTGGGAACCAAACTCTGATCCTCTGGAAGAGTAACGAGTACTCTTGACTGATGAGCTGTCTTTCTAGGCCCAGCTCATCCTTAGATTTGCATGTCTAGAATAATAAAGTATGTATCTGTGGGCGCATGTTTGATAAAGGGCTGCTTTTAAGAGCTTCAGGTATAGAGAAGGTACTTTTCAGTTTGCTCCTGAGGATTGGTTAATCAGGGTGTGTATCTTTCTGCATTGGAGAAAGAAACAATGTTATATCTGACTGAGTTTGGTTGTTATGAACTCATTTATTTTCTCTCTGCTTTTGGTGTAGTTTTTAATCTACCGATAAAGTAGATGCTCATGAAATACTTTGACTTTTGGAAGAAAGAGGACAAGTTAGGCTGTTTTTAAAACAATCAAACTCAGCCAGCTGGTGGTGGTGCACGCCTTTAATCCCAGCACTTGGGTTGCTGAAGCTGGCAGATCTGTGAGTCCGAAGCCAGCCTGGTCTATAGAGTGAATTTCAGGACAGCCAGGGCTACACAGAGAAACCCTGTCACAAACAAACAAAGACAACAGCAACAACCACAAAAAAACAATAAAACTCCCTTTTCTATGATGGTTGAAGCCACTGCAAAGCCTTGTGAGAGCTTAGGAAGTAGAAGACAGGCTTCTGGAGCAGCACATAGAGAGATGCTTGACTGGTTACGTTTTCTAAACCTGCTGTTCATCTAGTAACTCTGTGGGGGTTATAAGGACGATCCTTATATTTTAGCATTTCCTCCTATTTGCCCATGTGGCCTGCGCATGCACCCTCTCCACTCTGATGTGATGACAGACACTGTCCTTACATGCTTGGAGGATCCAGGTTGAGAGGTATTGGTTTGATAGATAGTCATCTGAAAGAGAAATTACACTCCTGGCTTCCGGTTTTGCTTGGAGCTTCTTTCACTCATTAAGATACTCACAGATTAAGGAAAAAGGTCAAAAGGAAACAGTAGCTAAAGATTATGTTAATTTTGCCTGTCTTATGCAGGTTTCATGCTTTGGATCTCCAAGTGGGCTTCATCTCCACGTGGTTTCATCTTGCATGCTGTATATTTCTTATTCTTGTTTATGAGACAGAGCCTTTCATTGTAGCCCAGGCTGGCCTGAAATCATTATGTAGCCCAGGCTGTCCTGAGACTCAAGGCTGATCCTTCTGCTTTAACTTCTCAAGTGCTTAGATTATAACTGTGATCCACCAGTCTAGCTTGACAAATCTTTCCTTACCTGCTTGGATAACATATGATATACTTAGTACTTCTGCCCATGAAGTTCATTACCCAGGAATCACACACATACATTTTTGTTGTTAAAAATCTATGACATCATGCGCTGTAGATGATTGTCAGCTGATGTAGAAGTTTATTTTTAGTTGTGTTTAAAATACTGTTTTGTGCACTGTTGGGTGAGGGTCTGTCTAGGTCTTGGCGTCTTGTCTGCAGGCGTTGGATTTATGTTGGAGAAGTTGATTGCTAATGATCTGCATATGCTATCGGTAGAGCACCTGAGGAGTTCTGAATCAATAAAAACACCTGAGCTCAGACACTCAGGGTTCCCCTGTCCAGTATGGCACTGACTAGGATGGTTGGTTCCCTCTGCTGAGGTCTGGAAGGGTTTGCATCTATAAAAAATGCCCCCTTGGCTTGGGTATTCATCAAAATAAATTAGAAGTCAGTGTGTTCAGGGTCAGGGAGATGAATCAGCTGACAGAGTGCTTGCTACTCAAAACCTTCCCATACAAATCCCCGCTATGGGAACCAGAGGCAGGAGGATCCCAAGGTCTTGCTAGCCAGCCAGTCCAGCCAATGGGTGAGCTCCAGGTTCAATGAAAGACCCCTATCTCCAAAAGTTAAAGTGGAGTGTGATAGAGGGAGACATTTATCGTCAACCCCTGGCCTCCACATGTACATGTACAAGTGATCATGCCCACTCATACCTGCATACACACTTATACACACCAGAAAAAGATGTTTCCGCCGACTAGAGGGTAATTTTAATAATTATCAATTACTGTGGGGTATATGTCTCTAAGCATGACCCTTTTCATTATTGAGTCACATTTCATTAACTTGAACCACTCTAATATCCTTCCCCTCCCTTAGATGGATCCCAACAGAATATCAGAAGACAGCGCTCGCTGCATTTATAGAATTCTGAGACTCCATGAAAACACAGGTTTGCAGGACTCTACTATGGAGAGTGAAGACTCTGAGGCACTACCTGAGTCGTGCAGGAGACTGAAGCAGGCCTTTCGAGGGGCTGTGCAAAACGTAAGTCCGCACTGAAGTCGCCAAGTCCGGGGTTCCTGCTGACTCTACAGGAACTGGGTATTAAGACCTTTGAAGAGCTGGTGACTCTGCTCTTTTGCTTTAATAAATTGTAAAAGAGCTGATGAGTCTATCCTAAAGAACATTCTTCTGAAGTTGGTGGTGGCCCATTGTGTGGTCGATTTCTTCTCTTTCTAAAAAATATTTTATTTACTTTTTTACTTTATGTACATTGGTGTTTGTTTTGCTTGCTTGTATGTCTGTGTGAGAGTGTCGGATCCTCTGAAACAGAAGTTAGACAGCTGTGATGATCTCTCCAGCTCCTCTTTCCTTTCTTTTTAAGAGGAGGGATTTGAATGCATATCTGAAAGGAGGACCAAACTGACTACAGTTAGTAGGTGATTGCTTTGTTAGCTTGAATCCTTGATCCTCAAACCATGTTCTAGATTCCCAGGACTTTTTAGTGGCTCTTTCCCCCATTCGCTTCCGTAGGATTCCCCATTGCACATCTGTGGCCTGGGCTCCCGCAAGGAGCCTAGTAACTGGCCCTTTGCTGTCAGGTGTGGCGAGAAGATGGCGCGCAGAGCAGCAGATGTGACGAGGGAGGTGGATATTCTGCGTCTCCTTTCTTATTTTCTGGGAGTGTTGGGCAATAAGAGAGATGAGAGTGGAGAAGGTGGGTGACTACTGTGCTAACAGGGTCAGCTTTTCCTGAGGATTAATGTACTTACTGACTCCACCAAAAACTGGGTAAGAGTCCAGTGCTAAATGCTGTGTCTTCGTGTGAACCCCCATCCACTTGACCCCCCAGCTTCCAGTTTGATACTTCTTATGTTGTCTCATCATCTCAGAGTAAGCCGTGGCATTCTCAAAGCTGTTGGGTCTCGAATTTGTTAAGACTTACTAATTAAACCAGGTGGTGGTGACACACGCCTTTAATCCAAGGCCTTGAATCCCAGCTCTCTCCGGAGGTGGAGGCAGGTGGATCTCTGTGAGTTTGAGGCCAGCCTGGTCTATAAAACGAGTTCCAGGATAGCCAGGGCTACACAGAGAAACCCTGTCTCGAAAAACACAAAACATAAAGGATTTACTAATTAGTACAGTCTGTTCCAGCTTAGTTCTCAGGAGTGATAGCATAGCTCTAAAAGTCTCTCCGTTACAAGTACAGGCGGAAGGACAAAGCTGTAAAACAAGTGAAGGTAAGTGCCTTTAAGGTAAAGTTGGCTGTGTGCTATTGAATTTGAGACACCACTAATCTACAACTGGCTTCACTGTGTCACATCAAAAAAAAATAGAACATAATCATCACTGATTCTACTTGCATCTTAATTTCAGAGATGACCCCCTAAAAATGGATGTCGCAGAATCAGTAAAAAGATGTGACTGTAGCAAGCGTGAGAAGGCATATCATTTCATACAGTGTAAAATTACATGAGTAAAATAATGTACATACGTAAAGGTGATTGCTTTGTTAGCCTGAAACCTTGATCTAAAAACTTATGTACTAGCTTCCCAGGACTTTCGCTTTACATACTAGGGGAAAAAGATTAGGGGGAAAAAGAATCTTACCATGTAAAAAAAGTTATGGCCTTCCTTGGTCTGGGGATGCAGCTTAGTAGTGGAATGCATGCTTAGTATGGATGAGGCTCTGGGTTCACGTTTAAAACCTGGCAAACTAGGACAAAGACCAGACAAAAGAAGAATAGCCTGCTTTTAGTAAAATCACGTGGTTACCAGGTGTGGTTGCTCATGTCCGTAACCCCAAACTGAGGCAGGGAGATGGTGAGTTTGAGGTTAGCATGAGCTATGTAGTGAGACAGTTGGCTCTGAGAAGAAGAGAGGAGAGAGGAGAGAGAGGAGGGAGGAATGCATATATTAACAGATAATTATGGTTCTCAAGAGGAGTGGAACTTTATTTCATTAATTGTGTACTTGCTTTTGCTATGCTGTAGGAGTTTACATTTACAAAACAACGGCCAATTTATAAAATCCTTTTAAAAGCTCAATGAACCATTACAACAAGCCAGTGTATATTGGTATAATATACACATCATTGCAATATGCCAGTGTGTGCTAGAGGTGGAAGATGCCAGCTCTTCCCAGGCCTGATCTTTAGGAAGGAGATGAACGTTACCCTAACCCTATCATTACAGTCAACCGACATCCATATGGTGCAACTGTGGACCTAGGCACTCCGCCATACCTTCTTCTTATACCCAAGAATTTACTCTTTTATCCTAGTCAAATGAATGGTTTGTCAAGTGTGTTATCCTTTGATGAAAACCGTCGGTTAATGCGACATCTGCTTAGTTTGCCAGAGTAACCAGATTTCTAGTTTGTCTTGGCAATGCTAAAAATAGGATGGGTGTAGTAGGCATTCTGGAAGTAGGTTCACATCTTAGCTCTGGTTCTAACAGATGTTGAGTGAACGAACCCGTAAAGCTCTCCTTGTGTAGCTGCAATCAGTATTGAGAGATCAGCCCATGCAGTGGTAACACGTACCAGACATGAGTGCAATATCACATTATATGTGTGCAGAAAGTGGTGCTTACCCAGCTCGTTGTGGTCAGACAAGTAATCTCGTTCCCCCCTCCTTTTTTGTTTGTGGCTGGGTTTTCTTGGCTTTTTTTCCCCTTTAGCATGGAACTCGGAAAGCCTCCTACTAGTCCAGCTCCACCAACCACAATTTATAAAGTCTACCATAACAGTCTATGACAATAAAGAAAACACTAGTACAAATGTGGTGTCTGATTTGTAAAGCAATGCCTGTTTTCAATTTTGGCAGCCTTCCTGGGCTCTGCCCAGCCAGCCGGGGTTGGGCAGAGTGGTGAGTTCAGGCCTTAATCAGGACTGCTCTGCGTGGCAGGGAGGACACTTACCCTAGACCTTCTGTCTGGACGCAGTGGAGAGATGTCTGTTTATGCATCGAGTCAGCATTCTGAGCCCTCAGGGCTGTGAGTTCACCTGGCTTCAGTGTGCCAGGTTGTTGATTTCATACTGGGTCCTTTTTATGGAAAGAGTCATCATTACTGGAGCAATACTCATTCCTATCCTGAGACAGTCAGTGTATGTCTAATCTAATTCCTTTTATAATTTATAATGTACGTGCATACTGTCCCCTGATAGTAAACCCAACATTTCTGTTGCTTTGATCTGCAATGAAATGGTCACTGTTACTTGATAACATCTCAACTGGAAGAATCTTAATATGGAAAATGGCTGGTTATGTACACCCCCTCCCCCCAGATCCTACACCTAAGATGAGTTATCCAGGGCTGGCTTCTCCTTCTTCAACATGTCCCAATCTTCCCTGTGTCCAGGATGGTCTCTTGTGCTGTCCTGTCTAGACAAGGAAAGGATAACAGAAAAGTGAGGCCAGTGTGAGGAAGTGGTCCCTCTACTAATAGCATCCTGGTGGCTGGCGGGACTTCTAAGACCACGCCTTGTTGCAAGAGAGTCCAGACATCTAGCTTCCAGCAGAGCTGCCGTTTGCCAGTAGTACCCGAGGAAGGAAATGCCTAGAATCAACATCATCAGTCTCTGACACATGTTAGTTCTGGATAAGTAGGAAAGAGGATTTACTATACACAACACACACACCCTTCCACACCCACTCTCACACATATAAAGAGCAAGAGTTAACACATGTCTGAAGAGTTTTGGTGGTCAAGATTTTATTTTCTGAAGTTTCTATTATAACTAGAGAGCTCAAGAGAGAACATGGGAGAGAGACAGAAAAGTAGATTTAACAGCATTCACCTAGTTGAGGAACTATCACAGGTGTGTCTAGACACACATTTACAATGTGCTTTGCCACTCACAGTTTTTGACTAGGTTTTATGGGTTCAGAAACATTTACTCAAAACCAGAATGCTCTTCATTTTGAGTGATTGTTTTTTGTTGTTGCTGTTTGTTTGTTTGTTTCCCACCTCGTGGAAATCTGATTCCTTAGAATTACAATGTTGATTACTAGAAAAATCCTGGCCAGGAGTTGTGCCTTTAATCCTGGCACTAAGGAAGCAGAGGCAGAGAACTCTGAATTTGAGGCCAATTTGGTCTCCCTAGTGAGTTCCAGGCCAGCCAGAACTATGTTGGGGGACCCTGTCTCAAAAAAAAAAAAAGCCTCTTCCCAAATTTCAACTGAAGTAAATTAGAATTCACAGAAAATGTAAACAGGTTATGTGTATTTGGAGACTTTGGGGTTGGTATGTGGACATTATTATGTGGATGTTCTCATTTTTAGCTACAAAAGGGAAGTCAAAGGGGAGCTTTAAACCCCGTTTACTGCCTCTTTGCCTTTGTGTTCAAGATCATGTATCCTAGGAAAGCTTCTCATAAACCCAGAAGAAAACTTGAGCTTGGGTCACTGATGTTCCCAAGTCAAGATGTTGGTCATGTGGTTTTCCAGCTGGGTTCCATCTCCCTTTGCCATAAAAGTTTTGGGAATTGGAACCAACCTCCATCGTATTTAGTGTTTATAAAAATTGTCTTTATGGGAAATCTGAAGGAAGAGCCACAGAGATTTCCTCCGAAGCCAAGGCCATCTGTATTAGTAACTTCTCTGTCTCTGTGATAAAACACCATGAGCAAGGCAACTTCCAGAAGAGTTTATTTGAGCTTCCAGTTCCAGAAATACGAGCCCCTCACAGCAGGGGAGCGTGGCGGCATGCAGCAGGCGTGGTAGCAGGAGCTGAATGCTGAGCGCTCACAGCGTGAATCATATGCACAGAACAGAGAGAGCACACTGGGAATGGCAAGAGACTTTGAGCCCTCGAAGACCATCCCTAATGAAGTACTTCCTCCAGCAACAGTGTACCTTCCAGACCTCCCACACAATGCCACCGAGTTTTCAAATACCTGAGCCTATGGGGAATATTCTCATTTAAACCACAACACTATCTACTGCCATTTGCTCAACAAAACGCTAATGGCAGTGTACTCAGATTCAGGGGAGCTCCAGTGAACAGGGAAGGGCCAAGAGTTTTGCAATGGAGAACTAACCAGCAAGTGATATCAGAGGTGAGCTTTTGTCCATGCTATAAGTACCCCAGGATGGAGGAAAAGATATTCTGAATGGGCATCTTGAAAGAAACACAGTTAGAAGGATATTCCTGAGAGGGGGCATTCATGATGGGCTGACTTCAAACACTGAGTGGGGCTTGTGTTGCTAAGGTGTGGGTTGGCTTGTGCATGCAAGGAGAGGGGCATCGTGTGGAATGGAGGGAAAGATGTGTCCTGGGGCAGTGTTTTCCAACTAGCTGAATCTTCAATGAACTTGGGGCCCCTGCTTGTTTGTTTTTTAAGGGCTCTCATATCTTTGGCTAGAGGTTCTGACTTGATAGCCCTGTGACTTCTTTAAACCATTGTAAGTGTTAAGAGCCACTGGTGGGCAGAACAGATATATATATTTAAAAGAATTGAATGTGAGAAGAATGAAGGCTGTTGTCTGGAAAAGTGATAAGTTTTGGTTATGGAGAAGTTGTCTATATCAGAGATGATCTGACATCTAGGGACTGTTGAGCCAGAAGCTCAAGGTCTGGAGGAGGTCCTTTCTAGAAAACTTCCTCATCATTAAGATGCTAGTCCAGTCTTTGGTCTTTGCTTTTTGAGAACACCAAGTGGTGATCATGGCAGTAGCTGGAATAAAAAGACTAATTTAAAATGCTAAGGGTGAAACTTCCAGAACTCGGAACTCTTTTCCTTATGCCCGTTGCAGCTGGTCCTCTGGTCTGTTCTTCCTGGTGAGTGACAGCTCTGTCATCTCTACCACATGAAGCTAGAAGCCTGAAAATGGGCTTAAGCTTTTACCCACCAGCTCTTCCCCTGACCTTCATGCTGTGCATTCTACCTTTCCTTAAAATGTTCAGGCAGGACTCTGCTTGATGGATGGAAGAATTGAGTTCTTGTGTGTGGTGTTTTAACATTTCAGGCCTGTTTTGCCTAGTTGTCTTCTCTAATTGCCTCTTGAAATGCAGTGCAGGCATTTCCCATCAACGCTTATCTAGCATTGTGGAGTTAGGAGACCCTCTCTAGTACATCTGGGTCTTATTGTCCTCTCAAGCACATCTGGGGCTTATTGTCTGAGCGCTAGGTACATACACCCAGGCTGGGCCTGGCTCACCCTAGATGAGCTTTTCAAGGACCTGTGACTTTGATCTCTGTCCCCAGTGGCAGGGATATAGTAATACAACTTAAAGACCAGATGTATTGAGTGAATAGCCCGTCCCCATCCCTGCATTGTGTGTCATGTGTGGTGTCTTAGGGTTACTATTGCTGCGATGAAACACCATAACCAAAAGCAAGTTGGGGAGGAGAGGGTCTGTTTGGTTTACACTTCTACATCTGTTCATCATTCCACTGTTCATCACCGAAGGAAGTCAGAACAGGAACTCAAACAGGGCAGGAACCTGCAGGCAGGAGCTGATGCACAGGCCAGGGAGGAATGCTGCTTACTGGCTTGCTCAGCCTGCTTTCTTTTCTCTTTCTTTTTTAAATTTATTTTTCTTCTTTCATATAATACATATTAACACCCCTTCTATCCTCCCTCCATTCGTCCCAGCTTCCCCCTTCCTTCTTTTCCTCCTATCATATATCCTCCCCATGCCCACCCACTCATCGCCCCCCCCCACTTCTCCCCATAGGAAAGAGCAGTCCTCCCAGGGATATCTTTCAAACAGGGCACAACAAATGGGACAAGGCCAGGCACCAGTCCCCACATCAAGGGTGGACCATTAGCTTGTTTTTTTTTTTAAATAGAACCCAGGACCATCAACCAGGGGAATGGTACCACCCACAATGGGCTGGGTCATCCCCATCAATCACTAATTCAGAAAATGCCCTATAGGCTTGTCTAAAGCCTGATCTTATGGAGACATTTTCTCAATCGAGGGTCCCATCTCAAAGGGTCTCAAAGGACTCTAGCCTGTGTCACATTGACAAAAAATTAGTCAGTTCATATGGCTAGTTAGTCAGTCACTCTTGTCAGAAGCAAGCCATGCTGTAAACTCACAAGATCCATCAGGGCTGCAGGTCTCAAGTGTGTTCTGTCCCAGAGGACAGTTTCCTTTCTCTGGACATGAGCCCATCAGGGGGCCCTTCCCTGGTGCCTGCATCCTTCCCTTGTCATCTTTGCTGTCTATAGTAGCTGGCCTGACCTTGGCTGCCCTGTGACTCTTATTCATAGGCATCAGGAACACAGCCGGGCACCCTTGAAAGCCATCCTTTTCTGAGGAGGTGGAGCACTGCCAGCGTAAGGCTGGCATCCTTGTTGCAGTGGGCAGAGCAAAGCAGAGGCATACTCTCTCCTCTTCTGAGCCCTGCATACACTTAAAAAAAATGAGCAGCATAGTGGAAGACACTTTAAAGGTGGACTTTTTATGAAGACTAATACTGCTGTCATACGGCTTCTTTATCAAAGTCCAAGGGGACCTTTAACTGCAGCAGAAGCTTCCTCATTTAAACCATGAAGGTTAAACAATAAAAACTAATTTTCTATTCCCAAAATACCCATTGCCCTTCCAGGAAAAAGCATCACTCTGCTTTATGAAAACAAGGACATGTAGCTGCTCAGCCCCTTGGTGTGGAGCGTGCATTAGCAGTTGTAGACGTGTGTCTTATCCACTCACCCCTGGAAGAAATGGTGCCCAAGTGGCTGTCTTGGCCAAGTGCCTCACCAGGAACTTTCAAAGACTTCTATGACAGTTTCTCGGTGAGCAGGTGGAGGTCTGACCCTCGGGACCAGTGGGGTCAGGCGCCCCTTTTGCCTTTGCCCTCTCCTCTTCTTGCTGAACTTCTTTTGTACTTCATCTTCCGAGAGGATGAGGAGGAGGTGTCTCTATTCTGGATGCCTTCTCAGGGTTGGGGGATCTGCCTACGGAAGCAGGACCTAGGGGCATCAACCACTGTGTACCGTGTCATACAGGTGACTGCTCTAAAGTTCCTGGCTTCGGGGTGTGTTTGAGCTGTTACCACTGACAGTAGTTGTTGTTATCCTAAGGACCTGGGCTGTCATCAGGACATCTGATAATGTTTCTCTCTGGGTGAGAGCTTTAGGATGGGGGGAAAACTGAGCTAAGAATTCTAAGTCCTGTCTCAGTAAGGGTTGTGCCGCACAGTGGTAGCTGCTCTTTCTGTGCCTGGGAAGACTGCTCCTATGTAAAAGCTTTGCCGCTAAAGATGAGCAGCCGGGGATCACTAGACCATTCACCTAAGGAACAGCAGGTGGCAAAGGTGTCCATGAGTGCGAAGCCAGGTTCTGACACACAGCACCATCAGAAGAGTCTCCACACGGCCGAACCCCAGGCGCTGCCAGCATCCTTAGGAGGATGGAGGTGGCACACGGGGGGAAGGTGGAGATATGGAGTCAGGCAGGCAGCTCAGTGAGTAGCCACTGTTTTCTCTACACCCGACGGATTTCAGATGGCAAACATTCTAGTTCTCCCCTCGCCTTAGGCAGTTTCTAAGTCTAAAGATGTAGAAGGATGACTGGATGCCTTACAAGACTCCAGTCTCCAGATCATGTACTTGGTTGCTCTGGCAACCAGCTCCCATCCTCTGAGTTATCTCATTGGCATAAATAGGCCTGATTGAGAAAGGTTTATGGATAACAGGAGATGCTTCCGTCATTTTTGTCATGAAAGAAATTCCAGGAGTTTTAGGAGTAGCGTGTCAGGAGCTTTGGATACAGACCTAATTATATATTCCTTTAAATCTTACCATATCATAGAGGCCCAGTGATGTAGAGCCTCATCAACCATAGGACTGCCCTTGTTCCTGAAGTCACCAAGTGATTCCGGGAGGAGGCACAGCTGCAGCAGCTATGCATCAGTTTGAGGCACAAAGGCGGGGAGAGGGGGTCGGAAGCAATTATTGTCTTCCCCAGGAGGAGTGATAGCGCTTGAAGGAAGGCTGTGCTTCTTGGCTGGGGCAGAGGAGATGGGATTTCTGAAGTATTTATCCAGTAGAAGTCTGCAGGACTTCCCTGCAGGAATGGGAAATGGGCTATTCATTTTCAGTGTGGCATTCATGTGCTAACCGGCTGATGAATGCACTATTCTTGTAACTAGGTTGGAGAAGAATTACACGAAGGGTATCATTAAGATGTTAAAATGAATGCATTACATATGTTAACAAGTACATGAACCCTGTGTTATATCTGGGAAGCGGGGTGTTAAATCCTTGTTCAACCAGCCAGATGTCCCTGCAGCTGCTGTGGTATCGCAGAGGGAAGCAGCCACCTGAGACCCTTGCTACTGATTGGTGCCAATAGTGTCTGGAGCATCTGGCTATACAAATTGCTTCTTCTGTGATTTGATTGACGGGTACTACATGGGTCACATGGTTCATATCACAGTGCAGGTGGGATAACTGCTAAACTGATAAACTCAGATTCCAGCAACCTGACCTTTACATGGAACCTCTGAGGCTGGGAATGCCTCAGTCAGAACGGCTACATATTTTTATTATTTAAAAGGATGAAAATGAAATCAGAATCAAACTTAAGACCAATTTAATCACTTATTTTTGGGGGCTTCTTTCTAGCCGTTGTTTAGCAAAGGTTGTAAAGGCGGGCTTAGAAGTTGGATGTAAATGTTTAAATTATGTGGAGCAAAATTCCAACGATCTGTCAAGAACTTTAAAATATAACTAAGGGTATTTTTATTTATTTATTTATTTTGATTTTTTGAGACAAGGGTTTCTCTGTTGTAACTCTGGCTGTCCTGGAACTCACTCTGTAGACCAGGCTGGCCTCGAACTCACAGAGATCCGCCTGCCTTTGCCTCCCGAGTGCTGTGATTAAAGGTGTGCGCCACCACCACCCAGCTCTTGTATTTATTCTTACCTAGTGTGGCTTCACCTAAGTGGGCCTGACTTCTCAAAATGAGCAGCATTTCCCTGGGTTTGGCAAAAATTCCTAAATTATTTAAAAGTCACGCAGGGGTCTGAAGGGAGCTGGATCCTAGCAGGCTGGATGCTATCCATATCACACTCCTGGGAACTGCACTTCTTGGACTTCCCATTTAAGAGAAGTCGAATAGAGGCCATAGTCAAGACCACAGTTACACAATCAATTGATCTTTTGTATGTTTTGTTCCCTGGAGGAGAGATTATGAAATACCAACATTTTTTCCTATGAGTTAAACTACAGTTGAAATGAAGAAAAAAATCAGATAGGTTGTTTTCCTGACTCGGCAGATATACCCTGACAGCAAAGATGAAAAATTAATGCAATCTAAATCGAAAGGTAGCACTCAAAAAATGTGAAGCTTCTTCATTTCCAATTTGAAGACCTGAAATTCATCTGTGGTGTTCCCGGGGGTGTCGATTTGGGGCAATGTCCACTAGGTGGCACTGTGTCAGAAGGTTTCTTTTATCCTTGGCTGCAATTTTCTTTGGCTAACTACTTGATTCAGCTTTCTCTTTTCCTTCTGTTTTGTTCTCTTTTCTTGTTCTGTTAAAGGAAGCTATTATAGTCTAGGCCTAAATTATGCTTACCTAAAAATGAGTCCATGTTTTGAAAAGATTACTTGTTACAGTTTGACCATAAAGAAGTTCATTGATTCATGAAGTTTCTTATTAACTCTCATAGGTAAAGATTCGTGTCCTGGGTAGTTTATAGGAACCAAGAGATTCATGTCCTGGGTAGTTTATAGGAACCAAGGGTCATGGAAGGGGAGTGTTTCAGGTCGCCATATTCTGGGAAGACAGATCATTGATCTTCTAAGGTAGGGAGTCAGGTAGAAAATTAGGTTCCTCTCTCTGAAGATAATTTGATAGTGGCTCCTAGCCAAGGAAAGGCATTAGGGAGGGAGAGCACTTTGCTCAGCCCCACGCTCTGGAAACTGTCTATGCTTCTGCTCCAGGATGCTTATTATATGACTTTCTTGTGATTCAAAATGATAATACAAGGGAAAACTTGATTGGCTGAAACTGTAAGACGTTATTTGTTTCACTATGTGGGATAGAAATGTAACTTGTGAGATTATACCTTTGAGCGAACATGGGTGTTTCCAAACGACTCATAGGAACACTCATTTAGCACATTTCCCAATGCCTGCTGGGTGTTAGAATCACCTTGCAGCATCTTTTGAAAAATATCAAGTTGGATTGAGACCAGTAGCTGAATAGAACCAGATGAATAAAACCAGAGCAACCCCTGGTTGCTCCAAACTACTGCTGAGTCCCACTCTGGAGTGCATCAAGTTCTACCTCCAAGAAATGTGTGTGTGTGTGTGTGTGTGTGTGTGTGTGTGTGTGTGTGTGTATGTAGGGGTGCAATCGTGGATGGGTATGTGTATACATGTATGTGGAAGCCAGAGCTCATCTGGGGGTATTGTGTTAATCTCTAAGATGGGAGGAGAAAGATCACTGACTAAAATCATCATAGCCAAATTAATTAAAGCAAGCAATTAGCTACATCAAGCTTTTCATTTGTGTACATGGGCTACCTCTCCCTAAAAGTGGGGTTCAAGATATCAGCATTGGATATGAGGAAGACAAGGTTTTTATAGCTTAGGGGCAGGGGATTTCCAAATGGGGAATTTGAAGAGCAAAATAGACAGGGTTACAGAAGCAGAACATGAAAAGGTAGTCGAAACAAGGTAGTCACAACAAGGTAGCCATAACAATCCTTGTGAAACAAAGGTAGGGTTCTAAAATAGTTATGAACTTTTTGAAACATGGACATGATTGCCATTCCTAGAACGGGCAGTAGAAAACCATTTGTAGTGAAGGTTACAGGTGGGGCATAGCCCAATTTTTGAGAAACAGAGGTATAATCATAAACAGGAATGAACCTAGTTTGTCTTTATTATAAGATGGCTTTTAGGCCTAAGATGGAGGCTAGCTGGTTCTTCAGAAGCCACCTGCCTTAGTTAATAGGACAGGGTCTCTTACTGGCTGGGAGAACAATGATTAGGCTCAGTTGGCTGGCCAGAGAGCTCTAAGGATCTGCTCATGAGTGCTGGGATTACCTACTGAGTGCTGGGATTGCCTACTGAGTGCTGGGATTGCCTACTGAGTGCTGGGATTGATTGCCTACTGAGTGCTGGGATTGCCTACTGAGTGCTGGGATTGATTGCCTACTGAGTGCTGGGATTGCCTACTGAGTGCTGGGATTGATTGCCTACTGAGTGCTGAGATTGATTGCCTACTGAGTGCTGGGATTGATTGCCTACTGAGTGCTGGGATTACAAGGGTACATCATGTCTACTGTTCTTGGTTCATAAAAAACAAACAAAAACAACAACAAACAAACAAAGAACAACAACAAAACTTCACCAGCTCTGGGAGGGGAGGGGGTCTAACTCGTATCTTCATGACTGCATGGCAGGCACTGAGCCAAATGAGCTATCGTTAAGCTAAGAATTTTTTTTAAACAGTCCCAAAGTCCAAAGACAACTTAAAATTATAGACATAGTAGAATGGTATGTTTATGATCGTCATAAATAGCAATTACTTTGGGACTCGAAAGGTTGGGGTGTAGACATACATGTTACAGTATTTTGTGTGTTGTGGCTGAGATCACAGATTCATCGTAAGAGCCTTTGTTTTCTTTCCTCTTTGTATTGAAACTCCCTTACTGAATTTCTGAGAGGAATTGCACTTCTTGGATGCCCTGAAGAAATAACACAAAAGCATTACCTCCCGGGTCTCTAATTCATCCCAGGATACGAACCCTTTTTCCCTGTGACAGCAGGCATTGAAAGTGCTTCTGAGAGGTGCTATTTATTGAATTTTCTTGTAACTAAATGGGCCTGTGGCAGCTCTGACCTAGAAGCCAGTGATTAAATGGGCAAGGAAAGTGTGTTCCCAGTGGAGACTAGAACAAAGTCCTTTCCGTTTAATCAGGGACCTCAGTCTGCTGCTTTGGTCTGGGTCGCAAGCGTTAAGATAATTTCCTCATTTGCCCAAGTGGAAATCCTTGCAAAGGGGGTTTGTCAATCTTAGCTGAGGCTACAGCAGCTGCTCAAAAGTTAGAAATTCAAGTCTGAGACTCCAGCACAGGCTTCCTGGATCTCAGATGCTGGACTACCTGATCTTGCAGCTGGTACCCCCATCTGCCGCTCCTGGAGGTTGGCATGCACCTCCCTCAGTTCTGAGACTCGCTGTGCTGGCCACAATGACATTCCTCTTGGTTTTTCTCCACAATGAGGCTGAGTGTGTGGAAAATATGGGAACAAGTTTGTAGGGATGTGCTATGCTTCTGCTCTCCTGACAGTGAAGCAGGTCAGAGCTGGTGGGAAAATGTGGGAATGGCTTTATGCCTCAGAATAACTCTGTCTCCAAGATGCCTATTCCAATCAGGTAAAGATACAGTATATGTATATGATATCTATGTATATATATGTGTATATATATATATATATATATATATAGAGAGAGAGAGAGAGAGAGAGAGAGATAGTTGTATACAACTATCTCTCTCTATATATATATAGATACATACATATATTTATACATTTATATATACAATGTGTCTATATCCATCTTTGTGTCTATTTATATATTTTATATATACAATGTATCTATATCCATCTGTGTATCTATATAGTTATACATAGATATATATGTATCTCTATATATAGATATATCTACATATATATGTAGATATATCTATATATAGAGATACATATATATCTACGTATCAGTATAGATACATTTACATATAAATGTATAAAATTTATGCACAATGTATTATGATGCACTGTATGTATATATAAATACATAAGAATATATGCAGTTATAAAAATATACTATCCATATGTAAGATCTACAGTGTGAATGTCATGCAAGTCAAAACAGGAGATTCCAGAAATTGGGACACCATTGAGAATCCTGAGAGGAGACCTGTGAGACCAGAGGCTAACAAGAGGGTGTGGGGGGGAGCTGGCTGAGAGCCATTGTGCTATTCAATGCAAGAGGCTGCCATCTGTTTAAAATTCCCTACAGTGGGCTCCAGGCTGTACAGGGACCCAGGTGCAGGCCAATGCAGAGGATGACCTTATATGACCTCCATGGGTTCCCCAAGGGTTATGAAAACCAGAAGAGATCTTACCTCCTTTGCGGGTACTGAAGGGGGAGAGAAGAATAAAGAAGAATAAAGTTACCTCCAGATCGCTTCTCACTGACCAGAATTGAACTTGTGTTATTCTGTCTACACATTTCTTTGTCCAACTGTATGCAGAAAGCCTTCCTGTCCAGATAGAGAAAGATCTCCTTCCATGGCCTGTTCTTTAGTCATTGTGGGGTGACGGTCAGCAGGAGTGTTTATCCTAGTGAGAGGGAGACAGGACACTCTCCTGTGTGGATAGCTTCCAGGTATCTGACTTCTGGGCACTCATCTGCGTGCTGACCTGCACTATCTCATCCAACCTCCCCAGCCAGGATGCTCTTTATGCTGAGATTTGAATCAAGGTGAAAGCTAGAGGTTTGCTTCGCTCTACCTTATGGGACATCTCATGTTAGCTAATGTCTGAATGGGGCGAGCCTGTGATCACCTGGTAGAGACTTCATTCTGTGAGCTCAGGTTGAATATGCAATTGTGTACACCTGTCTACACCTGTATTCCTTTGTTTCCTGGCCTGTGCATCTAGACTTGCTTGCAGCAGCATTTTAAGTTAATTATGAACGTTCTAAAAGCCCTCAAATAGTACTTTAAGTCAATTCTCACTGTGACTTAAAAAAAAAACAAAAAAACAAAAACAAAAAAACAACCAAAAACCAGGTATCTTTCTCTTTCTGGTGGGCAAAGCCTCTGCGTTATAATAGGAATTCACTACTGACCTCCATAAAAAGAGGCTCAATTTTGCATATTAGTTACTTTTCTGGCTCACTTCTTTCCATTTGTGTATCTGCTGTAGGTTTTGAATTATGCTCAATTATTTTGTTTTATAATTTTATTTGTTTTATCTTTCGCTTCCTTTTATTACCTCAAAGGTTTTGTTTCATGTGATGTGATGTGTGTGTGTGTGTGTGTGTGTGTGTGTGTGCGCGCGCGTTATGTTGGACTTTTAAAACATTTTGGGGGTTCAGAGTCTAGGAATATGAGATCCAGGGATCAGCTACCATGGAGCCTCTGGCATTCTTTTAAAGCATCCTAGCTGATTTTACATCTGGTCGTCCTACATATTTTTAGTGCTGTACAAAAAGAATGAGTTTATGAATAAAATTCTCTTTTATTTCAGGAATTACAGCATATTGTTGGACCACAACGCTTCACGGGAGTCCCAGGTAATTATGAGTTTGTATGAGTGTTTGAAGTCCCGGATGGTCTGTAATCTTGGAGCTCACCTGGTTCTGTCATCCACAGCTATGATGGAAGGTTCATGGTTCGATCTGGCCCAGCGGGGCAAGGCTGAGACTCAGCCTTTTGCTCATCTCACTATTAATGCCGCCAACATCCCATCCGGTGAGTTCTATTTATACCCAGCCTGAAAACACATTTCAAGATTCATTCATCAGCCCATGAACATATACAAACCCTGTCTTGCCCTGTTACTAAGACTTTTGCGTCTTGACTTCTAAATGGAAAGAGGGAGGCAAACCCTCCAGTTGACCCCTGCCTGGTCAATCATCCCACAGTCCCTATCATCCCTGTATTCATGTTCAGGTCACGGAAGTGGGTGTTTATTTTTAAGTACTTGCCAGTTGAGAACATGTATAATTGTTCACCATGCCAATTGGTTTTCACTCATGCCAAAGGTTATGTATCCCCATGCTGACTTCCTTGATAGATGACCTCATTCAGGAAGCCAGGGGCTGTGTGGGGCTTAGTGGACTGTCTCCGTCAGATGGCAGTCCTCAGGAAGTTGAGATACGCTGTCCCTTCATCCAATGCTTGTTCTCCCACTCCTGGTAGATACTCAGTTTAATAGATCAGAGACTCGATTTCTTTTGAAAATGAGGCCCCAAATCTCTGTGCCTGTAGCTACTTCAATGTACTAAGTAGTCTTCACATAGCTCCACTGGCTACTCACCCTGGGCTAGGCAAAGATTACAAGGATTACAGAAAGCATTCTGGTGGAAGGATAATTGAACATCACTGTTAGCACTGCTGTGCCCTACATACTGACCACCTCCTAGGGCTGAGGTATTCTGCTGTGTGTTCATTATCTCTCATCTTCGCTACAACACTACAAGGTGTCAATTACCATCCAGACTGTGCAGACGCTGAGACAGTGCTTCCTAGAGTTTGTCATTTGCTTGAGATCACTGCAGGATTAGAAGTTGACTTTCCGCTCTACTTAATTCCCAGACCTGTGCTACGTTATTCTAGAAGCAGGCTACAAGGTACTTCTGGTAGGTGGGCTTTGTCAGAAGGAAGTAATTCGAGGGTCACATGCATTTTTGCAAGAAGTAGACCAGTTTGGTATCTGATGACAAAGGCTCTAATGTCAGCCTGAGCCTGTGACCTTGTACAAAGTACTAGAATCTGTGCCTCAGCCTTACCTCACAGAAGTAATGTCCACCTTGTGGAGAGGCCAAAGCTACTATATTTTTGAGTGGAAGGGGCATATTATACTCAGTAGATGTGATTTACAATTATTGTTTGAGCTTAATTAAGTTATTATGTAAATTCCACTTTATTCTACAAATAACTTAAGGCAGGATTGGTTTCTTGTTTTTAGTTTAAACTTTTTTGAGTCTTTTAAATAATAAAAGTCTATCTTTTAATAAATAATTTTGAGCCGTTACCATAGCATAGGGCATAGATTGTTTTTCTGATTGAGGATACCAACTCTTGAGCTGTTAGGAGAAGGTCTAGGCTGCCTGCTCTGATCCACATCGTTGTTTCTATAAACAGGTCTTCTGTCTGTGTGTGCCTGATGGTGGAGCTACACTAATTTTCTCTGAGTGGGAAATGTTCACAAAGGCAATTAAATTAATGCCAACGCATGGGCAGCCTGTGCCGTGAATGCACCCTACATTTATCTTTTCAGTTCCCTTTAAATGGTATAGGATAAATATTGCCTGAGACCGTGTGCCAAAGTCGGCTTGGCAACAGCAAGCATGTTTTAGTTACAAAGCTCCCTCTGCAGGCACCTAACATCCAATCAGTGCCAAAAATCCAGGCAAACCTCCTGGTTATGTTCCGACAGCTATTTGTTTTAGGACACATGGAAATGAACCACTGTATGCTTCTGTTTAAGAAAATAGAGTTAGTTGCTCTGTCCGGGCCAACAGCCCCTCTAACCCATTGTTCTCCCAGTGCTGGCCAGTATTGAATGATGCAGAGGAAGTTGGCTGTGACTAGCTATTTTTATTTTGGAAGTTATATACTTATTTATATACAAGGAGTCAGGATCTGTCGTATGTGGACTGTTACCTCATGCAGTCTCAAAGGTTCTTGAGTAAAAAAAGCATTAGAAAGAAAGTACTTAGGGGGGGTGCATCAGAAAATATGATTTTCCTTAGGAAGCTGTGCAGGCTAAATGTTTGCTGAGGTCTCTTTCCAACACCTAGCAGCCCGGAGTCCAGCAGAGCTCTGGAGAGGCCAGCCAGGCTGGAGCCAGAGGTCCTCAGTGTGCCTCATTAGCAATAGAAATCCTGGCTGCCGGGGGCAAGCCTTCACCCTATTTTCTCATCTTGTCCCCCACTGTTACCTTTTGGTGACTCCTTTATTCACACTGTCTGGCTTCTAGACTTTCTTCTGTGGGCTTCACAGACACCCTGCTGTGCTTCAGCAGTGTTTTTCTCCACCCACAGTATGCTCCCTTTCCTCAGCCCATTTTGACTCAAGCCTTCCGAGCTCTGCCGAGCACCGCGAATCTCCTCCGCAGCAGCTTCTGTTCCTCTTCACTGCTATCAGCCTTGTTCTTTACAGCATGTGGCAATGGGAAGATCATATTTCATATGCACACTTCGTAGTTCCCCCACTGTCAGCGGTAAGTGTCCTGAGGGTCCGCTGCTAGGTAAAAGTCTGCATCATGGGCAGAGTGAATGTCCATTGAATGCTCTGCGATAGTGGTCTGCCTGTCAGATCATCAGGATGAGTCAACGCTGGAGGACAGGAATGGACAGCAGCAGAGAGGTGCATTGTAGGATAGAGGATGCTTCTTCTACGTGACTCACTGAACTCTGAAAATGGTACTCGGTCAGATCTCCTGTCTTCTCTCATTTTGTATTTCTTTCTTGCCTTCCCTGGCCATATCTCACTCCAACGTGAGTTGGCCCATCCCCTAGAGAGAATGGACTTCACTTTAGGAATTCAACCTGTCTCTGGGAAGAGGTACATGGCTGATTTAGAATGTTCTTTAGAACTTGGACTTCCCCATGGAGGTCCCCATCATTTCACAGACTAGACGGGGTTACAGGAGAACTTGGAACTTGGGGGTGATTTTGTAATATCTTGATAGGAGCGATTGCATGAAGTGGATGAGCTGGGATATTTTATCTCTGAGCTTTCTGGACATAGCCACCCAGTAGTGTGACTCTGGCTGAGGTGGGGTTAATAGATGGGGACGCAGGTGGGATTTGTCCTCCCCACAACTATGACCCAGATTCTCACGTCCTTCTACAAACCCCTGTCCATGAACTAAACAGAAGTTAAGCTATACGAAGGATGGAAATTCTCTCCCTTTACAAGTTGATTCCTTTCCTGTTTGAATTAACTCTGGCTAGTCTCCCTCTTCAACCCAGAATGAACTGCTCCCGTCGATGGGGCTCAATCTTTTCCTTTTCTTGTTTCCAGGCCTGGTAGCTCCTCTACAGAGTTAGTCTTGAGCCCTCTGGATGGAAATAACTTGTTCTTTCACTTTCAAATTCTCATAGAGATTCTATGCACTTCCTTCAAGATTTGCTTCTTTTCTGGCCCGTGTTGTATTAGCACTTGTGTCCTGTAGTTTTCTTGAGGACAGGAATCGAGGATTTTTGGTTTTGTGCCTCCACTGTACCTGACAGAAAGCACTAAGTATATAGAATGGACCCATTCCCGTAAGAAAATGAGTATCAAGGCAAGTTACTGTGTTAGAGTAAGTGCGTGTTATGTTAGTGCGAACACCATCCCACCAGCCTATAGAAATAACAAGGAAATTTTCTCATCCAAGAAATGGATTCTAAATCCTGTGCCTCTGTTCTCTGTAGGGTCCCATAAAGTCAGTCTGTCCTCTTGGTACCATGATCGGGGCTGGGCGAAGATCTCCAACATGACTCTAAGCAACGGAAACCTAAGGGTTAACCAAGATGGCTTCTATTACCTGTATGCCAACATTTGCTTTCGGCATCATGAGACATCAGGAGACCTAGCTACGGAGTATCTTCAGCTGATGGTCTATGTTGTTAAAACCAGCATCAAAATCCCAAGTTCTCATAACCTGATGAAAGGAGGAAGCACCAAGTACTGGTCAGGGAATTCTGAATTCCATTTTTATTCCATAAATGTTGGGGGATTTTTCAAGCTACGAGCTGGTGAAGAAATCAGCGTTCAGGTGTCCAACCCTTCCCTGCTGGATCCGGATCAAGATGCAACATACTTTGGGGCTTTCAAAGTTCAAGACATAGACTGAAACTCATTCTGTGAGCATTCACATGTATATACCAGGTGTTTGGAAACTTCTTAAAAATGGAAGATGTATATAGGTGTGTAAGACTACTAAGAGGCATGGCCACATTGTACAAAACTCATGATCCTCTCTTCACTCTGTACAGGTCATGCATATGTAAAGTCCATAGGAGATGTTAGACTCATGGGGGTTACACAATGGTTTTACATTTTGTAATGAATTCCTAGAATTAAACCAGACTGGAAAAAATACGAAAAATTGCATGTGAGCTGCGGAAGGGGGGTCATAGTTTCTGGGTCTAACTCCTGGCCATGTGCCACTGTGTACCTCAAAGTTAAGAGGGTGCCGTTCATTGCAGACAAATGATGGTTTGAAGGGTTACGTTCTTTTGAATTGTTACATCGTGCTGGAACCTGCAAATAAGTACTTTTTCTAATGAGGAGAGAAAATATATGTATTTTTATATAATATCTAAAGTTATATTTCAGGTGTAATGTTTTCTGTGCAAAGTATTGTAAATTATATTTGTGCTATAGTATTTGATTCAAAATATTTAAAAAAAATGTCTCATTGTCGACATATTTAATGTTTTAAATGTACAGATGTATTTAACTGGTGCACTTTGTAATTTCCCTGAGGGAACTTGTAGCTAAGGGGAAGAATACTGCTTTTGGCGACCACATGTAGTTTATTTCTTCATTCTTTTTAACTTAATAGAGTTTGCAGACTCATCAAACCTATGCAAATAACACCAAAAAACCCAAAATGGATACCTTGAATAATGCATAGGATAGTGGTCACCAGGTGCCTCTGAAATTTAGAAGCTAATTGACTTTAGGAGCTGACATAGCCAAAAAGCATACATAACAGGCTACTGAAATCTGTCAGGAGGATTTATGGAATTACTGAACAGGTATCTTTTTCTACAAGAGCTACACATTGTAAATTTTCTTTCTTTTTTTAAATAGCAAAAGTACTGTGGTTTATCATTAAAACACAATCCACTCTTTAATTCAGTGAAAGTTATTTTATTATACTGTACAATAAAAGCATTGTCTCTGAATGTTAATTTTTTGGTACAAAAATAAATTTATATGAAACCTGCCTAATGATTTTTGTTCTTCTTCACTTTCATGTGTGTCTTGCTCTGCGATCCTGTTCTTTCCAATATGATAATGCGGCTTCTATCTTTCTCCAAAGGTTACAGGGGGGAATGCAGATTTAATTAAAAACTAGGAACAGATTCAATTAAATTAACGAACCTTGGAATTTGAAAAATAATTTGCAAGGGATTTGTATGCAGGGATGTAGCTAGAGAGAAAACGGGCTCCTCACTCGAAAAAGAAAAGTTTGCTCTGCTTGTATCATGAGAAGACATTGGTGCTGTGGCCTGGGGGAGCGGTAGGGTGTGCTCTGCCTTACTGCTGTAAAGGGAAACTCAATTCAGCCTGGCACATTGCTTCTGTGTGGACGAAATCTATGTAGATGAGCTGTCTAAACCCTGATGGTAACTCATGAAGGGTGAGAGACAAGGAAGCAGCCAGCTTGGAAAGGCTCTGGAAGCTATTATTTGAGGCTTGTCATTTGCAGATAAATGTTTTTTGATGATTGGGACAACAAAGGATGGAGGAAGGAATATCAGATGTTACTGAGAATAAATAATAAATTTTACACAGCAGAACTAGAGCGGTGGCACTCGACGGCGTTGGCCAAAACACACCTACTGATCTTACATCTGTCAGTAAATCTGAGTTTGAATAGCGTAAAACAGGTCCGGTTTGTCCTGGAGGTCAGCTGGACAGGGTATTGTGTATCCTGATGGCTACTGCTTGTTTTAAGGCAGAATTTTGATAAACAGCCAAGTTTCTGTCATTTCCACAGACACAGAATCTTGTCCCAGCCTCATTAGCCACCTAGCTTGTAATCTGGTCCTGTAGTTTCCGCTTGCTTGGTTCTTTTTGTTGAGCACCAAAGATGCGATCAGCAGGGTACCAGGCGGTGACCATGCTCACTACCGTGGCTCTCCCAGTCCCCGACTTCCTTTATAGTGGGGTGTCCGATTATCCTGGGTGTGTGTGATAAGATCCAAATCTTGAGCATTCACAGAAAGTCTGAAGATGAAATATTGGCTAGGAGGTGGAGCAAAAGCCTCCAGTGTGAATACAGAATGTCCACTGTTAATTTTTCCTTGGGGGCAGCGATATTAGCTACTTTTGAACTGCTGTGATAAATAAATATCCGAGGAAATAAATACCCCTTAAGGGAAGAACGTTTGATTTAGGTTTCTGATTTTACAGGTTTTAGCCCATTATGTTGGGGAGACGGTGGTGGAGCAGAGCAGTGCAGAGAGGGTTGGTCGGGGAGCACAGAGCATGCCTACTGCAAGTGGCTCTTTCCCTCTGCCCTCTTAGCAGACACCTGTACTGCCACACCCAGAGGTGTGCCTTACTGATCTAGGTGCTTCTCAGTCCAAACTAGTTGGCACTCAAAATCAACCGTCAGATACAAACAACTCGCAGTCTCCCAAAGATCAGCCAAACCTGGTGCAGGGATAAAGCACCAGGATCTCCTGGGGAGATACACGGGAACCATCTGCACTCTGAAACCAACACAGGTTTCCTGTGATGCCAAGAGGAGCCTCCGTGGAAGAAGACCTGGGGAATTCAGCCATAGTGTGACGTGTGGGTTTCATGAACACTGTTGTACCAGCAGGTCCTAGGGGCTTTTTGAGACTGCTGGGATAATGACTTAGTGAAGCATTTAGAAACTGGTGTCTTCAAGAAGACGAGACTGGGGACCGGACATACCGCTTGCTACGGAGAAGACACCTCCTTCCAGTCATGCTCACAGGTTGCCAGGCTCTGAGCAGCAGGGTCTAACATGTAGGCGGGAGCACATAGCCCTTCTCCACTTTCTGCTCTTCCTCCTGCTTTGCTTCCTCATGCGTATCTTTCTCCATTTCCATGCTCTGTGCTCCAATTCTCCTATCCAACCCAGGACTTTTTTTTTTTTTTTTTAAGTCTCTCATTGTCCCAGTATGCTTTCTGTTGCTATGATAAATGTCATGACAAAAGCATCTTGGGGTGGGGGGAGGATTATTTGGCTGATATGTCCTGGTAGCAGTCCACCAGAGCGGGAAGCAAGAGTAGGAGCAGAGGCAGGAGTCTGGAGGCAGAAACTGAGGCAGGACCATAGTGGAACGCTGCTTTCCGGCTTGCTCTGCATGGCTTGCTTACCCTGATTTCTTATACTACCCAGGACCTCAATTCCAGGGGAGACACCACCCACAGTTACCTGGGCCTCCCCACATGAGTGGGAATCAAGAAAATGTCCCCCAGTCTTACCCAGAGGACAATCCAACGGAGGTCATTCCTCAATCGAGGTTCTTTCTCCCCAGATACGTCTCAGTTTGTGTCATGTTGACAAAAACCAACCAGCACACTCAGGGTCCTGAGGGACCAGGGGGCTGTTGTGTCTGATTGAGACGGGCTACCCTGCTAGACTGAGTAAAGGTTGGGAGGCGTAACAAAGCAGCGTCAGGGAACCTGTGCATAGTGGGCGGGTGGATCAGAGCCGCTGGCTCGTTTTACCTGCTGTGTTTCAGTCCTCTTAACCTGCCAAGTCTCAGGAAGGAAAGCATGCCAAGTCTCAAGTTATCTGTCTTCCTGAATCAATTTTTACAACCACACCAGGCCCATGCATCCAAGCCTCTTTCTGAAATGTAACGCGAAGAGATTCTTACTCAACGCGCTGACTTTCCTCAGATCCTCCTGCTCTCTTTTTATCTCATTCATTTATAGTTTTTTTAAAAAATTATTTTACGTGCATCAGTGTTTTGTCTGCATTATCGTCTCTGTACCGTGTGAGTGACTGGTGCTTTTGGAGACCGGAAGAGGGTATCAGGTGCTCTGGAATTGGAGCTGCAGACTGTTGTGAGCCACCCTGAGGGTGGTGAGAATCGAACTCAGATCCTCTGGATGGGCAGCCAGTGCTCTTAACTGCTGGGCCATCTCTCCAGTCCCTAGCTCATTCATTTTTATTGGGTCACCTTGAAAAGTGAAGATAACCCATTTCCTGGGTGACTTTGGTGGGAAGCCGCTGACCACTCTGGACCCATCCTTTCTTTCTGTGTGTTCTTATTGGGCCGTCTTGACATAGCAACAGCACGGTACTCTACACTTCGGGGACACTGACCTTTTGACTCTGGGGTCACAACAGGCATACCGCACGTGCATTCCCTTCACTTTGTCTTCGTTAATGGATTCTTCAGCTTCTATGCTATGAAATTGACACATGTTCGCAGTAACTTCGGTTATAAATGCTAATGAGCTATTGACTCCCAGTATTATGATCCAGTCGCATGTCACTTCTTGTAATAAAAAGGTGTGCACATGGTACATTTCAGCCGTAAAACAAGTATCCTTTCGATTAATAACTTGCTCATGACAGTTCTCTTTTGTTCGTTTTTTTAAAACTTTGATTTATGTGTGTGTGTGTGTGTGTGTGAATTTGTACGGGGGCCAAAAGATGCCTCTAAATCCCCAGGAGTCGAAGTTATAGGCCATTGTGAACAGCCTGAGATGGGTTCTGAGAACCAAATTCAGATCCTTTGCAAGAACAGTGTGCACTCCTAACTGTTAAGCCACCTCTCCAGCCCTTTTTTGATTTCGATGACTTGAAATTCTATCTATGCCTCAGTCACTTTCCCTCTCTTTTGTTGACAGATTCACTTCAGGAACGCGGTGCTTAGTAACTGGAACTCGGTCAGCATTTCGGCTGCTTTGTTTCCATTAGACACGGCCTGGACCAGGAGGACTGGTGTCTAAGGACAGAAGATGGACGATCGAGCAAAGCACACAAATGGCTTCTTCTCACCATCTTTTCCCTTTACTCAGACCTTCAGCACAACAGACGGTGCCCACCCACAGTGCGGAAGACAGTCATGACTCAGCTAATCAAAACCAGAAATAGTGCTTTACCGTCTGGGCACCCTATAGTGTCCCAGTGGATTTGCCTCATAAAATTAACCACCACGCTGCATCGAGAACACCGAGTCAACTATGAAACAGCTACAAGAGGTAGCCCAAATGCACCTGGGTGATGGTAATAATGTTTTTCAACTTGATGGGATCACCATGGAGATGAATCTCTGGTCATGCCTGTGAGAAAGTATCTAGATTAGGCTAGTTGAGGTAAGAAGACTCACCTTGAATGTGGGCAGTGCCATTTTCTGGGCTGGGGTGTTCAGCTGACTAAACAAAAGAGAAGATGAGCTGAACACCAACATTCATCCTCTTTGCTTCCTGACTGGACACAATGGCCAGCTTCCTCAGGCTCTTTTCGCTGTGGATTTCCTGTTGTGATGGACTGTCCTGCTGCTACTGTGAGCCAAAACAAACCCTTTCTTCCGTAAGTTGCTTTGAACAGGTATTTTGTTACAGCAATGAAGACAGTAACTAACACGGTGTGCACCATCCCTTCCCTAAGCGATTCTCTCTCTCTTCTTTAATTCATGTATTTAAACGTCTATTAAAACTATTTGTTGATAACCTCCAGTAGAGCCTGTAAGAAAGTGCGTTTAGGGCAAAAATATCCTAATCCAAATAGGTGAGAGGAAAAAGTTCCCAGACAAGGCTCAAAGAGACATTCTGTAGAAGAGCAGGGTAAGAGAGATCCCCATCCTCAGCATGGGACACATACCAAAGCTAGCCTAGGGCAACTAGTCTCCCTCTGTTTCACTAATTTACAAACAGAGTGACCATTACCCCAAAGGCAAGTCCTGAGTTCATGACCAGGTTGGTAGTACCAGAGTCATTAAGAGCGTCTGGCCAATGCTGATGAGATAGGACAGTAACTAGGGAGTGAGACTCTGGTAACGCAGGCTTGATGGCTGTTAGCATAGCATCTGTTTAGCTCAGGAGGCCAGCTGTCAGAATCAGGAGCCATCATCCAGACGCAGAGCAGCTTCTCAGACACCAGGGGGCGCCACGTGTAAAATAAACTCAGACAAACAAGCTCCTTGGTGTGTGTAGGGGTTGTGGGGGAGGTTCTTGAAGCTTCCAAGCAATCCTGTCCTTGACATTATGACAGGCTGTTGACCTCTGGATTAGTTTGTAATGGCCGCCATAACAGATTTCCACAAACTTGGTGGCTCAGAATGGCAGAAATGTATTCTATTACCTTCTGGAATAGGAGGAGGGAACAAAGGCTCTGGTAGGGCCGCAGCCTTCTGGAGACCCTGAGGGCCAATCCTTCATCTCTTTTGGTTTTCAGGGGTTCCAGGCGTTCCTAGTACCTTCCTTGTTCTGATTTCCGCTTCTGGGCCTTCTTCACACTTTCCCGTACCTGTACCTTTGCTTCTTCGGTTTCTCTTCCTTCACCAGCACTTTTGATTTAATATTGTGTGGGTGTGTGCGCATGTCACAGCTGGAGCATGGAGGCCAGGGAACAACGTCCAGATCTTTTCACTGTGTGGTTGGGGATGGAACTGGCGGTACTCAGGCTCCACAGCAGGGTGCCTCCCCTGGTGGGTAATCTTTCCAGTCTCCTTCTTTCTTTTTTAAAAAGGTATGTGGTTAGATTTAAGGTCCACTCTGGTCATTGAGAATGACCCTGTCTTCACATAGTTCGGTACATCTGCCACAGCCTTATGTCTAAGGAAGGCCACATCCACGAGTTCCAGGATTTAGGACACAGAAATGTCCTTTAGTGGGGTCACCATTCCATCCAGTGGTTCTCAACCTTCCTGATGCTGTGATGGACCCTTTAACAGTTTCTCACGCTGTGGTGATCCCCAACCATAAAATTATTTTCATTGCTACTTCATAATTGTAGTTTTGTTACTGCTATGAATCATAATGTAAATATCTGATATGCAGATGGTCTTAGGCAACCCCTGTGAAATGGTCAATTGATCTCCAAAGGAGTAGTGACCCACAGGTTGAGAACTGCTGTAATAGACTTTCCAAGAATCATATCTAAAAATCCCAGATGCCCTGTTGCCAGCCACCTTCCTCTCCTCCCTTTTGGGGCCTTGGCTTCCAAGGAGGGGCAGGGCATGAAGAGACTACAGATACAAAAAGAACAAGCAAAACACAAAATGATGCCTATTCCTAGATCTGTACATTTCTAAAAATGTGGAGACAGATCCCAGGGGAGGTACACACACCAGCTTGTTACTATGTTGGGGAAGTGGGATTATGGATGTTTTCTTCTTTTCAAAATTTCCCTACTGTTGTTATACTGCTATTGAAGCCAATAATAAAGAGCATTAAAACAAATCTTTTCAATAGAGGGAAGAGACCGTAGCTTTCGGAACGATCCAGGTTCTGAGCTGTGGGCCTGTGTGCTTTTGAAATGGAATACCCCAGGGACTTGGATAGAGCACTGTAAGCAGGAGTGTGAAGGAGCCAGCTTTTAGAACTGGAATAAGTACTTTTCCCCAGCTAGAAACAGTCTGACAATATTTACAGCCTTTGGCTTGGATTACGTTCAGGATTAAAGGCTAAAAATACCTGTGGGTGCCAGGCTCAGTCTTCAAACCGACTGCATCAGTCCCTCCTGAAACTTGTCTCCTCTCCATCTTCCCCGACTCTATTGATGAGACTCAGGGATGTTGTCAAAGGGGAACACAGTCCTGGATGCCTCAGATGTCTGTTTAAGGGGCTCAGAGTTAATTTTTCAAAGATTACCTGACAACTTGTTTCTGCCACCAACAAGGGAACAAGCAAGACAGAGACAGAGATAAATTAATTGAAATGTTTCCTTAGCATGTAACTGCTGAAATCAAGATGGTATCCCCTTGGCATGGTTATTTAATCAGGTATGCCTCTTGGTAGTGGATTGTTACAAGAAGCTCAAAGTTAAATTGTATATTTTGGACGATATGATAGAGCTCATGGAGAAAGGCTTCCTTTTATAATAGAACTTATTTTCCCTCATACCTAGTTCCTATATCTGCCGGGAGATGTTGGTCCAAAAAAATCTAACCATGAAGACCACAGTGTCTGCAGAACATCTACTGGTTTCTGAATAGAGTTAAGTTTATGGTTCATCAGCACTGCAAGAATTCAGATGTTCTATCAGTAAAGACTGATGAAAAGAGGAGTATTCGTCAGAATTCTCTAAAGAAGCAGGTAGAGACATACTGATCAGTTGGTGGATAGGTGTAAGTGGGAATTATTCAAGGGAATTGCCTTATGTCAGTATGGGATGTTGCAAAGTCCCACATGAGCCTTTTAAAACTGGGGACCCTGGGATAACAGCACCATTCAGTCCAAATCCTGAGGCCTCAGGATTGGGGGGGCATAGATAGAAGTCCTACACTCTAAAGACCAGACAGCACAGAGTTCTGATGTCAGAGGGCAACGGAGGAAGATTATACCCCAGCTGCAAGATAGAGTGACCAATTCCCCTTTCTTCTGTGTTCATTCTGTCTAGCCCACAGCTGATTGGGTGTCCCCACCCCCACCCCCGTACTGAGAGTAGATCCTCCTTCAATTCCTGCCAGACATGGTCCCAAATAACTCCTCATCAGTGTCCAGATGTGTATTCCACTCTAGTAGACATCTAAAAGTAACTGCAGAGAGGGAGATGAAGCAGTGTGTTTAGAAAACCTTTCTTGTCGGGATTTGCAATGGAATCTTGTCGATGTTTATAGAAATTGATTTTTGTTTCTTTGTTATTATTACTTTAACAGGGTCTCACTATGTAGTTCTTGATGGCCAATAACTCTATAGAGACCAGGCTGGCCTCAAATTTCTAGAAACCCACCTGCCCCTGCCTCCTGAGTGCTGGAAGAAAAGGAACATATGCTTACACTCAAACTATTTACGTCTTTTAGATCATTAAAATGAGCCATCCTATGACATGGCTTGTCTTTATAAGGGGACTCGGAGAGAGGTTTGTGGTTGCTGGAGTCTCTAAATTAGAAGATTGACTCATTCAGTGTCCTGGTCTCACTGAGCACAGATCCTGAGTTATCTGGGAGTGACTGGTTTATTTTACTTTAAATGCACATTTTAAAGTATCCATTTAATATGTTCTTTTAGAGGAGAGGAGCTTGGTGTGTATGAAAGGAGAGAGTTAGGGGTTGTTGTTGTTGGCATTCTGTGATTGGCTGGTAGGAGCCGTTTAGATTTGGCTCAAACTGTGTTCGCTGGGATCCACCCAGAGAGATTAACAGCTGCTGGCTGTTAGGGAGAGCGCTGCAGAGGACTGGCACATGCCTCCCACAAACATGAAGGGTTGTTGGGCTGAAAGCGATTACGGAGAAGCAGATGTAGAACCCATTGCACTGGATTTGCTACAAGTAGGACACAGGTTTGCCTAAAAAGACAAATTCTACCCCAGCCTCATTCCTGGGAGGACAGAGGCTGATTAGCATCTACTGCTCTAGACCCTCACGGGCCAGGAGACGGCAAGAGAGGAATCTTCCTTAACTAGCTTTGGCCTTCATCTTCAACTCACCTTTCTTCCCTGAAGTTGCTGACAGACCTAACGCCTCTTCCTTTGTCTTATGACTCCTCAGAAAATGTGCTATTTGCTGTTGAAGACGCTATGCAAGCTGGAATTCAAAACTGCCTCATTGAAAACTACTTCTTCAGGGTATCTTCCACACGTATATGAAATATATGCCAGCAAACCTCTGTTTTTCTCTTATTAATCTGTTTTTTTTTTTTTTTTTTTTTTTTTTTTGTAGCAGAGATCCATCTGTCCACACCTTCGAGGGTTACTGTTTCTCCCAGAGTTCCTCTTGGGTGGCTGATCCTATGGATGTCAAAATGAATTCCCACTGTACATAGAAGTAAATATATTCTCTCTATTTCCACCATTTTAATGCTCAGTGCCCCAGTTATCCACCCTCCCAGCCCATTCAGCTCAACACTGTTGTCATCAGTCTTTCAAAAGAAAATTCTCTCCTTGTCATTGAGAAGAGTTCTGGATAATGTTTCATCCAGCTGTCAAAAATTACCAGTAAGCCAGCAAAAAACACCTGGATTTGTCTCAGACCTTGAAGACTCATGCCAGCTATGTCCAAGCCAGGTGGTGGCACATGCCTTCCATCCCAGCACTAGGGTGGCAGAGGAAGGTGGATCTCTGAGGTCGAGGTCAGCCTGGTCTACAGAGTGAGTTCCAGGACAGCCAGGCTGCACTGAGAAACCCCGTCTGGAAAAACAAAACAACAAAACCAAAACAGAAGGTAGACTGGGAATTTTCAGGCGGCTGAAAGTGTTGAGAATCTTTTGCATACTGAGCATTACTTTGGGGCTGATCTCACACATGGTCTCTTTTAACTCCCATCACTGTTCTTCATAGCGACTGTCAGAATTCCTCTTTGCAGATTTAAAAACAAAAGTGGAATCTGCAGTAGTGTGTGTGTGTGTGTGTGTGTGTGTGTGTGTGTGTGTGTGTGTATGTACACTGATGGTATCTACAGGGCTTTCTTCTTCATGTCCTCTGCAGCAGGTCCTTCTGATGTCCGTCCTTCTACCTTAAATGTCTTCCTGCTTCTGCCTGGCTAGGCTTTCCCCATCCTTCAGTTTCCCATGTTAGTCCCTCCTCCTCCTGATTTTATCAACGATCTTTTCCTTAGGTGAGCTTTTACTGCTGTTTGTGTTTTAATCATAGTAATCCAAGGTGCTATTGATTATGTGTTACCTACTACCTTCTGATCGTTTCCCGGATCTCACCTTTCTTTGGATGAAGAACACAAGCTGCTTTAGTACAGGGATATCTGTTTTTCATTTCTCTTACATTCCCACAGGCACTGGGTGCATATTGGGCGGAGGAGAATTCATTAGAGGATGCTCAGAGTGTGATGGGTGAGTTCCTGTGTGTTTTCTGTCAGTCACTAGCAACCACAGCACTTAAAGGTCCTTGGGATTCTCCCCCAAAGCCTTTTGCTGGAGCTACATAGCACCTGGTAGCGTGAAAGAGGGGCAGTTTTACATTGAGAGCCTTTGCAGGTTCAGGGCCACCACGTGTGCCGCGTGGAGGTGGGAGGAGGGGCAAGAGAACAGCAAATATGGAGCTGTGAGATCAGAGATCTAGATCCAGTTTTCAATGGTCATTTCCTGTCAGGGATTTATTGGGATAAAAAACTGAAATAATAACAGGCACGTACCTACCTTAAGAATACTTGAGTAACTTATCTTTTGATTTTGAGTTCTTGCAAACAAACCATGTGCAAGTATCAAGGACAGAATGCAATAGGGACTGAGTATGGCCCGGGTTTGTGAAGCTGATCAGGGCTCACAGCTCTCCTCAACTTGTTTCCTGCTTATTCTGACCCCGGTCTGGTGGCACCTCCTGCATCAGTGAGGTGCAGTGAGGGACACTCGGGGGATCAGTGTGGTCAGTTCTTGCTCTGGTCTCTGAAGTGAACTTTGTATTCAAATTACAATGTTGACGGAAGAATATAGAAATCAGGCAGGAGGAGTAGGTTAGGGATTTATTGGCAGCGTACTAATGTTAATGACAATGAAATGTGTTCTTGGAAAATGTTAAGTAATATGTTACATGTTCTCACTACAAAAAGATAACTATGCAAAACAATGCACTTACACTTTAGCTACATTTAAACCTTTCCACAATGTATTTGTACTTCAAAGCCTCATGAAGTATAGAACAAGTTGGTTGCCAACTTAAAATCTATGAGAAAAAAAAAATTCTGTGTAGTAGTACACCTATGGTGGAAGCCCAGCAAGGAGACAAGGAGGCATATTTCATAAGTGCATACCCTGCCAGACCTCAACAGAGGGAACCACCATCCTGGCCAGCGCCGGAATCACAGTGGAACCCGGAGCCTCTGTGCTCAGGTGTTTTATTGATGCAAAACTCCTTAGGTGTTCTACTGATACAATGTGCAGATCATAAGCAATCAAACATCCCCCACAGAAATCCTGCAGATAATACAAAATGCCCTAGACCTAGGATAGCCCCTCACCCAACAGTGCATAAAACAATTATTTTATATATAACTAAAAATAAACTTCCAGAACACTTCTGTTTAGATTTGGCATTTTAAGTAGTTTTTCTCTTGTTGAACTCTGGTTTTACCTTCCTGAGAATGAGTTTGTTTCTTTCAAACTTTCTTTCCCCTTTCTGAAGTGGAGGAGGAAAGGGAAGGCGGAGAGGAGGTTCATCCGAGTCTCAGTTGCAATGGATCACTTTCTCCTTCCTGACAGTAAAGACCAGAGTGTCCTCTGGGCAGCATGAGTTAGAGCCTCAGGACCAAATCCATTTTCCTCTCGCTCTTTCAAGAGTGTTCACATGTGGTCTTTGCCTGGTGGAGCTGACCTCAGCCTCATGGGGGTAGGGATGGGGAGTAGGGGGGTTGAAGAGTAAGGGCACTCCTTGTGAGAATAAGGGAGTCCAAGAAGATAACAGCCTAATTAATTATTCCTCATTAAAATAAACAAATATTGACGGACCTCCTCCCTCTCCTCTTTTTTTCTCCTCTTCCTCTTCCCTTTGGCTTGTCTTGTTTCTCCTTCTCCAGAGACACGTGTTATGGTGGAAAGAGTCTCCAGTGAAAGGAATGATTCTCCGAAGGGCAGTGTTTGAGATGGCAAGGACTGGTCAGAGAAGGTTGACTTGGGGCATTTGTTCTTATGTCTGTGTATACTGCAGTGTCACAAATTAGGGTGGTTTTATCTGTAAATAACAGGCGTCCCTAAGTCAAACTGGCTTCGCTAATGAGCAAATTAGGAAATGTGTCTTCTAACAGAATGAGAAACCCGGAAGTAGGTCAGGCAACTGGGGTGCCGTGTCTGGATTCCAGGTTTATGTTTCTACTCCTCGTTATGCTCTGCTTCATGTTTGGCTTCACCCTCAAGAGGACAGCAAATTGATCATAGCAGATCCATCTCTCAAGCCCAGATAGGGTGCCGTTCACAGAACAAAGAAAGAATTGCTAGTTCTTATCGTTTATTAAGGGGCAGGGAACACTTCTCCTCAGTATCCCTTGTTATCTTCCAGGGATTTCTGCAGAAGCCCAGTTCTAAATGCTGAGCAGTGACAGCTATTGAAGTTCAGATGTTCAAAACATAGGACAAATGCCCCACCTTAAGTTCTCCTCCTCCTCTTCCTCTTCCTCCTCCTCCTCCACCACCATCATCATCCTCACTTTTTCCAGCATGAAGGATTGACCCTGGGCCCTGGCACATACTGGTCAAGTGTTCTATCACTGGGCTGTATCCAAAGTGTTTCCCCTTCTTATTCTGGGACAGAGTGTTATAAACTTGCCAAGGCATGCCTTAACTTTGTGACCTTCCTACGTAAGTTAGATTATAGACATGTTCTACCAGTCTGAGCTTAAATTCCTTATTCTTAGCAAAGAACTCCCGTGCAGTATATTCTACATTTGGAGATCCCTTAACTCTCTTACCAAGTTACTTGGGAGATGAGAGTTTTGAGTGAAGACTGAATTCACATTTTCCTCTATTAACTCAGGCTACCTGCCCATCACTAGCCGGTGCTTCCACTCTGTTATGTCTTAGATATGAAAGATCTTATGTTGAAGACTTGGTCCCCTAAGCCTCAGTGTTCAGGTGTGTAAGTTTCAGGAAGTGATTGGATCTTGAGGACTCTCTTCTTCGAAATGTGATGACATTGTAGCAATGGAATCAAGTGGAATATGGTCACTAGGGGAGAAACCTGTAATCTCACCCCCTCCCTCTCTAATCCCTCTCTCTCAGTTTCCTGACTACCACTAGGTGAGCAGCTTTGCTATACCCTCCTTTCATGGTCTTCTTGAGCCTGTGGAACATGACTGAAACCCCAAAACAGTGAACCAAAATGTGCTCTTCTTTTAAAAAGTTCCTCTTTGGAATTTCCCAAAGTGATGAAAGGTCAAACAACTTCTTTGTGGGGTCGTTGCTGGTGTGAAGTGTGTGTGTGTGTGTGTGTGTGTGTGTGCATGTGCGTGCATGCATGTGCCTGTTGAATCAAAGATAGTCCATCTGACAAGGACGCATCTCCTGAACTTGCCCCTTTGGGCTGAGTAGCTAACCATATTAGATTGTAAAGTCAAGCTGCCACCAACGGGGTGAGACAAAGTCACCTGAGTCAAGTAAAAGAGAGGTTCTGGATGCTTAATAGTTGTAGCAGCTGTCAATCTTCATGTATGTTCATTTCTTTTCTTCTTCCCCATAGTGAGCAGATTACACAGCTCCACTGTCTTCTAGCTGGATGGCCATATGTGGTGCTATGTGGACAAGAGAACTGAATTCATGGTACAGGAGCTTTTAGTGGTCTTTTTCTGTTGGTAGCACCATCAGTAGCATAGCTTCCAATGCCTTGGGACCTGGAGTAAATGGAACTAGGGAAGCCTGAATAGCCTCCTTGTTCAGCTTGTCGTTAGTTACTTGATTTTTGATCATGAGCGCGGAGAGCCGTGCTACTTGGCAGTATGCTCCCATTAGCTTTGCTATCGGTAACACTTTCTGATGTGTGGTAGCCACGGTGACAGCTGTTAAGTAGTGTTTTTGGAGATTGGAGGCTGCCACAGCCTAAATCAAACTGGTCGAAACCACTGACCTTCCAGTTAGACTTGCACAGCTATCTGCCTTCAGCTCTACATCCTATCTTTGTACGTCGCCAGGTATCGAACATGTGTCCTACGAAGAGCCATGGCTTGCTTACACATGCACAGACCACTGGTTACCTATTTCTCCTTGCACCCTAGAAATGCTATTTTCTAGTTACAGAAACTTTTTAAACTGCATCCGCAGGAAGGTGGATGGATACAGGTTTGGGGCTCCCCCTCCTCAGATTTGGTTGCCTCATGAATAAAACTCTCTTTTGCTGAACTGCTCACCTCAGGGATTGATGTACAGCAGGCAAAAAGAGCCAGGCTTGCCTGGCTCTGTGTTATAAGTGTGCTGTGAAGCAGAGAATCCCGCTGGTACCCAATAGACAGGTAGGATATGCAGGAATAAAATGGATCTGGATTTGGAGTGGCCACTTGTGTGGTAAAACATATCCGGGGGAGACGAAACCCATGACTGTTCACTCCAGAGAAGGAACCTACGACAGACCAAAATATGGATAGCGCCAAAGTCCAATTGGTGAACCAGTGAGTTTTATTGGGATTACTTACAAGGGTTTGGGTAAGGAGTCACTTACTTGAATAGAAATCACTCAAAAAAAGCTACATCACCAGAGCCCACCCCAGTGTGGGTGACAGCTCACAAAGCTGCCAACCAGGAGCACACTGCACAGCCTGCAGGCAGCTCAGCAGTTTGAAGAGTGCCCTTTCCTGGTGCCTGCATTGTTTTAAACCTCTTCCGGACAGCTGTTCTGGTCTCAAGAGTCTTCTTGGCAGCTTTGCTTGTCGAAGTCTTTGCAACACAGCTTCCTTCCAATGGGGGGGGGGGGTGGACTCTCAGCTTGTATTGCTTACTCTGTCAGGGAGGAGCTTAGTGAATCTGGTCAGTTTTAGTGACTTCCCGAAGCTATTTTGAGTGGTTTGCCTTCCTACTTAAAGAACTTCACTTCAGGATACAAAGTATCTAACTGGGAGGAAACTATTATACAACATCACTGCAGTCTGCCTGCGTCCATGCAGAAAGCTACAGAAGGGTGGGGCCTCTTTCCGGGATTTGGAGTGTTGTTGGCTGTTCCCCATCAATAAGTCCAACTGGACCTAGTCTGCTTGTGTCCTCCAGGTGCTCTCAGAGGTAAAGGGTAATATTTCCATTCCCACAAACTGCCTCCAGCCAGAAGTCTGAGTGGAGCAGAGGGAACTATAGTCCCAGCCTGCCAAGCCCCATACTGATGAGGACTGTTTACAGCACTTTTGTATACAGAGCACAAATTGGAAGGTTTCTCTGCAGAAAAGACCCCTGAGTACTCAAAGCCCTGTGACCTCTGTCTGAACCCTCCATCCTGACTCTACCAGTTATACTTCTGGGCTTAATTTTTAGCACATGAACGCTTTTCTAAAATCAAGAATTCTCTTTGAATTTTCTTCCCTAGTTATTGCACTGAGATGCTGGGCAGAAAACTTTCCTTTAAGTATTCTTGGGTTTGATTGAGCCTATTCAAGACTTGTTTTTCCAAACTTGCCTGACTGCTCACAACAAGATCAATAATCATTTCAGGTTCCTCCATGGCTTAACAACTGCTTTGGGCCAACTGCACAACCAGTTCAAATGACAGCAGAAATTGACCATTAAGAAGAGGGAGGAATGGTTTCCACAACAATAGTCAATTTCATGTCAGCAAGGTGTTGTGGTCAAGCCCCAGCCATTCTTCCCACCCAGTTCCACCCTCTGGAAGCTCCCAGACTGCCTTGTGCTCAGCAGGATAATTTTCTAAAACAGGGTTGTGGTCCCATCACTCAATTTACTGATCATTTCTGAATGCTGACAGATCGCGTACCAAGCATCTGCTAGAGTCAGCCTCTTTCTGCAAGTTTTCCTACTGAAAACTTTCCCCCATGACGGAGTGCTATTTTCTATTTCATGTGCTCCAGCCACATACAGAAGCACCCACTGCTCCCAGAAACTTGCTTCCACACCTCTGTAAAATATGTGTGGGCCCCAACAGCCTCCCTCTTTTTCTGCCTCATTACATGAGATACACTCACCTAGTACCTCATTTCTTCACCCTGCTGGCCATCGGGCAGACGGACCCTGCTCTGGGCTCATGGCGCACTTTGGTTTAGCATCACAGGTTGTATGGCGATGAATTATTCGTTTGTTTGTTGCCTCCCTAGTGTTGGGACTGTGCATTGCCCAGTGTGTGTACCTAGTACAGTAGTGACCAGTCATTAGGAGTGGTCTGAGGAAGATTTAAAAGAGGAGGAAGGAAGAGGAGGAAAGGGGAAGGGATGAAGGGCAGGAGGAAGGGGTATGGGAAGGGAGGGAGAGAACCAGGAAAGGAGGGAGAGGAGAGTATTTTTTTCCATATTGTGAGTCTCCTTCACTGGGTCACAGAGGTAGCTTCTAGTCCATCAACTCACTTAGCTTGCTTGTGTCTTCATCCACAGTTGGATGAAGCCAAGCATCTGGAACCTGGGATACAGAGCTAATTATAAGGGTAAGTGTGGGTGCTGGAGTCAGCCAGGCCAGGTCCGAGTTCAAAACTACCTCTGCATGACCCGAGACAAGTTGATCTTCTCATCAATAGTTGACAACAATTATTAGGTAAAATTACTCTGAAACTTAGTGGCTTGAAATACTAATCATTAATGTTCCTATCTTCCACATGTGTGGATTGGCTGTGGGCTGGGCAGCTTTATTTTTCTCTGCAGAGACACTGTGTATGCAGAGGTGGTCACCCACGCCCAGCTTCCCCTCATCCTGGGGCAGACCATGTTCTTTACATGATGATGGAAGAGCCACACCAGCGAACAGTGATAATATGTAAGAACATCACACTTAAATTTACCCTTCATTTTAATGATCAAAAAAGTTAATGTTCAGTTTGTAAGGTAAAGGGAAAGAGCTACACACATTCGTGCTCAAGCAGGTATGTATGCACATGCACGCACGCGCGCACACACACACACACACACAAGTAAAGAGCTTTCTTGCCTTTGGCAATGCTGACCTTGGAGCTAGATATCTTTTTTTTATTGCAGGGGGCTGTCTTGGGAATGTCCAGTGAACAGTAACATTCCTGGGCTCTCCCCTCACAACAGAAGGCAGGGGCATCCCTGCAGCTTGACAACTAAAAATATCTGCAGACAACGTCTTGAGGATCATAGACTTGGCCTCTCTGCACAGTGTGGGTACAATAATGAGCTCCGCAATGGTTGCTGTTAAATTGTTATTGACCTTATATTGTGTTTCAAGTGGCTAAATTCTATTGCTGCTAGTCAGCCGTCAATAGGAGCTAGCATCTATTATGGTACACATATGTAATGACCACGGAATTTGGTTGTTCAAACTTAGATTTTGTGCAAAGATTTCTACTATTTGGGGAAAATATGTAAGTGTATTTTTAATTGAAGAAGGATTTGAAATGCTCTGTGCATGGAGAAAACAAGTTTGTAAAATGTATCAATGTAAATATACATACTTAGGAAGAAGACTGGGTAAATGTGCTGTGAAATGTTAAATGATTTTTCTACTCTGGTATAATTTGAGGTGATTCTGATTTTTTGTTGTTGTTGTTCTTTTTTGAGACAGGGTTTCTCTATTTGTAACTGGCTGTCCTGAAACTGTTGACTGTTGTCGACTGTAACTGGCTTTCCTGTTGACTTTACTTGAATTTACAGAGATCTGCCTTCCTTTGCCTTCCTCTGCCTCCCTAGTGCTAGAATTAAAGATGGGAGACACCACAGCCCTGCTGAATCTGATTTTCTTTAGATTGTTCTGTTATTTTTTAAATTCTCATAAGACAGTGTTTATGTTTTATGCTAGTAGATCAGTTTTACACATTCATACACTATAAAATTTACCTAGAGATCTCAAGCTTAACTGTCCTGCCCAAACTTTGCCCTTCAAACATTTTCTTAAAACAAGGAGAACCTTTAAAAATCACTCTGTTTACCCTGCTCTTTTAGAGAAAGTATTATTGTTGGTGGTCAATAAATATTTGTGGTTGATGATTTCATTTCATAGGGTAAAGGACCCCTCCAGAAGCAAGTGTATATTAAATAAAGCCAAATTTTAAAGAATAAGAATGTTAGAATATTAGGGATTATTTGGGAAGGAAGCATATTTATATACTGCTGCTGAAATTATAAATTGTTGTGATCTTTCTAAAAGGTGACTAGGCATCTTTGAAATGTTCCAGGCGCTAGACAGTTGTCTTAACCATTAAAAGCACTTGTTGCTCTTCTAGAGGACCCGAGTTTAGTACCCAGCACCCACATTGAGTGGCTCACAACCACCTGTTACCCCAACTCCAGGGGACCTAATGCCTCTGGCCTTGAAGGATGCCCACACTCCTGTGTACATATTTATACACAGACAATGCATACCTACACATTGACTTAAAAATTAAATCCTTAAAAATATTTGTATATGTAATATTTTCATATCTAAGAATTTCTCTTAGCTGAATGATCCAGAGGTGTGTATAAGAACAGCTGAAGGGTCAGGGAGATGCCTCAGTGGTTAGGAATATGGGTTGCCCTTCCAGAGGAGCCTAGTTCAGTTCCTAGTACCCATATCGGACCAGTTAAAACACCTGTAACTACGGATCCAAGGATCAGATGACCTTTTATGACCTCTTCCGGTTTCCTCAGGCAACTGCACTCACATGCACATACCCCTATACAGACACAAATATATACAATTAAAAATAAAAAATGTAAGTCTTAAAAGAGACTGCTAAAAGTGTTCAATAAAGCTTTAATATTATACCTCAAATTAGGAAATGATGTCTATTGACAGAGGAATGTGATAGAATATTCTACAAGAAATGAAGCTTCTGTTTGCAAAATTATAAAATGCTGTTAGGAAATGCTCATCACTCGATGTGGAAGGGCTCTGACTGTCTCTAGCATTCATCTATGTATGTAGTTTCCTTGCATTTAGTAATAGATCCACGCCATACAGCTCTGTAAAGCCACATAGTCTCTCCCTGCCTCGAAATCAAGATGTAACCAATCTAAGATTAACATCCATCTAAAGAAAGGAACCACTTGCCTGCCCCCTTCCTGCTACTTTCTTTGGGGTGGAAATTAGATATAGTATTTGTGACCCAATTCAGCTCTTTCATTTAGAATGGAACTTCAGCAAGTGTAGGGAAGTGAGGCCAAGGAGACTTGGGGTCCTGGACAACCTCACAAACAATTTTAACAGTGCTATTAGGAGATCATCACTTTCTACTTAAGGTACAAAAACCCCATAGTTTGGGAAAGAAAAATCTTTTACAAACACTGTAGTTTGAGACCTCTGTTAACAGTGTCTTACAGCCTGAGCTATATCTAAGCGTGAACTGGTGCTGCTCATATCCCGAAGGGAAAGCAGAGATGTTGGGTTGTAGCGCTCTCATCTTAACAAGGATGGCACAGGGCGGGGGGCAAGGAAACAGGCGTTACAGGTTGGAATCTGCTCACCTTTCTCAAGCCATGGCAGTGTACTGGGTAAAGCTGATCCCAGGGTAATTCTGAAAGGTAGTTACTTGCTTATAGTGCTTGGAACTATGGGTGAGACGAAATGAAAATACTGGTTTCTGTTGACCGTTCCTTGATGCTGTTGCTGGGGAAGATGACTTTTTGGCAGGAATTTGCCACTATGCAAGCAGAAATGGCAGGAAGTACACTGCGGTAGGGACCTCCCTTGTGTTTGGGACTTCAACCTGAACAGACTGGCAGTCCAGTAATTTAGTCATCACGGAGCTGCTTCCGCACCATAAACAGAAGAAGATAATACGTTATCTATGAACCTTTCTCTGGAATCTGTTGTGATGGAATCAGGGAGACCAATCAGATGGCAAATGAAGAATTAAGCATACTGTTGTCTCACGCAAGCCTGTTATTTCGCATGACCTCAAAGTTGCTACTGGAGAGAAAGCAATGCAAGGTCAGACGTGAGTAAATATGAGGGTGCCTGGAGACTGGGGATTTATGCAGACAAGGTTTTGGCTATCTTGACATGTTCATGGAAATGACTAGAAGCAAGCAACCCAGAAAACTGCTAAGAATTTTGAGAGCAGTATGTGATCAAAGAAACCAAAAACCTGGCCTGCAAAAGCTATAATTTTCTGATCCATAACGAAGACCCCAGGAAGGCTGGGCAGCCTCAAGGAGGGCATGTGCCCCACACTGTCATTGTGGTCACAGTTTATGGCAAGCAGAGTCTCCAAGAGGTCAGTGTACAAAGGAATTTCTCTCAGAGATGAGAATCACTGTCTACAGCACAAGGGATTTTTTTTTTAAATTGGCTGAGATGTGTCTCAACCCTTTCCCAGGAAGATTTCAACATTCTTAAGAAATGTAATAATGATTGTTTCCCATTTACCCTAATCCCAAATGGGGTTTTATGGCAGTTTTCCTGCTTGACTCCTCTACTGAGCCCTAAGCATTGGGAAGGTGACAGGAAACATGCCCATTGGTTTACAAATCCTGGGATCCCTGGACCACCAGCCTTGAGAACAAGGCTTCACATCATCCCCAAATCTTATAGTTTCAGTGAAAGCCACATCTAGAAGGCTCTTCAACCTCTGTCTTGGGAGCAGAGTAAATGTATTTTTTGTCATTATAAGGGTACAGACACAAATAGTTGGTGACTTCAGGCAGAGACTGATTATCATTTCCAGTACCCATTTTACTTGTGCCTTAGAAATAACTCTCTTATGGTCAGGTTTTCCCAGGGATGTTCCTGACTCCACGTCCCCAGTGCTGAGTTTACAAATGTGCACCACCACACCTGGCATTTTATGTGGCCAAGGAGGTAAGCTTCATTGGGGATGAACTTCAGGTCCTCAGGCTTGCAGAGCTAGAGTTTTACCCACTAAACCATTTTTTCTATACCTGGGGCACAGTTTTAAAAGAGTAAGTAGATGGATTGCCTCCAGTTTTCTCAATCCCTCCTTCTCTCTGATGCGACTAGCAAAGGGCATGAATTAAACACATGAACTGAAGCAACACTAGGGGGAGATTGTGAGCCACACGCTAGTGTAGCATCCCTCAGCATCCAGACATGGAGTCATTCCTTAGCATGCGCACTACACCGGTTCCAAGATACCTGTGCAAATACTCAAGTCTGCAGACATTCAAGCTTCAAGCCTTTGTATAAAGTGACACTATAGTTACAGATGACCCATACATGTCCTTGGGTTCATTTTTAGCTCATATTTAGGTCACTGTTGAGGGACTAGAGCCTCTGGGTAGAGTAGAGACAGATGTGGCCCATGGGCAAATGGCAGGTTTTAAAGGGTCCTGGGGTTGGGGGAGAAAGAGAGGTAGAGCTGGAGAAGGGTTGGAGTGGCTGTTTCTGATTGGCTGGGAGGAGAAAAAAAGAGAGGAGATGTGGACTTTTGGGGAGAGAGAAGGGGTAATGTAGAGGGGTTTCTGGGAGATGGGTTTGTGTGTGATGGGTTTCTATCTGGATGTTTTTTACCTATCTATTGTCGCCTTGGGTTATGTGGAGACAGGGACTGACAACTGTAATATCTAAATTATACCTGATACAATTTAAATAGTTTCACTGTATTGGTTGGGGAGTGATGACAAGAAAAATGTCTTCATATGTTCAAGGTAGACATTTTCTTTTTTTTTCTTTTCTTTTCTTCTTTTTAAGACAAGATCCCACTATATAACTTTAGCTGCCCTCAAACACAGAGATCTGCCTGCCTCTGCCTCCTGAACTGACTAATGGCATATGTTACATGCCTAGCCCAGGATAGACATTTTTTATACACACACACACACACACACATATACATGTGTGTATGTATGTATGCATGCATATAATCTGCAGTAGTTTGAATCCACAGATGTGAAATCTGAGCATAATGGAGTACCCACTGCGACAATGGCATTGTCGACCTGACAGACAGGAGTCACCTGCAGTCAGGGTCTCCCCGAATTCCCGTGGTGACCACTTGGATTCCGCAAATTAGTAAGGGAAGATGGGACTTAATTTTGCGTGGGCGTGGATCCCAGATTTAACAAAGCAGAGAATGCAAATTGAGAGCTAACTAGCACGTATACACCCACTGCTGTCCTCCGATAGCAGGCATCACGTGACCAGCTGCTTCACCCTCCTGTTGCCTTGACTTCCCATTGTGAAGGACTGTGCCTGGTCCTGGTCCTGTGAGCTTAAATAAGCCATTTCTCCTTAACTGGCTTTTGTTAGAGTATTTTTATCACAGCAACAGGAAAGAAGCTAAGACTCCATTGCATGACCTGAGTCTTTTAAACCCTGTAGGAGCAGAATGTCTTGGCATCCTGAGATACCCGTCCACCTTACAAGCCATACGTGTGGACAGAAAGAGAGCTCATAGCTTGTTGGGAACACTACACCTTTGTGTCTTTGTAGTAGAAATGTACTCTAAAGCTCAACCTGCTCTAAAATAATCCAAGTTTTCAGTTAAGAAAAAAGTTCAAGATGAGCATCATGTACTCACTTTTTTAAAAGTATATATGCAAAGGAAAAATATAAAAAGCAAAGAATCAAAACATTGGCTTCTTTGGTAATTTCAATGTTTTTCTCTATGTTTTCTCTATTTTCTATTTGCTTGTGTTGCATATGACTTATATTTATAATTAGACTGGTGCCGGTGAGTGCTATCTTCAAGTGAGAGGTGACCAGCGAGCACTCCTTATCTCCCTCATTCCAACACTGGACCAGATCCTTTGTCGGAGGAAGCTCTCGTGCTTTGATCTATTGATGGCATCCGATCGGTCAACATTTGGTTGACTGTCAAAATATTCCAAAGTTCCTGAAAAATGAGAAGAATAATTACAAGCTGATGGCGGTGTCTTTTTCAAAGATCCCCACACACCTACTGAGGAGCCCTGGACCACAGTTAGTGGCAGGGAGGGGCAGTGCCCTAGGAAAGACCTGCCTGTCTTTGCTTTCAGTCTGGAGACCTCTGGCAGCCCTGCTCCTCATACTTTGCACACAGCTGCTTGTTTAGTTTGTTGTGTTGAGGATTCAGCCAGGTTCTCACTAGTGTATTCAAACCCCTCTCCCTTAACCCTACCTAGTTTTCCGACATCAAACAGGCAGTAAACAAATCTGTTCCAAGTGAGAGCCCGCCGTCACTAGACCTGTCTCTGGGTCCTTATTGCTGCGGCTCGCTTTTGTCTTTATTGATGGCTGCTGTGGCACCTGGCTTCCTGTCTCTCATCTTTCTTCCTAATGAAGTCTCCACCCGTGGTCAGAGTCTCTGATTGTGTGTCTACTCTGTGTAAGGGTTCTCTATGGCTTTGGAGGTGAGTCTGCCGACACACCACTCTCCGCGATCCAGCCCTAACCTCTGCAGACGTCACTCACCCAACCCACAGCCAGCCAGCACCGCTCTGTTCTGCGTGCGATGATTCACCTACACTGAGTGTCCTTTAAATTAATTATGGACAGACTTGGCTTTTTTAGAGTAATGTAAGCTCACAGAAAAATTGAGTGGAGAGTACAGAGTTCCCATAATCCTTCAGCCCCCCTTCACGTCCCCTATTATAAACATCTTTCATTAGGGTAGCATGTTTCCTGTAACTGATAGCTAATTTTTGGCACACTAATCTTACCATTCGCAGGGGAGAGATTAGGACAGGGTCTCACTACGTGGCTCAAGCTAGCCTCAAGTTCATGATCCTCCTGTTGGATAATGATCTTTTACTGAATAGCTTGACTTTCTGAAATGTTTCTTAGTTGGAATCCAATAGCATGTAACCTCCCACAGGCTTCTTTTGCTTAGCAGTGTGCCAACTCCTAATTCAATGGTTTGGTTCTTTTGATCATATAATAATACCAGTATATGGATATACTGGAGTAGGTTTATTATTCTATTGACAGACATGTTGGTTTCCTTTAGTTTTGATTATGAGTAAAGTGGCTATAAATATCATGATCAGGCTTTTGTGTAGCCATGTTTTCAACCACTGAATGCATTTTATTTTATTTTATTTTATTTTATTTTATTTTATTTTATTTTATTTTATTTTATTTTATTTTATGTGTGTGCTTGCATGTGTGAGTACATGTGTGTGCACATGGACATGAAGCACCCAGAGGTCAACATCTAGTGTCTTTCTCAATCTCTCACTACGTTACTTTTCAAGACAGGCTCTCTCATTGAGAGAGAATGGGCTGCTTCAGTTACATTAGTTAGCCAGCAAGTCTCAGGGATCCTTCTGTCTCTGCCTCCCAGTTCTGAGTTGCAGATGCATACAGCTGTGCTTGGCTTTTAGTGTGGATGGGGATCTGAATTTGGGCCCTCATACTCAGAGATGGCATGATAGTGGAAAGATGATCCTGATAGGAGAGGAAAGAGATTTTAAAGATCTTAGGGGGAGGGGAGACAGGAAAGAAATTCAGGGCACATAAGAACAGAAGAAAGAACAGTGTGTGTATATGGGGGGTGCAGGGGCCCAAAAGAAGGGAGCAGAGCAGATACGGAAGGGCAGTGGGGGAGGGGATGAAGAAGAGCCAAGGATAACGACATGTGTACGAACGTGCCATAATGAAGTTTATCACTTTGTATGCTAAATATAACATTTATTTTGCAGCGGGGAAAAGGTCTTGTTCCTAAGGACAGTGATATGAGGGCATTAGAGTTTCAGTGTATTAAATAAGGGTGGGATATACACTTTAGCTCACAGCACTCTGCAATCAATAGGTGTGGAGCGTCATCATTTATTGCACACCAAATGAAGCGCGGAATGTTTCATGTGTGCTGAATCATTTAACACTCACAACACTGCAAAGGGTGGGTGGAAGAGAAATCTACAGTCTGTGCAGAGAGTGGGTGTGTGTGTGTAAATCTGAGCTGGGAGCCTCCACCACACCGCTAAGAACGCCACATTTTTTTTCCAGGAGAAAACAGTAACTCCAGGGCTGGGGCAAAGGATCAGTGGTTATGAGTGGAGTGCTTGTAACCAGGGGGCCTAGATTCGGTTCCCAGCACCCACGAGGTGGCTTACATCTTCTGTCACTCCAGTTCCAGGGGATCGATGCCCTCTTCTGACTCTGATCACCCGGCACGTGTCTGGTACGGGCAAAACTCAACACATACAAAATAAAAACGCATGCATTTTTTTAAAAAAAGAGTAACTGCCTATTTACTTTGTGTTTGTGATGTTTTTGCAAATAACAGAGCATTTGTAGGTGTAAAGGGACTGTTTAATTTAAAAATTTTGGCTTGTTTTAATTAACACTTTAAGTTAGCTTACAAAGTACCTGGGCTTAAATACGGCATTTAAAAATAATATTTTATATATTCTTTGAAAATTTCATACATTTATACAATGTAGTACAGTTTTTATACATTTATACAACAATTTACAACTTTTTTAAAACATGTATCCATCATTACCTCCTTCAAAGTCTCCCTCATGATCCTCACCTGTCTCCCCTTGAACTGCTTCTCTTATTTATTATTAATAACCCCTAACTTAAGCTGGGCAGTGGTGGCGCACGCCTTTGATCCCAGTATTTGGGAGGCAGAGGCAGGCAGATCTCTGTGAGTTGGAGGCCAGCCTGGTCTACAGAGTGAGTTCCAGGACAGCCATGGTTACAACAGAGAAACCCTGTCTCAAAAAACAAACAAACAAAAATCAGAAACCAAAACAACAAAACAAAAGCAGAACAAAAACCCTAATTTAAAAAGGCATCCACAATTGCAGTATGGATAGGCACGAGATATAACCAGTATTTGATTTCCATACTCAAGTGTAAAGTCTAATGAAAATGCAGACAGTCCTTGAGTCATTATTAAGCAGAACCGTCCTTGCTTTGGTCCAGAGGTCAAGTTTACACATATGCCTGAAAGCACTGGCCTTTTTTTGCTGTTGACTCATCGCTTTGCTTGCTGTGCCTTCCTGGAGAAAGTCATAACCTGCACAATGCCAGCCATGCACCAGGGACAGCACTGTGCTCCACCGGTAGTTACCACTGTCTCAGGGCATGTGTTAGTTACAGGACCATACTTTCTACATGGATGGAATCTGGCAGCTCCCTGATGCTGCTGCAGAGAAAACAGAAAGTGTGAGCCACGTCACCCAATTAAACCCCACCCTTTTGTTTTGAAATGCAGAAAAGTCAACAAGAACGCCCGGTGCCTTTATTTATAGGCAGTCCTATCCAGACCTTAACCTTGCCAAGCAAACACAAAAAGCACAAGTTCACTGTGTGCCTAGGGGAGAGGAGAAGCATATTTACACATGGTTTCTGTCCTTTCTCCAGGAACAGGCTCCCAGACAGGCATGCTCCGCGGCATCATAGCCTTTATGTGCCACACGGTGCCAGTAGACTTTCTAGTGTTCCCTACTGTGACATACATCTATAAATCCATCTTGTCACCTGATAAAGAAGGAAAGAGGCGTCTTCATTTCTTCGGCGTCTTCCTACCCTCACATCCAGGCCATGATTTGTACTGCGATCACTATGGATTTTTTTCAGTGTTACAGAAGCTTGAATAATGGGTTTTGAGGCAGACGGCAGAGTGGAAAGGTGACAACAGTTTAGAGAGAGTGTAGTCCTTTAACAGGAACTTCAAAATTCTTGAGAACCGTGTGTCATTGGGGGAAGTTATGCAATGTTGCTAAGTCCATTTCCTTATGTGAGAAGAAATGTCAGAGAAAGGATGTTTACCCAATGGGGTCATTATGCGAATTAGAGTGAATGGTGGAGTGTTCTCCGAAAGCATTCACTTGGAACAAGTAGGAGGCTGCATGGAGTGTGACTGGACAGAACTCTCACACTCTGGCAGGGACCAAGTGAAAAACGCTAACCACTGACAGCATTAGCGACTTTCTTTTTTTACAGTTAAAAATGAGGACTTTGTTGAAGCGGTAGATCGATTGCAGGTAATACATACCAAGTTCCCGAGGAAGGACAGCACCTGAGCAGAACAGCGGATAAATGAGAACATGCTGTTGTTGTCAAAGGTCTTCTGTCTCTGTCGAAGTGTGCAGCTCAGCTTTATTCCAGCCCCCCCACCCCTGCCACTACTTTCTGTAGACTTGCTTTTTTTTTTCTCCCAGACTTTGAAGTGTTGCTAACATTCAATGATACCATGTATATAAAACACTTTGTACCTCAACTGGCGTGTAATAAATGGTAGTCCTCAAAAAGTGCTCATGACAGGGTGTCGTGAACTAAGGTGTGTCCCACCTTTATTTATATGGCCTTGACCCTTTGTTACTGTCTTTAGAGACAAGGCACCTTCCCTGCCCTGTTAGCATACCAAGTATTGGGGTTCATTTTCATCTGCATGAATTATCCTTGGTTCTTATTCATCCCCCTCATCTCCTCTTCTCCTCACTGGCTGGTTCTCTTCCTCCCCAAACCCGCCCCCCTCCCCGGCCCCAGCCCTCTTTTCAGTTTCCATGCCACCTGAGCTTCATTGCCTTCTCCCTCCTCTCCTCCCCCCACCTCACCTGCCAAGATCTTTACAATCTCTTTCCTCTCCTTTCAGGATCCCTTTCTTGACCTCCAGATACACATAAATTTAAATCTAGGTTCCTCTTACAAGAGAAAACGCACAGTGACAGTCTTTCTGAGTCTGACTTAGTTTGATTAATACAATGAGCTCCAGCCGCATCCATATTTTTCCTGCAAATGTCAGGATCTCATTTATCTTTAAGGCTGAGTAAAATTCCATTGTGTCTCTGTACAGTACCTTCTTAGTCCGTCATCTGTTCATGGGCATCTCTGCTAGCTCCACTTCCTAGCTATTGAGAACAGCTCTGGAATAAACACAAATGTGGCTGTTTCTCTGTGGTATATCGACTTAGAGTCCTTGGGGTTTATACCCAGGAGTGGCATAGCTGGGTTATATGTTACTACTAGCTTTGCTTTTCTGAAGGACCTCCACGCTGACTGCTGTGGTGACTGCACCCATTCTCACTCTCGCCTGCGGTCTATCAATCCTCCTCTTCTCTACACCCTCACCAGCACTTGTTACTTTTTTCTTGACCCTAACTGGGAAGAGAGAGAATTTCAAAGTAGTCTTAATTTGTATTCCCCTGATGACTAAGGATGTCGAACATTTTTCAAACATCTATTGAGCATTTGTGTTTTTTTCTTTTGAGAACTGTCTATTCTGTTCATTGATTGAATGATTTAGGGCTTTCTTTTTGGATTAATGCTCTAATATATAACTGTCAAAGACTTTTCTACATTCGGTAGGCTGGGAGATAGGACTTTTAAGGAGATAATTAAAGTTAAATGAGACATTAAGGGTAGGACTATAATCTGAATGGACCAATATATGTTTTAAAAGAGAAAGGTATGTTCAGAATGTATACACAGAGAAACAGCCATGCAAGGACACACGTAGGAGAGAAATCTCACCAGACACCAGCCCTATTGGAGTGCTGATCTTGAATTTCTGGCCATGTGAGAATAATGTTGCTTAAGCTTAAGTCCTACAGAATATGTTGTTGTTATTATTATTATTTATTATATTTTAATGACAGCCTTAGCGCACTACTGTACAGGTACTGAGTGGGTGACCGAGGGAATGAGTTAGGGCTAAGCTAGATGAAGTTAATGTAGCAGGAAACATTGTTTAGTCATTTAAAATCCAGCGGTGTAGTTTGTTACCATCTCTTCCCGATTGCATGAACTAAGACTTTTCTTTCCTACATTTAGAAACAAAAGACCCAACATGTCTCCGGACCCTCCAGGATAACTTTGTGAGTGGCATAGGTTACTAGGAAAGCATATTGTGTTCTTGTGATTGTGCCTTCATTTGCCTATAACATTTCCCTCCAGTGTTACACTCCTCACAGCTGCCTTAGATGCTTCTGCTTTAGACTACAAAGAGCTGCAGGGTGGAAACATTCAAAGGAAAGGACACACATGCCCATCTAGAAATCACACCAAAAGAATAAACTTCTCAAATGTGGTCCTTAGTCTTCTTATCAATAATTTTAGCTTCTGCTCTGTCAGACTCAATTGGTCTGGCTGTAAGTATAGCTTTGCAGCAAAGCTAGTTCTGCTTCAAGCAGCAATAAATCATTGATGAGCACAGGGAACTCAGATTTCTTCCCAGAGTCTGGTCTCAAATCATCTCCTACACATGCCCCCAAATGGGCGTACTTTAGCTGACTGCTGAAATACAGGAACGCATCAGAAAGTCAATTGGCCTCTGACCGGCACCCAGTGATGCAATCTCTGCCTCTAACGACTTTCATTTGAAGTTGAAGAAGAAAATAAACGTAAACAGAAAATATAATAACATGAAGATTGACCATGCAAGAGAATTCGTTTTCAACTATCTTCAATAGTTCAGTTTTTCTTCACCGCATGCCCACCATTCAGGGCAGGCAAAGTCTAGATTGCAACTTCTTTGGGTTCAGTGCTCCCAGCTTGCCACCATGTGTTTACCAGAGCAGAAGAGGATTTAAGAGGCAGAGCTGCTGCCTCTGTAAGACAAAGGGTTATGCATATTACATGAGGATAGTTCAGATTGTGGGGTTATCACTAGCGAATTCCGAACCCCAGGGTGGCTGTCTCCTGACTTTGTTCAGCCTCTCTCATTTCCATTAAGAATTACAAACTTAGAGAAGAGAAAGACATGTGCGTGTATGTGTGTATTATGCATGTATATGCACATATGTGTGTGGATGTGTACACGTGTGTGTGTGTGTGCATATGTGGAAACCAGAAGTTGACACTGGGTGTCTTCCATTTAAACTGCCAACCTTATGTTTTGAGATGAGCTCTCTGATTGGACCTGGAGTTCACTGATTGGCTAGAACGGACCACGAGCCATTGGCATTTCCCTGTCTCAGTCTCATGGCTCTAACATTTCAGGTGAACAATACATACCTGGTTTTTAAATGTGGATTTTGAGAATTAAAACTGAGGTCCTTTTGCTTATATAGCAAGCGTTTACCCGCCAAGCCATCTCCTCAACCCAGAAAGATGAGCGAGGATGAAAAGTATCCTATGTAGTGACATCCAATCTGACTCTCAGGTTTAAGGAGGTGTGCATGCCTAAGGCATATAAAACCCACAGACTGTATTAGAAAAAGAGCGTAGCAAGCCTGTTAAATTGGACTAGTGGCTAAGATCAACTACTAGGTAGAATCAGTCATTTCTCCCGGCATGTTCCTGCATTTGAGAGATGGATGAAGGAGTTCTGTGTAAATGACTAGGCTGAAGGATGGGAAAGCCGGGTAGTTTCTGGGCACCTGCTCAGTATAGTAGGTGCTCAAGAGTACACCCAGATGTTGGTTACTTATGTCCTGAGAACCGTCAACTTTAGGGTACAATCATCTTCTCTATTCTGTTTCTAGATCCCTATCTGACAGATCATCTGTCAGTCATTAAAGACAATCCATATATCTGTCCAATGAGTCCCTCTGGCCTTGACATAATAGAAACAACTCTTGAAATTGAGTAAAACTTGGACTTGGATCTGACTTCTGTTATACACTGTCTGGGGTGACAGAATAGCCTGGTGCTTGCAGTATTTATTTCTGAATCAGTACAGAGGGGGACCCTCCTTGTTTGTCAAGCTCGTGAAGTTATGAGAAGAAAAACGGAACCACGTGTTTAAGCATTTTGTATTCTGTCAGGCCGTAGACTGGAGGGTGGAATAGATGGGCTGAGGTGTACAATACAGCTTCTATCCATCATGAGTGCAAGTCAGATTGGGGACACAGGGCAGTTTTGTGTCCCTGCTTTCCTGCAGTAGCAAATGGCAAGTTTTGAACCAAATTTCATTTCTTTTGCTTCTAGTCACAGAGTACCTTTCCCAACCTCCCTTGCAGTTGTTATAGCTATCTGGGTAAATCCCAGAGGACTGAAGATGGAGGTGATGATGGCCACTTCTGGAGTTGGCTCTAAACATTCCTTGGCCCATCAGCTGTGCTCAGTTTAAAGTGTTCCCAAGGCTTAGCAAAGTTTTCCTGATGCTCCTCATTCAGTGGAATGACTGACAATTTAAGTTGCTAACTCGTTAGGTCAAAAGAATAGAAGTATTATTGACTTAATCGCTTGATGATGTTTTAAAGGAACATGTTTTGCTGTGAGATTCTATCTCCTAGAAATGTCTGAGAAGCCATACTCATGAAATATTATCAACATGGCTGCCTAGACAAGACTTAAACAGGGACAACACCAATAGACATACTAACATGGATGGTACCTCAACCCTAGACAAAGATCTGTAGGCAACTAAAGAATGCAGAGAGCAGGATAGATGGTCCCCAGAGAAAAGCTCATAAATTAGTTACTCAATACCAAGTAGTCAGCCCTGAAGTCATGTGCAAACAAGAAACATTATCCAGACTGAGAAGGTTATATTTATACATTTAAATATATATATGTGTGTGTGTGTATAATTATATGTATGCGAATATATATATTTAAAAAGAAGCCATGAATTTAAGAGAGAGCAAGGAGGGGCTGAAGAAACAAAACAATCACAAAGAAGAAGAAAATAGAGCATTAGAATTGGATTTAAGTCCCATTCAACAAGAGAGAAATAATTTCTGATACTGGAAACCTACCAGCCTCCCTGGGCTAGCAAGGTCATGGACCTTAGAAAACAATTTACTACTGCCACTTTGCCATAATTGCTTTCTACATCCTTAATCTTACCCTTATACCCATAGATAAGTTAAACTACCACCCCTCACCAAAGAAGCTTTGCCATACAGAAAATGGAGACAGAAACCCGCAACGGGACACAATGCAGAGATCAATGGGTCATGGGAGCTCAGTGGGTCATGGGGAGCTCAACCACAAGGGATATAGCCACGCCGCTGCTCCTGCATCTGTAGCTCAGGGACATCAAGGAAGAGTAGACAGAAAGATTGTAAGAGCCAGAATACTAGGAAGTCTGCTGTGAAGCAGGCTCTCCTAGAAATGGCTGCATAAAGAAGACTGGAACAATAGCAATATCAATGGACAGGTTAATCTGGAAGGAGAAAGATTTCGAGACAGAGAACTTCAAGAAACTACTGACTGATGGAAGAAGGAGAATTAGCTATTCCCAGGGATGATCCTCCATTATTGGTTGTCCAATGCAGAGTGGCCAGCCTTGAACCCATGTGTACAGAAGCAACAAAAGCAGATTCAACGGGTTATATTTACATATATTTGTACATACCACACACACACATAACAACATAATCAAAGAATAAAGGCTATCAAGTTGAGAGTGTGGGGCATGGGAAGGGTTAGAGGGAGGGCAGCTTGGAGGGGCTGGAGGGAGGGTAAGGGAGGGAAGTGATCTAATTCTATTTTAATTAAAAACATTAAAATATAATGCCTACTCTGAAAAAAGTACTTGTCAATTAAAAGGCAAATGATATTTTTATTTCACTTTTAAAGAACCATAATGACTTCCTAATGGCATGTATATGCCTATTTAAACACGCATGCACCCTTAAGCCAGGGAATCACCTTGGGTACCACTACCTCCTTTCCTGGTCCACACTGATTTTCATGGGACACTTACTTTTTATCACAGTGATAGTTGAAAACTCAGATTCAACACAATATAGGATTATCAAAATTGATGTAGCATGATTTATTGGTGAAACAGCAAATCTACCTTGAGCTAGCCATTTTGCAGGTTCTGGCAAGATGTTCAATATCGCTAGGTTTCCCTTAAAATATGGAATGTCTTGTGACGCTCTGTGAGGTCCCTTCAGCACCCCAGGATTTTGCACACAGTTTAGAAACCGTGGCTTACTTCTTTTTCTCCATCTGCCAGTCGAGTGGAAAAAATATTGGGGGCTATCAGATGGTAGAAGGACAGGTGAGCCGGGTCACTGAGTCCCCATGGGAGAAGCATCCAGAATGCTTAGCAGGTAGTGACTGTTCTAGTCTTGTCTTTTGACATACTGCCATCGGGGGCTTGTTTATAATAGCAACTAATCTATCATGACACACACACTATCCAGATTTGAGAGCTATCACTGTGGTTGCTTTTGTAACCCCAAGCCATCCGGCACATTGGATGTCTCTCTCATGGAGGAGTTTTAGCAGTTGGTGATTCAGTCTCTAGCCTTGGTGACAATAACACCCCAGGGAAGCATGGGCCCTAGGAAAAGGGAGGAGGGGTTCCCTCAGAAGTAACAGTTCCTGAGTCAATGTAACATATTTAAAGTGAGCAGAGTGACCAAATGCAGATGCTCTTGGGAGTTTAGGTGATGCTTGTTGTTGTAACAGAAGAAAGTACCTTCTAGAGAACAATGCATGCTCTCTTTCCATACATAAAGGGGTAGCCGAGCAGCCAAGGCAAAGTCACTTTCCCAAGAAGCTGCCATAAAGCAGAAATAACCTCAACCCTTTCCCTGAAGTTCCCGCACAGCTTGACTGTGGAGTGTTACTGTTCGAAATGGGTGTCGGGGTTCAACGCTGGGACCTTAGGGGATCTTTCCTTTGAAGTAGGTCACATTTCCAATTTAGGTTTTGTTTCTTGACCTACCTAGAGAAAATGACAGCACAAAACCAGGTAACCATTTCTGGGAAAGTTTCCATTTCATTACAACTTTATCTGTAACAGTTCTGATTGTGCTCCCTCCCTGCATTATTCTCAGGAATCAGGAACTGATGCTGCCCCCGTCCCATCCACTCCCCCCCCATCTCTGTCTTAGTGTGCTTTCTGTGGCTGTGATAGACACCGGGACCTGTGAGGACAGGATGAGGTCCTGAGTGAATGCGTTGTTTACGGGAGCACAGCCATGTCAAGAACCCCAAGGCCTCAGACCTATGGGAATGGCAAAGCCTCCCCTGGGTTACACTCAGGGAGATTGCAAAGTCTTCCTCTGGTCAATGTGGAGATGTTGACAGTGTGGACTGCAGCTTCCCCCTCCCAGATGTTTATACCCTGAGGCTTCTCCTGCAAGAGACCTCCGACTGAAATTATCTGAGTCTCTTTCTTCAGCTGTATACAATAAACCTCCCGCCTTGATTCAGATGTGTATAATAAACACAGAGTTTCTGGGCTGCTGGTGCCTCATCAGAGCCCACAGCTCACGTGGTCACAGCTTTTTCATCCATCTGTCTGTCTGTGTTTCTGTCTTTTCTTCTTCCCTTTGTCACTCCAGTTAGGTCAACTCAAAGTGGTACAAGTCACAGCAATGGTCAAAAGCAATCTGGGGAGGAGAAGGTTTAGTGGGCTTACACATTACAGTCCTTCATGGACGGAGGCCAAGGCAGAAGATCAAGGCAGGAACTGAATCAGAGACCATGGAAGAATGCTGCTTACTGCCCCTGCCCCTGGCTTGCTCAGCTAACATTCATCTCCAACCCAGGCCCACCTACCTAGAGATGGCAAGGCCCAGAGTGGACTGGATCCCTCTACATCAGTTAGCAAACAAGAAAATGCTCACAGACACGCCCATAGGCCTGTTTAATGGAGGCATTCAAGAAATTTCTTCTCAGATTTGTCAGGTGCGTGTCAGGCTGATACACACTAACCAGCGTATCTTCCCACGCACAGCTCATGTCTCAGTTAGATCTTGAGGATTTTCACAGAGTCCAGGGTTTCTTTGGCACTGCTTGTGCAGCTCAGGTCTTTCTCTTTTCACCTGATTGAGGACTTTTTTCATTCCCACATATCTCTAACAGGATGCTTTTTTTTTTTTTTTTAAAGACGAGAGAACCAGTAGAATGTCATTGCCCCATGGCTTTGGAAGCATATTCTAGGGAACATGTGGTCGTCTAGATGTTTTCCTGGAGAATGGTTCGGGAAGCCCATCTGCCGCAGATACTTGTGCCTTTGAAATCTCTTTGCATTGTGAGTTTTCACATAGAGGAAACCCTACTCTAGTTTGTGATTTTGTGTGTGTGTGTGTGAGTGACAGAGAAAGAGAGAGAGAGAGAGAGAGAGAGAGAGAGAGAGAGAGAGAGAGAGAGAGAAAGAGAGAGACAGAGAGAGAATATCAAATGTAAGAAAACAATGGTACTTTTATTTTCTGAGTTTTACTTTCCTTGCCATTAACTCAAGCTGAAAGGTAGCCAGTGAGAAAGTGGGCATTTGGTTCTGAGGGTGACAACATGTTTGAAGGGTAAACACTTACGAATGCTTGGTGTTCTGGTCTCATTCTGTTGCTGTGACAAATACTATGACCAAAACAACTTAGGAGAGGAGAGGGTTTATTTCAGTTTATAGGTTTGCAGCCCATCATTGAAGGAAGTCATGGTAAGAAGTTGAACAGAATCTTGAAGGCAGGCTTGTTTGCTATCCCACATAGCATTACCTCCAACCAAGGAACTCACAGCCAGGAAGTCAGCAGAAACTATGGAGGAATACTGCTTGCTAGCTGGTGCATCAGCTTATACAAACTTAGCTTTCTTATACGATCCAGGACCACTTACTTAGGGATGGTACTGCTCACAGTGGGCTGGGCCCTCCTATATCAATTAAAGATCAAACCAATCTCCTACAGATGTGCTCATGGGCTCACCAGATCTATGGTCTCTCTCAGAGGTCTCTAGGCTATGTCTAGTTGGCAGTCAAAACGAAGAAAGACAGTAGGTGAGATGTCTGGCATGTGATCCCAGGTGTATCAGAAAGCGGGACATAGGATATTGTGGCTCTGCCCTGAACATTTGGGTCAGCTAGCTATTTCATACAGTTTTTAAGTCCTTGTTTACAGTAGGTAAAGAAGAATGACTTTCTACCTTGCTAATGAACTCTGCAAAAGTTTGGGTCTCATGACTTCCGCCCTCTGGTGTCTTGCTCTTAAGTACACTATAAAATCCGGTAAAAGTGTCTCTGCAGAAGTACTAGTTACTAATCTATGGCCCTTATAACGGAAATTAACCTGTTTTAGCTGATTGAACTAAATGTTGTCACACGTGCCCTTGAAAACAGAGATCATCTTAGCTCAGTGCAGAAGTCAAAAAGATTGTAAACAAAAGAAAGTCTTGATACATCATTTCTGGCTGATGATGAGGGGAGGGAATGCATGTGGAAAAGCAAATAAACTCTACCAGCAACCAGCCAGCTTAGGACTGTGCACTCAATGTGAAGGATGGTTGTAGTGAACATTTTTATTTCAAATATGGGAGACCTTGAGCAGAGAATCCAGCTGGGCAGGCATGGAACTTCTACAGAAACAGCAAGCTGATAGTCCTGTGTGGTTTTAATAAGCACTGGTAATTTATTACAGCAGAAGGAAGAAACTAATATTTGTCTTGAAGTTTATTTGGAGTCAGGGATTAGAACCGAATACTGAAGTAGTATGTTTCCTTGCAGCTTGGTGAAGACATTGATGAATTTGGGTATGAACTGAAGCAGAAATATGTGTATTGGTCAACAATGCGCAATGATATATTTGTATTTCTTTTTTTAAGGCTCAGTGGACATGTATTAATCACCTACAGTGTACTATGGTGCACTACATTTATTAAAATATTTATTTTATTTTTTTACTTATCATTTATCACTCCATGTCTCTGTCTATGACCCTCCCTGTGTGTGTGTGTGTGTGTGTGTGTGTGTGTGTGTATGTCTGTTTGTCTGTCTGTCCATCTGTTGTCCTTTATGTAGAAGTCAGAAGACATTTTGTTGGAGACAGCTCTCTCCTTCTACTATGTAGGCTCTGGGAGTCAAACTCAGACCATCAGACTTGGCGGCAGGTACCTTATCCACTGAGTCATATCAGGGACCCTAAATAAGTCTCATCATTTCTATCATGAATGCCATAATCACCGTGGAGTAATAATAAGTTATCATTTGTATAGGAAGACATGGAGATGCTGAGAGCCCTGATAACTTGTTCCATCCTTTCTCTGCTGGGATCTATGAGCTTTGAACCTGGGTATATGATAAGGGCCAACAACTGTGTCTATACATTGACCTACATATTAGACAACAGTCAGAAAGATCAACATAAGTTCGTAAGAAATGAAACATAGAATTATTATGATTATCATTAATTTTTGAGACAGAGTTTCATTTTGAAGTCTAGGTTGCCCTCATGACCACTACTAACTCAAGGTCACAAAAACTCCCCTGTCTCGGCCTTCCAAGTGCTAAGATACAGGTGGGAGCCACTGTGCTTGGCTGGTGTGGTGGCTTGACCAAGAATGGCCCCCAAAGGCTCATATTATTTAAGTGCTTAGTCACCAGGGAGTAACATTATTTGAGAAGGGTTAGAAGGATTAGGTAGTGTGGCCTTGGAGAAGGTGTGGCCCTATTGGAAGAAGTGCATCACTGGGGATGGGCTTTGTAATGTCAAAAACTCACACCAGATCCAGGCTCTCTCTTTCTGCCTGTGGATCAAGATGTAGCTCTCAGCTACTTCTCCAGCACCATGCCTGCCTGCTGCTGTCCTCTCTGCCATGATGATGTGGACTAAGTCTCTAAAACTGTAAGCAAGCCCCCAGTTAAATGTTTTCTTTTATCAGAGTTGTCTAGGTCATGGAGTCTCTTCATAGCAATAGAATAGTGACTGAAATGGCTGGGATTATTATTTTGGGTAAACAGTATAGTTTCAGATGAAAGATTCTAAGATTCTTCAGTTTGTTTAAAACCTAAAGAAACAAACAGAACTCTAACTTTTCCTTTGCTGACTCCCCAACTCTTATTTCCATGGAAACATCAGATCTGCAAAAACAAATGTCTTAATATCATCACCACTTGATGGCTGCTCCTTTTCATCTTGTAATCTAGTTAAAACCCAAGGTTGAAAGAGGAGAAAACCCAGCATCAGAGACTAGAAGGGAAGCCCATTGTTGACCGAGAATGGGAATTATTGCTTCTAATTAGCATCACATTTTAGGTAAAGACCAAGAGGAAAAGATGCTTTTGAATTATCTTAGGAGATAAATAACATGAAACTCTTATCTCTTTGCTATCATTTAGTCATCATATTGGCCACCATTATTTATTCACTACTATAAATACTAAATAAAGACAATCATATAGTCCAGGCAATGGATACTACTAATGCTCTTTAAAAATGGAAGATCATCACTGGCCAAGGAAATCAAAGATTCCAGGAGTAGGAGACATGTTTCCCTATCAATTGTTGGTGATTGTCACCAAAGACCACATGATGCAGGACCCAACCCTCCTATGGCTTCTCCTTTCCTCTAGACTCCGTCTAGAGAGTTTTATCACTCTCGGGCCACCATAGGAGGGCCAATATACAATATGTCTAGCAGATTTTTAAGGCTACAGATCGACTTTCTCTTAAAAAGACTTGTAAACAAATACTGCGTCATTATAAGATCATTACAGCATCTTGGGTGGGCTTTGGCTTTCTGCCCGGAGTTTGGAGGTTAAGAGGAACAAACAGCAGTGTGATGACACTGCTCGGTGGTCCATTGGCTCATGAGGCCGTGAAAGCTTTCACGACACCCATCTGTCAGCGACAACTCTGGGGCGCCCACTGTGTGCAGAGCATTGAGCAGTATGGAGAGCATCGGAGTAAAAAGCAGGCACAGCTTCTGGTCTTGAAGAGCTGGGGCAGTGAGGAGCATGGAACAGAGCAGAGTTAAACAGTATAGGAGACAGATGAACCACCTAACATACGAACCCAACTCCCAGGGCCACCGCCTTTTTCCTGGCTTGTTAGCTGTGCCGGGTTTGCCATGGTTGGGTCATCAGAGCTAAATGGACTTAGATGGAAAAGTGGAGATTTAGGAGGAGGATGAAAACAAAGGTGAGAAGGAGATACAGGAAAAGATGGCGCCAGGAGGACAGTGAGGAGGATGAAAAGCCATACTGATATTAAGAGGAGGAGTGGCAAGACTTCAGGGTTGGGTACAAAGACGAAAAGTGAGGGAAACCAGTGCAGCATTGGGGAGGAAATCAAATTTCCCCTTGCCCTTATAACTTCTGCAATTGGTACCGGACCCCATAACAAACGACAGATTAGCAAGAAAAACAAAGGCGAGCTTATTAAGGCATACAGCGTGAATTATGAGACAGTGACCTCTGTTACTCAAAGCGGATACGCTGATTTATATACCATCCTGAAACAATACAATTTAGAGAGGTGACAAGCAGGTCTAGGCTCCTGGGGTGGGAACCTGAGGCAGAGTAAGTCTGTGGGGTACGCGAACAGAGCAACGTCTGCCGGTTGATTCTTCTGGTTCCGTTCTTGAGCTGAGAAGAGGAGGGGAGTTTACGTGCTGTTTTAGGTAGAGAGCAGGCCACAGGGTTAGAAGAGATAGCTTGCTATGTGCTACTGCTTAATTGTTTCAGGAGGAACATATTTTTGTCATTGAGGCAGATTTTCGGGGTGATCCATTTTGGTTTCCTTCAGAGCATTATGTGGTTAGAGCCCTGGGCCTAGTCCTGGGAGTGCAGCCAATTTGGTGTCATGGGGCAGGTACACCGTGAGGTCTGAATACTGATGTCTTACTTGAGAGTGTTTGTTTCTGCTTGTTTGCTTTAAGGTAATTTAGCATTTCTACATATTATGGTTTCAAATTTTATGGTTTGGGGGAATTTCTGTGTGTGCCAGTGTGTATTGTATCTCCATTTATATTTGTTGCTTGTGCTTTTTCTTTGGCTCTTTGCTTTTTCTGTTCATTTGTTTGTTTTGTCCTGTTCTGGTTTGTTTTTATTTTATTTTCTTATGTTTAGATACTTGTTTTCTAAGGAGAGAGAGCAAGCAAGGATGTGGATTTGGGTGAGTGGGGAGGATCTGGGAAGAGCTGGGTGTGGGGGAACTATAATCAGATTAGATTGTATGGAAAAAAATATTTCAAATTAAAAAAGATAACTAGGCATTTCAAAAGTTCTGAGGAAGAGCCAGCTGTCGTAGAATGGAGGGAGGGATTGAAATAAAAGAGAGAAGACACCTTCCTCTGACACTCAAGGACCAGAAGATGGACTCAATCCACACTTGTGGGGAGGACCATCTGAGTTCCAGGGAATTTCTGGCAAAGATTCTGCTGCTTAGGACTGAGCACTGAGCCTGACTCTCATTAGTATTCGGCAGGGCAGTGAGGAGCCATTTCCTATTTCTCGGTGGTTGTTTCTTCGGAACTGGAGAAGCCAGGATGATTCAAGAATTGCAACTCACTCTGAGGAGCCAGCTTGTTGCTAGCATAAGTCAGACGAACTAGGAAGTCCACCTCCACACCATGAGGTCAAATCTGACTGTTGTCCCTGGAATAGCTCTGGAGGTGATTGCTTTCATAGCTATTGTTGCTGAGCAGAGGCTCAAAGGACCCGTTAAGCAAAAGAGGCTTTTTGTACTTCAAAGAGTCTATGCAGACAGGTTGCATAACAATTAAATTTGAGTTTTCTCTTTAATTCTGATGGATTTCCTAAGCAAATGATTCTGATTCCAACAGCTCCTGGGCAAGTGGCATGTACCTGGATAGATCAATCCTCTGATACCTCTAGAGCAGTAAATAATATGTCTTAGTACAGCAAAGACTCCCACTTTCAAGAGGCAGAGCACAGGCATGTATGCCATTGAGAAGTAGTCAAATAAAAGGCAGGGATCCTTCAAAGACAGCAATAAATCATGTGACAGGTCAGCACCTTCCCATTTACATGGTTGTCTGTTGAATTGAAGGAAAAAAGAGATAAACTAGAAGCTGACATGATGCAAAAAAACCAGCTCAGGGTGTCTACTACTGTTTTATGCCTATTTTAGACCTGGCCTGACCTTACAAAAATGTAAATGCAGGTGAACGTGGTCATTGTCTGTGAACATCTTGATGAGAGGCAGTTGATAGAATAGGCATCCCCAGGGCTAATCTGACTCACTCTGGGTGAGGAGAACCTGAGCTAAAAAAGCCCACAAATGGAAAGGGATGAACAGCCTTGCCTTCTTTCTCAAGAATATCAAGTACAGGGAGGAGTGATATGAGAATGTAATCACTTAATGGAGGGGATAATAAAGAGATTAGGGAAGAAACAAAAATCATGGAACTAGCAATGGCACCTGGGATTCTTATTTTCATTTCCAAAAATCGCTGTCTTTGCATCAACAAATAAAAACTAATATATATATATATATATATAAATATATATATAAATTTTGGTAAACATATACTCTGTAAAATCTAGCTGATGAACATATGCACTACCTTATGTTCTATGGCTGTCAGCTTTCTGTTATAACATGTTTCTAAGACAATGTTTATAAAGAGGAGAAGGTCATTTTGGCTCACAGTTTTGGAGGTTTCAGCTCATGGGCATTGGTCCTGTTGTTTATGGTCCTGTGGTGAGGCAGTTGCATCATGACAAGGAACTTGTGGCCAAGAAAAGTATCTACAGCATGATTGGAAAGTGAGACAACAGGAAAGAGGAGGAGAAGAGGCTCCACTCTTGCCTTTGAGAGCCCTCTCCCCTGCCTCCATGCAAATGGCCTGACTGCTTACACTAGACCCCATTTCTTAAAAGTCTCTATTAAAAAAACCTTCCATTTGTGCTACTCTGGGGTCAAGTCTGTAACAGGCGAGCCTCTACGAGACAGACAATCCAGATGTAGACCATAAGGCACTTCACATTTGTGATAAGAACACTTCAAATCTACTCTCAAAGCAAATTTTCAGTATGCATTATGTTGTTCTGGATTAGTTTCTCGGACATATAATATATTTCATGAATTTATTGCTTCTGTCTAGTGAAAAGTTTGCATGCTTTGACCAGCAGCTCTGCAATCTCTTCTCTCCGTCAAAGGCAATGGGAGTTTCAGTAATGAGACTAAAATGATTCACATTAGACTAAAGGAAAAGTCTGTCCAACAACAGACCCCCAGATAAGAAAATGCTGTCTTCAGAATCCCTTCATACTTAATATTTAGGATTCAGAAAACACAAACAACAAATGTTATGAAGCCATTCATAAAGGGCCTGATGCCTGAGCATAAAATAGAATTCTTCGGGAAAATCAGATTGCTTAACTCCTTTGATAAGCACCCTGCTGCTTATGGGAGGTTAGAAGGATGGCTTGTAGACTCAAGGAATTTGTGTTTCAAATCAAAAGATTCTGATGCAAAATAGTAAGGTGTAAAAAGATGGAAAATAAGTGATCGAATGAATCAAGGTATGGAGTTTGAGCCTTTGGATATTTCTGTCGGATGGATCCAGATGACAGAAGGCTTGCAAAACACAGCATGTGTCTTCGTGTAGATCTGACACTATGATTTCCCTTTCTTTTGGAAAACATCGCATGATCTGGGTATTTATAATGGTCAGCGAGGCTTTGGTGGCTTTGCCTGACTCCTATTGACTGACATTGGTGACATGTGTGCTCCCTTAGTATACAATGCAGTAATGCCGTGGCGGAAATGAAGGAACTTGAAAAGATGCCTACAGGTGACCCGAAACCATAACTCAACTTCTTTCATTTCATGCCATGTCAGTCAGCATCTGGTGTTTCTTCTCCAGCCACAAATACAGAATCCAAAACGAGCTCATCATGTCTATCACTAACCCACACTCTGAGTCGGTGGTAAATTAGCACCTCCTTGATACACACTGACTCTCTAAGACAGTCTGGGACCTATTTTTGATAAAGGATATCTATACATACTAAGCATACAAAGAAGTACCCTCTGGAAGTTGTAGACAGCATATAGAGAGCTAGGTTCCATCTGTATTTGCAGACTGCCAGCTCACCTGGAGAATCTATCTGCAATTTTGCTCAGTGTTCTAGTTTCAAAGCCTGTCTATGTGGGGCTGTATTAGTTAGGGTTCTCTAAAGGAAGGAATTGATAGAAAAAAAGGAACTAGAATGTTTTACAGACTGTGATCCAGGTAGTCCAACAATCGCTGTCTCCTGACAGAAGGTCAAGAATCTAGTAGTTGTTCAGTCCTCAAGACTGGATGTCTCAGCAGTCCCAGTTTGGCACTAAAGTCCTGAAGAATCCTCAGAGAACTGCTGGTCTTCAGCATACGTTGGGATCTGGAAGAAGTAGGCTCTAATACCATCTAAGGGACTCCTCAGCAACAGGATGGATGAACTTGGCAGTGAGGGTGAGGGCAAAGCAGGGGAAAAAAGCAAAAGTTTCCTTCTTCCGTGTACTTTCATGTGGATGGCAGCAGAAGCTGTTTTTCAAATAGGTCTCCCTTCCTCAAATAATTCCATCAAGAGGTCCCTTACAGGTGTGCCCAGCTACTCTCATATTAATTGATTACAGATGTACTCAGACTCGAGTTGACAACAAAGATTAGCCATTGCAAGGGTCTTGGAGAAATCACTGTCTAGGATTTAGTTTCCATATATGTTAAAAAAAAAAAAAAAAGAGCTCGGACTTCACCGCTACTGACCAGTGTCATAATACTGGAAGGTGCCCTGCATGCAACTAGAGGAGAAGGGTAAATGCCATCCCAGCTACAAACCCTTTCGTTTGCAGTAATGACCTGCCTACAAGATATACCGGTGCAAGAGTGGCACAAACATTGTGGGAATAACCAACTCTTAATGGATCTAAAGTCCACTCTGTGAGATGGATCCCTTGCCTGACACTGTCTGAGTGTCCAACCTGAGACTAGACACGTCACGGACCTCAGAGGAAACCAAATACTACCGTTCTGATGAAGAAGTGTAACAACAATATGACTCCTAGTAACATTTTGCTCTACTCATAGCTCAGTGTTATCCCTAATCCATCGGACAAGCTTCCTCCTGCACTAGATGGGAACTAAGACAGAGACTCACAGCCAGACAGTGCAGACCTTGAAACACTCTGTCCTAAATGGACTGTTTTCAATAAGTCCCTCCTCAGAGCTCAGGGGATGCTGTGGAAGAGAAGGTGAGAAGGATGTAAGAGGCGGAGTGGGTGGAGGACAACAAGGAAACAAGGTCTTATAACAGGACCAACCACACATGGACTCACAGAGACGGTGCAGCGTGCACAGGTCCAAGCCAGGTGGGGTCTCTGCTGAGAAGGGAAGAGGACATGAGCTCCCTAACCAAGAAGCTCCCTAACCAACTATCTCCAGTTGACAACCTCTTGCAGAGGCAAAATTAGTTTTCTTCAATGGGGTCTCACTGAGTATACAAACCACACTTAAGGGTGGGCCCCATGCCCAGCAGTATGACCTGAATGATATTTTTGGAATTTTTTTTTTGTCTCATATTGCTTTCTTTGGATTTTTTTTTTAACCTTACTGGTCTTATGCTTGTATATAATGCTTTGTGATTTTGTGTTTTAATGGTATATGTGTTTATTGTGTTTTTTCTTGGCATTTTTCCTTTCATTCTGGTTTTTTTATTTTGTAATTTTTGGTTTTTCAAGACAGGATTTCTCTGTGTAGTCCTGGAGCTTGCTCTGTCTCATTTGAGACTGACTTTGAACTCAGGGATCCTCCAGCCTCTGCCTCTGGAGTGCTGGGATTAAAGGCGTGTGCCACCACACCTGGCGTTGTTCTGATTTCTTTTTAATTTGCCTGATTGGTTTTTAAAGAGAGTGAGAAAGAAGGGGTGGGGTTGGGTAGGTGAGTAGCATGGAGTAATCTGGGAGGAGATAAGGGAGAGGAAACCATGATCAGAATACAGTGTATGAAAAAATTTATTTTCAGTTAAAAACTTAAAAATTAAAAAGGAGCTCGGATTTCTGAACTGCAAATGTGGTGCTAAAGAACTATTACAAACTCACACAAGCACACTAAGGTGTCTTTGCACAACCATGATCAGTCTTGAGAAATGGTGATGTCATAGTAATTTGTTTCTTCCTGTACTGAATTTGGTCCAAAGAAATCAATCTCCTATCTTTAGACCGTGACAGCTCTGTAGTATGCACCCTGGTTACGCTACACTGTCGTCACATGCAACCAGACTTTCCCAGATATGAGCCAGGCACTGTCCCTGTGTTTACTACTCGTTAGCTATTTACTAGGAAGCCTCTAATATCTGTTCCTTTTCTAGATGCTGTGATAATATACCTGAAGAAAACTTAAAGGAGGAGGGGTTTATTTTAGCTCATAGTTGGAGGGTATAGTCTGTCATGGTGGAGAAATCACAGTAGCAGGAGCTTCAGGCAACTGTTGGTGTTGTATCTGACATCAGGAAGCAGAGAACAATACATTCTGATGCTCGGCTCATAGTCTCCTTATGAAATCGGGGACTCAAGCCTGCAGAATGTGGGTGTGATTCTTCCTTTCTCACCTACCATAATCCAGATATTCCTCACAGGTGGACTCAGAGGGTTTTCTCCTAGGAGATTCTAGAGCCTATCAAACTGACAATCAAATTAACCATCAGCTCTTCCAACAAAACTCGACATAAGGATAGAAGGGAGCTATCAGTTTTCTGGGTCCTTTTGGGGTGTTGGGAGAAGGGTCAGCATAAAAAAATTGTCCTAAAATCGCTTCAGAAAATTTCTCTTATCCTTTCGATGTGAAAGTTGCAGAGGGTGCCGAGCCAATTACAAGTCATTTACAGGATGATCTGCTTCATATTACAGCACCTGAACCAGGAAGAGACTCATTTGGGCAAAAAGATAAATCATTTCAGCCTACATTGAAATCACTCTCCGGCTACTAGAAGAGAGCCACGCAAATATTTAAAGTATCCTTTTAACAAAAAGCCCTCTGTGACAGTCTCAATAGTTCCAGAAAATAATGAGTAATTTATAAAAATTATATGATTTTTTTTCAGAGAATTTTTGAAAGACATAACCCGTTTAACCCTGAATCACCCCTTCAGTTCAATGTAAAACAGTACCCAGCCATTCAGGAGCCGTTTGGGGCATCCCTCGCCAAGCATTTCAGAAAGAGCTCTTGTGAACCTTGTCATCTGCATCAGCATGTATACTTTCTTTGTGCATTTGTTTAATATTTATTAATTAACCTCATGTTCAGGTTCCGTGAGAGTGTGATATTCAGCTGTCTAGACAGGGATAGGAAAACATAAAAACAAATGCAGATGATGATGATTACTGAGTTGTGAATGGAAGACAAAAATCCCCTTATTCTGCATTAGATTTAAGTAATTTTCACAGGAGTAGGAAGTGTAATCCCTCCCAGAAGAGGGGCACAATGAAATAAAGTGATGTGACAGATGGCTACAATAATCCGCCGTAATTATCATTCATTAGCATATAGGTTGTATTTATCAGGCACTGAACACAAGGTGTGCCACAGAGGCTGTGTCTCCATTAACCTCGGGCAGAAAAAAGGCATCAATTCACCTTGGTGAGGAGACTTGGTAGGAAAGTGAGGAGCCCATTGCTTTTGCAGAAAGGGTCAAAGGCTCAAGTTCAGCCATCTTACATTGAAGAGAATGGGGCTCAGAAGGGCACAAGACAATATGAGACTTCAGAAGCACAAAGAACCTTAGGAATGGGAGAGAGCTTGGAAGGGGAAGAGAGGAAAGGAAAGAGTTTCCATCTTTGTCCATGAAGAAAAGTCATTCCCTGAGATTGAGGGGGAGACCCTTGGCTTGCATGACATTTTAGTGTATGTTCTATGTTATCTTCATTGTGAAAAGTCTTTTTCTTTAGTTGAAAAGAAATCAATGGGGAGGGAGGGAGGAAGAGAGGGGAAAATAAGTTCACATTAGCTCCTGTTTACCTGGGAAGGTAAGATAATGTTTAAAGAAAACACATTCAAGGCGCCCTGAGCAAAAGAACACAAAGTATTTCTTTTTAACAACTGCTTTCCAGTATGAGGTCAAAAAAAGGGAAACTTTTTTCTTCTAGGGTGGTGAGATCATCAATGGGAGGGAAATGGTCTCCACCACTTGATGATGTCCAAATTCATATCTCTAATTTCAGATCCTTCTTTGGAGGTTGACACCAATGTGCCTGTGGTCTTGTAGGATTCTCATTCATAGAGGAATCTGGATATTTCCGGAGGGTGTGCTTGGGGTGGGTTCTGGGTAGTAAAGCACCCAGGATTCGTGTTGAATTTGGGAGAGTGACAAGTAAAAATAAATTTTCATAAAGTTGGGGAAGAGTGAACTGGATCCAGAAAGGCATGCAGTGCCCTGCCTTGGTTTCTGGCAATCAGGGTGGCCATGCCATCAGAGGAAGGTTGAGGAGGGACTGCTGAGGAAAAGCTCAGCCACAGGAGGCCATGGGAGATCTGGGGAGTCAAGTCAGGGTGACAGCCTCCAAATGCCTGGAGAGAATATGGTTTCTCACATGTTTGATGACGATACGGTGGGGGTTGAGTTGGTTGAACATCTAGTATTCTTCAAAGGCTCCAAATTATTTAGTCCTCTCTCTCCTCAGGAATGGTACTTGCCATCTTCACATTTGGAAGGAAACAGCACATCTTCCCATTCTCCTTCTCTTTCTTTCTTCCCTTAAGTCCAATAACCCACCGTCTTTCTTCTAAGGGCCTTGCAAATGTCAATCCTTTCCCCCCAGACCCTCATTCTTCCTGTAGATTGCTGTGACAATCCATACGCTGACCCCTGCCTTTGCCTTGCTGCCTGCAGCCAATAGCTTGCATCACTGTTGGGATGCTTTGTAGACAGTAGCATCTACCATATCATCACTGGCTCCTCTGTGCCTATTCACCACACTCAGGATCAACCCCTTTATCTTTGAGCATAGAGACATGATGACTTGCCTTCTGTCCAACTTTACAGACCTCCTTTGTGTGTGTGTGGCACATATGTGTGCTCACATGTATGTATGGGTGTATGTGTGTCTTTGGAGGCTGGAGATTGATGTTGAGTGTCTTTCTCTATTGCTCTCAACTTTATTAATTTGAGACAGAATGTCTCACTGAACCTGGAACTTACCATTTTGGCTAGACTGTGTATCTAGTAAGTTCCTGCCAGCTTCCATTCCCTTAGAACCAGGATTCCAGATGGTTGTGTGGGTAGGCACTGGAAACTCAAACTCGGCTCCTTCATGCTTACACAGCAAGCACTTTACTGAAAGACCCCGCCTCCAGCTCCAGGAACTCCTGTTTTCATCTACTCCCTTATATAGATTCTAAGATCCTCATTCTGTGGACCTGCCTTCATTTACCGTGCCCACCTCTGAAGTTCTCTGTTGTGTGAATCTTCTTTCCTAAAGTCCACCTACATTTCCTGTTTAGTTAGCTCTTTTCATGATATAATTCTCAGTGTAGCCAGTCTTCTTCAAAACTGCATTCCAGCCAAGGTGGGAAACCCTACAAGCTCCAGTCATCTTATGCTACCCTCTTCGCCAGCACCAGTCACACTGTATTTTGAAAATAATATAAAATAACAGTATAGATGGAGCTCAGATTCTCCCTTTATAAAATTATGGCTTTAAAGGAAATTGTATCATTTATATATTGAACCCATTTGTATTCCTCATCAGGCGCAAAGCGCTGGAATTAACAATTTCATCGCATATTAATCTGAGCCTCACACAGTTTCAGGATGTTATCTCCACCGTAAGGTCGGTTTGCATTGTCAAGCAGTTTGTTCACTTTAAGTCTCAGCCCCGATGTAGCACCCCAATATACGACAGGTGCCCAAGAAATTGTGTATTTGTTGCATGAACAGTGAATGAATTTGGTGTCATGTCTTGATTCTGGCATTAGCCTAATATTTCTTCACCATGAAAAACTATTATCTTTTTTCAATTTTTTTTTTGATGTGAAAATCTGGCTAGCAGTCATTGGGCAAGTTATTAGGCTTCTCTTTGGCTCAGTTTCCCCACTCTGTAAAATGATGGACTTAAAGGAAACCACCTCATTAAATTTTCATGGGTGTTAAATGAGTATATCTATGTTCAATATGTAAACTGTCCCCAGTGTGTGGTAAATTCCGGTAGATATGAGCTCTCCTCCCCCTTCCTCCTCCTCATGCTTATCATAAAAGCATTTCTATTTAAATTTTATATATGTCACCCTTTTAAAATAATCCTTTAATCCTGTTTTCCTCCCACAAAGTCTTTAGGAAGTAATTGTCTCAATCATTTGAAGAGGAATGGGGCTGTTGTGTGTTTAGTTCTTAGCATAATGCTGGATGATGACTATTGGATGCTCGACTAGAACGGCACTCTTGGGTTTTTCTTTTTATAATTCTTATGTTTGGGTCATCTTTTTCAGATTCCCCAGCGCTGAAGTGCTTTGTGGTATCCAACACAAAATAGACTTTGGTGAAGCATTCTTAGCTTGCGTCTCCCCAGCTTCAGTTTTGAATAACAGTTATGAGCAGAATAGCAATGGCATTCTGTTTTTGTACACAACATCCATTCATCTGCTTTTTAAAACTGACACCTAAGACAGATACACTTCTCAGATTTAGAAATGAACTTCTGGGGAGGGGGCACTCCTCGGGTGCTGTAAGAACGTGTGATGATCAGGATACTTCCATGGAGATGCTAAAAGAACAAACAAACAAACAAACAAAAAACAATGTTAGGGTTTAGAGCGATGGCTCACTGCCTAAGAATGCTTGCTGTATAAGCTTGAGGACCCAAGTTTAAATCCCCAGCACCCATGTAGGAAGCTGGGTATAGAGTTACACACACTTGGAACCTCAATATTGTGGGAGCAGAAAGAGGAGGGTTTCTAGGGATTTCTGGCTGGCGGCCATCACAGTTCCAGGTTCAGTGGAAGACCCTGTATCAAAGGAAGTAGATGGAGTGTGATGGGTCAGGACACTTGATGTCCTACTATGGCTTCTGTACAACGAGAACTTCCATCTGCACAGTCACATGCTCATACAACACACACACATGCACACACACAGACACACATGCACACACACATGCACACACACATGCACACACACATGCACACACATGCACACATGTGCACACATATGCACACACACATGCACACACACACATGCACACACACACGCACACACACACGCATGCACACACACATTTTTCTTTAAATAAAGCAAATCTGAAGTGCTATGACAGGTAAGTTGAGAGGTACAAATTTCACACTGTTTTTAGGCATGATAGCTTGTATTCCCATAGCCTTTTATATTCCCAAAAGCTCTTACATGTCCTGCAATTTAACTAATGATAAAAACGAGATCTCATTGTGTCTGCGATGAGGCATGGAGGCACCCAGTCCAAAGCTCAACGGGTATGTTTGTATGGATGTGTTGTTTAAGCATTGTCCAAAAGATGGCACTGTTTGTATTTCCATCACGCTTAATTGCCAGCTTCATACTATCTGGATGCATTAATGAAGGGAATGAAGATGGAGCAGAGATATCATCCTCCACACAAATCAAACTGCCACTTTATTATAGGCCTTTTCAAGCTCGTCATCTTGTTCCCCAGCAAATGAATATGCCCAAGTCGTTAACAGCAATAACTGTGCCGTCAGCGAAACTTTCGCTCACCAAAACACTTATTTCTTCTATTTTAAAGGAGATTATGACATCCATTTTAAAAAATCATTACAGATGTTCTGCAAAAGATGAGTAATTGAGACATATTTAACTTTTCAATCTTGAATAGCTAGGTCTTTCAAACATAAGTACTCCTTGGTGATCTTTCCAATGTGGCTGTCAGGACATTCACAGTCGGCAGCCGCAGGTCACTGGCTATTTAAGAGTTCCATCCTTCCAATTTGCTCAGGAAGTGAAGACAAAACTTCCAAATGACTTGGTCAGATCAAATAGGAAGTATCTCTGAGAACGGAGTATAATCCTGAGTGGGGGGCACTTCTGTACAGGAGTGGGACATAGCGAGCGTGGGCTTTCCAGGGTCTTCTGGCAGTGACACCCTCACGTGTTCTTTTGACTGTCCATCACGTCTTCGGGGAAATCAAGGTCCCCCCGTTCTAGGTCATGGCGTTCACCGCTGATTGATCCACACAAGTAAATGGCAACTCTAAATTCAGCGAGTCAGAGGAGCACGGGACTGCTGTGTTCTGGAATGGCGGAAACCAAATGTCCAGATGCAGAGGGCAGTTGCCTACATTCTGTGTTTGTCCTGCATTTAGCGGGGAGCACATTGTTCAGTGTGGGGATACGTATCATTTCTGATTCCAATCTTTCTCTAATGGCAAGAGCCACCATGAGGAATCGACATGGAATGTACTTTCGTGCGTGCGCACAGTGCGTCGGAATGGTCTTCACATCAATGCTCAAGTCACTTACAGTCTCCACCAGCTCAGAGCCTAATAGATCAGAACATTTCTGTCTTTAATGCAAGAACTTCCAGGGAACCAGTCCTCTTGCTGCTACTGGTGGAAAAGGAAGGATTTGAAATGTGCCGTTTGTCTGAGTGCTAGAGAGCATCAGGGGAGCCAGTTGCTAAGAGCCATATAGCAAATGATTTCTAAAAACCAATAAGGATATCTCTTATACATATGTAATAGCCACTAATACTTTATAAGAGAAAGTGTCAGAAGGTGCGGCTGTGTGTCTGTGTCTGTCTTCCTATCTTGCCTCTTTTCACGTCCGCCCACACCTGTAGCTCTGTAACATTCTCAGTGGCTTCAGTGACAGTAACTTGCATCGGAGTTACCTGTTCATATTTTCTATTTTCTGAAAAAACAAGCATAAAGAAACAAAGATAGGTGTCATCCTTATTCAGCTCATGTCTAGACCGTTATGTTGGTGAGATTTTATGGGTATATCTTCTGAGTTTGGAGATATAATCTTGTGATGGGGGCGTGTGGAGAGAGCCCATGAGGCCTCAGCCCTACACAAAGAACTACAAGCAACCAAGCAATTTCTAGTCCTTTCATAGATGAAGAGGATGAGGCTGGAAGCCCAGATGACAGTTTCCAGAAGAGACCTGGTATCCAGAACCAAGCCTTTTCCAAACTCAACACCCTGATAAACTTCTCACAACTTGCTCAACCTGTTTATACTCTAAGTATTGCTTTCTTCAGCCTGTTTTAAAGGTGAAGGGTTACTTGCAGGTGCCTGTGTGACTCTCACAGCTGTACCCACTAAAAGGCCCACCCAATGAGGGTGATGGCTGAGGACAGTTGTATCACCAGAGCTCTCTGCCTGACTTGCAGGCAGCGCCACGGGAAGTCTCCTGAGCCACGGTCTGCAGACTCCACAATGCTGGGGAGAAGCTTTGTGAGTCTTGCAGCTTCTCTGTGAGTTTCATGAGCTTCTTCCTTCAGGAGGAATGGTTCAGTCTTGGGAAACAACTGCATAATACGCTGTAAAGGACATTTGGAAGTGGCCATGTCCCATCACAACCAAGACAGAGTGAGACAAATTGAAGAATCAACAGTTCTTCTTCACTTAAGGCTAAGCAGCTGTCCATCACCATGACAAAGTACACAGATAATTAGCCACACAAGGGAAAACATTTAACTTGCATTTTTCCGTCCACAGCCCTTTCGGTCCTATTGCTCTTGGCTTAGGGTGGCAGATTACACAGTGGATACAGCAGGTAGAAAGGAGGTCTGCCCGTCTTACTGGTTCTGTGGAAGAAAGAGATAAAGGATGGGCCAGGACATCAACATCTCTGCCAAGAACATGTCTCCAGTGACCTAATGTCTTTCCACTAGGCCGTACCTTCTCCCATTTATATCACAAACTGGAGACCAAGCCTTTAACACGTGGGAGTTGGTGGTACATTCAACCCAAATTGTAACAACCTGTGAGAACATGAGGCCAAGTACTTCCACCTGGAGAGCTGGCCCAGTCCTGGAGGTATAACTCTCCAGAGAAGAAACCCAGGAACGAAAGGGAGGCTACGGTAGACTGGGGATTTATGAACTGTAGTTGACAAGGATGAGAGTTAAGAACTCTGTGGGGGCCTAGTCACGGGGGACCTCTAGGAGCTCAATATAGTACTTACAGTGACCACTGGAAAAGCATACATACCCTAATCCTCTGAGCAGGAAGAAAGGGAAAGGAACTGTTTGGACATACGTGAGAGTATTCTGTTTTAAAGAAGGTCTACTCCCAGCAGAGACTATTGAGCCAAAGCCTACCACATTGGAGTTTGATCAGAATCTTAACTTTTCTGGAGGAGGGGATACAACTTCCGATTCCAGTGCATATAGCCATCCTGCTATGCTTGAGAGCTTGGGCTGTTGAAGGACACTTGAGGGTTGCATAACTTACAGACACAGGCTCAGAAAAAGACTAAACCATCATTTCCCGACTGCAGAATGCTTCGCTCGTCATCAGCACACAGCACCGCCAAGTCTGTTCCCAGCAGATTGCTCACCAAGTCTCTGTCTGTACGACATCATGTCTGCCTACCAAGAAACAGATTACAAGTTGCACTTAAAGGCAAAACTCAGTTTGAGGAGAGAAATCAAGACTCAGAATCAAATTTGGATAAGCCAAGGATGGTGGGATTCGTAGAGTAAGAACTTAAAAATAACTACACATGCTATGTAAGGGCTTTACTATTCAAGAAATGAAGGCCGATGTAAACTGGTGGAAGAAAGAGGCAAGCAACACAAAAGATAAACACCGAGCAACAACCGCTACGTGAGTCCACAGACGTGAGTCACCTCGTAGAACTCGGCAGAGGAAATGATGGTTGCCAGGGGCAGGAAGAGGAGAGAAATGGGAAGTTATCAATCAGTGAACACAAAACTTCAGCTAAATATGAAGATGTTCTAGAGATCTTCCTAACGATACTTTCCTATGGTCAACAGTAACGTGAGCGCATTTAAAAATTTGTTGAGGACAGTTTTTAAGTTCTCAGATGAATTGTTCTCGCTGTCTTGTTAAATCTGCCAGACTAAGGACTATGACAAATTGTAACATCAGTGATGAACGTCTTCAGCGGGGTGATTAGTAGCCTAGACACAGCTGGATAAGAAATATCTTGGCTTCGAGATAAATTATTAGAAACCTCTACAGTTGAAAACTGGAGAACAGAATATCGAAGGGTTGTGAGGCAGCTACAAATGACTACACATCATGGGACTCCACGAGCAGAAGAGAGGCGAAAGACACAGAAAACAGTATCTGGACACAATGATGTAAAACACCAAGCCAAAGAGGGAAAAAGACTCACATATATAAATAACACATTCATATTCAAATTACAGAAAATCCAAGATAAAACAAACCCCAGGAAGAAACCAAGGGGCTGGAGGGAAGCCACTTCACCCACAGAAAAGCGAAGAATTACACCTGACTTCTCAGAGGTCATGCAAGCAAGAGCAGAGAAGAGTGAAATATTTATAGTGGTTGAGAGAGAAAAAAGAAAACGCACCCTGGAGTTCTGTACTCCATGAAATTATCCATCACACGAGGTGAAGAAATAAAGACTTTCTAAGATAAACGAAAATTGAAGCAATTTGATGCTAGTAGACCCTGCCTTGCCAGATATGCTAAAGCGGATCTTTGGAGAGAAGGGGAAAGATAAAGATTAGGAACAGATTTATGGAGAAAGAGAGCGCACGGCATGTTTTCGCATTTCCCCAGGCTTAGCAAGTTGTAGAGTCATTATCTGAGAGATCCGAATAGACTCTAGAGAACTGTTGCCAGTACGATGTGCCTCTCCTTGCCTGGCACCCTAGATGCTGAAACCATGTTCCCACCTAAGCCCTGGGTTTGCACCCTCTTTAGTAAACATTCACTCATTAGTATAGATAATAATACTGAGCATATGAGGTTTAAATTAGATTATGCTAAAAAAGAAAATGCCTGGCTTCTGACTCCCACTGGATACTCAGTAAAGTCACAATGAGCATCTGCTTAGCTTTATGTCTGTCAGCCTGTCTGGTTGTCTTAACCCCAGTTGACTTGTATCTGTCCTTTAGCAGGGATAACTGCATTCTTCTTATAGCATAAATTAATTATATAACATAACATTAATATAAAATATAAATATATTATATAGAGATTAATTATGTAACAGAACATATATTTAGCATAAATATGTCACATGAATATAATATACTTATTATATATAATATATAGTGTATATTATATACTTATGTATGCGGGGTCCTCTGACTGGCAGGAAGACCATGTTGTTGATGTGAGAAGCCCTCAGGCATAGTGGACTGTGCCTAGCCAAGCACTCAGCAGGCTGACTGCACCCGGCCTGATCACAATGGCAACAAGCTCTCTGGCAGAGACCTATACCTTCTTTCTCTGTGCTTCGTGAAGGGCATGGTGACCTCTTCTAGGATTGTTCTGTGTGTGTCATGCATTCTTTGGCTTTTGGATAGCTTGCACCCCGCTTCGACATGGATGTATAAAAGTTCTGAAACTCTGCAATAAAATAGACTGGTTCTCTGAAACCTGTCTCCAGAAGTCTGTACCGTGATCCCATCACCATACCCTCCTCAGTTGTTCAGTGGGCTTTGGCTGGGCCCAGAAAGCCCACTTATAGATATTCTATATGTTTGGTTTCGTGTAACCCAAACTGGCTTTGAACTCACTATGAACCAGAGGATGGCCGTGAACTCCTGACCATCCTGCCTCCACTTCCCAAGAGTTAGGATAGCAGGTCTGTGCTGTCCTACCCAGTTAAATCCCTGCTTCCAACTCTGTGCTCAAACCTCAGAAAACAGGAGACAAAATATGGAGCTGATTTCCTCAGGCATTTTGTTAGAGTGACAAAATTTAATGGGTGAATGAACCTAGAAAGCATTATGCTAAGTAAACCAAGCTAGACACAGGAGGGCGAAGGCTCTGAAGCGTCTCCAATCAGCAAGTCCGATAGAGGAACACAATGGGTGCCAGGCTGAGATGTAATAATAAGCTGCCGTCAGAGGACTCAGCAAGGAGTCGGGGGCGGGGGGCATTTTTCATGGCTGCAAACCCTGCCAGATCTCAGCAGAGGGAACCACCATCCTGGCCAGCGCCATACTGAATCAATAGTGGAACCCCGAGCATCTCAGCTCAGGTGTTTTTATTCTTTCAGAACCCCCACAGAAATCCAACACCTGTAAACAATACAAAATGCCCTAAACAGCTCCTCACCCAAAGGTGCATGAAACATTTATTTTATATACAACTAAGAACAGACTTCTGCAACACTGAGAGGCAGGCAGAGTCCTGAGCTGGCAAGTGTTGGGGTCACAGAAGAGCTCCCGTTGGGGGCCACAGAAGAGTTCCAGACCTCAATAGTGGAGATGGAGAATGATCATGTGATCATAACATGCTTCTGAATGACACAGTTAAAATAGTCAAAATAGTGAATCTGCATTACATATGTTTTATCTATCCCACATATTCCATACAATGGTTCCACCTAGCAGGAGAATCTTCTCTGCACAACTGGAGCAGGACAGGGAGGAAGGTACCACACAACAGCAGCAGTCCAGCCCACCTTCCTGACTGCCTGACACTTTTAATTACCACTAGGGCCTGCCTTCCTTACCACCTCCACGGGAGGCTGTCAGCTCCTGTCAGGTCCTGACTGGCCTGTGGAAGCTGCAATCCTGGGCTGTAGTTGTCTTTTCAGATTACCTCGTTGCAAATGCTAATCACTTGTTTGAACCTGATTGTGTCCTCTCTCTGCTGAGGATGCCTGGGAGTAAAGCCCGAATGGGATTCAGCCGCCTTGAAATCTGGCTTTCCCCTTTTTCTGTGTCCTACCACCCATCTTTCCCTTCTGTCTGGCCGTATCACAGCGGCCACTGCTTGGTCAGTACAAGGTGGTTGCCAGGGCAGAACAGGCATCACAGTGCTCACGGGAGTGTGCCATTGATGGCATCCGTATCAGAAGAAGCCTGTCAAACTCTAAATCAAAATGATGTTTTCCCTTCCTTAGCTGCCAGAACCGGTCTTATCATTGAGAATCAAATCTGTTCCTTAGGCTCATATATCATCATTACCTGCAATCTAAATTCTGAAATCAAAGCAGACCCGGGGATTTTATTGATGCTGGGAGCGGAACAAAGCCCCAGTCACCCTGAATCAGCTGCACTGGTTTTGCTTTGCAGACACCAAACATTGTCACTGACAAAATTACCAAAGAAAAGATGACTCTGTGAGTTCAGTGTAGAGGGTAACTCGTCGGTGACAGAGGTGGGGTATTTTTATCCTATGACTCAATGCTAATGAAATTGGTGAGGATATCATCTGACTTGGAAGTGTGCTCTCCAGAGAGCAGGGAGAAGCAGAAAGCATTGAAGTCAGCTTGTTTTCAAAGTCATTTTTTTCAATCGAGCCGTGATTTAATCAGGAGGACTTAACAAGGGTTGAGTAGTTGGGGGCCTGAAGAATAACCAGCCAGCCAGGTCTGTTACTCCGTGGCATAGCCCATGGACAAGTCTGGGAGGTCCCGACAATCTGTCACACTCGGAGCTCAATTTTCTCATTTGTGCAGTGGGGAGAATCACACTCTACAGCCCTGAACCATTTAAAGGATTAGATGTTATTTGTCAAGTGGTTTGAGATCTGAGAATAGGAAGAGTTACAAACACAGGCTACCTCAGTCTGTTCCAGCTGTGGGTGAGCTGGAGGTGGGAAGGGAAAAGGTCAGCTCCACTCCGGGAGCTTACTGTTTACCTCATTAGTGAAGCTGAGGGGATTATAAAGGAAAAGACATGAGCTGAGTGGAAGAAGATGAAGGAAAGAAAAAACTAAACATATCATTCTGGAGTCCTCAAGACTACCCTCCAGATTGGTAATTCACTTGTGATTTCACAGCACCCAAAAAAGCTATGCAACTGCTGGCACACTGCGGAGGGGGCAGGGCTAGCACTCAGTCCTCTCCCAGTGGACTTGGACAAGCAACTCAGCTCTCCCAGCAGTGGCGCGTGACCATGTGCATGTATGAAGTACTGCTCACCAGAGCTCACCCTTCCAGGGACAGGCAGTCACATAGGCACAGTGTCTGTGACTAGGCTTTGCTACTCTGCCTTAAGCCCTGTAGAAGTCAAGCAGATAAAGCAAGGCCCTGACCCCAGACACACAATAACATCACCTCCCTACCAGGCGCATTGTTGGATAAAATAACTGGTTCTGTGTCTACACCCCAGAAATAGAAAGAACCTTATTGTGAAAGGTACTCAAAAGGCTCAAAGGTTTCCACTCAGCAGCCAGAGTGAGCCAGTCCTTTCCCTGGAGTGTACAGGGTTTGAGCACTCCAGGTCTGCTGCATGGACAGCAGAAGAAAGGTCAATAATCTACGGATACACAGAGGAGCGGTCAGTTGTAAATATGCTGAAATTCGACAATCCTTTGGGGCTGCTGGGAAGCTAAAGTCACTGAAACACACACAGTTCCCTCATGGTTGTCCATCTCTGTTGTAGTCCTTTAACATTCTCTATGATGAGATCTGAGTCACCTTCTGGTTTTCAGAGCTCAAGGCTAGAAACTTTATTTTCTCATGTTATCTTCTCATTTGATTCTCTCTCTCTCTCTCTCTCTCTCTCTCTCTCGTATGTGTGTTTGTGTTTGTGTGCAGGCTTACCCCTGCATGGCTCTTGTGTGAAGGTCAGAGGACAACCTTAGGTTCTGTTCCTCAAGTGACATCCATTTTGCTTGTTTGTTTGAGGCAGAGTCTCTCACTAACCTGGAACTTTGTCTAGTAGGTCAGGGAGCTGGCCACTGCACTTCCTGTCTCTACTTCCCATTGTAATGATTTACATGAGCTACTTATTGACAACCATGTTGATTAAGCCAATTAAAAGTTTTAAGTCCTTTTTTAAAATTAGATTTATTCATTTTATGTTATGTGTGTTTTATCCGTATGTGTGTATGCTTGGTTCCCTGGGAGTCAGATGAGAGCATCAGATTCTCTGGATCTGGGGTTACGGATGGTTATGAACCACCATGTGGGTGCTGGGAATCGAACCTGGGTCCTCTGCAAGAGCAGCCAGTGCTCTTAACTGCTGAGCCATCTCCCTAGATCCAAGTTTTAAGTCCTTTTTATTGATAGCCAGACCAATAGTAAGCTTGACCCTCCAAAAAGTCTCTTGGTACCTAAGTTCAGGGATGCAGCATTTATAAGGGCAAAACCCTCAAAGATACACCAAAGCTAGATTAGGGTCAGAGTAACCTTGAAACATTCATTCCTGTCAGAGCATAGTAGTTATTTTAGACACAAATTGCCAGTTATTTTGATTAATAGTCAGGATCGTGGAAATCTCAAGTGTGTTGCCAAGGCAGATGTGACCACTGTGGGGAGGAGGGTGAAGGGCTGAGAACTGGCTAAGCCAACACAACATGGAGTCAGGACAGGATGGTCCTGACTTAGTCATTTTGCCATCTCAATGCTGCTTTATTACAAGCGTTTTCCATGGTGTCCAGCTTCTGGTGTATGTCCTTAGGATCCAAACTCAGGTCTTCAGGATTGGGAGGCTTTACCTCCGTTGGGGAGCCACTTCAGAAAGCCAATGAGAGCCACTGGGACTCAGCGTCTTCCTCTTTTCCTTGGTTGCCCAGACATTCAGAGTTCGTTTATCCCATGGGGCCTGTTTTCTGACACATTTACTTTCTTCTTGTCCCTGTCTCAGTGTGACAGAGTAGAAGCAACACAGCAACAGAGTCCACAGATATGGTCCTGGCATTTCACATTGTATTAAAACTTATAACATCAAGCTTTCTATCACTGAGGCAAAAAAAAACAAAAACAAAAAACAAAACCAAACAAAACAGAAACAAAACAACAACAATGACAACAAAAAACTGAGCTGAACAGCCAAGAGCAGTCAGGTTTCTTTGAGCTTTTGGCTCCAGCGGCTCCTGACTGTGGCTATTTGGCCCTGTTGCTTTGGACCTATTGCCACATCGTGATGGAGACATACTCCAGAGGAGGCCTGCTTAACCTCACGACAGTTTGGAAACAAGAAATAAAGGGAGAACCTCAGCTCTCAAATATCCCCATAGGGTGCTATTGTTCATACGTGGAGTATCATATGTGGAGAGCCTAGCTGGTGGCATTACTGGGAGGTAGGTCACTGGAACACCTTTAAAGGGTATATTAGAACTCTGGTCCATGGTCCAATCTCTGCTCTCTCATTTTCCAGGATGTGGGAAGCATCCTTCTGTCATGTATGGTTATGTTTTTATCTTGCCACAGACCTAAAGAAAAGGAGACAGTCAGCTACGAACTGATGCCTCTGAAACCGTGAGTCAAAATAAACATTCCTTTGTTTTACTTGTTTTCTGACTAATTCAAGAGGCATTTCTCCCATGACAGATTAACTTCACCCCAGTAAGCCCCACTCACTAAAGATGCCATCAGCTTCCATTAATACCACAGCCTGGTGACCAAGCCTTTAATACATGGGCTTTGGTGGGGGGAGGGGCTTTTATTCAAACTATAGTAACCACTTTGTACTCTGTAAATATGTATAACTAAAATTTATCAGTGCATGATAGATTCAAATTCTGTATATTCAATATGATGGCTGGATAGCTTCAGAAAGGTCACTTAAACATGTCCTCACTGGCAAAATAACTTCTCGAGATTGTGAAAATTAGAGATAATGATGTAAAGATCCTGGTGCTTGGTGAATGTTAAACAAGAGGTGGTTTCTTACTAACGTATCCCTTTATTCTTCTATATATATATTGCCTGAAAGTTTTCTGTTGCTGTTGGTAAATCTGCTGAAATTGTGACTGACAGATGACAGGATACAAACATGCGAACAACTCTAAGAATCTAGGCTGGTCAGTTAATGGAATGGACAAGAGAATGGGTGGCCAAGGTTGCTGTACTCTGAAGTTCCGAGATGTATTTGTGTCAGGGTTCATGCCAGGGGCACTAAGACAGGCTCATGTTGGGATGGACCAGTCACCTGACACATAGTTTTGGCTTCATAGCCTTCCCCCTATCATTCCTCAGAACTGCGTGGTGGTTGAAGATCCTTCCTCCAACTTAGCCTGCCTTCCTGTGTTTCCCCCCTTGGGTTGGTACAGCACTGAGGTCTCGCTGCTTTCCCAGGCTGTCCTGCACCCCTCCCCATTTTCTCTCACAAGTGCTTTCTGTAATAAATCCCTCTCGCTTTGATTCTCATCTTGGCATCTGCATCTCAGAGGTTCCAGGATGTGGTATTGGCGCTTCTCTCTTGGAGAATAAACCTTACCTGCCGTGATCTTCACTATACCGTCCATGTTCCCAGTACTTGTTCTGTGATGGTCCACGTGTGCAGTGGCTCAACACTCTCTTTCCATTCTCTCTTGGAGTTCTTGGTCATATTCTAGAAAAGAGCTGGTCCACACACTGTAGCTTCTATTTTGATTATGAGATAACCTAGGCAGAAAGAAGAGCCCTGAAGGGTGTTTGTGATGCTCAGGAGGTAGACTGAGATAGTTTTTGATATAAGTGTTTTTAGTTAGTCCTTCTTTTCTTTAAACCAACACCTCCCACTAACGAGTGTTCCTCCTTGACGGAATTGCATTTTAACGCAGATTCTTCACTGTTCACCTCTTCTCCCTCAATCAATAAGGCACCGAGAGCAAATAGCTTGACATCTATTAGCAGAATCAGTGTGAAAACATTGTTGAGCTTATTATTGTGCCTCCAAGTCTGCTCAGGGAGCTGAAACTAATTGAAACTATTTTAAGAGCCTATGAATTTGGGACAGTTTTGTGCCACCAGCTTCGGCTGGGACACCAGTCCTTTTGAGACTTTTGGTGTTACTTGAACATGACTTACAATGTACTCACACTCAGCTGACAACTTCTACTGGTTTCTAGATAAAAGCCTCATTCAGAATCATGGTTCAGACAAGGAAGGGCTTTCACTGGGAGTGGAGCTCAGAGGGTGAGGAGAGGGCACAGAGTAAGCTCCTGAAGGATGTTGTAGGCAACCTAAGGCAATGGGCAATGTGGATACCATGGGCCAACCACTCAGCCTGCAGGTAAAGGGTCCCGGTAGATGGAAAAAAGGCAAAGTCTAAGCACAATGGTGCTCAGACTTGTGAAGGTCAATGTTGTGGTTCTAATTAGAATTTGACCAGAAATGTCCACCCCACTTCCTAGCTAATGCTTTGAATACTTGCTCCCCAGCTGGTGATGCTATTTTGAAAGGTTTTAGGAACCATGGGAGGTAGGACCTGACTAGATGGTGTAGATCACCAGGTGGGGGTGGGGGTGTTCTTGGGGATGTATTATACCTGGCTTCTCCTTTTTTCGTTCTCTGCTTCTTGGTTAGCCATGACAGGAATAACTCTCTTATCACATACTCCCACCACCACGATGCCCTGTTCAAGCACATGGACCCAAGCAACCAGGGACTGGGTCCTCTGAAACCATGAGCCAGATTAAACTCTTCCATCCTTAAATTGTTTCTCTCAGCAATCTGTCCACAGCAATGAAGATGTAACTGATAGATGTGCCACTCCCTAAGAAGGAAGGACATGAGAGGAAAGCAGAGACACCAGTGGGGACAGAAGGACCAGGAAGCTAGCTAGCATCAGAAGCCTGGCTGAAGGCCAGGAAGAAGGCTAGATAGTAGAGATGCGTTCCGAGGCTCGAGCCCTTGCAACAGTGATGGGGCAGTATTCAAGGGAAACCAGCTGACTCTCTTGAGGAGAGAGAGTGGACCAACGTTGAACTGCAGGATTTATGGGGTGACAAATTCTTACAGGCCTATAAAATGACATGGGATGGGGGAGGAGGGAAGAAAGGGGTTAGGGAAGGAAGTTAAAAAATGCTCCAGAGGGTGGGCTGCAAGCAAAACATTGATATTGCTATTAAAGGAAACAGCAATCAAAAGCCCCAACAGACGAGTTCAATGTCTTTATGGCCCCCAACATCCAGATACGGGTTTTCTTCCTTCCAGCTCTCAGCCTTCTGAGCATATTTAGGATGATTTCTGCAAGAGGAACAAGGAAGCTAATGTGCAGCCAGAGGAATCATGGCTGGTATCCCTCTGCAGCTATTCTGTTCTAGGCAACCTGGTGATTTGTCGGATTGTGCTAGGGTTTTTTGAGTCCCAAGCCTGATGTACACCTATTGCTGCCACTCCAGACAGGAAGGCTCAGACTGGAGTTCCCACTGACATCTCAGCCATCTGTGCTAAAAGAAGCACTCATCTTAGGAGATTTGTGAGTGAAAGACTCAATGTCTTCTGCCACCAAAGTAGTAAGCTGGCCTTTTGCCTTGCAGAGTGCATCCCTATTTCCCTTTAATAAAGACGTCAGAAGCATTTCCCTTTGTCTTCTGCGGCTCCTGCTACTACAACTACCATGATGCTCTGGGCTTCACAGGCTCCACCCTGCTCCACCCCCATTGGCCGCCGTACAGGACTGCTTTTCCAAGCAGGAGCCTCCAGGTGTTCTCAGTCTCTGCTTCCACAATGACACCCCACTGTCATGCCTTTGCAAACTCTTTCTCCTTTCTGAGAACTTCAATTTTAGCTGCTCATTTGCTTAATTACCCCTGTTGCTGCTACTCACAAAAAGACTGAAGATGTAACAGATGGTGCCTAGGGATGGTTGAATGTTACTGAGGCAAAGCTGTCAACACACCTATCTCCAGCCCATTTTAACATGCACATTATGTCCCTCTGTGGACTGCTGGCAAGGAACTAAACTGATGTGTGCTGCAGGCGCCCGGATGCACATTGAGCTTAGTAATGCTTTTTCTCTCCCATGATTCCACCCCCTCCCCACGTTTGGCTTCCTAGTGCTTTTATAATGATCTCTGTTGCATCTTTAAAAACTATTCCACCTCATTTAAAATGTGGCATACATGATGTGGTTTTGACAAATTAAATAATAATAAGAAAACATTTTCAATATTCTGTACTTTTCCATTAAGCTCCAAAAAATAGTGATTACAAGAACGCCATTTTCTCTCCACAGTTAACGATGTATTGGGCCTGGTTTCATTAAAAACCTCATTATTCAAAGATTTACAACTCAGCCCAAGAAATCTCTTTTGGAGCTGTAAACAGATCTGATCTCAGACTTGAAACTTACATTTAAAAGTATTACAGAGGCAGTTGAATATCCAACGAGGACAACCAGTAATAAAGGGGTACATTGAGATGATAAAATGGTGGTCCAAAATCAATACAATGAAACTTCACACAGACCCAATGGACAAAGTGTTAGAAAACGGGAAGAACAGATATTTGGAAGTTAGGCATGGTTTTGTCATGACTCTGTTTCCAAATAGCTTCTTGAGTTTGAATAATTTGTATGGGGAGGGGAGTCCAGGGTTGGGGGTGGGGAGCAACATCTGAGATTCTCTTGGGCTTTTAAAGTATCAATGGATTGTAAGTATGGATGTAATTCCCTACTACAAGGAACTAGGGGTCATTGGAGCGTAGCTGGCTCTAGGGCTGGTGTAATGTAGGTAAGCATGACCGCTGGGCACCACCCCAGACTGAGGAAGTACTCAGAACACAGTGTGGCCTTCCAAGAGGAAGCCAGAGCCAGCTTGAGGTGCTGCCACTGGCCAAAGAGGGGACAGTGGTGCTAACGAGGAGTTGAAGGAAACAGGAAGGCAGGCAGAGGAAAGAGAATCTCAAAGCAGAGTCATTAGCCAAGTCCACAGATGCGCAGAGAAATTAAAACAACTTGTGGTTTTTGAACAAAAAGATTTAATTCAGAGGAGTGCTCATGAATTACTAACAGGATCAAGAAGCAGGTTCCCAGCAGAGACTCTGGCAAGGTCAACTCGCAGTGTGATTCCAGACCCTGATTATCTCAGCTCCCAACAACAGGGGAGGAGACCAGAAAGCCACCCCCACAACCACAGAGTTTGAGAAACACCACCATAGCTGTGGTACAGCAGTGAGGAGCGCCACCTCCACAGCCTCTGCTCTAGCTGAGGAGCCAACCCTGGGCTATGACCGCAAGAGTGCCCTACGTCTTCAACACCCTCAAAGTCTTATGTGAGCAGGTGCCTGGCCTGACCCAGCGTGTGCTGGAAAGGATAGCTGCAGATTGGTCTGAAGAAAAGGCTGGAGACAGATTTTTAAACCCCGCCCCACCCTGTGGAAAACAAAGGCGATTTAGTTACTTCCAATTTGTGAAAGGATTGACGGGCTACTTATAATTAGAAGGGGTCAGTGGCAGCAGCATCTGGGGGCCTCTGGTTTAGATCAGAGCCTAGCCAACTTCTCCTGGAAAAGGTTGGTTTCCTCGTGGTTTAGGCCGTGTGACTCATGGTCTCTATGGTAACCAGCTCTGTCACTATAGCAGGTAAAGAGATAATCGCAGGTGAATGAGCATGACCAGACTTGGCCCGTGGCTGTAATTTTCCAGTCCTTGGTCTAGAAGAGAATTTCTTACGTTGGAATACTATAATCTCCCCAAATGTGCTGACGTAATTGTTAACTGCTTGCCTATTGTAGTTGTTTTTCTTGTGATTTCTTTTTTTTTTAATGTTGGAAGTACTATTGGTCACTGTAAATTCTGTCTCAAATACAGATCCTTGCTTCTAACTGTTAAATATGTATATCCAGGTGGGAGTAAAAATGGGTAAAGACCATGAAACTGGAAAGAGGCCAACGAGACTGGGAAAAGGAGGATTTCAGGGAGGGACGAGAGTGAGGAGGATGACAGAACCACGTCGGTAGAGAGAATGCCAGGGACAAGAGGGTCCAGTAGAGAAAAGAAGGGTAGAGCTATGAGGTGTTGTGGGAGAGGAAGAGTCAGCCAGAAGAAAACATGTGTACAAACCCCACACAAAAGCCTGCTGTTCTGTAAGCTATTTTGAAATAAAAACATAGGAACCAGCGGCTCCTGCAGAAAATAAAGAGAGTGTCGGCAGTAACTTCATCCGGCAATGAAATAACCTGCTCCTCGTGTTGTCAGGTTCCAGAAAAGATCCTTAATGTGCCGTTCAACTTCCAAATCTCTCTGAGCCCGAACAGTTCATTAACTCAGACATTTTTCAGTGGGATGTGTGACAGACCAATGGGCACCTTGCTTATGCCTTTACCCTGGAAGAAGGAAGAGAATAATCTAAAATTGCTGTGTTTGAACCAAATCACAACCTTTTATAAAACTGTCACATTCAATCAACATTGCCAAGAGGCCAGAACCAGCATTCCTTTGAGGGAACGCACTTTCTCATCATGTCTACATCAATAGTGTCCTCGAAAATCATAAGCTTATTTCCCCACATATTTGTCCTCACCAACTATCGTTCTTTGATTATCAGCAAGGGCCCAGGTTACAGTCTTTGAGAAAGTCAACCATGCCATATGAATTTATGGTCACAGTTTAATTACACATGGTTCAAGAGTCTTAATATGGAACCACAGAGCATACACGCTTAGACCAAGAAGTGCCTGATGTTAGTTTTTCTTAGCTCATCATTTATGCAACTTGTTGGGTCAGTGAGGAGGCAAGACAGACAGGGGACAGGGTGCATTCTGACAGTGCATGTATTTTTTTGGTGGGAGTCACCTGCCGATTCAGGACAGGTGAATAAAGGACTTCTCTGCCTGAATCAGTCTGTTATCTGCTTACAACTTTTGGCAGTTACAGAGCAGAAAGAGTACTGGGGAAGGGACTGGAAACATTCCCATTTTGAGCCCACAATTGGCCATTGCTAGGGGTAATCAGTGAGTGCTCCGCCAAGGAATACCAGGTGATGGACACAAGTCTCATTACCAAGTCATTATTGGGAGTCCATGGCTTGGAGAAAGGCAGGAATCCAGAGAAACAAGACGCTTCCATTCTAGGAAGAACTTTAGTTCTGCAATTGTCATTTTAACCAAAGCAGGAGAGCTTTATAAGATGCCGAATCCATGGCCAACAGCAGTTGGGAATTTCACAGCACAACAGAGATTCTAGAACCAGTTTCAGTTTTGAGACGGAGTAGATAAGAGGTTATGAAGAACCCTCCTGTTTTTGCAGAATAAGAAACTGGAGTATACAGAGGTGAACTTACATAGTGTTATGAAATGACTATTGTCTAAATGTCCCTAAAAGTCCCCAGTGCTCACAGGCCGTGAGGATGCTGATGGGGTGGGAGTGTCCTGAAACCTTGAGGGAGGGGTGGAACCTAAAGCTAGCTCTTTATGTCATCAGCGGAGCAAGGTAGATTTATGCAATTCCTTTGAGAGATGGATTTCAAAAGAAACAAATTTGGCCCCATCTGCCCTTGTCGAGTCTGAGATGGCTTTCTCTTGCCCACCACTGCTCACTAATACCAGCAGCACGTCCTTGAACCTCCACATCTGTGATTCAAATAACCCTTTCTTTATATAAACTTACATGCCTTAGATATTTCGTTACAATTATGGATATCTGGCACACGTGACTACTTAATGGAGTTCAACACCAAATATCTAGACATTTATTGATTAAATCTCCTAAAAAAAAAAAGAGTTTTTTTTTTTTTTTCAGAAACAACAATTTCAGAAGTGTTTTAAAAATACGAGGAGCTGAGAGAAAGGCCCACTTACTTATTTTAAAGACTGTGATTAGAACTCAATTTTCAACACAAGCCGCTCACTTTTCTCCTGTAAACATTAGGGGAGTCCTTAGACTTCAAGGCGTCACAGACTGCTCATGCGTGTTTTTGCAGTGTACCCACTGTTTGGGCCCTTCCTTCTATTCAAATGTCTAGGTGTCTATAACAATAAATAGAGCCTCAAAAGTAATACTTCAAATGCAAAGCCAAAGCATAGGGCTAAGAGGTTTTTTTTCTTATCTTATATGAGATATACAGACAAATAAAAGTTCACGTTTATAGGAAAATAGTCCTCTTGTTAATACCCAACCACACACTGAGAAGTGGTTTCCCTGCCCCTCAGTACTGGGGTTGAAATAACCCATGCTCTGGGCATCAGGAAGGGAGATCTCTACCCTTGCTGTCCTCTTCTCTTAAGTGGGCTCTTGCCAACTTTTTTGGGCTGAATATTTAAAAAAAAGTTCTTGTCAGCAAAATCCGGGAACTGGTTATCTTGGTAAATAATGGGAACATCTTGTCTCAGAAGAGGAGATTAATGCCACCTCTGTGGAACGGACTCTTGATGTCTGGAGGAAATTTAATACCAGAGGCCAAAGTTTCAGTAATGTTCCTTTGAGAAAGCAGAGTTTGCTTGGAAATCTGAACCGCAGAAACATGCAGTAGGATAGAAAAATCATCCTTTATCACAGGGTAGAAAGAGGTCCAACTTCTGTTGTATTAAAAAGTTATTAGTTTTTCTAAAATGGAGACAGTGTATGCCTGTGTAATTAAATGTGTCTAGCAAATCTGAGGAAAATACAGAAATATCACCAACATTAAAAGAATGTCTTTGAGAGATGAATATTATATATATATATATATATATATATATATATATATATATAAAATTTATCAGATGGATATGAATGTAATATATATGACAAAAAATAGTTCAGCAAACAAGAAACATTTTTTTCCTCAAAAAGTTGGAAAATGAAAATTTAAAACTTTTAGACATACATGGGACTTGGGGTGATTCATTTTCCTAGAACTAAAAAGGATGATAGCCTAGGTTTTTCATTTTTTAATTGAATATATTGCAAGCAAGAGTATTATCATAGGACTTCACAAAACCTATTCGAACCCAAGCATTTATAAATAAGTTTAGAGCTATCCAAAATACCATCTGATGGCCCACTTACATATATTAAAAGGGTAACAAATTCTAAGAATAAAGGAACAAAACCGAAAGGCCAACCTGAAATGCAGTTTTCCGACAAGTCAGGTAGTTGACCTCCAACTAAAGAATGAAGACCGAGCATAATTTTTCCTCCCCACCTCCCACCTTACCCCTTCTGCAAATTATAGCGATGCAAAACACAAATAGTAGTTGTAGTGACAGCAATAAAATGTTGAGAGAATCTTAGATAAGGAGTTTATGGAAGATACAGCAAAGCTGTATAATATAGTAGCTAATAAATATCAAAATGAGAGCATTTTCATATAGTCAGGGAATCCGCCAATGTTCTTCCCATAAGAAAACGCTGCTTAAGGAGGCAGCTCGGCAAAGCCGGGGAGGGAACTGGGAAACGAGGGGCAGTGTGTCTGGACTCACAGACACAAGGGAGGTAATTAGAAGTTAATTGAAAGAAAAGCCAGCGGAAGCTCTATGCAGCCACAGAAAGGAGCGAGTCCAAAATAAAGAGTTTACTGTGGCTCTGAGCTGATTGTCTTCAAGAAGAAAAGAGAGCGTTGTGTAAAACATGGGCATGTTAAGTAGCCAGGTGAAGACATGTCCGTCTCTTTTCTAATTAATTTATTTTTTATGTACATCTTTTTTTTTTTTTTAAACAAGGCAATAAGAGAAATCTTTCACAGGAAAGAAAAGGCTCAGAAGAATGTCAAGAGTGATAGATTAAGAAAGTAAGTGGATAGCAAGAAAACAAATAACCCAATTAAAAACTGGGGTACATATCCAAACAGGGAATTCTCAATACAGGAAACTCAAATTGCTGAGAACTAGTTAAAGAAAATTTCAACTTCCTTAGCCACCAGGGAAATGCAAATCAAAACTACTTTGAGATTTCATCTTACACCTGTCAGAATGGCTAAGATCAACAAAACCAGTGACAGCTCATGCTGGCGAGGATGTGGAGTAAGAGGAACACGTATAAATGACTGGTGGGAGTGCAAAGCACCTATGGCCACTATAGAAATCAGTAGAGTGGTTCCTCAGGAAGTTGGGAACTGATCCATCTCAAGATCCAGCTGTACCACTCTTGGGCGCATATCCAAAGGATGCTTCATCCTACCACAAGGACACTCGCTCAGCCATGTTCATTGCTGCCTTACTCATAATAGCCAGAAACTGGAAACAGCCTAGATGCCCCTCAACAAAAGAATGCATCAAGAAAATGCAGTACATTTACACAATGGAGTATTGCTCAGCCATTTAAAAAAGATGATATTATGAAATTTGCAAGCAAATAGATGGAATTAGAAAAATAATCATCCTGAGTGAGGTATCCCTGATTCAGAAAGACAAGAATGTATTCACTTATATGTGGACATTAACTGTGAAATCAATGATAACCAAGCCACAGTGCATAGAAACACAGAGTAGACAGAATAAGGGATTAGAGGTCCAGGTAGTTCTTGTTAGGAAAGGGAAATAGAATAGATAGTTATGGATAGATAGACAAGGGAGCTGGAATGGGAGGAACAAATGGGGAGGGAGAAGAAGAGGTTGTAGGATGGTCTACGGGGAGAGACAGTTAAAATTAAGGGGCATTTGAGGGGTAGTACAGAAACATACTGCAGTAGAAACTTGCTAAAATATATACATATACAAAGGTAATCTAAATGAAAGCACCAAATAACGGGGAGACAGAGTCACAACTGGACATCTTCTGTCACCAAACGAAGCTTCTAGTACTAGGATTGGATTACAGCTATTTGAGTTGTTGGACAAAGGAATCCCTAAACAACCCAGGCAATTGCCAAGACTGTAGGTTTCTCTCACAAACTGACAGCAAGGCTCCATTGCTGAACACAACACATACACAACTCATTGAACATGGTAGATCCGGGACCTACATGAAGCCTTTACCTCTGTGTTCCAGCATCTTTGCTGCGGGAAGTGATTCGAACACTACCAAAAGAGAAATGCAAACACCAAGTCATCCACAAACCCTTTTATCTACAATGGTGTCCTGCCTGTAAGATACACTGGAGCAATGGTGGTACACAGCTTGTGGGAGGAACCAACCAATAATTGATTTGACTTAGCCCACTCCAGTAGATGGAACTCATGCTGATGTTGCTTGAGTAACCATGAACCATTGACTAGATAGCCTAGAGATCTAGAGTAAAATCAAGTAATAGTGGTCAAAAATAAATAAATAAATAAATAAAAAGAAGGAAAGCAAAATGTAGTATGATTACGGATATACACAATTTAAGCAAAGAGACATTATCTTACTGGTTTGTATATACTCTATAAAAATAGAAGCTTGGCTACATGGGATTGTATTTCCTTCTTCATGAGTCCAATCACAGCCCATCATCTTAACATGTAAGAATTCCTCACATAGTGCAGTATAAATTCCTGGAGGTTAGAAGAGGATCTGTCTCTTGTCTCTAGAATGTCTAGGCCAGCATTTGGCATATCTCAGATACTTGGCAGCTAGAGTCAGACTTACTGATTTTGGCAGCAAGTATTACTTATAAAATAGCGATTGTACTTCGGCCCTGAACCTACTACACAGTCAGATCAGAGCATGTGATGGCTAATCTTGGTTATCAACTGGACTGCAGATAGAACCAGAAAAAATATAAGCTGCTGGGCAATCCTGTAAGGGCTTTTCCTTATCAGATGACTTGAAGCATGAAGACTCAACGCAAATATGGGCGGTATCTTCTGGAGGCAGGCCAGATAAAAGGACATAGAAAAAAGGAAACTTTGCCTGTTGCCTGCTTGTCCTCACTCTTGCTGGGAAGTTCATTTATCCTACGACTGTGTAATTTATTCACCAATATTAAAACAGACTTCTTTGGGATTTCAACGTAGTCTGAAGACCAACAGCTCTCCAGGAATCTTCCAGGACACTAGGGCCAGGTTGAGTCTGCTGACCCAAGGACTGAACAGCCAATCAGCTTCTCCAAAACGCCAGTGTGAGGCAGGCATTGCTGAACTACCAGAATGCATCCTGTAAGCCACTCTAATAAATCTCATATGTCTATAGAGATATGGGTATATACATGCACACACACACACACACACACACACATACATATATATGTATATACATATACACACATATATACTCTATCAGTTCTGTTCCTGACTAATACAGAGAGTTAATTCTTTTAAGTCACAGAATTTGCCCATTCAGGGACCTTTAGTCTTTGTCTTAGTCTTCTTTTCAGCATCTTTAGAACTTCAGTAAGAGACCTTCTAGCTACTATAGAATTTGCTACTGTAAGTAACAGGTGCTAAACCGCAGCATTTGCTGAGGCAGCATTAAAGAGGGTGGGGGCAGTCAACGGAGCCTGCCTGCTAAAATGACATGCCACCAAATTGTGGCCCTCCTATCTCAGATCCACATTATTCATTGAAGGGAGTGAATTGTTAAGATATAATAGGAAACTAAGAGTATTCCTGGAGACTTTTACATTTGTCAATAGAAAAAGGAAAGAGACTACAGACTGAAGTTTGTTTAGCCTAAAAGCAGAGCACGGAGAAAAGACAGGCCTGGTGAGAGTTGTCCTTTCTGGTTGCAGTTTGCAATATAATTTATAGGCAAATAAACACCATCAGACAAACTTCTGTAGTTCATCTGCTAAGACAGGGGGACCGCCACTCAAAGTGTGGTTTAAATGTTAAGTCTGACAATGCTACGCATGCTCCGGGAGGAAATAGAAAGCTGTGTTATTCATATAACTATTTTACCTTGTTTCAAATGGGATCTTTAAAAAGTGAGCTTCTGGGAGCTGGTGAAGTGCTTCCATGGCTAGAACACTTGCCAAAGAAGAATTAGAAGTAGGATCCAGATCTCAGTATGAATGTATAACCCAAGAAGGCGTGGCGGCCACCTGTAATCCCAGCGTGCGGGAGGCAGAGACAAGGGTCTCTGAGACAGGCTAGCTGGCTAGAATAGCTGGAGTCAGTGAGTTTGGTTCTGTGGGAAGCCCTGCCTCAGTAGATAAAGTGGAGAGTGATCGGAGACATCTGACATCAACTTCAGGCCTAACACATATGTCCACAGGCTCTCTCTCTCTCTCTTTCTCTCTCTCTCTCATTCACACACACACACACACACACACACACACACACAGACACACACACACAGACACACAGACACAGACATACAGACACACACACACACACATACACACACACATACACACAGACACACACAAACATATAGATACAGACACATAGACACAGACACACACAGACATACACACACACACAGAGACACACATACATTGACACACACATACACAAACAGACATACAGATACAGACACAGACACACACAGAGACACAGACACACACAGACATATACACACACACACAGACACACACACACATTGACACACACACACACAGACATACAGATACAGACACACACAGAGACACACAGACACACAGACACACACACACACACACACACACACACATGTACATGCACCCACACACATATGAGCAGACTTTGGACTTTCCCCTTAGAGGGCTGGCTGAGAAAGCTCTGTGTAGAAAGGACCACTTTGTAAAGTGCCTGTGTGGGAAAGAATACAGATGTGGAGATAGATGACCGGCAGTGTTTGTGGCCTGATCAACAATTCTTCCCTGTTTTACAAATTTCTTCCAAGAATACTCAAATCATGTCCGGGACTTAGGCTACATCAGGGACTACTACCCGGCCTACCACAGCACATGCTGATTCAGTTAAGCAACATGGCAACTATTCTCTCTTCATGGCTACCTTAAGAATGGAATAGACTCCAATCCTGGCCCGTGAGGGCAAAGGGGAAATAGTCCTAAGAGGACTTCTAGAAAATAATGTCCTCCGTGTTTAAAAGTGACACTTGCAATGGCTTGATCCTCTCTGTTCCTGCGTGCTGTTTTATAAAGCATGGCTCCCGAAACTCCAATAGTTGGGTTGCAACTGTAAGGAGAAAGCCACGAGAATTACAGAAAATTATGCCCAAAGGCTAAGCATTCTTTAGATTCGAAATAACTAACAGAGCCTACTTATTATGTGAAATAATAAACCCTTTATTGTGTAAGGGACTTTCAGCTGATGTCAAAAGACAAAATTACAAAACATTTAGTTATAGATCTAATTGGTTTTTCTTTGCAATTCATGAATCTGAGGATGCCTCCATTCTACCGAATAGAATGAAATCTCCTGCTTCACAATGGCAGAACAGGGTATTAAGGGGGTTGGGGGAAGAAATAGAACAGAGAAGAAAAGCTGATTGGTTGGCATCAGGTCAGCTCAGGTTAGAGACTTGGTAAGGGCAGAGCTGAGGGGACAGACGCCCATGCTGGTGAACCCTGCAGACAGACAGGCAGCTCCTGCTTCCAGGGAAAACCAATCTGTTTTTCAGGCTACCTCCTTCTTAAAATTCCAGTTTGCTCATGTAGCATTTAACAGGAGAGGTCCTGTTTTGTTTGTTTGTTTTTGTTCTGTTTTGTTGGGATCTGGCACAGGAACTCAGATGGAAACAATGGGCTTTCTATGATTTGCTTGTTTGTTTAGTTCTGGCTATCCTGGAACTCGCTCTGTATACCAGGCTGGACGCAAATTCACAGAGATCTACTTGCTTCTGCGTCCCAGGTGCTGAGATTGAAAGTGCGCACCATTATGCCTGACTCACAATCTTTTTAAAAAAGGTTTTTCGAGACAGGGTTTTTCTGGGTAGCCCTGGCTGTTCTGGAACTCACTCTGTAGACCAGGCTGGCCTTGAACTCAGAGATCCACCTGTCCCTGCCTCCTGAGTGCTGGACTCTCTTCCATGATTTTTAACGTGAGATATTCTAATACCTGCAGCCAGTGATGGTCTAATGAAAAAGTTGATGTTATAATGTTGTAAATGCTACTTCATTCATTCATTCATTTTGTGGATAAGTGCACATGTCTGTGTAGGTTCAAGTGCATATAGAGGCCAGAGGACCAGCAAAGGTGTTGCTCCTCATATGCTATGTATCTTTTTTTTTTTTTTTTTTTTTTTTTGAGACAGAGAAGCTGTCTAGCATTGGCTTGTGAGCCTCAGAAATCTGTCTCTCTCCATCCGGTCAGTGCTGGGATTACAAGTACTTATCATCAACTTGCTTATTCATTATTTGACTTCTGGGTATTAAAACTGCAGCAAGCACTTCACTGACTGAGCTATCTCCCCAGCCCTATTTGTTCCTCTCAGTATTTGGAATGATCATATAAAAAAAGAACACAGGATACTCAGTAGCTACAAAGCCCACTGTAAACATTGTGACTCTTGATTCAGAACTCAAAGCTTTGAAACATTATTTTCAGCCAGTTCCAAGCCTAGGCCTCATGAGTCCTTGTGTGTATCTGTTCACCCGTGTTTGTTTTTCTGCCACCACCGTAACACACCTAGCTGACCTGCTGGTGATATAGAGGCACACAAGAACCTGTCTTTTTATGCCTTCTTGGTGCACAGAGCATCATCAGTGTTGACATTCAAACCAAACTTTGGACAGAGGTTGGTCCATCTGCCTTTGCAGATGATCACAAGCTGCCTTCTGTACAAGGGAGCAGGATAACCAGGGGCAACAGAGCTTCGTGAACATCTGGCTACCTGATGGAGAATCAGTTCCAGGTACCAAAATTCAGGGAGGCATAACCTCCTGGAAAACTGTGTAGAATTTGCATATAACCTATGCACAGCTTCAAATACAGTTTAAATTGTCTCTAGCTTGCAAAAAATATGCTCTCCAAACACCTGTTAGATTGTATAATGGGAGGAATAATGACAAAAGTCTGTCCATCAGCAGTGAAGGCTTTAACTCTTTTGAATAGCTTTCTGCTCTCGGTTGATTGATTATGAAGATATAGATCCTGTGGCACGGGGATGAGCTAGGTTCCAGAAGCATAACCAGCAACTGCTGCCAATCTTCTGCCACTGGGGCATCCCCATTCTTTGTTCCATAGCGTAATTGTGACACGTCTGTGACACATCCATATAGCCTGTTCTCACCTGTTCGAATTTTCCTTCTTTTAGGTACCCAGTAGAATAATTTTCCCTCCATCTCTTTAACCCGAGCATGGTCGTGTGTCATATTACAAGAAGTGAAACATCAGTAGCTTTCATATGGGGATTTCCTGAGTAGACCTGTTTAGTTAGCGATGTAAGACAAGGCAGGTCATCATTTGTCCCAGTAGCGATGGTGCTAGGGCATGATGAAGGGAACCGCCACCGGCCTAGGTCTCTGAGTGAGCGAAACAAGCAGAAACTCCCTAGGAAACTGGGCCCACACCCTCTGTGAGTGACGCTGTGCTAAGGCACTGAGCTTTGAGCATTGCTTATTAGCATAGGACAATGAAGCAGGTTCCTGAAGATCTAGGCTTCATTGGAAAGGTAGTGTTGAAGTTTGGACTTGAAGGTGAAGGGTTTTCCTGTGTCCTACCCAGGAGAAATATGTTGCAGGCAGGGAGAAGAGCAGATGCAAAGGCTCTGAGACAGGTATATGCCTAGTGCACCCAAGAAGACCCGAGCAGTGAGGTGAGAAAAGGCAAAGCAGGAAATGAGGTCAGAATGAGAGGGGGGAGGGCTACACATGTTATAGTCTTGCCACTCATTCTAGAGAGCTTGGCATTTAATTGAGTAAGTCATAGAGATGTTTGAGCAGAGGAATAACACCGAGTCTGGTTTCAATAGTAGGGGGGTGTTGGAGGGGATGACAGAGGTAGGGGTGAAAGGTACTAGCTTTCATCTGGCCGAGGTGTGATGGTGCTTATGAAGTAGCAATAGAAGTAAGTATGTGCACACACTACATGCACACACATAAACTCTCTCTCTCTCTCTCTCACACCTACACACATACACACATACATGCACAGACAAGTGCACACATCCCCACTCTTATATACACATACACACATATATACACACATATATACATTCATACACATGCATATACATATGCACACGCTACACCACATACAAATACACACACATATACCCTTCCACACATATATACACACACACACACGTGTCTGTGTGTGTGTGTGTATTGATGGTAGGGTCTGCAATATCGTCTTGGCAGACTGAATGTGAAATTTGAAGGAACAAAGTCAAAGATCACTTCAAGATCCTCTACAGACACAAAGGAAACTTAAAGATGGAGGCAGACCGTGAAGGTCTCAAAACAAATGCAAGGGAATTTGGATCATTTTGGTTTTGTGAATGAGTACCTGGATTTGGAGGCTGTAATGTAAGGTAATAGATTTGGAGACAGATGACTGAACCCATGGCCTAGAGAGAACGTTTCAATAAAGTAAGTGTGTGTGTGTGTGTGTGTGTGTGTGTGTACTGGTTAGCTCCCAGAAGCACTAATCTTGAAGAATGAATGGAGGTGATGAAGAGGAGGGTGAGGAGGGAGTCAGGAAAGGACCAGGCAGGAGAACGACGGCACAGGGGACTGTGTGCCTGAGACCACAGTGCACTCGAGGATGAAGCACATTGCTGCAGCTGTCCAGATGGCTCAGAGACAATCTGCTTTGCCCTTTAAGCAGAAGATGCAATGATTTCCTGGAAATGAGTGAGAAAAACAAGACCCACTGTGGAGCGAGGCTCCTTTCCTTGGTTTCATGCTGCTTTCGTTTAGGTAATGCTTCAAAGGCAAGTATTGGAACAGAAGGGTACACAGATTCACTGGTTAGACTAGAGTAAGCTTGGGATAAATTGACTATGCTTAGCAATAAAGAAATAAATGGAGCTAATCCCCCGATAAAGAATACTTTGTGACCTTATCAGAGCAGTGATGATAATAATCCCTCACCTTTGCAAAGTACTGTGTGGTGGAAATAAAGAATCTGCTCCAGGATTTCTAAACAGGAGGCATATCTCCAAAGTGAGAACATTTATTCTAGATACATGTGCTGATCTCAGCCATTTATGAAAAGAAGAACAACAGTGATAACAAAACATAAAAACACAGGCTGATCACCCTCAAACCGGAAAGCTGAAGGCCCGGACGCCCTGAGCTCACAGAACTTCAGCTCCACAGACACTGGAAGCCCTGCACATGGTGGCGTGTTCATGCTGGCTGTTACCTCTCAAACTGCAGCAGGACACCATGAGTTGGAGGTGCCACACCACAAAAACATGTTTTGTGCCCATAATTACTAAAAATGCTTCATAAGGGGCTAGAGAGATAGGTCAGCAGGTGAGACCCAGACCAGAGTTTGGTTTCTAGCACTCATGTTGGACTGCTCACAATTGCTTGTAACTTCAGCTCTAAGGGAACAAATGCCCTCTTCTGGCCTCTGCAGAACACATCCCTGACCATGTACACACACACACACACACATAGACACACACACACACACACACACACACACACACACACACACACACAGACACACACACACATAGACACACACACACAGACACACACACACACACACACACACACACACACACACACACACACACACATAGACACACACACACATAGACACACACACACAAAGACACATAGACACACAGACACACAGACACACACACAAAGACACACAGACACACACAGACACACACAGAGACACACAGAGACACACAGACAGATAGAGACACACACAGACAGACAGACATATACACAGACACAGACAAACACACACACAGATACACAATTATAAAATAAAATTTTAAATGCTGCATAAAATTACTATGGAGGTGCATATAAAACTTAAATGAATTGTGTGTTTGAACCTGATGCCCATCCCTAAGGGATTTCTTTATTATGTATATACTTATATTCCAAAATCTGAAAAATTTGTTGTCTGAAATATTCTATTCCCAAGAAGTGGGAATAATACAATACTTCTATTGAGAAACAAAGCTTTCTGGCATCATTTTACATTTTGGGACAGGATCTCGCCGAGTACCCCAAGCTGGCCTTGAACTCATGATGCTCCCACTTCAGCTTACTGAACATTGAGGTATGAGCCACTTGCCCGATACTCACTCCTGGCTTTCTGCATCCTGGCTACTCATGAATTCATTGTAAAATCCAAACGTTTTAGGCAGCCTCAGGTACCACGGGTGGGAAAATGAGCAGGGGATGGAGGTTAGATTCTGTTTCTCCATCTGTTCACAAAGGCCTTTCTTAGCCATTCTGTCTGTGAAGGTTGTTTCTAGAAGTTTCTGTCCTGCTGTAACTATAGACAGAACTGCCTATTTGCTCTTTCCTCCCATTAGATGGTGCATATCATGAAGACAGGGACCTGCTACTTTGCTCAGCCCTCAATGATGATGCCACATTGCAGATACAGAGAGCTCTACAGAGAGCAGAAGGGGTCAATAAAGGAAAAATAAAGGTTTATACATGCACAACACCCAACTCTTCACCTATTATGTGAAAGACAAAAATGCTGATCAATTTTCTAATAAGACTTTTGAATTTTTTGTCGAGTACCTTAACCATTTCGGTGTCTTCGGTTACTGAATAGTCATATTTTTGGAAGACTCCTGCTGCCTTGCTTTTTCATATTTCTGTGTGTCTCTTGTTGGCAGTTATACTCCAGCTGATATGAGTATCTCTTCTGGCACATTTGGGGCTCTTAGTGAGGAGCTCAGCACTCAATACCACACACAGAGGAGAAAAGAGACCAGTGTAACAAGCAACAGCACTAAACCAAACCAGATACAGAAATAGTCAAAACTAAGACCAGCTACTCCACAACTCATACAACAGAAACGAAAATGACAAAAACATGCTATATGAAGCTGTGAGTTGAAAAAATCAAATAATAAACTAAATGGGTGGAACAAAAAGGGCCTGAGAAACGAGGGTAAGCAAAGTTAAGTTAAAGAGCGTTAAAGGAATAAAAGAGGAAGTTAGCAAATGGGATGGGGAGAAAAGCAAGGAGAGTGTATGCTTCCATAGTAAAAAATACAGAGTTAGACAATATAAGGAAAGGAATAAAAATTGAACACTTAACACCATAAAATAATAAAGTTAAAATAGTATCAATAACGAAGTAAAAGGGAATATAAGGAGTTGCACAGGGGATAATAACACATCAAAGAGCTAACACTGCAGTAGTGGTGTCTTAGGTATCTAATAGTGGACTCTCCCCGACGAGTGAGAGGCCTCAGCTGAGATTAGGTTTTTCCCACACATATACTGAGCCTGACAGTCAAGGGACAATTGCAGAAAAGGGCTACATTTGCGTTTTTTCTCTCTTTATGTTACAACTTTAATCTTTTAACCTTGTTGCAAATTACATACTTTGGACAACGGTACCTTCAAAAGCCACAGAATCATATTGTGTCTACTTTAAGAACTCTGTTCTGTGTATCCAGAACCTCTGCTGTCAACACTTAGTTTTGTAGCTTGTGAGCTAGACACGTCGTCACGTGTATACTCTGGGGTTGTTAGTGTCTAAGCCAAAGGATCTTTCTTTTTAAATACTTAATTAATTAGTTAATTAATTAAATTAAAATATAATTCCATAATTCCTCTTCCTTTTTTTTTCCTCCAGATCCTCCTAAGAACACTCCATAACCCTAGACCCCTTTTGAAATCATGGCCTCTTTTTCATACTGCCACACACACGCACACACACGCACACACCCCTAACATAGAAGCACAACCTGCTCAGTCTGTTTAGTGTTTCTTGAGTGTACATGATTTCAGAGCTGACCACTTTGTATTGGATAAATACTTACAGGGCTTATCCCCAAGGAAGACTATTTCTCCTGCCCTCAGCATTTAGTAGCTGCTTGCAGATCTTTGCCGGTAAGTAGGGCCCTGTAATATTTACCCCTTCCATGTTAGATTGTCTATTGCTGTACTTCTTCGGGTCTTGTTCAGGCATTTAAACTTAATGAAAAAATAACTGCATTATTTTTTCCCTCACCTCTTCTGATGCCTCCCCATCCTGCTTCCCTTCAAATTCATGACCTCTCATTCTTTCGTTAGTATTGTTTTACACACACACACACACACACACACATCCTACATGAATAAATACATAAATGCAACCTGTTGAGTCCATTTCTTGAATTCACTGGATAGTGGAGGAAAGAAACAGCCCTGAGATCTTTCCAGGAGAATCTGTCTCAGTGCTTTTGATTCCTGCTCACAGCAAACCCACTGCCGTAGGGAGAAGACTGTAGCAACCAAGTGCCTTAGTGGACCTGAACTCCAGCATTCTCAGAACGGTTGACAGGGAGCCACCCAGCAGAGAGGCAGCTGTGTGACTGAGCACCTCCTACCGCTTGTATGGGATTGTCAGTCTATCGCTGTTCTCGGGGCTCAGGTCTGGTCTTTGCCAAAGAAGGTGCTGGCTGCCACTGGTCCCTTGTCTATCAAGCCTGCGTCTGCTGACGCCTGAACTTCTCGGTGTGTATGCACTCAACCCTCCTCCTTTTCAAAACTATAGGTTCCCTAGGCTCCTTGATTTCCACTGCTCTTTGGTTTTTAGACCCTCGCAGTGACTCCGTTTCAATGCATCTTTTGAGCAGGCATTTCCCTGTAGCTGGCAGACATGGCAAGAGACAGCCCGTTTCCTCCCCCTTGTTGGTTGACCTGCGTCTCACGCAGCCAGTCTGCATCGTTGTTATACCGAATCCTCTGGTTGGATTTAGGGCTCCTGAGAACCGTGGGCTTGTCCTACAGCTCGACTTGCCATCTTCAGTCACCTGGCTTACCTTGCGGGTGAGGCCTCTGTTCTCTTTACACTGGGGAGCAGAGACGGACTCTTTCCTATGGCGTCTCTTGTAGTCGATTGTTCTGCTTCACCAGGCATTTCAGCTGTCCTATTAGCTTTCTGGTGATTTCCAGCGACCCTCCTCTCTGTCTGAGATAAAGTCTACCCTTCGTTATCCCGGTTCTTGCTACCCAAGGCATGGCATGGAGGCAGCTTCTCCTCAATCATCTTGTTCCTTTGGCCTTATTTTTCATTTAAATGTAAAAATAATGACGTGTCACACATCTAATGCTTCTCACCATCTCTTAAGTTTTGCTGGTAATAAGAATCCCTGTCTGAGATCAGTGGTGTAAGAAGATCCCACTCTGGACTGTTTTTTAAAAACAATGACTAGATGACAATTTACTTTATTATTTCTTGAGTTTTATTTGATATGTAAGGGCGCTTTGCCTGTATGTAGGTCTGTGCATCATTTGCTTGCCTGGTGCCTGAGGAGGCCAGAAAAGGGTGTTAGAGCCCTTGGAACTAGGGTTATTTGTGGGCCACTGTGTGGATGTTAAGACTTGAACCTGGGTCCTGTGGAAGAACAGTTAAGTGCTTAACCAATGAGGCATCTCTCCATCCCCTAGAATACAATATATACGAAGACATTTTTAAGCAAATAACTTTGATTGTAGCATTTAACTTCTTTATCAACTTCTTACTGATAATATATCCTAAACTTAAAAAAAAAATCTCTTAGTCACACACTCAGACTAAAATACATTTTAGATTAATGAATTCTAGGGCACATTACACCGTGAAGGTTTATACTGGTTTTGAATGTTTGGGGATTCTGTTAACTCATTAATAGCATCTCCTGCCAGTTTGACCTCTTTTTGGCCACATATCCCTGACCACTAGCATGTCTCTTGTCTAAGAATCTAAGATATCTGTCTGTTCGTTGTTTGATTGTTCTGAGACATAGTTTCTCTGTTGTAACTCTGGCTGTCCTGTAACTCACTCTGTAGACCAGGCTGGCTTAGAAACTAACTCACAGAGATCCAGAGATCCACCTGCCTCTGCCTCCCAAGTGCTGGGATTAAAGGCATGCACCACCACTGCCCAGCTTTCTGTCTGTTCTTAATAGTGTTTTATAGTCCTGCTTACGAAACGACAACTCACCTCCAAGCTCTTCTAGCTCTGCCACTTATCAGATCGAAGACCCCACAACCAGAGTGTCACTGAGCAGTCAATTTGTATTCCATTTCGCAGCAAATGTTTCTTTAGGGACAACTGTGCACCAAGTTCACTGTAGGAGCAGAACAGAGAATAAAGGAGAGATAGGGCCTCTGGCTTCATGGGCCTAGATGGTGGAATATAATACGTGTTAACAAATATTTATTTTAATTGGGATAAGAACGGTGAAGGAAAAGCTCAGATAGCTACAAGGGAAAGACACAAGGGCATGGATACCTACACGCCTCTGGATACCTACAAGTGTGAGGATGCCTACTGCTCCTCTAGGCAGCAGGCTGAACTCAGTAAAGTACAAGTAGAGAGTGCCTTCGTCCTGACGGCTGTTGTTTTCAGCCTGCTTTGTTGACTTGCTCTTCCTCGATCCTGTTGAGGTTTAGCTGGCTCCAGACTTTGCTAGAGACTTGCAGGTCCTAAAATTCTCAGAGTAGTCTACTATCCCAGCCTGAACTTCTCAGTATACTTTGAGGTTGGCCCACGCCTGTCTCAGCCCCCTAATCTACCTTTTCCATTTCCCCCCTCATGGCTGGAGGCATTCCTGGGCTTTCTGGTTTGAGCTTTGTTGGAAGAAAGTAAAGCATTTCCATTTCTCCCTTCTGTGTAGAAGGACGGCCCTCTCTTGTGGCATGTGCCACATTGTAGGGCCAGATCATGGAGCAGGGCATACTAATGTCTCCAAGAAGCGTGGACAGAGGCTTGTCCTCTCTTCCTGAGACACCTTGATCATTAGGTCACTTGCACCTTCCCTTCCAGATCCCCAGCCTCTGTGATCTTTACAAAATTTCAGCTACTTTCTGTTTGCCTCTGTGAAACACTCCACTGGGTAGACTCTAAACTATGGGCTGGGTGGCAGTGTCTTGCTATGGTCTCACATTTGGACAATTTAGGAATAGACCGGATTAAATGGATGCACATCTCTAAACTTGGCAAAATCTGTCCGTACAATTTTCTATCCATCACTTCATTTCCTTAGCTTCCTTCTTCAAGTTCACCTCTCTTCAAAATTCCTTTATTTTAAATCAGTTATGACTATTTTCCAGTTGTTTTTGTGATAGAAATTTCCCGACCTTCTCTGTTGGGCTGAGCCATCTACATGGGATGGTTACCACAACCTTGCTTATTTATTCCTTGAGAAAAGCCAAAAACTTAGATTTGCATTCTCCATCTAGAGGCCCACAGCCTTTCACGGAGGTTCAGTGGCACTGCTCCTTGGCGGTCGTCTACCTGCTTTCTAGTAAAGAAATAAAATCAGCACTTAGGCATTCTAGTAACCCTTACAGTCTCACCTAAATTCTCTCCCATGATTGTGAGTCATATCTCCAAACACCAGGAAAGTTGCAGGTTTGGCGATTATTTTCTACAACAAATACATAGAACATTTACAGAGCATCCTGTATAATAATCACAGTTTGAATTGGAAATATCAACTTCTCAAAGTGGAATGTTAACCACAGAGTAGACATTAAGTTGAACTAATCTTCAGTTAGCTCAGTAGTGCTTTAAAAAAAAAAAAAGAGTTTTCATGATGATAAGCCTGGATGGTCTCCTGGGTTTGAATAAGTAAATCATAGCAGTAACACTTTATGTAGGGGAACTACACCTTATAAGGTGCGGGGGCCTCTGAGATTTGTATGCTTGGGTAATCCATCTTGCTCACATATTTGTCTCTAGTAATGCTTAGAAAGACTGTGGCTTTCTGTGAACCAACTGAAAAATCATTAGAGAAGTTATACTGTAAAATGCACATTTTATATATTCTAACATATAATTAATAATATGCATATGATAGCATTCTGTTGCTGGTTTTCTATTTCCCATTCTGTGAGCTGGAGTTTGCTTAAGAAACTTTCCTGTGTTTGTTTTGGTTGGACTCTTGAATCAACCAAATTTTGGTAATTCTGTACATGCGTGGGAACAATTTTTTTTTCAAGGTTGATGTAGCCATATAACTTTTTTAAAAATAAGAACTTGTAAATAATGTCCTTCATTGGTATATATAAAGAAATTTGTGTCTTTCCACACCTTATACGTGGTCTCTGACTTATGACAATTTGACTTGCCATTTTTTTGACTTTACAAGAGTGTGAAAGATCTATGTATTTAGTGGAAGTCATACTTTTAATTTTGGTTCCCCTCCCCACCCAGGTTAGCAATGTACAACAGGATGCTCTCTCACGATGCTGGGAAGCTGTAGTGCTTAGGCGTCTACCTGATCATATGAGAACCCGCTGCTAGTCCGGAGTGGGTTGCTCGGCTATGGTGTTCAGCAAGTAAATATTAAATACATTCCGAGCTGACGGTGGGCTAACTCTATTGCAACTCTGGAAGCATCTGTAGTCACTTATTAATCAGCCAGGGAACGTGGCACCCTGCTGTGTAGCCCAGCAGCTCTGTGTAATCTGCCTTCTGCCCGCATATCCTGTCTACACTGTGATGAAGTGATAAAGTCCTTGCCTGTTTCCAGCATGAGAAATACTTTTCTGATTGAGGCTCCAAACTGAGAAATAGGCTCCCTTCTGAGCAGGTGCATGAATGCTGCTATGCCTTCTGGTTAATTCCATTAAGGACCTGGCTAGGCTGCTCAGCTAATTTATTCCCGCAGCAATGTGACTTGAATTTTAAAATCAAGTGTGTCCCAGAAAATACCCCCTGAGATTCTTATTGAGAAATGATTCTGAGGTGAGTTACACTGGGCAGTACTGCAGCACATATTGGCTCCACTGGAGACCCTAACTGCCCATTAGGGACTTACAAGCTCTGGAAAATTCTTTAGTAAGGACATTTGGCTTAACCTAAAACTTCTCTAACCTAATTTAAGCCAGAAATTTTACTTATTTATTTTACCTTTGCCATTACTCTCTTCAGAGACCTGTTCTGGGGTGGAGACACTTTTCTGATATTCAGACTTATCTGAACTGATGTTCAGATATTTTTGAGAAAGTGTTCAGAGATTGGATTCTAATTTTATAGAAGAAATAGGTTCTTCAAATAGCCAGATAAAAAGCAAATCTTTTGTGTTTCCAGCTACTCTGCAGGCCGAGGGACATGCTGGTATGGCATTGTGTGTCTAAAAAGTATGAATTTTGTTTGCTCAAAAATAAAAAAAATATAATCGACTGGGACTCCTCTGTGTGTCTCTGTTTCTCTGTTTTTGTCTCTCTGTCTATCTCTGACTCTGTGTGTGTGTATGTACATACACTTATTTTTGGATACATGGGCTTGATTTGAACCCAACAATTCTGTAACAATAGAGACGGTTCAACTTAGTGGATGGCTTATGACCCAGCTTCTTAAACTGTGGATCACAACTCCACATGTGTGTACCTGCCTGTGGGGGACATGCAACCAAAGATAACTCAAAATCAAGCACGTACTGGATTCTGAGGTGTTTCTGTCAGTGACCCACCTCCTGGGCCATGTTGTATCATCTGGCTTTGCTACAGTTTGGGTTCTGAACATATAACATATGCACTTTGCATTGTGCTTGACACCGCACTAAGCAGTAACAATGAACGTTGCATGCGAACACCTCAGCACAGATTTTGGACCACTCTGTCGAAGATTGCGGTGATTTTACTGAACGTGACAAAATTGTCTGTCCCCGTAGAATCATAATGGCCTAATTATAGAAAACCAAACTTGTAATATATTTCTACTGTCATGCTTTCACATATAAGTACCAAATTAGTATATCTTTGAACTACATCATTTTAGAATGTTTGATTTTTAAAAATTGCTGTTTGAGTTGCTGACTTGAGCTTCATAAAAGAAAACTGTTATCGTTCTCCGCATAGATGATTATAAAATCAAAACGTCAATCATCTTTGAAAAACACCGAAGCTGCCTCATACCCTGTAGTATCAAATAGTCAGTCAAAAATTAATTCATTACATAAAAAGCAAGCACAATCACCTCATTATGTATGTGAATTTGCTTCCATTTTCAATAAATGGTGAAATTACATGTATACCAAAGGATTATTTTAAAATAAATTTCTTATGATTTATCATCAGAAAAAGGTCTAAGAGTCATGTAAATGTTTCTCAAGAGAAAAGGGGGCCACGAGTGGAAAATATTTAAGAAGCCCTAGTCTAGAGAACAATCAAACTCACAAGGACCTCTCCTGTCACAGAAGCCATCAAATTACGTGGCCAAGAAACGGACATTTTAACTGGTTTGCGCATGTGCCCAGAAACACAGATTTTCTTGGTTCTAACCCAGTACTTCAGAAAGTTGAGGACAGAACCCATTGCAGCAATTTGTACATCAGTCTGAGGAAACAAGCCATGAACTTCCCTCTTTCCTTTCCCTTTGATGCGGAGGGCTTACGGTGCAACAGTGAACCCCGCGTCCCCCACATAGGCAGCCCCCGCGGGAGGGAAGCTGGCCAGACAACAGAGCAGAATTTCCCTCATGAACAGTAACCACCAAAGGGACGTGCAGTGTAAAAGGTTTCGCCGTGCCAGTCAGCAGCTGAAGTGCCTGGCTTCCCGCTGTAGCTTATTAATGAGCCCGAAGCTTGTTAAGCTGGGAATTCCCTTCATACAATCTTTCCAGAACTTGTGCTGATGGAACTTGAGCAATCCAATTGCTTTTTATGACTCTAAGTGATCTTTTAGCACAGCTTCATTGCTTTCATAGCCAAAAGCGGCTCAGAATGGAGCTTTTCTACCCAAGTCCATGTCTGATGAATATGCTTACATGCCCATTATGGAGGAATTTTAGCAGGGTAAGGCATACTTCCATTATTTCCGAACATATTTGAATGATTCATAGCAATGGAGGAGCAAAGACTTCGGCACTACTTGATTTTCTTCACTGGGCTCTTGTCCGTTGGTAGATCTGGAGGATTTGGGCTACAGTCCAGCTGAACCCCCTAAGACATCAAGCTCAATCCTGACCCGTTTGACACGGAGGCCACTTATCTCGTGTAGGGAAATGGAGTGAATTGCAAGGTCAGCCCAGATATTCTCACTGCAAAGCAGCTGAGAAAATCAAAAGACCTGACAGGTAGTTTGGAGAGGGGGGAGACAGGGGGAGAGAAAGGGTGGGGATGGGCAGAGAGGTCCAGAGGGTGGGAGGGAGGGAGAGAGGGAGTTTCTTTTGGTCCGAATGCTCACAGAGCCTGTGTGTTCACGCTCAGGGGGGCTTGAGCCGCCTAGCCCATTGGCTCCTGAGACCGGTCTCCTGACCCTTCCCTTCATCATTCGTATTTGACGAATCTCTCCCTTTTCCATTCAAGACTGACTGCCTTAGTAGTTAAGTATTAAATGTGATTTACCTAATTGTAATTAGATTTAAAAGGTGCTACAAATTCTTTTGTCATACAGAAACAGTCTTATTAGGGGAATTGACTTGTCCAAAGTCACACATGGATTAGATGTCAGAACCCAAATAATTCTCACTTTAGACCTCTTTCCAACTCTGCCATCCTGCCTTTCTGTGTTGAGAAACCCAGGAGAGCGAGCGAGGAAGGCAGAGATGAAAGGCTCCCATAGGATAGTGGGCTATGGTGGGGGTGCTCAGAGGTGTGCTCTGCACCCCAGACCACATGGAAGATCTCAGATCTCTACCTTAAGATAGCAACCCGTAAGCACCGTTTTAAGTCACTAAGCTGCTTACAGCATCAACATTCAAATAGAATGGTCCTTGTACCTTTATTCACAAAACTGAAATCTGAAGAGCTATGAAAACAGAATTTTTTTTTGGTTGGCTTGCAGAAAAACCACTGTCACTTATGATTTGCTGTCCCTGACCTGAACAAATACTTAAAAAGCCAATTATAGAAATAATTTTGCCCTTTGTGTGACTACTTTGGACTTCACCTGTGGCGATATTAATGTTTGATTATAGGGCTAGTCTCAAGACTGTAAGTACTATATTACTGTTTCTTTCTAAAACTTGAAAAATTCTAATTTGGAAACATATCTGATCCTAAATGTTTTAGCATCAAAGACCATGGGCCAGATTTTTATAAAGCATTATTACAAACAACTATACATTCTCATTATTACTGCTCAAGCAATGTAAAAAAAAAATAGAAAGAAATCTATGAAAAGAATTGGAAATTATCACATAGAAATAATTACTGTCTATATCCGTGTTATTTCTCTATGCGGGCATACAGAAAGCAAAATAAGGAGGCGTAACTTTATAAAATAAGATTGTCATGTATAAACATTTCTTCATCACGAGTGCTTCTTAGTTTCTAAAATACTCTCCAAGTCTGAAGAAAGATAATGAAATGGAATGATCTTAAAGACAGGGTGTGAGTATTTAGCAACATGCTTCAATCTCAGTTAAAGCCCCATCATGAATATCAGAAAATTAATCCTCTTATTCTTGTGCTGTGGCCTCTTCTCTGGAAATTCTCCGCCATCTTTACAATTCTTCTCAGGTCTATGAGACTGCGAAGGTGGGATCCATGCTGACCCGACTATCAGGCCTTTACTATGCACTCTCCAGTTACAATTTCATTTCTGGTTGAAAAAGATGCTGTACTCAAAGATTTTGTTTTTCCTTTTAAGGTTTTTTTTTTTTAATGAGTCTCTTGGTGCACAGTTTCTCTCATGGCTGAAACTGTCTGACATGTCTATACTTGATTCATAGGACAGTTTCACTGGGTATAAAATTCTTGGGCCTTCAAGATTTGTAATGATATTTTATACAAATTCAGGGGTATTAAATATACCTTAAAGGTTGTCTGATTTTTTTTAATGTTGCAATTTTAATTTTCCATAGAGATTCTTGTAAGAGCCTTGCGTATCACTTAAATTCATTAAGTTTTCAAAGATTCAGGGTCTTACTTTTAAGGATTTTTTCAGTGGTACAGTGAATTTGTTTACTGTTTTTATCTGCCATTATTCTTGGATACATACATCTGGGATAAAAGCATTAAAGCTTTTATCTCCATTATCTATAATCTTACGTTTAATTCCTTGTCTGAATTTTAAACATTATTTTTTTTCCCTCCAGTGATATGCTTTCTGCTATTTGTTTCTAAATAGTTTTTATGCCAATAACTGTTTTTTCCCTTAATATCACCAGGTTACCTTTCCTCTCCCAATGTTTTATCTTTCCTTCTTTTAACATTCCCCTCTGCCATCCTTTAGAGGGAAAAAGTGTCTTCAATTCTTTTTGAACAACAATAACAACAAAACTATCTCCTATTTATGCATTCTTTCCCTTGGCAAGTCCAAGGCTGATTCTAGTACAGCCATCTCTCCTTGCTGTAGAATCTCTCTGCTCTAACCACACAGTTCTATCTGTAACAAGCCAAGTTGCTTCAGTGACCACCTTGAAATACCTCCTATTTGTCTTGAGATGAGAGGAGCAGGGTGCTTTCTTCCATTGTGCCAGAGTCTGGAGGTAACCAGGCTCAGGGACAACAAAGTGCACCAGGGTCCACCACCTCTTTCTAGAGCTGAACTCCAACTTGATCCCTCCGTGGTGAGGGCTAGATATATACATGCTAATCTGATTTTCCACCTCATCATTTGTGAATTTTATACCAGGCATCTAACATCTCATGGGAATGGGGAATGTGGCTGTTTAAGATCTTTTCTAAGTCCTATCCTAGTTAGGGTTACTATTGCTGTGGTAAAGCACCACAGCAACTTGGAGAGGAAAAGGTTTATTTGGCTTACATTTTCACATCACTATTCATCATCAAAGGAAGTCAGGGCAGGAGCCTGGTGGCAGGAGCTGATGCAGAAGCCATGGAGGAGTGCTGCTTACTGGTTTGCTCCCTCTGGCTTGCTCAGCCTGATTTCTTATAGAACCCAGGACTACCAGCCCAGGGATGGTACCACCCACAATGGGCTGGGCCTTCTACCATCAATAACTAATTAAGAAAATGCTGTACAGACTTGCTTGTAGTTCACTCTTATGGGGGTATTTTCTATATATATCTATATCTATACCTATACCATCACCTATACCTATAACATCTCTTTCTTTCTTTCTTTCTTTCTTTCTTTCTTTCTTTCTTTCTTTCTTCCTTCCTTCCTTCTTCTTCTTCTTTCTTTCTTTCTTTCTTTCTTTCTTTCTTTCTTTCTTTCTTTCTTTCTTTCTTTCTTTCTTTCTTTCTTTCTTCTCTCGTACAATAAATCCCAACCCCAGCCTCCCCTCTCTTCACTCCTCTAAGCTCCCACTCTTTCCAGCTCCCCCCAACTCCCCTCTCTTCCAGATACCCCCCACTTACCCTCAGAAAAGAGCAGGCCTCCCAGGGTTACCAGTTGAACAGGGCTTAACAAGATGGAACAAGGCTGGGCCCAAGTCTCTGCATCAAGGCTGGATGAGGCCACCCACTAGGAGGAAGAGGGTTCCAAGGGCAGGTGTAAGGGCCAGAGACAGCCACCTCCACCACAACTCCTATTTTTAGGAGTTCAACAAGAACACCAAGCCAGACAACCTTAAGATATATGTAGGAGACCTAGCATAGAGCCCATGAAGGCTGTGTGTCTGCCTCTTCATTCTCTTTGAGCCCATATGAATCCTGGTCACTTGACTCTGTGGGGAGTATTTGTGTGGTGTCGCCCACCCCTCGGGTCCCCGCAATCTCCCCTGCTCCTCTTCCAGAGGGTTCACCAAGCTCTGCCTAATGCAATGGGCCTCTGCATCTGCTCCCATCAGCTGCTGGGGAAAACCTCTCTAGTGATATGTGAGCTAGTTAGGCATTGATCTGTGAGCAAATATCTCTGGTTCCTGGTCAGCTCTGCAGGGTCAGGCATGGCTCCTTCCCTTGGCGTAGGGTTCTGTCTCCTCCATTGCCCCAGCAGATCCTGCAGGTTGGATAGATTATAGATCGGCAGTTTTTTATTGAGGTTCCCTCCTCTCAGATAGTTTTAGCTTGTATTAGGTTGATAAAACCATCTAGCACAATTGACCTCTTGTCAACTTGACCCAAAAATACCACTATAAAGCCACAACCTTTCCTTTCTTACTCATCCCAAGATCACAAATTAATATAAACATCACAATATAAAACATTTTACAAACTTAAAAAGTCCCACTATCTTACAAATTCAAACACTTTAAAAATTCAGTCTTAAAAAAAAAAAAAAAAACCTCAAATTCTTTTTTAAAATCTTAAATATCTCAACTGTGGCCTCCCATAAAATCAAAAACAGGTCAAATACTTTCTTACTTCAAGAGGAAAGAACCAGGGCACAGTAACAATGAAATCAAAGCAAACCAAACTCCAACTGTAAATAACTCAGTATCCAATATATGGGATTCACTCATAACCTTCTGGACTCCTCTTAAGGGTCTCGGTCACATCTCCGGCTTTGTCCTCTGCAGCACACACAGCTTGTCTTCTAAGCTCTGTCAGACTCCCCTGGACTGCTGCTACTATTTTTGATAGTCAACTGTTCTATAGTACTGACATCTCCAAAATGGTGGGATCTCTTGTTGTAATTGGCCTGCATTTTCACCAACAGCCTCCCTAAGCTCTCTTTATAGTGCCAAGCCTCAACTTCTCTGCACGATCCCTTCAGTCCTGGGCCTTTAACTACTACTGAGGCTGTACTTTCACCAGTGGCCTTTCCCGGCCTCTCACAGTGCCAATCACAGCCTCTCACCATGGCTCCTTCAGGCCTTCAAAACAAGTACCAATCGGATGACTCCTACACCACCAAGTTTGGCTGCCGGTGAGAGGTACAACCTTGGCTGCCTGTACACAGCTTCGGTGTGCTGCGGCTGAGTAAACACTTCCGGTAAGATGCCGCCTCCGCAGTGCCGATCTCGTGTCAATCACCACTAATTTCTCACCTCGAGCCGATCAGCATCAATTGTTCCAATAAAGCAAAGGTTGTATTTCAGTGGGTCTGCTATTTTATTAATTGCAGTTGATTCTCCAGCCCCAGCTGATCGGACAGCACATACTCTCAAACTCAAAAAAGCAAATGACCCTGATAAGAGTCTTTAAAGCACTCTCAAACTTCCTCCAGAACTTCACAAGCCAGTCCTCCATCATCTACCTTGCTTTCAACATTCTTATCTTCCAACTTCCCACAGAAAAGCTCACCAGGTTCTGAACACTCAATGGTTTTTCTAGGCCAAAGTTTCCAAGCCCTTCTTCCATAATCCTCCCCAAAACATGACCAGGTCTGCCACAGCAATACCGCAGGATCCTGTACCAATAGCTATCCTAGTTAGGGTTACCATGCCCTACAGGCTTGCCTATAGCCAGGTCTTCTAGAGGCATTTTCTGAATGGAGTCTCCCTTCTCTCAGATGACTTTAGCTTGTGTCAAGTTGGAATAAAATACAGCACATCGAATCACATACTCCCCTCTCTGATGTTATGCACTTACGTAAAAACTTTTTAAAGTTTTTTGTTTGTTTCATGCCTGAGTCATGAAGAAGCTTATGTCAGTTCTCAGCAACCTTCCCAATTTTGGTCCAAATTTTCATGAAATCTGGCGAATACTCCAAAGATTGTGGTTTGGATTGTGTTTGTTTCAAGGAAATAGTAATTAAATTGTAATTTGCACAGCTATTTTGTTCTTTTAATAGGTTCTGGGGCAAAGGAGAGCACACAAATGGACCACTTTTAAGCAGAAGTCTCTCACTATAGCAGGTCTTACTGTATGTATTCCCTGGGGTGTCTCAATGGAAGAAACCCTACTGTTGCTTTACAGTATGATGAATGACTCTGTTTTGTAAATGAAAGTCCTTTAGTTTCTGGCCATAGCACATTGGGAGGCTTGCTTACAAGAACTATGTGTCCAGAACCCTATGTGTCCTTCACTCCATATGGCCTCCACTGGAGCAAAAGAGAAGGTCTATATTCATTAAATAAGCATGGGGTGATTTGGTGCATGACTTCTCGTGTCGCTTCTTTGTAATTAATACTTAAGCGTCTATTAAGCATGGCTATTGTTAAATCAATCATTCTTATTCCTTTCTGGAGGTTTTATCTCCAACTTATTCCTCTCTTAGCACAGAGTAAATAAAGTAACTATTGTATGGTTCGGGTAATACACAGATATTTTAACAAAATACTTTAAAAAATGAGTTTCAGATATTGCCTCTCAACATCGCTCTTCCGGTTTCACCGGTTTTTGTTTCTAACTTTTCCTTCTCTTGCTATCTATTCTATCTCATCAAAAATTTCTGTTTGCTTTCTGGTCATGAGTGCATCGGTGTTGGGGCAGCTGTAACACATCATCACAGAGGTCATGGCAGAGAATAACAGAAACAAATTCTTCCAAGATCTGGAAGCAAGGAACTTGAATGTAATTGTTGGCCAGTTCTCCTTTCATCGGATCAAGGAGAGAGTCCTTACTTCCTCATTCCCAATAGTTGTTGTCTGCCATGTATGGATTCCTCGACTTGTGCATGCATTACTGTTATCTGGGTCCTCACATGGTATCCTGTTTATCTTTCTTTCTTCATCTTCTTCTATCCAAAATTATGACCATGCTTGGAAACTATAAACCATTCCTTCTCTTTCTGATTTACCCTCTGTATTCATCCTCTAACTCTCTTTTGTTCTTCTGAAACATAAACTGCCAGAGGGACTAATTATTTCTATTTGTTCTCTGTTAGGTTGCTAGGGTTGAAGAGTACCTGGCCCATGATGGGTGCTCAATGGGTTTGTCCAGATTGAGTGAATGATTATATGAGAGGTGTAAATCTCATCAATCATGTGTGTGACAGCAGAGGACCTGGTATGCCACACTTTACAAGGAGCAGAATACACATTAATTTGTTCTCTAAGCCTTTGAGGCTGCCTGTCAGTTGTCATGCTATCTTTCTCCTATGACAAAGGTGTCTTACCGGGATACGTAGTGAACACAGATTAGTGGATCAGGGGACAAGTCTCTTTTGCCCATCACGGTAAATGTCCTTTTCTCTGAAATCATATTAACAATGGTTTCCCATCCTCAGGGAAGCTAGATGTCTCCCTCCCAGGAAAACTAGATTCCCCCTCCCCAAATTCATCTCACCATCTTTTGGGTACTGAGAGGATCCGAGGTGGCGGTGGATGGAGTTTAACACAGCTGGATGAGTAAAGCAAAGAAACCACTCTTGGTTACATGTCATTTACTTGTGGATATCTCAAGGGCAGGGTGAAGGAGGGGAAAACAAGATCAATTAGATAAGCAGAGGGTGAATTGCCATTTAATCGAGTACCTACGCCATGAAGCACACAGTTCTTTCAGGAGACACCATTATCTTAATGGGGTTCTTTAAAGCGTCTTCGATGAAGACAGAAAGCCCCATCTTCAGCTGTGTGCTCTCTTTGCTTGTTTGACCACAGGATTGTCTGTTCCATTCAGTCCCCCAGGGAACTGATATTCGCCCCTTTTGTTTCTCATGGAATTACAAAGATAGGGAATCTGTCCAAATTATCTAATCAAATTATTCATGCTCTGGCCAATCTAAGTGCTTAAATATCCTCCACTTAATACTTCTTTCTCTAATGACACTCACTTATCTAAAATTACCCCTTAATTGATAAGATGTATGAGCAAAAATACTATTATGCAGAATGTTAAATGAACTCAAACCATTGAGAATGTTTTCATGCCAACCCTTGAATTTTCTTAATCTCTAGTGAGCAGTCTGAAAGATAGGATCTAATCTTCACTACGACTAGCCTGAAATGGCAAAGGGAAACACAATGGAGTAGAGGTGACCAGCAAAGAGGGAATATCTTGCTAGCCTTTAGTGGGTTTGCATTTGTACAATTTTAAATTTCTCAGTTTTTAATTTTTTAAATATTATTTTATGTGTATTAGTGTCTTGCCTGCATGCGTGTATGTGCACCATGTGTGTGCTTGATGCCTTCGGAGGTCAGAAGAGGGTGGTAGATCCCCTTGGACTGGAGTTACAAACTTCTGTATGGAACCCTGGTCTTCTGCAAGAGCAACAAGTGCTCTGAACCACTGAGCTGCCTTTCCAGCCCCTTGCACCACTCAGTTTTGAGGAAAGCAAACTCCCACTACATTTGGAGATAATGGTGCTCTATGTGGTCATGTTTCCTTAACAATGGGGCTAAGTTCTAAGATGTGCATTATTAGGTGATTTTGTCATCAACCTGGTACAGCAACTTTGCAAAGTAAGACTGCTACATTAGTAAGTGATTGACAGAGTCTCAGGGGGCCAACATCTAAGTGGTAGGTCCTTGGCTGAAATGCCAAGTTGTCAAATGAAACAACTTATGTTTCATTCAGTTGACTAGAAGGGTGTTGCAGACATTATTAATTAGAAGCATCAGACAATGACTAATTAGAATAACAAGTTATTTTAATCAAGTTTGATGAGGCATAATTCAAGTAGTAAACAAATTACCCTTTATTTTGGATAGTTGAGTGAATTTCAACAGAAGAAAATGTCTTTTTTGTTTTATTTTGTTTTTTATTCATTTGCTTGTTTGTTTTTCAAGACAGGGTTTCTCTGTGGTAACTCTGGCTGTCCTGGAACTCACTCTGTAGACCAGGCTGGTCTCAAACTCACAGTGATCCTCCTGTCTTTGCCTCCCGAGTGCTGGGATTAAAGGCATGTGCTGTAGCGGAACACTTGGAAGAAGTTCTTGTTATTTTAGTTTCTTTAAAAAATGCAAAATGGCATTAGGATTAGGTTTGTGTTCCCACCCCAGGTATGGTAGATGTTTATGAGCTGGATTTGGAATGCTTGATGCAGGTGGCTATAATTTGGTTGGGTGCAGTCGTTCTGGCACGTGTAGCTTGTTTTGGGATTGTGTGCCGCATGGGTTTATGAGAACTTTTGGCTTAGGTTATAAAAAGCCTGAAGACCCAGAGTCAGGGTGGGTGTTGGTTGGTGGTTTGTTGGTGGGGTTGTCATCATTAGTGTGTTAATTCATAAAAGAACAAGGAGAGATTGAGTTTCCAGACTGTGAGACGCTCTTCTGACTCACTGTCAGCTAGTCCTCTTCAAGCTTAGGACAGCCTAAAAGAGACTGTGAAGGTTTCTGCCTTTCTCCCATTCTATATCAAGGCTGCTTGCAAAAGCAGTAAAAATTTCGTTCTAACCTTCCTTTCTCTTTCCCTGAATTGAGGGTCAAAGATTGTAGCTTGCAGTTACAAATGGTGTGGTAACATTGGGCAGGACATCACACCAGCTAATCTAACTTGGAGGTAAGGAAGAAGAGAAAGAAGCTGTAGACCTCACAGAGTCCAGTAAACTAAGCTCAGGGAAGCTACCAGAGAATAGAGATTAAGCTATTAATTGAAGGCTCTGGAAGGAAGAGGAGAGAGAGAAAGGAAAATAAGTCTCTATAAGAGAAAATTGTGAAAATTAAGTGAGAAAGAGGGCTCAAAAGTGAGAGCCACAGAACGGAGGCCCTGAGAGATAAATAATTCAGCTGGGAGCAGGAAAAAGCAAGGTTCTTACTGCTTTTCCTGATCATGGAGTGGAAGCTCCCTCCTGCTGCTGGTCGTAGCATATTGTTTCACAAACTGAGTTTTCTGATAGCTGCGTTGTATGAGTGTGAAGCTCAAGATGTTGTGTTTGAGGTCTAGGAAGAAGGGTATATGTTTTCCCTCAGTGGTAGTGAAAAAGAACTCCAAATGGCCAGAACGTTTCAACTGGAGATTCTCCCCTCTGGCCCAGGATCACCTGTTATGGAAGCCACAGCTTAGAGCCAAAAAGTCCCTTAGTTAAACTGACTAGTTTTTTCTCCCCCCTCTGAAAACCTGATTAAGAGAAAGACAAACTGTCCAGATACTGGTGATGGTGATGAGAACTCTACCCACGAGGGGACCCTTACTGTAGACAAAGTTATTTTTTCTGAAAACAAGACTCTATCTTAAAATCTGAAAGTGTTTCCTCAGGTTCAGCACACAGAAGCTGTCTTCCAGAACTGGCTGAGGTTGTTATCTGGTACTAGTAACTGAACTTGGTACTGTAAAAGTCACTCAGGTGTTACTGGTTTTGAAGGGGTCATGAAGAACAACTGAGGCCTGATACTGTGAGAGGCCAGGAGAGGCCTTTGGTGAAGGTGCAGCCTTGGTAGTGGTTGAAGGCACAGACTGAAAGGATCATAAGACATTGAGGCTTGGCACCATGAAGACAGCCCAGGAGATGCCATTAGTGAAGGTGCAGCCTCAGTAGCAATTGAAGGCCCAGACTGAAGGGGTCATGTAAAGAATATGAGGCTTGGCACCATAAAGAGAGCCTGTGAGAGACTATTGGTGAAAGTGAAGCCCAGTTGCAGCAAGGGACCCCAGTGTTCTGAAGATGCCAGTGCCATGGGATGGCCACCAAGAGCAGCAGCAGTGGTGTGAGCTAGCTAGACACTGGAGGACAAACTGTGTGTGCTACAGAGGGCAGAACAAGAGAAGTGACCCAAGCCCTTTGGAGGAGCCCAGAAGATCGGTGAGTGAATTCCAGATAACTGGATATTGAAATGTTTTTCTGCTGTCCAAAGACGTTATGAAAAGCTTGATAGATGTTTGGTTTCATTTGGTCCTGTGTATTAGCAACCCTCGTGATCGTTCCTCTTGTAAATAGTTTTGCTAGGGTAGTGTTAAATTGTGCTGTAAAGGTAAAGCAGATTTTTTTTTTATACAGAAAGTGGGAAACATTATAGAAGTTTATTTTTTATTTATGTATAAAATAATTGTTTTTGTGCACTATTGGAAAAAGGGGATGCACAGGCCAAGGTGTTTTGTATTGTCTGCAGGTGTTGGATTTATATGGGAGATGTTTGATTGCTTATGATCTGTACCTGAGGAGTTCTGAATTAATAAAAATACCTGAGCTCAGATACTTGGGGTTCCACTGTCAGTATGGCACTTGCCATGATGGTGTTCCCTCTGCTGAGGTCTGGGTTGGTTTCCATCTCTTCCTTGCTGAGCCTACACAGTAGGTATACAACTACAATGTGCCACCACCATCCTGCTAGAAAATGTCTTATAACTACTTCTAGTACCTCAAAGACTCTGAAATTTACATTTCTTTAGTCTTTTCCTGATAAAACTCTTTCTACTTCTAGACTCTGGAAAATGCTGGTCAGTTTCTTCTCCCTGTAATCTCACCTCTTCAGAATGTCCCATTGATGAAATCTTCTTCTAGGTAATCATTTAAGTTTGGCACCTTTGATTTATCGCAATGCAGTTAGATGTCACTCCTGTAGTTGCACGTGATAGCAATCGATCCATCTTCATTGCTGGGGATATTTCATTTCGTATCACACTAAAAATTGTTTATCCTTCAGTTGATAGGCAGGGGGTTTATTTGCAGACTTTGTTTTCAAAGATTATAAATTAAGCTACTGGAAGTAGGTGGGTTTGTTGTTTTCTTTTTAAAATTTCTTTCAGGTTTCATAATTATTTGAGAATTTCATACAATGTATCCCAATCATACCCACTTCCTATTCCTCCCAGGTCCACCCTTCTTCTACTTCTGTGTCTCCCCCCCCCAAAAAAAAAGGAAAAAGAAAATCCATTATGTGCTGCTGTATCCTCGTTGGAACATGTCCAGACTCCCAGTGGGCAGACCTTTAAAGAAAGCTGACTCCTTTCCCCCACCTCCAACCAGAGCCCTCAACTGTGAAGAGCTACACTTCAGCATACCTATCACAGTTTTTAAGGATTCTCTTCAACAGCTTCACATCTGGACTGTTTCTTTTTTTCTTTTTTGTTGTTCTTGGTAGGGTGGGGGTTGGCACTGAAGCCCTCAGTGTCTCTTATTCTCAGCCATGAATCTTCAGTCCTTGATATCATTGTTACAGAAGCTCTCCCACCCATAGCTGATGATGGCAGAATGGACCTTGGACGTCAGTATGGTTTTCAGTGGCAGCATAGATCATAGACAACAACATAGACTCTGGCAGGATCACAGATCACAGACATCAACTGGGATTTTGGGGAGAGTAGGGATTATAGAATCTATCTGCATGGTTTTTGGCGGGAGCCTAGATCCCCAACATCAACACTGTTTCCAGCTGGAGAGTGGATCATGGACATCAACATGGCCCCCAGAGACAGGACAGATTGTGGACCTCAAGGTGGATTGCAGTAACACTGCTGATCGTGGTAGTGCGCACTGGTAGGATTTGCTGAAGGCTTGTTAGTTTCTGTATGAATGTGTTTTCATTCCTCCGAATTAAGGGTGGGCTTGCTGGATTGTGTAGCACAGAGAGGAGAAATAAGGTGACAGGTGACTGGGATAGACACCTTCACTCTGGTTAGAGTGGTGTTTTCAAACTGTGGTCCTCAGAGCAGCATCAGCCTCACATGAGAACCTGTAGAAGTGGAGATCACTGAACTCCATCCCGTGCTTTGAGGAGATGGGAACTCTGGGGGTTGAGGCCAGACAACAAGCTTTGCCATGATGCCTAAGGGCTTCTGCCTCCAGATATTTGAGAACTATTAGTCTTAAACAGTTTAGTTCTGGCCACAAACTTGCATTCTCCATTCAGAAAAACAAGAGACTTTGTTCCAAAAAGCCAACTTTGTACGCATCTTAGAAGAGAAGGCAATTCCACCTCTTGATTCCCAAAGCATCTGCTTTGGGTTTTCCATGCTGTGTTCTCTAACTTTGCCTCTGTTACCATCACTGCTGTTCTATCAGAATTCGTGTTGTAAGAATTTTGGTAAAAGGAGAACCGTGCCTATTCTTTTGTATTTTTAATGACATTGGAAGGGCCCTGGGAGCAGTATTCTGACCCTTCTGCCCTATGTGGTCCCATTTGACCAAGTGGTGACTCTACTAGCTGTATAGAAACTCCTAGGGTGCTGGAGGGTGAGTAGAGAAGGGAGAATACTGCACAAGTATTGGTCTGCGGATCAGTACTTCTCCAAAAGTAACCAGGGCTGTGAATTCTGCAGGAGTGTTACTGCAGTGTATGTGAGTTGAAAACCAGGAACATGGATCACAAATGATAATTTTTACTTTTAATCTATATATGCCCAAACAATGACATTGCATTGACAGATAGCAGAGTTTACATATTTAGAAGAAGAGTAAGAAAGGAAGAAAACAATAGAAATACAAATGCATCATTTGGGCCAGGTTTATGCTGAATAATTTTTATATATTAAGAAATAGCAGAAGCTTCAAACACATATAGTCTGACTTTAACTTAGTTATATTCTTAGACTCAATCTAATTTAGCAGTATTCTCAAGTTGAATATTTTGCTAACTTGTTAGTAATAAATGCTGAATGCTCTTAGTTTGTGCTCATCATTATTTCCCTTGTGTTGGACTTACTGCCTTGAACTCACCTGTCAGTTTCTAATGCATTACAATAATGTCTTAATCTTTTCCCTAAACAGATATATCTTAGACTCAATATGTACCAGACATAGTTCCTAATTGTTATTTACTCAGGCATGGCGGCTCAGGACTGTCATCTTACTGCTAGAAAGGCTGTTCTAGTTTATTTTTTGCTTCTGTGATAAAACATTGACCAAATACAACTTGGGGAGTAAAGGGTTTATTTCAGATTACAAGTTATAGTTCATTATGTGGGAAGCTAACGCAGGAACTGCCTAGCAATTCAAGGCAGACACCTAGAGGCAGGAGCTGATGCAGAGGCCATGGAGGAGTGCACCTTACTGGCTTGCTTCCATGGCTTGCTCAATTTGTTTTCTTAAAGCACCCAGTGCCACCCACTCAGGGTGGCACCACCAATAGTGCTGGCTCCTCTCCTCCTGTAACAATCTAGAATCAAGAAAATGGCCCCCGGATATCCCCATTCTGATGGAGGAGATCCCTCAACTGAGTTCCCTCTTCCCAGGTGACTCTAGATTGTGGCAAGTTGACAAAAACTAATCAGCATATAGGCTAAGAAAAGAGATTGCTTATGAGTTTGAGACCAATACGAAATAAAGAATTCCAGAACAGCCTAGGTAATAGAATGAGAGCTTGGCTCAAATACAAAGAAACAAACAAAAATGGACACATAATTTTTACAGTGCGCAATGATCATTCAATCCATTGGATTTAAAAAAAAATCATTATCTAGGTATAAAACTCAACAATAAACCAGACTGGGCCCAAGGAAAGTTATATTTTCATTGATTTGAGGACAATCCAACTCCTGTCAGTTAAAGAATCATTTTCAATTTCTCCTATCTACATCAATCTTCTCTTCAATCAAATTATGGTTCAAATCACAGTATTCCACATCTGGTTACATAGTATTTTTCAATGATTATGGGTTTGTCTCTTTTTCCCGTGTGTGTTAAACTTACTGTCTTCAACTTACATGTCAGTTTTTAATGCATTAAAATTATATCTTAGCCTTTTCCAAAAACAGATACTTCTTAAAACTCAATATGTACCTGATGTGACTGGGTGTTGAAGATTATAAAAATGAATATACTTGAGGGATTCTAGACTTCAAGGATATCACAACTAAACACATAGGCAATTAACTCCCCCCCCACCCCCCACCCCCGCTGAGTTCTTATAGAGAGATAAAGCAAGTTTGTAAGGAGTACAGCAAAGAGAAGGGTTCATCGTACCTGTGGAGATTAGAAAATAGGTCATAAGAAGTTACATTTGAGCAATAAAAACTATGTAGTATTTTTACAAAAGCCTTTAGCCGTGATTTATTAAGCCTTCACTGGGCACCATGATGTAGACTGTTCCTAAATTACATTATTTGGCCAATGTAAACCCTCAATTCATTTTATGAATAGCACAGAGGCACAGACTAAAGCAACGTGTAAAATACACACGACTAGTAAATAAAGGAAAACGACCAGTTAGCTCTAGTTCCAAAGCCCATGTTCCTAATCCCAGCATAACAGGAATGGTGGCTCATGCCTGTAATTTCAGCACTAAAGAGGGTGAGTGAAGTGGTAACTGTGAGTTTGAGGCTAACCTGGGCTACATAGAGTTCCACGACAACCTGAACCACAGATTAGAACCCCGACTCAGAGAAGAGGGAACAAACAAGAAGCATATGACAAAACGTTTCCACAGAGTTTTCGCAATAAACAAGTCAGAAGTAACCTTCCTACTGGTAGCAGGAAAAGAATGAGCAAACCGTAGCTGCTCGAAAGACATCTACAAAATGGAGACTTCCGGCAAGTCTGCAGCATGAGCGGAGTGTTACGGTTAGCAGGTGGTGCAGCTGAACTGACTACATAGGATCTGGTTGAAAAAAGCTTTGGATGCCGGGAAAAAAAGCCACTCGTGCAGATTAGAAGAACAGCCGGGTAGGGGAAGTCCAGAGCTTTGTAGAACAACTTAGTGATCAAATGGAAAGAGACGAGCAGAGTCTGATGATGTCACCTCCTTAAAAAACAGAGTAGAAACCACGTTGAGGGCAGAAGGAACTGATGTATACAGTTTGATTACATCAAGTTTTCTGTGTCTGTGGGACATATTTAGTTAGAGAAGTCCAATGGGAACATAATCCGAGAAACACAGAATCACAGTTAGACGTCTGTCAGTCCACAACCGGTTAAGAGATAAGCACCAGTCTGAAGCAGTCTCATCATGAGGAGTTGGAGTAGTGGAGTGTTTTGAACTCTGTTCCTCTATGTCGCATGGTGAGAAGAATTGTTAACCACTGTTGTGTAGTGAAATGAGGCTCCCTAGAGCTGTCCTCAGGGATAAGACACTGCTTCAGTACACAGACACCAGTAAAAAGATAAAGGATTTTTTTGATGTAGATCAAATTAGCCTCTTGTCAATGTTGTTCACAATATTTCTTCACCTAGCAAAACCCTTTTTAAAGAATAGTTCACAGACTCACTTGGAGAACTCTGACTTCTTATTGTTTAGCTCAAGTTCATCAATTTTGCTATGATGACATTTTCTGTTCCCGCATGCTGGCGTGACTTCTTTCTTGCCCTGCCTGTCCTTTCTTACTGCTTGGATATCCTTCCTTATTCTTTGTTCTCTCTCCTCAGATCCAGACAGACCATTGCTTCCATTTTGAAGAGCGTTTCCTCTTAAATAGCTACACACTCTACGGTCGGCCCTTGCGTGTCTGAGTGATTGGCAGATAACTTGTTTAGAGGATTGGAAACAGCTACAAGTGACATTCATGGATTCAAAAACAACTTGGTCGGGAAATAAATCTCTGGCTGGGGAAAAAATGACTCTCTCTTTGCAGGCAATAGCATTATAATTTATCATTTATTGAGGAAGAAGAATGCATTTTGAGAATCGCATCAGACTAAAACTGATTACAGATATTAAGCAACGTCTCAGTGAGCCATTACTCACCGTGTGTGTGACAGCCGAATGCCTCCGGAAGGCAGCCGCCGATGAGTCACAGAGTGTGCGGCGGCTCTGCTGTAATTGTTAGCCTCATAAACAACGGTATATGATGGGGGAGAACAGATTAAAGAGAATGAAGTGTTTCATGCTGTCTCTTCCAGAGAGAAGGAGCAAGACATTATTTCACTGCGACTTTAACTATTGATTTGGGTTTTTGTTTGTGTATAGTTCCTAATGGTTATGGTAGCTCAGGAGACGTCTTTGTGGCTTATTCATTCCGAAGGCCACCGTAAATGATGGCTTAGACCGTTCCAATCATTGCTTCTGAAATAAAATGAAGGCTTTCCCAGTGCAGTGTTAGAAAAGATACAGGAAACTGAACAAGTACCACATACTCAGGACCAAAGACTCCAAATCTGGGTTAAAAAAAAAAAATGGTAACAGGAGCCAAGGGCTGTGAACATCGGTGAGACAGACGGCTCTCCCAGAGGCCTGGCCCGGCTCCCGCTCACACCCCTGACTGACACTTGTCACTTTTGATTGGCGTTATATTTATTTCAGAGGATGTTTTGGTTATGACATTTGGGTATAAATATTTTGATGGAGATTATATAACTTTTTGTTATCTTTCTAGAACATATCAGTAGTATGCTGTATGGTGAATAAAAACATGAGTTTGCAGATAAATGGATTACATTAGTTATTATGTTTATTGTAGCTTATCTCCATTTTCTCAGTTCTCTCTCTCTCTCATATATATATATATATATATATATATTTGACTGGGGAAAAATGACTCTCTCTTTGCAGGCAATAGCATTATAATTTATCACTTATTGAGGATATATGCATTTATTTATTGAGTATATATGTGTATATATATATATATATATATATGCATGCTAGATTAACCAATGCATCATTATAGAAGCTCAAAAATGTTCTTAAATTAGGCATATGTATGGACTTGGATTTCCTTCTTTGATGTATGCCTTATAGAGATATACTTGTACTTAGTAACATGTATGTGTCATTTGTAGAAAGATTTATTTTTTGAAGAAAAAGTTTGCCTTCTGGAGGAAACATTTTAATGTCAAGCCTCTGTCACCCTGTTTGTCTTAAATTGGGACTACAAAATTCCTTCTGGGGCAGCTAATTAAGTGTGAATGTTTACAAAGAGAAAATAGCCTGCCAAGATAAGAACATAAAGGATCACAAATGTCATATTAGTGTGTTCTGTTTCACACACACACACACACACACACACACACACACACGAGGAGACTGAAATAGCTAGAGAACTTTGCGAATACGCTCTAGAACCAGCCACCCACTTACCATGTTCACTGTCTCCAGTTAGATATTCCTTGGAGTCTCCTGCTGTCTCTGCATTAAACCTTCTGTGTTGTATATAATGCTAATTGTTATTACAGTGACTTGTTTTTATTTATTATTTGTGGCAGGGGGGCAGGGGTGAGCACAGTGCCTGTGTGGAAGTCAGGAGACAACTTTCAGGAGGTTCACAGCGTCCACCCTGTAGGTGGGGCCTCTTTGTTTCCCTCATGGTGGGTACGGTGCTAGCTGGCCTCAGCAGTACCCTAGCAACTCTCCTCTGTCTGCCTCTCATTTTGTTAGTCCTAAATCTGTAGGTGTGCTGGGATTACAGATGCTACGCTACCACATCCTTCTTTTTTCAGGGGTGTGTCCGGGGGTGGGGGCTCAAACTCAGAGACCCCAGGATTTCAGAGCAAATTTATTTTATTTTATTTTATTTTATTTTATTTTATTTTATTTTATTTTATTTTATTTTATGTCGGGCAGCTATCATCTCTGCCCAACAGTGACTTTAAATAATCATGTCTGTCCACAAAGAATTATCTCTGTTCGGCTGTCAGGAGCTCCAGCTCCAATCTTGTTATATTTGCATGATCAGGGTGGTCAAAGGGCTCACTGCCTTCACTGTAATCCCAACTAGGAAGACGGATGAAAGGCAGGCAAGAGAACCCTTTCTTTTCTTAGAGGAAAGACACTGAAGCTTAGAAAGACTTGTCTGGCTCCTGTGGCACTCTAAGAGAACTGGGGCTGAGCAACCTGACAAAAAGCACACAGCCTGAAAATGACAATTGCTGAGAGCAGTAGGCTGAGCTTTGAGCCTGGCCCAGAATGTAGAATTCTGGCAAAGACAAATTACAATGTAGGGTCTCAGCTCCTTCACTCTTCCTGACACATGCTTTTAAAAATAGACCTATTGGATAATGGAATCAGAAAATGCAATTACATGGTAGCAACATATTTTGGGGTGAATCAGAAGATAATATTTAAAAGTATATGTGTGTGTGTATGGTACAGTGTATGTGTGAGTATGTGTGTTGTATGTGTGTGTGAATGTTAGTGTGTATACGTGTGTCAGTGTGTTTATGTATATGTATGTGAGTATGTGTGTGTGTGTGTGTGTGGGCACTGTTCATATCAGCAAAGGAAAAGTAGATAATAAATGAGGTAAGTACTCAGAGAAAAAGAATTCATTTGAGAAAGAACAAAATCAAATACAGAAAAATAGATATTAAAATTTTAAATGAGCAGAAATTATTCTTTAAGAACACGTGGGCAAAGATGAGAAAAAGGAATGTTGTGTTGTCCCTGGGAGGATGAGAATGATGGTGAATTTCTTGTCAAATAATGAAAAAAAATCAAAGATGCCACTAGCACAGCTCTTGATAAAATGTCACGAGGATACCAGCTACCTTATTGGCTGGTTGAAAAACAAAAGGACAGGGAAAGGAGACACAGCTGATATAAATGAGAGAAACAGGCAAGGCTACTTAGATCAGGGGAGGATTGTTTTCTTTCTCTGCCTAGAAGTTCTCGCTTCCTGTCTCACTTCTCAGCCAATTTCATTACATTAAAATGTAATGGTATAAAAATGGCTAATGTTGAGAAGTGTGTAGCATCAACTCTCCAGAAAAGTTCACGAGCGAGTTACAAAGTTAAACATGAACCAACGGTCCATGATGAGAGCTATTCCAGTGTCTCTAAAAACCCCAAGCCATTCTCCAAACCCACTTCATGGGCCACTTCCTATATCTATTTCCTTTGATCCTTTTGTTCTGGCTACAGCCTTCTCCTCCTGCGAACATGCACAGGATTTCTGCATTTTTATGAGTCATAAGCTGCATGTTCACCTTCATGCTTATGACAAGCCTTAATACAAAAGTGGGCTGAACCTTATTCAGCTAAGTAATTCCGGTAATAGCGTGCAGACCGCTGAGGATTCACAGTGGACCAAATGACACTTGACAGGTAATCAATGTATTCAATGCAACTGACTCACTAAAATGAATCAGAACTTCATCTTGTCCGAGAATTTCAGTAATCTGGGAGTAGAATGACCTTGTAAGAGGAGCAGACTCTAGAATATAACGCAGTGGAAAGTGGAGAATTATATCAAATGCTCTCTGGTCTCAAGCCTTTTGTAGCACATACAATAATGAAAACCACACCGTCTTAGAGAGCTGCCCTCTCTGTAAACAGTGAAGAAAGGTTTACTGCATGCCCCAAGGAAAGCAGGGGAATGAATTCCAAAGCCACACCCTCTCCAAACAAAGAAAACATGGGGAGCCTGTACATACCCGTATAGAAAAAAATTTTTTGTAGGGAGCACATTTGTGAGCAGGCTCAGTTAAAGAGTACATTCCTGAGCATGCTCAGATCACAGCCACAACTCAAGAAGGAAGGATAACAGACTCATTTCTGGCCATACTTCAGGTAAGGAACACGTGGTTGAGAAGTTAAAATGGCAGAAAGGAAACCCTCTGGATGTGTTCAGCTGGTACTGTGAAAATTTGTGGACAATAGAGGAAAGAACATGTTCATTAATACAGGAGTTTACCAAAGACGCCTATCTCAGTTATCGACCAACAAATTATTCCAGAGACATTTGACTCTTCATTCATTCAGGTATTAAATATTCTTCTAGGTGTACTTACAGATGGGGGAGGGGAGCACATCGCATAGTCCTAGTTAGAGAGTGAAATCCTTTTGGTGCTGATGTGAGTCAGATCTTAGGACCATCAGGGGAATTTTAACACCACAGCTTGAAGTCCTTTCATAATCATTTTACTGTAATGTTTTTTTATTCTTGAGACAGAGTCTTATTGGCATATTAACTTATTGATATATTGACTCAGACTGGCTAGGAAGTCACTATGTGGCCCAGAATGGCCTTGAACTTTCAATCCTCCTGCCTCAACCTCTTAGTGCCAAGATCATGGATGTGTGGCACCCCTCACCACATGTGTGGCATGTTTACTACAACACTGTAAGGCACATCTAATTGTGATGTAAACCACAAATAGCAATAGTAAAATTGATAATCCTAATTTAACTAAACCAGAAAATACAGGGTGAATATCCCAGAGAATTCAGACCAAAGCACAAGCAGGATGACAAGACAATTTAAAGCATGCAACCTTAAATGGTTGTTTACTGTTGCGTCTTATAAGACAAGTGTGTTAGATGTAATTCTGAGCTTCTGGCTAAGACACAAAAGAGAGTAACTTTCAGATAACTAAAGATACATATATAAACAGACCAGCTAAGAATGAAAGGCACAGAGAGTCAGTTATTGATTGCTCCTACTTATTATTTTTGTTTTTATTTTTGTGTAGAGAGTTTGAGTCTCAGTTCACAGGATTAGGCATTCATAGGCATATATGAGTTCTTTGTTCGGATAGGCTGATCCAGTAAGTATCAATTTAATCATATTAAATAAAGTCCTGTCTAAACTGGATTAGGCTAGTCCTAAGGGGATGCTGGCCTCCAGGTTTTTTAAAGAAGCCCAATTCCAGGGTTTTCTTACCTAGTGGCAATGTTATCTGCCTTGTGTATTGATTATGGTTAATTTCTAGTTCAGTCTCCACCTTGGGGTCTATTTAGAGCTAGTTCCTGCTGAAATGGACCTTCTGGATAGCATTTTAAGTGGTTGGGTTTAACTTTCCTCGGGAGGCAGCTCTGATATGGGTCAGAGCAATAGGCAGAGCTTTAAGGCAGTTGTCACAAGCTTTTTGATAGGGTGCCCAAGGTGCCCTTTAGCTTACAGTTGGCCTCGAAGTTTTGCCGGGCGGTTAAGAGCCCTGTGCTGCTTGTAACATCTCTCATACTCTTGGTGTGGGAAATCCTGCCCAGCACCTTTGGAATAAATGTAGGCCTGCTGTTACCTTGGATAGATTGGGGTAAGATGGATCCTGAAATCATTTATTGTTCAAGTCTCTTTATAGTGTCACCAAGTTTTTCTGTTTTGCATGAGAGGGCATCTAGCCACCTGGGAAAAGTTTTCACAAAAATCTCAGAAAGACTTAAGTCTTCTTGGATTGTTAGCATGATGATAAAAACCATCTTCCAGTTCAGTACTGCATTTTGAAGTTGGTCAGCACATGCCATCATAGGATTGCCTATATACCATGCTGTCAACATCTATGTTTCAGTCGTGAATCTGATTTTCCTTAAAAACTCCACTCAAATATCTCTTCTCAGGAAACTTCTCCTAAATATAACTTATATGTTTGACCATATGCTACTAGAACAATCTAACAACTCCTGACTACATTATGCTGTGATTGTATTACAGTGTACCTTCAAGTCTATGCCTGTATAACCTTAGACTGTATAATCTTAGAACCTGCGCTATTATCATTAATGTTGTATTTATAGCATCCAGTTCTGTACCAGGGACAAACTAGCCCCACACACAAAAGGTTCCTTGAATTATGGAATGAGTGGATTTGGCAATCTGCTGTGCTGAGAAGTCCTGAGTTTATTTTTCATGGTAGTATGCTTGCTGAAATCTTTATTTTAAATGTACCCTTGTATAGCTAGTTATGTAGCTTGGTGGTAGAGTATTTCTCTAGCCTGAAGAGTCCCTGGGTTCAGTCCCTATTGTTTCTTGTTTGTCTTTAAGTATTGTTGTATTGTTCCTCTGGGGCCCTCACTTAAGCTTCTGATTTGATTGTTCCTCAGTATGTAGATTCTATGTTTTGCTATTTTGATGTGAGTAGCACATGGTGGTTTCCATTACTCTAATCCTGTGCAATGTAACGTTCAAAGCTTTGCCCCCTGGCTACTACATCCTAGAGTTTCTAGCAACTCAGAATCGCCATCACAGTCTGATGCAAAAAGGTTAGTGTATTAGCTTCCTGTGACTGCTGTAAGAAATGGCTACAGACTAAGTGACTTAAAAGCAATGTGATGGTTTAGATGAAATGGTCTCATCAGCTTAAATATCTGAATGCTTAGTCATCAGGGATTGGGACTGTTTGTAAAGAATCAGGAGGTGTGGTCTTATTTGAGTAAGTGTGGTCTTGCTGGAGAAAGTATATCACTGGGGGTGGGCTGTAGTTGTTAGCTGTTGCTGGAGTGGCTCAACAAGGAGACATAGAGGCATTCTCATATGTGCAATCCCTGCCAGACCTCAGCAGAGGGAACCACTATCATGGCAAATGCCATAACTGGACAGTAGAACTCCAAGCATCTCAGCTCAGGTGTTTTTATTGATCCAGAACTCCTCAGGTGTTCTACTGATAGCATGTGCAGATCATTAGCAATCAAACATCCCCACATACATCTATCACCTGCAGACAACACAAAATGCCAAGGCCCGGGCAGCCCCTTTCCCGATAGTGCCCAAAACAATTATTTTATACGTAATGAAAAATAAACTTCCACAACAGCAGGCTTCCAGGTTTCAAAAGGCCAAGCCAGGCTCAGTATCTCTCCTCCACACCCCTCCCCCTTTCTCTCTCTGCCTGCTACCTGTGGATCAGAATGCAAAGCTCTCAGCTACTGTTCCAGGGTCATACCTATGACTGCTTCCTGTCATGATGTTCATGGACGATCCCTCTGAAACTGTAAGTAAGCCTCCAATTAAATGCTTTCTCTAATAAATTTATCTTGGTCATGGTTTCTCCTCACAGAAATAGAACAGTAGCTAAAACAAACAACACCAAATGCATAGTCTCTCAGTTCTGGTACAGATAGTCTATCAAGTTAGCAACAGCGCTGCACTTTCTCCAGAGGCTCAGGGGGAGTCTTTCTTTGTGTCTTCCAACTTGTAGTCTTGGAATTCCTTGGCTAGGAGCTTAATCCCTTCCGTATATGACATAATCTTCATACTGTCTTCTTTCTGTGTCTTTCCTATAATCTTGTTCACAAGAACTAAGCATGATGCCAAACACACCCCGAACCTCTCACTTGAAGGCTGAGGGGGGATCATGAGCTTGAAGCTAACAAGTTGGGCTACAGCTACAACAAGACTTTGTCTCAAAGAAAGTGTGGGAGCTGGAGGAAGAGAAGATGAAGTCATCTTTGTCATTCACCTGCCTGCATAACTCAAGGAGGTCTCATGCTAAAACCTTTAAGGATATGAATAAAGATTCCTTTTCCAAATAAGGAAATTTGGGGCTGGTGGGATGGTTCAGCAGGTACAGATGTCTGCTGCCAAGCCTGATGACCTGAGTTCAATCCCCAGGTCCACATGATGGAAGGAGAGCACTGACACCCACAGCTTGTTCTCCGGCTGCTACGCACGTGGCACAATGCACACAACCAAACATGGAATTCATCTTTCCAAACAGTTGTAGGTTTGAGGGAACAGGATGCTGACACATCTTTGGGAGAATCCTTTATTCAACTCCAATCAATCATAGGCCTGATTTCCAAGTAGCATTTCACCTTGGCAGTGTAGACACGCTCAGTAGCACCGAACATTGGAACATCTTTCTCCAGACTTGTGGTTTAAATACTATTTTTCTTCATTTCACATCCCGAATATCTTCAGTACCTTCTAGAAAGTTGTGCAGTGCAGAAGTGCTCAACAACAACAATAATTAAACAATTAAAATTGAAATAATAAATAATAGTAGTAGTAATTATTATTGTTGGTTTTTTGGAGGCAGAGTATTACTATGTAGGCCAGGATTGGCCTTGAGCTCACTGTTATATCTCAGTCTGGGTCAAAAACTCTGGATTTCCTGGCTTCCGCCTCCCAAGCGCTGGAGTTATAGGCCTGGGCCGTCATACCACCCTCAAAGTAATTACTTCTAACAGTGTTGACTGAAGAGGCTACAGAGTCAGAGAGGAAAGATTTCCCCATGCTGTCAGTGTGCTAACTCTGAGGGCTGGAGAAATGACCCTATTTTGATGAAATAATATAACTCTGGATGTTGTGACTGGGAATGAAGAATTTTCTTTTCTTTTCTTTTTTTTATAAGAATGTCAGTATCTTGGACATGATGTTTAACTTCCCATGAGGGAATAACGCTTTGTTAGGGACAATTTTTTAAAATTTATTATTTTTTATTCAGCAAGGAAACTGCTGCTACAAGCTTTTGTGATGCAGGTCAATATTTTGTTTCAACTTCAACGTTAAAGGCCTCTGTAGGAAAACAGTGCCACGGGTAATCGATGATCAACAAATACAACAGAAAGAGTGAAGATTCTGTGCATTGTGACATCTTTAATAGAAATATGCATTTGTCTTTCTTTTAACATTGAAAGTTGGGGAAATACTTGAAATAATGAAAAGCTATTCGACCCAATCTAGTGTATGCAGTGCAGTTTGATTATAGGGGTTGAAGTATATACCCCATATCGTGTATCTTTACCTGCCAATTTTTATTAATAAACCTACTTATATCAAAACTGGTAATCTTAGTGGAAGCGAGAAGAGGCACATATGAATGGATCTGTGTCTGAGATGAATTCAGGCCTTAGCCTTGACAGTGCTTTTATGAGAGTTATGGTCCTGCTCCGCAGGGGTACTGTGTCACCTCAGCAGGTCAGTGGCAATCTGAGCAATTGCTGTAATGGTAGCTTCAATACATCAGAAACACAATCTGTCTGGTTCCCCTTTGCACAGAGACTACTTGCTCTCTTAGTCTAGGGAGTCATTGCCCTCAGATTCTCTTCTTCCTTAGGGATTAGTTTATATTTAGGTTTTTTTAAAAAGTTAGATATGTGCAAGATAGGGAATTGTCATTCTTGTGGCTTGGGCATTTCACAATGGTATCTTTCAAAATGTTTGCCATAGAAGTCGAGATAGAAGAAGGACTTCCCAGGTCACCTCCCCCTCGGGTCTCATTGGTCTCTACTGAGGTGTTCAAATGCTAGACCCACCCCAGCCTCTGCTGAAGTTTGCTTTGATAAAGGCCTCCCTGTTTATTCTGTAGGCACCTGTCACTCCATCTGTGATCTGGATGGCGTTTCCAGGTACTTAGCGTAAGAGTCCTGCACAAGGCCAGTCCTTTGTATAACTCCTGGGTTGATGCACGTTTCCTTCCGGGAACTTTGAATGAAAGGCTGAGACAGCCAGCAGGGCTCAGGGTGATGCAGGCGTGGAGACAGGCGTGGAGGCAGTGCAGCGTAGACGGCCGTGAGCATGCAGGAAGTGTGGGGAGAGGGGGAAATGAGAAAGCGGAAGGGGTGGAGAAGGAGGACATTGAAGAAAAGGTGGCTGAAGGGAAAAAGTGATGCAGAAGCTAAAACGTTACTTCCTGTTACTGTTCTCAAGCTATTGTCAAACCATCAGAGACAGTGTTGCGGGCTACATGCAATGAATGGTGCCTCAGTTCCCCCACGCAGTTCAGCGCTGTGCTTTTTTGAGATGTCATTCAAGATTCATACTTCTCCCTGGAATCCAAAGCATGAGTTTTCGTCAAGTGTCATGTGTCAGGCAACGTGTTTTTATGTTTCTTACAAGGGCAAAGGACTTTCTTTGTAAAACCAATTACTGAAAGCTAGCAAGCCTGCTTTCATCCTGGGCGTGGGGGCTGGACTACCCAGAAAGTAATCCGAGTCTAGGCTAAGGACCTTTAAGATAAACACTGGCATCATTCTTGGGAGTTAAAGCAATATGAAAGTCTTCCCCCAGCAACTGTGTTTAACGTTCCAAGATGTTTCCATCCCGGATGATAAACTCAATATTACTGATCCCTACAGATCAGTCAAGAGCATTTGTACATGACAATCTGACCGCTGTCACATGATCAGTGTTTCTGACTACCTCAGACTGATGGGAGTGAGGAAATCGTCGGGTTGGTTTGCTAGAATGCTTGGTACAGCTTCCTTTCCGGTTCCACGCTCCGGCTCCTACGGTTCTGTTATTTAAGCAGTGCAGTGTCACAGTTTGCGTTTCCCTTTATGCACTGTAGTCTTTGAGTCTCACTCAGTTTAAAAAACATTGCCTCATTGTCTTGCTTAGTTGAGTTCCTCTTAGCAGTTGAAGGAAATTATTTGCATTTATTAACTGCATTAGAAACAAATTTCATACTTCAGTGGCAATAAATGGTTGATCTACTCCTACTGGGACAAAATATCTTCTCGACGAGCAATGATTCCACTGTTCGCGTGCCTCATTACAGTTTGGGGGTGTGACACCTACTCTATCTTGTTTTTCAAGGTGAGCACAAAACTGGGAAGTAATGGTTCCTGGAAGTGATTATAAAAACCAAGGATAGAGGATTCTGTTAGTAACTTAAGATACTTATTCATAATTTAATCATTTTCAGTGACAGCTTTTAATAATTGGGATTGTAGAGGAACGAACATGGGGTTTAAAGTGAGGAGACAGAAGCTGAACTCACGGCTATTCTATTTCCTGGAAATGAGGCCTTGTGCAGTTCCTGAATGGCTCCATCTCCTCCTCTCGTAGAAAGCTCTTGATTCTGTCCTTTTCGCCAGGCAGCCTGGTTGTGAGTCTCAGAGTAGAGATAATGGAAGATGTGTTGCAAATGGAGAGTTTTCTCTACCGATAAGGGTGTTGTGGAAGTTTATTTTTGGTTTTATATAAAACAATTGTTTTGTGTACTGTTGGGAAAAGGGCTACTAAGGCTTTGACATTTTGTATTGTTTGCATGGTGTTGGATTTATGCGGGGGATGTTTGATTGCTCATGATCTGCACGTGCTATCAGTAGAATACCTGAGGAGTTCTGTATCAATAAAAACACCTGAGCTGAGATGTTCAAGGTTCCATTGTCCAGTATGGTGCTTCCCAGGGTGCTGGTTCCCTCTGCTGAGTTCTATGAAAATGCCTCTGTGTCTTCCTTGGTGACAGACCGCAGTAGGTGTACTGCTACAAATGTCACCCAACATGGTAGGAAGAAAATAAAGAAGGGCAAGGCATCGCACCAGCTACATCCAACACAGAGACAAGAAAGAAAGGAACAGAAAATCTAGACCTCACAGACTCCGTTTTTTGTTTGTTTTTTGTTTATTTATTTGTTTCTGCAAACCCGACTACCGTCCAGATACTGGTGAGACAGTCCTGACAAGACACATCTGCTATAGTGTTGAGAATACCACTCCACAAGGGAACCTTTCCTGCAGACAGGGTTACCAGTTGTTTTTCCTGAAAACCAGACTCTCTATCTTAAAATCTGGAAAGTGTTTCCTCAGAGTCAGCACACAGAAGCTGTCTCCTAAAACTAACCAAGGTTGTATCTCATGCTGGTAGTCAAATTTGGTACTGTAAGAGTCACCCAGGTGGTGCTGGTTTTGAAGGAATGGAGGGGTCATGGAGAGCAGCTGAGGCTTGGCACTAGGAAAAGCCAGAAGAGGCCATTGGTTGAAGGTGCAGCTTCAGTAGCAGTTAAAGGCCCAGATTGAAGGGGTCATGTAAAGAATGTGAGGCTTGGCACCATAAGAGAGCCCAGAAGAGGCCATTGGTGAAAGTGCAACCCAGTTGCAGCAGAAGATGCCAGCATTCTGAAGATACCAGTACCATAGAAAGACCACCAAGAACAGCAGCAGCAGTGGAATGGAGCCAGCCAGAGACTGGAGGACAAGCTGTGTGTTCTGCAGAGGTCAGAGCAAAGAAGTGAACCAATCCTTTGGAGGAGCTCAGAAAATCATGAGTGAATTCCAGATAATTAGACACTGATAATGTTCTTCTGGTGTCCAAAGACACTGTGAAAAGCTTGGTAGATGTTTGGTTTCATTTGGTCATGTCCTTGTGATTGTTCCTCTTGTAAATGGTTTTGCTGGTGTAGTGTTAAATTGTGTTGTGGAGATAAAGCAATTTTTTTTTCTTATAGAGAAAGGGAGAAGTGTTGTGGAAGTTTAGTTTTAGTTATGTATAAAATAATTGTTTTGTGCACTGCTGAGGAAAGGCTGCCCATTTTGTATTGTCTGTAAGTGTTGGATTTATGTGAGAAATGTTTGATTGCTCATAATCTGCACATGCTACCAGTGGAATACCTGAGGTGTTCTGAATCAATAAAAATACCCCAGCTCAGATTCTCAGGCTTCCACTGTCTAGTACGGCACTTGCAATGATGGTGTTTCCATCTGCTAAGGTCTGGCAGGGATTGCACCTATGAAAAATGCCTCCATGTCTTCCTTGGTAAGCTGCCACACAGGTCGACTGCTACATAGAGGATTAGCATGGTGAGCTCTGTGAAAAGAAGATTTTCTTTGTTCTTTGTTTCTAATAATAGAGGATGATGGCTTTATGTTCAGAACTAAACACTCAAAATGCCCAAGAAACAAAATGGCTGGTGTCAGCTCCTTCAGAACCTCACATCAGCATTTCTTTGTGAAATTTCCAAATTGAACCTGGGAGACTGCTCAGATTTGTTCATTATCATTGTCTCTAAAGCATTAACAGAAATGAGTCAAACTTAAGAAAATGAAATAATAGCAATTTAATTTGTGTTGAAGACAGAGAAAAAGGAGAATCTTTTTTTTCTGACTTTTGTTCATTTATGGAGTTACATTCATGTATTTTTACATTTTGAAAGAAATAATTACAGTAATCTGAATTTGACTTTTATGAGCTGTAAATTAGAGAAGTTGTTTAGGCATTAACATAATTTCATCTAATGAGTATCTTTAATCCACCAATTAAATAGCATATATCTAGTGATCCAGATCTGTACTCTCCTGTGTTTAGTCAATTTTATGTTTAGGAATTGAGAATGTAGACTGCACAGATATGAGTTAGTTATTAGAAGCCACAGGAAAGGGCTGGTTGAAAAGATTATCTTTAGGAGGTAAAAGATGAGTGAAACAGGATACTTTGTTTTTCCTGGGCACTTTCTTCTTCACAGTCCTCTAACATTTTGGGAGGGTGAGGACTTTAAGATGCAGAGAAAGTCTAGATGGCCCACCCAACAAGGCTTCCACAGAAGGACCCAGAAAGAGTTCAGAGTGACAAGGTTACCATTGTAGGCTCTGTATGGGGCAGACAGGATTTACCCCCAATCAAAGGAGCTTGGCATTTGGATCCCATTTCCATCTATAAAATTGTTTTCCATACTACTTCATAACACTTAAGTCTTAGTCATTGTTCTATTGCTGTGAAAAGACACTGTGGCCAGGGTAACTCTTTCTGATAAACGAAAGCATTTAATTGGGTCTGCCTTACAGTTTCAGAGGTTTATTTCATTGTCATCATGGTGGGAAGCATGACAGCATGCAGGCAGACATAGTGCTTGAGAAGGAGCTGAGAGTTCTACATCTGGATCCATAGACTGAAGGATGAGAGAGAGACTCTGGACTTGGCGTGGGCTTTTGAAACCTCAAAGCCCATCCTCAGTGATATACCTCCTCCAACAGGGCCACACCTCCTCATCCGTTAGGATAGTGCTACTCCCTGGTGACCAAACATTCAAATCTATGAGCCTATGGGGGCCATTCTTATTCAAACCACCACAACTTACTTGAAATATAAAATGATATGTTAAAGCTCATTTTGGGCGTGGCAGGATGGCTTAGTGGGTAAGGCACTTGCTATGCAAACATGAAGACCTGAGTTTGGATCCCCAGAACTCATGTGGGTGTGACAGAGCTGTTGGGTGTGATGGCCCCCATTCATTATCTCAGGTCACAGGAGGCAGAGACAGGAGATCCTGAGTAAGGGAGCCCTAGGTTCAAGTGAAAGACCCTTCCTAGATATATGATGTAAACAGCAATGGAGAAAGATGCCTGAAATCAATCTCTGTCCTCCATATACATGTGCATGCATGTGCACCTTCAAACATACATGCACACGTACACGTACCAAAAAAGTAAAGTAAATAAAGCTTATTGTCAATGTTCTCATATCTCCACTGGAGAAAAATTAAAGCATGCATTTGTGATACATGTTTTTCCTATATATTTGAATTTGATTACTTCTGGATACAAGCACAAACATCTCATAGTTACCACAGTGTGTGCATGGTGATGAGGGGAATCTTTGCACCCCATAGAGTCTGGAACACCTGAGCTACATTTAACATCTTTCAACAACCAACAAGGAAGCCTCAGGCTTATTTTCTGTAAAGTGAATTTTCAGGTGATTTCTGGAGTCCTTTTCAAAACTGTCAATTCTGAGGATTCTGAGCATTCCCCACTTCTAGTCCTTTGCTTTATTTAGCCCCGTCTAATGTGGGTTTGAGTGAATTACTTGATTTCTCTCCATCTTGTCTTTTTTTCCCTTCGAAACAGCAGTGTGACTAGATGGTTTCTCTGATAGCAAAAGATGGTCAAATGCTTAGACACAGGTCAAGGAGGCAGCAGAATACACCCTTGACACAACACCATGGCCCTGGCCGTGCTGGCCCTTGCCTGGCAGATCTTCAGGCAAGGGTTCTGTTGGGGTTATTGGGTTCTGTAGGGGTTGTATCTTCACTGGGTGTCTACTGACCATGCTAGTTCAGCCTTCTGCAGAGGCAAAGGGAAGTTGTAGACAATCAAGAGTCTCGCACATGAATTTAATCTGGAAGCACATACAGTATTTCTCACCTGTGGAAAAGCTCACTCGAAACATTGTATTTTATTGTCTGGTAAGATAGTCTGCATTTGTTAGCAAATGTTAACATCTTTCTTTGTCTGATCTTCAAATCCCTCAAATTCACTAATGACTTGTTTGTTTACCCTTTAGAGAAAGAAATAAAGTATTTGACTAGAGTTCAATTTATATAAGACTCACGATTTTTTAAAAAATTATTTTACAAGTGTTTTTTTGTGCAGTTAGTTTAATGAAAGGTGTGCAGTGTATGTGTGTGTGTGTGTGTGGTATGTGTTGTGCTGTGTGTGTGTATGTGTGTGTTGTGTATTGTATTGTGTGCGTGGTGTGTTGTGTGTGTGTGGTGTGTTGTATGTGGTGTGGTGTGTGTGTGTTGTGCTGTGTGTGTGTGTGTGTGTATGTGTGTATTGTGTGTTGTGTGGGTGTTGTGTCTGTGGTGTGGTGTGTGTGTGTTGTGCTGTATGTGTGCGTGTGTGTATGTGTGTGTTGTGTGTTGTGTGTGTGTTGTGTCTGTGGTGTGGTGTGTGTCTGTGTGTGTGTGTGTGTGTGTGTGTGTGTAGGAAAGAACAAAAGTACAATTGGTACAAACTTCCTTGCTCATTTGTTAACATTTACCATCACAAATAATCAGCTATTCCCACTGGGCTTTGGCTGTATCCACATTAAATCAGTATATTGTGTCTAATTTAGAAAGTTCATCATAGCCTAGGTGGATTGCTTTACTGCTTCACAGGGTTCAAGAGAGATCGCAGAAGCTAGCATTTAATGTAATTATAGAATAATGAGTACCGCATGTAAAAAACATTCTGAGCATCCCGAATATAAAGAAGCTGGAACAAAACCTGTCTTCAAACTAGATGGAGGTTATGAAATGGCTAATTGGTTTAATTGTCGTTTCCTCCCACTCAAGGTATTCGGTCCTTGAACCATTCTCTTGCGTGGATGAGGAGTCTGTTTAGTGGAGTCGCTCAGTGGGGGAAGTGTGCTGAGAGACTGATCCAAAATGGCTGGTATTATCTGAACTTGAGCAATCAGAAAGAACTGTAGTTCCAACGTGGAGGTTTTGCTGCTCATACCAAATAATGTAATTCCAACTGGGCACTAATCTTTCATGAACTGGATACAGCTTTAACCTCAGTTTCTGCTGTAAACTCAAGAAAGTGAAGATGAGACAATTACCACTTCTAATTTGGAATTAAAAACACGGCAATCTGAAATCCTGAGTCCTATTCTCCATCCTTTTAGAGACGTGGTCTCAGGCTAGCATTTCAACCCCGAGATTCACGCTTTCACCTCCAGACTGAGAGAGCTAACGTTATAGGCATGTGTCATCACTCTTGGCTCTGAGTCCATCTTAATCTGTCCAGGCTATTCACCTTCGAATGTGCTAATAGTCTGGGCATCTCAGCGGATCTTTGCCACTAGTTGCCTGCGTTATCTGGGGTGGTCATGAATTACAAATTAACCTCTCAAACCACTGTTCACTTTCGGTTAATAGGTTTTTGATTCATAGACTGCATATTTAGAACTCTTACTGAAACGGAAAGCTCATAAGATAATTTTCAGCATTGAAGGGTGGTAGTGAGTAGTAGCCAAAATATGGTGTATTGTGCACAGATTACGACAGGCTATGTAACTTCTACAGTACAAAGTGTCAAATGAATGGATGTGCGAAATCCAGTTTAAGGCATGGATAATTCGTTCACATCCTATTTTGAAGTCTAAGAATGTGACAGGTATTGTGTTGATTTACTTTCTACCTAGATAAACTAGAAAAGAGAGTAGGTCTTCCTCTTGTTTGAGTACTGAGAACTTAGAGTAGCTTTATGATTGAAAAGCATCTGTGATTGTATGTGGTCCCTGGGAAGACAGAACTGGAGTCTGAGGCAAATTCAGGACCACCGTGAAACTGCTGGTTCCCTGGAGTTGTGCAGCGCTAACATGTACAAGCACAGCTTTCAAGTCCAGGTGTCACCAAAGCTTAGTGGTGAGAGTCAGACTTCAAGCAGAATGGAATCTGGGTCTCCTTGGGATGGCTAGATCTCAGAGACTCCTGCCTTGAATACTTCAATACAGTCTAAATCTTTTACCCAGCAATGCACAAGACTGACTCACACCAGCTCTGGTGGAGATAAAAGATGTAGGTAAACATCCCTGGAGCAAAATGCATTATTCCTACCTTGATGCAGCTAAAAAATAATTTGCTCTGGGCAGCACCAGGAACAGTAGATACATGACCAGAAAGTCTATGTTCCGATCCCCAAACTGTAAAGACATATCACAGACATGAAAAGAAGTCCTCCCCAACACATACCACTCCCCACCCCAATCCAGGAGGACTCGGTGTTCAGTCAGCCCCATGCCATGTTAGCAGCAGCAGGTCCTGCTCCAGGTTAAAACGTGGAGGCGTGAAGAAGCTGTATCCCTAACCACAAGCTTTCTGCAAGGCCCCTTCCTCTGCCCCTGTCTTCTTGCAGTAAAGCTCTTGCTTGCATCCCTTAGAGGAAAATCATTTGTATTCTTTGCCCGTGCCTGCTGGCAGCTCCCTGTCACTCTTTCTTCCTCTGAGACAACCACCTACCGGCACATCCACGGAATCACAAACATCAGCCACATCATTTACCTCCCTGATGAGAAATGTTGTTGTCATTTGTTGCTGTATCCTAAAAATAGGAAACAGAAAATGAAGGCAGAGTAAGATGAGAAAGAATTTTTTTTTTTAACTGTTACAATTAGCTGGGTTCCTGGTAATGGAGGTTTTATATATTTCGGCTTTTTCTTGCCATTTTGACATCTCTGCACGATTGACTCCTGCTGCCGCAGAATATAATTACGGACCTATCCTCAGTGATACAGGATATTGATTTGCCTTCTCCGAGTAGTAAATTCTTACTGACAAGAATTATCTTCTGTCAATTTCTTTTGTACAGTGCTTAGCACATGCCTAGACAAATAAAATAATTCTGGATATGTGTTTTGATTTAAATCATTTGGATTTGATGACTTAGAGGAAGTTATCGAACTCTTGTTTTACTGTTTATGACAAAAGCTTAAGTAATTATGAATAAGATGTTTGAAAGACGCTTCCTTATTTCATAGAGCATTCCACTATATTAATTTATGCAGACTGATTAGCATATAGCTCCTGACAGATAGCCTGTGATCCACGAATAAAGAGTGTGTGTCATTATTTTTATCAGTGTAAATTTACAGTGCTAGGATTAGCCTTAAGGATTTATAGTGAGATCCGATGCGGTGTACTGATATGTAGATGAGGAGAGCCTCATGGGGGAACGAAAGTTATATGCCTATATCCCAGGGGAGATAAAAGCGGTTCAGAGCCCCTGGTAACTGAGGAGCTGGAAAAGGAGCTTGAGGGGAACCTAGGACCATCGTGAAAGCAGCTGGTCCCTTAGCGATATGCGATGATGACCCGTAAAGACACATCTCCCAACTCCTGAGTGCTAGGGCTAGAGCTGAGATCAACTCCAGTAACAAAGGGTGGCTCCTGTGTATTAGATATCCAATATACTTTCTTTACAACTGTCTTATTTAATTTTCAAAATAGCCCTACAAAATACGTACATCCCCCATTTTTAGTTAGAAGGTGATGCTCAGCACTCTACAGTTAAGTGAAGAGCTTAATGACAGCTAATCCAGGCTTGTCTATTCTACAGGCTTAATTTCCCCTTCAATGTACTGCGTGGGAAAAGGTCCATTTAGATCTCTTCCTCAGAACTCCAAAACAGCCATAAAATACCCACCAGCTTCATTCCATCTTTACTTATTCTTGCTGGTACTCTACAGTTTTGACAACACTGGCTGTGGTTAACACACTAATGTTTGAGCTGAAGGATGGAAGAATGCAGTATCTGCCATGACTAACACTAACAGAGAGGGAAAGTCCCCTGCCGTGCAAAGACAGAGGAGCGCTGCAATAACAAGGGGCACGCGTGAGAACATTACAGCAAAACCCATTGTGTCGACAATCAGCATATGCTAGCAAAGTGCTAAAGCTACTAAAATAAAGACTCTCCTGTGCTGCGAAAGAGGAGAGTAAGGGAGGGAGGAAGACAGGGAGGAAGAGAGAGAGCACTACATCTGCCAATTCACCGATCCCTGCTCTGTGTGTCCGCATCAGCTCTCCCTGGTATAACAGCATCTTCCTTATCATCCATGATCTCCTTGTGCTCAAACATCAAGACCCATACTCCAGTCTTTTCAGAACCATCAAGTCACATAAGGTCATGTGCTATTTGCTGATCACAATTAGAAAACGGCATTGAGAATGACCGTACATCACATGGATAAATTGAATCATTATACAGATAGGGGGAAAAAAGGTGTTTTTGTGTACTAGATTGGCCTTTCTCCCGTGATCAGAGGTTTGTTGAGGGCAGGGACTATGTCTTAACCTTTAGAGGTGCTTTCCATATGCTGTCGGAGTGTTTGTACATGGTTGGCGTTCAGAATACTGCTAAGTGATTGGATCGCTAGCAAGTAAATATTTCCAGAAAAATGTCATCCAGGAGGAAGATTTCCCACCCTTTTTGTCTTTCAATCTCCAGGCTGTTTCACTACTGTACTCTAGGGATTGTGCGTGTTTCACTCAGGAAACATCAAAAGGCAATGGAGAGTGTTTTATGGTCTCTCAAATGTCCTGCTATCTTTGTTTAACAGGCACAGTGCGGATACTCATTTCTTAATGTGTATTTGTTATTGAAATAACACTGTAGTGATATTGGTGATAGACAGGTAATATTTAATGCTTGAGCTTTGGATTAAAATATTTATAATGACTATTTAATGCTTGATTATGAAAACAATGAAAAGAACAAAGGGACTTTTTTTCCTCCCGACTGTCACCTCTGGGGTCTTCTTTGGAAGGATGCAGGTTTTCTTAGATTGCTCAGGATGCTATAATAATATACCTGAAACTGTGAAAAATGTGACCAGCAGAAACTTACATATTATTATTCTGAGGCTCTGAATTCTAAAATCAAGATTTGGTGTCTAATACGGACATTTATTTTTTTTCCAAGATGGCGCCTTCTTGATGTGACCATGGCATAGGACATTTTATAAGGTCACCAATCCCTCATGGACTGTCTAAAATTCCACCTCTTAAAGCAATTGCATTGTGAATTAAATTTCAATGTGAATTTTGAAGAGACACAATATTCAAACATATATATATTCCCCCTCCCCAGATATTCACTTTCCAACACTAACTCTACCCATCAGCCTATCCTGTTGGCTTTGTCTTCAACATATATCCACAGTCTGGCTTTACCTCACCAGCATCATGGCTACTGTGTTCCTTAGGGACACGGGCAGACTATCAGCTCACATCCCGTCCTTACCCCTTACTCTTGGCCTCTACGAGTTTCGTTTCCTTCACTTGTAATGTAGGGAATCGCACAGTAAGTTCCACCAGGAGCTCCAGTAGCATTCAATATACTAATATACGTGGAACACTTCAAATAACTCTAATGTCGTCATCGTCATCATCATCATCGTCACCATCGCTGAGCAGTTATTGTCCCAGCTTTTACTTCCTTGCCCAGATTTCATAAGATCAATTCTTCATGCACTAGTCAAAGGAAACTTGAAGACGAAATCATGTCCCAAAGTTCTCATGGCCTGTAGCATAGCTATGAAGAGACGCAGTCATTCTCACGGTGTGTCTGGCTTTGTTGGAGCTAGCTCCTGCTTATCCCTCTGAGGGCATATAATGCCTGGGTGGCCTTCTCGCTTCCCTCAGACTTTGCCCTTGATGTTTTCTCTGCATTACATGGCTTTCTTGGCATGTTTTTCTGACTCTTTCCTTTACTATGCTCAGGTCTCTGCTCAAATGACGTACAGTTCCCTGACCTCGTTACCCAAAACAGCAGTTTCTGTTACTTCTCATGCTCTTCCCGCCTTTCAGGCTTTACGTCTCTTCGTGGTCCTCACCTCTTTCTGACATTACGTCGTCATTCTTTCTGCTTTTATTGCCTGTCTTGCCTAGTAGAATGTAAGTGCCATGAAGTTAAATGTCATTGCGTCTAGTACTAGGTTCTAATCTCTCCAAATATAACAGTCTACAGGCCCATCAGGCCTTATTTATTTCATGAATGTTTCTCAATTAAAACCAGAGCACAGTTACTACCTCTGGACATCATAGATCATATATACATACAAATATATTCATATATATATGTATATATATAATGTCTATTATTCATTTTGCAGTTTCTAATTATTTATTCATAGCTTAAGTGTTCCCTCTATTATTTCCTTAAACTGTTTCAATGGAAGCCCTGTGCCTTTCTTTTGTCAAGATTACATAAATATCTCCTATGCATACTTATAAAAAATGCTTATTGAGCAAATGAATAAACAAATGAAATAAAAATGTGCTCCAGTGATCTGAATATTGGACTTTCAACAAACTCGTTCTCGGTATTAGATTAATTCTAGATTTTGAGAAGGATATTACTAAAACAGAATACACATTCCGTGCCTGGTAAATACCTTTGCATTTTTCATTCCCCGGGTCATGTATCACACACCCCGTCTCCTCCATCCATCCATTTATTCATGACAGTGATAATATCAATGTGTGTGTGCAGAGAGAGTCTGCTGGATCATGGAACCTGAGATGCAGCCTGGCGACTGGCAAACCACGCTGCTTCTTTGGCGGTTACCATGTGAAGTCACACATCCTCCCCCACCCCCCATTATATAGATGAAGAAACCGCATCTTGGAGAGGTTAAGTTCATGTTCTAAAAGGGTGGTAAACACATCAATAATAAATATAAATGGCAATCTAATGTGATGCATTAGTAGTTACAGAAGTGAATGGGAGACCCTACCAACGAGACCAAAGCATTCAGTTCTCCCTCTGCTTGGGAAAGCAGTGAGGCCAGAGAAGACTCAGTTAAAGGTGACTTCAACTGAACTTTGATGAATCAAGGGAAACTGTCTAGGCAAGTGCAAAAGCCGAGGTAAGTGCACGCACAGACGTTTCAGAGCATACAATTAGAGAGAACAATTCCAAAGGAGGAACGGAGCCAACGCCATTTCACTGTTCCCGTCGCGTGCAATGTTTCTAAGGCAAAAGCTTAGTCTGTCGTACTGTGACTGAGTTCAGGAGTCAGTTTCTGGGATGAGATAATCTTCTCTTTGATATAACTGTCTGGTGTCCACATCCTGCCAGAACAGAGTTCATGCTCCCAGCTTCAGGCTGCTTAGGTGGCTACTGAGACTTCTGGCTGGATCGATACATAGAGATGCTAATTTTTATTTGGCCATTTTCAGAGCATCTCCTTGTAAATAGACATCTTGAGGCAGTCACGGGTGCCTAAGTGACAGGAAGGAAGAAGTGATCTAATATATAGTAGAACTGGGCAAATTCTGAGCTCTTGGACTAAGCATAGCCAGGTACCAGGTCCTGGAGAGTTACAGTCCTCTCATTAATCTGGATCTCTGTGTACTGCAAAACAAGTAGATTCAGAAATCACAAGACACAGTGAGAATATCTGAATCAGAAGATGCTATGGGGGATAAAATATGCTTAATATATGAAAAGTGGAGAATCAAAAATGCCCTCGTTCACTAATTAAAGTATCTTTCCACTTTCTAATCCTTTTCCTTTCTAACTTGGGGGTGGCTGCTGGCCAGAACTGCCCTCCCCCGGCTTCTGCACAGAGTCAAGAAATCAACATTATAATCATGCATTGTTTCCATAGCAAGCACTCCCACAGCTCGGAGCAAAACAGCACTTTCTAGATCCTGCCAGAGTGTATGTGGCAAAGAAAGATTAATTAGCTGCTCACTAATTGACAGTATTTCCCACCACATCTGCTTGTGCCTGATGTGAGTTTAAATGTCTCTATTTAAATGCGTGAAGCTGATTGAATGTGTGTAAAATTTAATGCCTCCTTTCAAACTTCAGAGATGCCTGGTACTGGGTTCTCTCTCTTTAGACAGTAGAACTGTCAGGGAGTGTGGGCACAGATGGAGTCTGGTGGAGTACAGGCCCAAGGTACAGCCTGGTAACTGGCAAACCAGGCTGCCTCTAGATTTTTTTTTTAATTGAGGGATTAGATGAGACCTGTGGGTTCCTGTGTTTCCTGGTGTTCTAAAAGGTCCAGGTCTCTTAGAATTTCCTATATCCTATACTTTATAAGAATGGTCTTCAGAGCTAGGCAGTGGTGGCGCACACCTTTAATCCCAGCACTTGGGAGGCAGAGGCAGGCAGATCCCTGTGAGTTCAAGATCAGTCTGGTCTACAGAGTGACTTCCAGGACAGCCACAGTTACAATAGAGAAACCCTGTTTTGAAAAACAACAAACAAGCAAACAGAATGGTCTCAGTAGGACTTTTCATCCAGCAGAACTTTCTGCCATGTTGGAAAGGCTCATTAAACCCACCATGTACCTCACAGGCTGAAAGCACTTGGTTTATTTCTCCCTGGTCACACCTTGATGTCGACCCCACACGGTACAACTTGTAGAAACGTGGCTATAAAACTGGAGTTGAAATTGTATTTGTTTTTAACTAGTTTAGATTTAAATAGTCCCAAGTGGTGAGGAGCTGCCATTTTGGTTCTAACAGCTTTGAAGGGCTGCGGTTGGTGTTCTTGTAGACATCAATGAAAACTTCGGCTTGTCGAAGGATGCTCTTCAGGTTAGCTGATGTCTTAGTCCCATCAGCATCTTCTATGTATCAGGCAAAATGTGTGAAAAATAGACCAGGCTAATTTCTCTTCTCTCCATACCAAGGAGATGGTATTCGGTCACTGTTGTGTAAAACAGTGATGTTTGGATCGTGGAATTAGTATCTTCAGAACCTCAGAGACAGTTTAGTCTAAAGGTTTTCAAACACATTGCAGCTATGGAAGCCTTTGCTTGGTGGAAATAGCCATGGAAGCACACGAAAGATAAAAGGCCAAGTGTACTCTGGTTGGAACAGGAGCAGAGATAGATGTTCTGGGCTCTGTCAGCACAACTTGTCGCAGGAACTGCTGATGGACTTAGAAGCTTCTGTTGGCCCCACCCTTTCAGATCACAGAGAGGATAAACACAGGAACCCAGCGACAAATTTGAATGAAGTTAATTTTCTCAGCCTGGTAAATCTCTATTCCTTCACAGACCAGAAAGAAAGGTCAAGGATTTTCAAAGTAAAGATGCTCAGGGCTCTGTCAGAGCTACCCCAGGACTCCAGGAGGCTCTAAGACCAGTTCTTTTGTCAACATAGTCTTCAAAGACTTCGTTGAAGACTGAGGGGTGGTGGGGATGCTGGAATGTGTACGCACCTATAGCTGGGGGAAGTTTGAAAAGCAGGGGCCATCAGTCATGCATGGTGACATTTTAAGGGGCCAGTGTCAAGGTGTGACCTCCCTCTGAGATAAGAACCAATGAAGTTGCATCTATGAGAGAGGAATCACATCTGGGGGTGTGTGTGAAATTACCAGGAAATGGGGTTTGCAAAATTTCCTATCTCAGAATCGTGTGTAATACGCAAGGCACACAATCTACAATGAATCCCATAATATGTGCCAACATCTCTGTCTGTGGTTCATGGAGAAAAGGGAAGACAGCCACATAGTTCACAAAGGAGTCATGCAGGCCAGAGATCGTAGCAAAGGAGTGCCCAGCTCCCTCAGACAGTCCTTCAAGTATGCCTCCAAGGTAGGTAACTATCCACAAGCTTCCAGAAACTTCTGTGACAGTGTGGCTGTGGTTTTTTAATCTTTCTTAACCACTGTAAAGCAAGCAGTAGGACCTGCTAGACTTTAAGTCAATATTTTAACCACAGACTACACACCTTTCATTCTCACTTACAGCCAAAGTTGTTGGCAAGAGTTCTGTCTTTTGACATATGTTTGGGCAAGTATGGCAGTTTGAAGAAGACTTATCACAAAAGTGCCATTTGCTATCATTTTTCTTGGCTTTATCACATTCCTGATTGTCTTTTCTTGCAGATCTAATTTGCTAAATCACTTCCACCAAGTAACCTAATTACAGGAAAATGTTCATTTTATGACATCAAAGTCAGGAGTGTGCTGCTTCCTTCTCTCCAGCTGTCTGAGCTACTTCATCCAAGATGGCTGTCTACATCACAGCCACACACAGCAAATGTGCACCCTTCTCATTTGCTTTGTTTCCCCAATGTTAATATTGCTTGCAGCAAATTAGGTGTTTAAGGAAAGTCCTCCATTGCTTGGTTTAAAAGAATATCTACAGTCTTACCAACTTCTTTCTACGCTTCATTCAATCATGTGGTGGTTTGAGTGAAACCATATAGTTGAATGTCTGGTTCCCCACTGTAGGGCTGGTTTGGAAGATTAGAAAGTATTGCACTGTTGGAGGAGGTGTGTCATTGGGAGTGGGCTTTGAGGTTTCAAAAGCTCATGCCAGGCCCAATCTCCCACCCACCTCTCTCTCCTGCTTGTGCATCAGATATACTTTCTCAGCTACTGCTCCAGTGCCATACTGCTTGCCTGCTCCTATGCTCCTCGCCATGATGGTCATGACACAGTCTCTGAAACTGTAAGCAAGCCCTTAATTAAATGCTTTTTTTTATAAGTTGCCTTGATCATGATGTCTCCATAACAATAGAATAGTATCTAAGACAAACCATCAGGCTCAGAGGCCTGTAGTAAATTTCCTCAAGATTTTGCTTTGGAAACAAAAGCTGGCCAGATGGCCCCCATCACTAGTGCCAGGAACCATCCTTGTGGTGACTTCTGAGAAGACTCTTAGCTGAGAGCAGTTGCTCTCCAACTCTGGCCAAGTACTTGACATGATGCTTTTTCAGGGCACGTCTTGATTAAATTTGAGTCTTTAGGGTAACCATAACTGTCTTAACTGGGATTTCTATTGCTTCAACAAAACACCATGACCAAAACAAGCAAACTGAGGAAGAAAGGGTTTACTGGGCCTCTACTTCTACATTGAAGTCTATCACTGACGGAACTCAAGCAGGGCAGGAACTTGGAGGCAGGAGCTGATGCGGAGGCCATGGAGGGGCTGCTTATTGGCTTGCTCAGTCTGCTTTCTGATAGAACCCAGCACACCAGCCCAGGGATGGCACCACCTACAGTGGGCTGGGCCCACCCCATCAATCGCTAATTAAGAACATGCTCTACAGGCTAGCCAGATCTTATTGAGGCATTTTCTCAAATGAGGTTTTCTCCTCTCAGGTGACTGTAGTTTGTGTCGAGTTGACATAAATCTAGCCAGCACGATAACATTTCTTCAATCTGCAAGCTAGTTCCTTTCAAAAAATCATAGCGCTGTAAGGATGTCTTTCTCAGGAAACCTCAGAAAGCGGCAGAATGTGTAACGAAGCCATTCTCATTCAACAGCCTTTGAGCCTGTGAGAATCTTGTGCCTTGTTCATCTTCCTGTCGCCAATGTCTACCAAGGTTCTGGCCCATGATGAATACATTATGAAAATCCTAGGATGATGTAACTGACAGTTATAAGTAATAAGACAGTATTTTAAGATGTATGAAGTAAGGCAGCTACACTGATAGGTTGGCACATGCCTACAATCCCAGCACTTGGGAGGTAGGGGCAAGATGATTGGGATGAATATAAGTTTATCTCCTGGCTACACAGGAAGTTTGTAGCCAGGTTATGATATTCTGTCTCAAAGCAAAAGAAAGCCAAAAGTATTGAAATAGCTTCTTTCCTGTTTCCACTCCCTTCCTTAGGTTTTTACTTGGTCACATTTAATCTAGATTGATTCTGCATATTTTAAATATGATCCAAGCAAAAAGTTTTGAAGAAATAAATTGAAGAAGACACTAGAAGATTGAAAGACTTCTCATGTTCATGTATTGATTGAAAATAGTGAAAACTGTTGCTTTACCAAAAGTGATCCATGGATTGAATAAAATCCTGTCAAAATTCCAGTGAGTCACAGGACTAGAAAAACGAAGCCTAACATTTGTATTAAAATGCAAAAAGATCTCTAATAGCAAAACAATAATAAGTAGAAAGAACAATACTAGTAAGATAACAAATGCCTGATCTCAAATCATACTACAGAGCCACAGTAACAAAAATTGTTGGTACCAGTACAAAAACCAGACACATAGATCAATGGAATGGAGAACCCATAAATAAACTCACAGAGGTACAGTCACCTAATTTTTGACAAAGGTTTCCAAAGAGAGCATCTTGAACAACTGGTGCTATGGAAACTAGATATCCACCTGTAGAATAATGAAACTAGATCTACATCTCTCACTCTATATAAAATTCAATCAAAATGGATCAAAGACCTTAATGAATACCTGAAGTGCTGAAACTACAAGACGAAAATGAAGAAGAAACACTTATGCATGCACAGGGAAGGACTTTCTAAAGAGGATTTTGATAACACAGAACACAACCCAAGAATTGACCCATGGGGCTACATGAAATTAAGAAGCTCTTGCAGGGCAACAGAAATCATCAGCAGAGCGAAGCTATACCTTATGGGTTATTATCTAGGATATATAAAGAACTACAAAAATGAAAGCACACAAAACCAACTTATCTTAACAATAAATGGGCTAGCAAACTGGATAGACAGTCCTCTAAAGAAGACACACAATTAATATTTGAAATATTCCTATTCTCACTGAAATATTTTTAGCCATTCAGGAAATGCACACTGAAAGTACTTCAGACTCCATCTCATCCCAGTCAGACTTAGTGAACCTCAAGAACAGAAACAACACGTGCTGGTGAGAATTGGGAAAGAGAGATGTGTGGGATCTACCACACATCTATGTTTATTGGTGCAGTAGTCATGATAGCTTAGATTAATCCTCCATCAACAGATGAATGGATAAACGGTGTGTGGTACATGCACACAATGCGATTTTACTCAATCATGAAGGAAAATAAAATCAAAATATCTTCAGGAAAATGAGTATCGTTGGAGATCACTGCACTAAGTGGAGTAAGTCAGACCCAGAGAGGCAAACACTGCATGGTGTCTCTCATATGTGGCTCCTATGTTTTAGTGTGTGTGCGTGCTATGGTCATGAAATTAGAGAGAGGACTGTGACAGGGATAGAAAAGATCTTAAAGGGAGGAGAAAAAAAGGGAATGAAAGTAATGGAGTATATATGATGGGAGGGAAGAAGTGGCTGGCAACTGGGCATGAGGAAAGGGACGTAAGAGATAGAAGGGGAAAGGAGGTGGAGGAGAGAGGGAGAGGGAAATGACTAAGAACAAAGTGTTGGTATACGTGAAATGCCATGATGAAATCCATTTCATCATCCATATTTTACATGTTAACTCACAATACTACTAATGATGATGATGAAGAAGATGATGATGATAGAAGACTCTCCTGAAGTAGTCTCTTAAGTACAGCAAAATAAGATCCTTTGTCTAGTGCACCCCACCCTGGGATTTGGTGGCTGTTCTCGATCTGAGGATAGAAAGACCATGCTGCAGTCCAGAGAATCTCCACAGCAATGATCCAGGTTGCTGCTTGTGTTCATTTGCTGTGCTGGCCTCCCTGGGGGCTGTTACTGTTGGTGGTTAGTTTTGGGTGGAGATCTGTCAGGCTAAGCTCTTGGTCTTCAGTTCATAGCTATGTGTTCCCATAGAATCCGGGTTTCCCTATGCCCATCTCAGCTCAGCTTGAAATCTTACCTGCCAAAGCAAGAGCTATACATTCTGTCTTGCTTCTGAACTCACTGTTATTAAAAGGTGCAGGACAATTGCCTATTCTACCAAGGAGAGATTATAGGCTGCTTACAAGTTAAAGATCTCTGTTGGAGCTTCTAAGCACCTTGGGGGTAGTAATTGCATGTCAAGTCTGGGGTTACCCTCTTAAGACTTTACTTTTGTACTGTGAATAGCTCTTTATTATGGACTGCAGCCCATAATAAATTCATCATGTAGAGCTGGGTCACATGCAGTGAAGGCAATTTAGATCTAAGGGGTCCACATGGCTCATTACTTTCCCCTCTGCCATAGACCTCTGGCTTAATAAATCTAACTTGTAGGTAGGAATGATTTCTCTGGGAAGACTGTGACCCCACTGGATTGGTGACACCTTTTTACATGCCCTTCTCACTGGAGCCCTCTTGCTTTTTACCAGCTATACAAATAAACTCCTCGGAATCACTTCCCGTGATTGATTGAAATGATAAAATCGAAAGCTATTGAGACTTTAAAATGGAAGGAGAAACCTCAGGTTAGAAAAATGGAAAACTTATTTTTTCTTCATTCCGTAAAAAATTACTTCCATCCTCACAGGACCCAGCAGAGGATTTTGCTTGATATCTGCCTACAGTCACATGAAATTCATTTTCCCAGTTGTTCACAAGAAAGTGATTAATGATGAACTGGAAAATCACCACTCAGGAAGTCTGTTCTTTCTAACGCTGGCCTACTTCTTTGAAAATGGACTCAGAGGAGTCTCATTTGAAATGACTAAAAGAGAAAGTAGGTCCTGTGATTATGGCAACCCCGAGAAGGACTTGGGAGAGGGAGATGCCAGGAGCAGAGCTGAGGTAGAAGTTTGGGTTGAGTGCAAAGAAAAAAATACTAAGCCATGAAACATATCGTTAAAAATGGTGAACCGGCAAACTCTGATGGATTTGTAAAAAGACAGCCAGGTAGGAGGACAACATGGTGGTGTGTGGTCAGTGTTGTGAATACAGATTGAAAAGCCTTCTCACTATGACACAAATAGGCTGGGGGCTCACAGTTGAGTAAGAAAAAGAGTGATAGCAACTTACAGGTCAGAAGAAGACGAGCTGCTTGAATGGTAGCACTGGGCTCTGGTTTGTTGTCTTAACCTCCACCACCATATTAAGCGTATGCCTTCTGTTTTGCAGAACAACGCCGTCCCTTGGTTAGATCCACATAGTTTTCTTTCAGAGGGATCACAGTTGCTGTTCCATAAAGCAATGCTTCCTTTTGTGATCAGTTGGCTGCTGAAGACACGAGTGAGTGCAGTTAGAAGACTAAACACTTTGGAAGGCTTGGTTGACTCACTGGGTGCCATTCCGTCCAGGACATTCCTCAACCATGACTCCATGCAGATCACAGGGGAATCTGCTGATGAATCTTGCTGCTTTTCTTCCTTGTTCTATGGAGTAGTGTGGATGGAAATAGCTATGAGATTTGTCTGATGCAGAATTGATGCTCTGTAGTCCACCTTAGGCTGCATGTCAGAGAGGCAGAGATAGCAATCATTACTGTCCCGCTATACAAGATCAGTTGGAGAAATAGGGGAGGGAGCCTACAGGGAACCCCAACAATGAGCATAGGGTATGATGAGGTACAAAGTTGAATGTTGTAGGAGGAGCTATGGCAATGCAGAGCAGGGGTCCAGTAAGAATGGGAATGAATGAGAAATGTTTCCCGGAGCAAGACAGCAAGGCACAGAGAGTGAGCGTGTAGCTCTCAGAGTCAGCTGAATCCAAGTTCAGACCCAATAACATTTAGCACTTCACTCCAGGTACATTCTAAATTGTCACACTAAATTAGGAAACTGGCACAAAAGGGTAAAAATCTGGGGTTGTTCTTCCTATTCATAGAACCCCAAAGATAAATGGCTGTCTTGATCCTGTTACCCAAAGTACCACAAACATGGGGAAATTGCAAGAATCAGACACTGGAAAATGTGCTTTATCAATGTGAAAACAGCATAATGTTTCTTGAAAAGGTAACTGGTGTTATCAAATTTTTTTATTCATTCATCTTTTAATAAGTAAATCAATAGCCTACAATCTATCAAAAGTGTGCTAGGAATACATAGCGAGTAAGAAAATCCTGGTCTTTCTTTACCCTTGTTTATTCTAGAGTCTAATTGGCTACAGATATAAATTAAATGGGTATGTTGGTGTAAATGCATGAGTTGTGGAAGGGGCCACAAAAGTCATATTACTAGGAGAGCTAAGAACATGTTGGGAGTCTGATGGGGCTGTGAGGTTGGTCATTTGTAAGGAAGCAGCTTTTTTGGGTTTTGATCTAAAGGATTAAGACGAATTCAATGTGGGAGACCTAAAGAGTCCAGATAGAAGAAAACACAACAGCAGAGATCTTGAGGCCATTGAAGAGGTCAGGTTGCCAGAGAGCAGGATCCATCCGAATAAATGTCTAAGGACACAGGCCCTGAAGGCCACGTCAAACAGTTGGAACATCCATCAAAGCCAAGGAAAGTCTTTGAAGTATTTTAACATCTCTCAAGTCTGGAGCAGAGAATGATCAGAAGCAGCAGACGACTGAAAACGAGGAGACCCTAACTTTCCAGAGTTCCTGAAAATCATGTCAGAAGCTAGAGATAGGATGTTGGTGCTGGAGATGATCAGAGATGACTGTACTGGAAAGCTAGGAGGTGACATACTAAAAAAAACACAAGGATAGACTGCATATTAGAGGGTAAGCAAGATGGCGTCCAGGTAGAAGACTATGCCAAGGAAGGTCAATGACCTTAGAGACTGAGCACCCAGGAGGACCTCTGGACATAGAGGGGACCTTATATTTCCCTTGAGTACAGCAGAAGAAAGTAAAGGACAGTAAGTGGATATGCAGCAAGTGATAGAACATTCTGGATGCCTGAGAAGGATCTTGGCCATAAGAATATCAGGGCTTTCCCTTCAGTGGGGGGCAGAGAGACCTGCACTGGAAGTCCTGAGAAGTGACGGAACTCATGGATGATGAAGGTCTCAGAGGACTGAGAGTTGTTCCTGGAAGCATCAGTGTGAACAAAACACAGCAGAGGAAAGTTACGGGCTGGGTGGTGGGTTTCAGAGCAGGGAAGCCTGTTACCAGAGTCTGTCATCAGCAAATCTTATACTTACTTGGTTTGGTCCTTCCAGAGGGATGACCCTGTGGTACCTGGTAACAATTTCACAATTCTTTAAAAAGTTGCATTGGCCGACTTTCTAAGGTGCAGATTTGGAAACACAAGTGGGTGACTATGTATTTCCCCATAACTAGAGAACATCCTCAGACAAGACTACGGTAAATTCACAGAGTCAAGTATGGCCAAGGGAGTATCAAGAGCATCGTGGAAGACCTCAGATGGGAAGTCAATCCACAGATGAACTTGGTAAACTTGAAAATGCATTTCAGTACTGTTCATGTATGTAGGAGCTGGTGACATTCTCACCCAATAGGGCCATGCATGCTGGATTCAACCCTGCATCTGTATCTGGCTTATTTTTCTCTGACTTGGAATCAAACTGAATAAGAGCCAAGGATAACCCCCAGAACCGTGATGCCCTGCAACTTGCAGTGGGTAGGTCGCTCCTTTTTCTTCTTTGGCAGCTGCCAGAGGGATGAAGTCCTTGGGTTGAGGACTCATCTACCCTGTGTTTCCTCCTTTCACCACTGTGCCCATAGAAGACAGAGTGGTTTAGTACAGGCCAGTGGGAACCGATCCCCACCACGCAGAGAGCAGGATGAGTGTGGCAAGCTAGCCTGGGAGGCTGCTCCTCTGTCTTGCTTACCCACTCACCAACTTATCTTTGTGTAGGCACTGCGTTTGGCTGCTTGGAATACCTAGCCAAGCCCACGTATAATGTTGCCCACACGGCTGAGAGCCAGCCTCTCGGGGAGCACTGTACAGACTTACAGAGCATCATTTTTCCAGGCTCTGTCTTTCCCCATCAGTTGTGTATTTCACAACCCTGCCACCCTGTATCCAAGCTCTTTTTGTACATGCATCAATCTTTTCTTTCCTCAGTTGGCAGCAGAACACCACCCACAGAGGTGAACATTTATCCAACACCCACTCCATCAGAAATGCAAATCAAACCAGCACTGAAATTATTATTTTTTTTTGTCAATCAAGCTGGCAAATCTTGTTTTTTTTTTTTTAATATTAATACCCAATGTTATGTTTCTACAAAATCGGGTACTGTGATGTACCACTGGCAAGGATATAAATTGCCCACACTTTCTAGAAAGTAATAGAACAATTTTTATCTCATATCTTGAAAATATTCATAGCATCTGACCTGGCAGTTACACCTTGGGAGCCTGTGCTTAGCTCTCAGTTTAGTTTCTGAAATGATTTCTTGAGTTTGTATGATTGTATGCTCACTTGCCAGTGAGACGTTTGAATTCAGAAAGGGTGATTAACTTGTTAAAGGTTGCACAGTAAGTATTGATGAGTGATGGGCACAAATGCAAATCTCAAGCATTATGCTTACACCTCAAATGATATTAGAACTATATTGTTATACCTAATACAAACTATTTCAGCAAAGCTGTTTTTAGAGCTGGGCTTATAGTACATGTTTGTAAATCCTGACACTTGCGGGGCTGAGGCAGGAGGATCTCAATTGCTAAAGCATCCTGCGCTTGGACTTAGAGATACCAAGTTTACTGAGCTGCATGGGGAGACCCTGTATAAAAAGGAGGGGTGACCTGGATGTCCGTTACTGGGAAATTAAAGTGTAAAATTATAACACCATCGCATATGGTAAAGATACATGTTGCAAGTAGCATTGTGGCCCTGGAGAGATGGTTCATTTGCTAAAGTGTTTGCACATAAGCATTAGGATCCCTGGTACCCAAGTGCACCAGGCTGTGCACATCCATGGTCCCAGAGCTGGACAGGGCTGGGGAGACAGACAGACCCCTGAAGTCTGCTGCCAGCTAGTTTAGTTGAATGGGTGAACTCCAAGTTCAGTGAGGAACCCTGTCTCGAAAAATAAAGTGGAGAGCAATAAAGACAACTGAAGTTGACCCTCTGGCTTCCACTCAAATGTGCTTACATATGCAAAGACACCCCTGCACACAAGTGTACATGCACACAGGCACTGGAGAAGCATGTTTAATAATGCAGGCTTCACATAGAGAGTTTTGTGAAAATGAGTGCGTACAACAGACACACAACGTAATCTCGATGTTATGAATTGCGCATGTATGCATAGAAGAGACCAGCGGAACGTAAGTCCAATGCTAACAGTGCTAGTCCCTGACTGCTGGAATTGTAACAGTCTCCGTTGTCTTCATCCTTATCTGCATCTTCTCATTTTCCGTAATGAATCTATATTGGCTTTTGGTTTGGGGAATGATTTGAAAGTCAATGTTAACTCCATTAGCCCTCCATTTTTTAAGCACCTGCTGTCTGCCCACTAGGAGGTAGTTAGAGGACCATTCACAATCTCTGTGAGGCCTGTGTGGAAAACTAAGGTTCTGCACCGCTTGCCGCAGATGCCGCTGCTGCTAATAAGTGGTGGGCACTCCAGGGCTCTCAGCCTCTCTAGCTGATTCTAGAGCCTGGGGTGCAGAGGTTGAGAGCTAGGACTTCAAAGCAAGCAGCTGCAGCTACTGGCTAGCCATCGAGTACTTCTTCCTTCTGGTCCCTCAACAGCCTCTTATGTAAATTTGGATAATAACGGTGTCCGCCATGCAATGATGAGGGTTAAAGGAAGTAATTATGAAAGGTGTTTGAACAGCATGCGGCGTGTTGCATCCAAAAGGCCAGCGTCAATAAAAAAAGGCTATCCGGTTTGGTGGCTAGGCAGCAGAATGGAGCCAGATCCATACAGAACTGCGGTCAGCTTTGGCCACTTAACTGGATGACCTTGAACAATTTCCCCAATATTCCTGTACCTGTTCTATTATCTACTGTGTCAAAAGCTCACTCCACAGTAATTGCTCAGGAAGGCAATTGCCACTCTATCTAGCCTGTCCCTGTTTTTCCCCCCACACAGTGTGACTCACTCGCTGGTTAGGAAGGGGCCCTCTGCGCAGGCTGAGCTGTGTTTCTGGGGCTGCTGCAGCCAAAGGAATCTTGTGAAGAACCAGCTTCTGGGAAAGCTTAAACACAGAGACACATGGCCTCCTTTTCATGGTGCTGTGGAGGGAGGGTGTTCAGATTCTAGCTCAGCAAAGCAGTTCTTAGTTTAACATCTTTCTCTTCTCCTTATAGCAACAGATTCATTAGCTGTGCCAGTACAAGAGCTCCCAAAATGTTTGCTTCTTTTAATAGTGGGGAAAAAAAACTACCACCAACAACATCCATCTGTCTGCCATTTACCTCCAGAGCCTGGAAAGGCTGCAATTCTCAGAGCAGCTGTGGCAGAGGGAAGACGCAGTTTAGTGGCTGCAAGGGTTTGTGGCTGTGCAGCCTGGGAAAAGAAGACATCAAGGTGTCTGCATGTTCCCTGGGAGGCAACACAGGGAAAGGAAAGATCAAGCCTGACTTGAAAGATTTGCCTTCAAAATTAGAAGTCTCTAATGCCCCCTCTCCGGCCGCGCTGCTCCCTGTATCCCACGGCCCAGCTGTGCCAAGACACATATTTGTTGTTCCCTGGACCACCCAGAAGGTGTAACTTGGAATGATACCTTGTCTAGCCCTGGGAAGAGAAATGCTGATGGTGGTGGCTTTGGGGGTGTGGCCTGGGCCAAGATCACCCCTGTGTGGAATGATTCCAGAGGGGCCACCCAGCTCAAGCTATGGGTTTATTAGGGGTCAGTGCCAGGAGCCCAGCTCAGAACAGATTTTTGACAACCAGTTTTGGGAGCCCTGTGGCCTGTACCCATGCCACAAGTCTAACCTGAGAATGAGTTAGTGCTGTCTTGCTGGGAAAGGTGGTCCTGACTAAGGGCAGTACACAAATCTCCATTACTTAAATAATATTTCCTCTATAGGACTTCAAGGAGATTTATTGGCCTGGGAAGATCATCTGTATTGTCTCAGTAAAACAAACAAACAAAAAGAAAGAGACAAAACATCAAAACAGAACAAACAAAAAACACTGCTGAATTGAAGGTCAGCTCACCAGCACAGTCTGTCTTCAAGAAGGGCAAATTATAGATGTTCTGGGTAGGAGTGCGTATCTTGAGCATGTAACCAAGACCCAAGAAGCTTTGGTGCATCTCATGAGCCAAGAATAGGTTTCATGTTTTTTAATGGTTATAGGGACAGAAACAAAAGAACAACATTAATTTTGCTAATGTGTAAAAAATTATATAAGATTCAAATATTGTTTCTATGTGCTCTGTAGCTGATCTCATGTTACCACGGATTCCTGGAGAATGTCAAAGCTAGGCGGGGAACATAGCCAGCCGTGGAGAGGACTGCAGCTAGGGAGCACGCTGGAAAGGGGGCACTGTGCTGACTGAAATATGTGTGCTGACAAAAGGCAAATTCTTGTGAGCTCATGACTTCCTTCAACTTTTAAAAATCTCGCTCTTTTAACGTGGTGTCTGTCTATCAGACAGAGGAACCGCTTCCTTGTTTTGCTCACCCATCAGTTCATGCTAAAGCACGCCAGAACTTGGTGGCTGTAGATTCGGTAGCTGGCTCCCCCACCACCACCACACCTCTGCTCCCCCCTCTCCCCCAGGATTTGGTAACTGAGATAGGTTCAGCCTGGAGCTTAGCAGCTGGTCTCCTTACTGGCTGTCTGGGTGGCTATATTCAGCCACTGAGGCAAAAGTGTGTGCCTCTCTGTGGCCTTTCCAGTCCAGTGCCCACACTTTTCCCATGGTGGCTTGGGGCTCCCAGCAGCACAGGAGCAGAAGCTGTGTGTCTTTTTCAGGGCTCAGCTGCAGTGCTATGGTCCCCACGCACAGTCAGAGTGAGTTACAGCCAAGCCAGATTGCAGTGGGGAGGAGGGAGGAACCCCACCGCGCAGACACCAAGTCTAAAGCCCCTCAGCACCACCAAGGAAACAGGTCAGGGTTGCATTTGTCTAGGAAAGTTTTCCACCAAACAAAAGGAGAAAGAAGGTATTTCCCCGAAGAAAGAGAGGACAAGGGTTAAAGCTAAAATCATTTTGGGGTGTTTTCTGAGAATGTAAATTTCCGGAAGCATTTACCGACTATTAACAGACATTTTTCTGTTTTGTTTCTTAATTGTGCTCGCACAAGTTATAATTGTGTGTATTTTCTAATTTGACCAAATCGTCCGAGTTTCTGGCAATTACCTCAATTGCCTGTTCATGAAATGCTCGCCAAAGAGGTGAAATAAGATTGCCTGGAAGCTAAGCAGTCAACCGAAGGCCCTGCTGTTACCTTCTTTTCATTTTCGCTCGGGCACCTTGGTGAGTCCCCCACACGGTGCTGAGCAGCGGACTCCGTATTAGACCTTGCGTTTGGTGAGAAGGCAAAAACCGAAACCACCATCTACTTCCTAAACATCCTTTCACCCTGCCCCCCACAATACCCATTTATTTGTAATGACAAAGACTTTTCAACATACAGTATCATGCATCTTGAGTTTTCATTTAACTCTTTCCACACAGATGCGACTCTACATTCTCCCTTTTAATGGACTCATAGCATTTTACTGCATTACTTAGCTAATCTTCAATTATAAGACAATTAAAAACACATGTTCACGCGAACTCATTTCCATGAATATCCGCCGCAGAATCATTCCTAACAGCCCCAAAGGCAAGCAGTAGTAATGACTATCAGGTGACAAATGGGTAAGTCAAGTCTGCAGACAGCAATCTACTTGGTGATAAAGAGAAACGAGGGACTTCGATGTACCATGACTTCGATAAATCTTGGGAACACCACGCTAAGTGAAAGAAGCTACAAAAGGCCACACATTCCCGTCTCTACAAAATGAAAAGCCACATGCACAGAAAGTAGTCCTTTATTCTTGAGACTCTCTTCTTCCTGGTCTTTGGCAGGGCTACTCTTTTTCAGGTTTTACCACCCTTCTGTCGAGTTCTACTTCAGTTATGTGATCCACCTCTCCCTGAACACCGTAGGCCTTGGTGATACACACATTCCCTCATACCAGACACCCTTTGCTAAGCTCTCAACTGCCTTTGATGCAGTTCTGGCTGGAGCTACAGCTTACATAGACGCCCCTCCAGTCTGGCTGCTGCTGACCTCCAGAGCATCGTGCTGTTTTTCCATGAAGCATTTCTTCTTAGATACCTCCTCACAGGCTCAACATGGAACCCATCATCTCCTACTGTTCCACTCAGGCCTTTTGTGAACGTTCCCTCTCTGCTAGAACTGTGTTCCATACTTCTTCAATTTGTGAGTTCTTCCTCATTTATTAAGATTTAGCTCAGATGTCACCCTCTGCAGGGAGCCTCGCAAACGATGTGGGCATTTAGATAATTAGCTTTCCTCTGTTCTCTGGCCCACAAATGAGGAAGGGAATGCTCTGTGCATTCTTCACACTGGGTTTGGTTTTGTTTTTTTCAGAAGGTTACAGTCTGTAGTACACTGTTCTGTTGTTTGTTTGTTTTGAAACAGGGTCTCAGTATGTAGATTAGGCTAGCCTAGAATACATGATCTCCTGGACTTAGTCTCCCATTTACCCAGCTTCTAACCCCCTCTTCCCAGTTTTTACTTTTTAGCTTTATTTTTGTTGTTGTTGTTGTTTATTGCTTTAATATGTAGCAGTTAGCAGACAATGAGTGCTCTTTAGGAGTCAGATTATTTAATAGCAATGACAGCTAACACTTGTGTGTGTGTCTACTAAACACACCATCTTGACTACTTCATTTGTGTAAACTTCAAGCCTCCCTGTAGGCCATCTGGGACAGGCACAATACTAAGCCAAGTCTTTAAATGGACAAATGGAAATAAGGAAAATCTGAGTGGCCTAAGGTCACACGTAAGCTGTGATTAGAATCTAGATAATCTGGTAACAAGGACTGTGATTTTAACTGTTACTTATATTGAGAGGAGATATTGAGAGGAGAATTGAACATCCTTTTCTCTCTTCAAAACCCACAGCATTCTAATATGGCTACGTGAATACAATCGATTTCCCTTTTGACTCAGTTAGTGTGTAGAGATTTTAAAGAGATAAGACTTTATTGTTTATTTGCCATGGGAATTCTCAACTGAAGGTACAGCCTACACACCAACAAACCACAAACATTCACTAAGCCTCCTGTGCACCAGTCTTAGGCACTGAGGGTAGAGTGGTAAACTTGGCATGAATTGTATCTTCTCATCACCCCAAGCCTGTCTACCAATTAATTTCTGGTTAGACAAAAGTTGAAATATATCTGTGATGTAACCTGTTTTAGTCACTGTTTTCCAAAGAAATAGCACTTAAAGTATTAGGAAATATAGATTAGATATAAGATATCTATCTCTCCTGGGCACACGTGTATCTTTGTGAGTTCAAAGGTAGCCTGGTTTATAGTAAGTTCCAGGACAGCTAAATAGTGAGACACATATATGTATGTATATAGATATGCATGTATGTATAAATATATGACCTATTTATCCATATAGTTAATATATATAGATATAGATATATACATACACATACCTACATACATACATACAAAAAGAGAATAAAAGACAGAGATTTTTAAAATTTTGCTCACATAATTATGAGGGCTAGTAAGTCTGGATTTTTCAGGGAAGGAGCAGGCTGGAAAATCCAGTTAAGAATTGATATTCTAGTCTTAAACCTCAAGTGAACAGAATAGGCATCAGGCTGGAACTTGGGCAGGGTTTCTAAAGTGCAGTCTTGATTCTTTCTGTGACCAGAAACCTTGGCCCTGCCTCTTAAGATATTCAGCTGATTTGAGTTGGCCTACCTGTTTTATTAAATATAATTGCATTTATGTTAACTAACTGTAAACATTAATTGCATTAACTGTAAAAATACCTTCCCTACAACATCTAGACTAGGGTTGGGGTGCACAAATGGGTCCGAAAAGTCAAGTCAAATTGATGTGTAAACGAACCAGCATGTTGCCTATGGGCAGTGGGTACCCAAGGTTGAGAAGAGAAAGACTCAAAAACAAAGAATGTAAGTTACCTCCAGCTGAGGAAATGCATTAAGATGTCATATGTGGTGGCTTAAATGTTTTATTTTCTCTTTGCATTTGCAAATACCCCGTACCTTCTCTTCCCAATGCCCCTGGATGCTTCCTTCTCCAGTCAGTTGCTTCTGCCTTCCTACTTCCTGGAAGCCCTTCCTGCTCTTCACCACAGGGACCTTCCTCATAGGAGGTATTGATAAGAACATTGTTCTACTTCCCAATGTCTGTGACTCTTTTCATTAGCTCTGCACTCCCCAGAAGCTGGAGAGCTCCTGGGGTTATGGAGCTCCAGACCTTGAAGGGGCACTCAGTGGCCAGATGGTCAAATTTCCTAAATTTGTCAATGAGGACGGTGGATGTGATGATTCACTTGAATCTGTGGAGATCAGGACAGGATTTCAGGTCTATGCTGTTAAACTTGGGATGTTCAGATATTCTAGACAAGAGAACTATTGCATTTCAGAAGCTGAAGGGCCTTATGGGAAATATTCGATAGTGCCTTGGGTATGACAAGCAGAACTCCATCAACATTTCTAAACTTCTTGACTAAACTTTTAAATTTCTGAAAATGATTAAATCACTACTTCTCAAGGTTTGATATGCATACAAACCACTCAGGAATCTTGTTAATAATCATCTTTGGAGTGAAGTAGAGTCTGTGTTTCTAGCCAGCACCCAGATGACACCTATTCCACCGGGTCATGAGGCATCTTTCAACTAAAAGGGCATAATGATTGTCTCTAAGCCCATCTTAAATTTTACAAGTCTGGTACAGTGGGTCTGAACCTGGAATGGACCTGTCAGAGGGATGCAAAACGCTAAGAGGAACAAATTCAGTTGTGCCTAGACTTCTCTGTACACACTTCTTGTTCATGGCAATTTCAGCTGCACAGGGCCACTATATATTGTGGTTTACCTGCAAAAGTCTTGGTTTATAAGTCCTTCTGCTGTGATGAATAGGTGCCCAGGTTGGAGACTAAGTTATACGATCACCCATCTTCCATATTTCTTTTGTTCATTGTCTATGCTCACAGAATAAAGAAGGCATTACTTTTTGACTTGGCATCTTTTGAGCCAAGGGAGAAATGTGGTCCAGATAGTTCTCTCATATAGACTCTCAAGACCTCATGCTTTGTGAATCTTTATTTTCTCTCCTTACTAAGAACAGACTTGAGTTTGGGGATTGTTTTGGCTAGCACCTCTTACGTTCAGCCTGCCCAAGATGTGGGACCCTGGGGAAAACTGCATGCTGTTTATTTTTTAGTGGCTAGCAGAAAAGCTCACTCAGAAGATTAAAAGCTAAATGAAAAAAAAAAAAACCTCATGAGTGATTTTCCCACTTCCTGTTCTCAGGGAATCAGTGCGTGGGTGTAGAGTTCCCAAGTTCTGGGGCAGCCTCTGGCAGTGAGCTTCTATTCCCACCTAACTACAACTGTCCCTACAAGCACTGGCAGATGGGATCTGGCCCTAAACTATGAGCCACCCCTTGTTACTTCTTCTATCATTCATCTGAGGATCTCTTCAATGGAACTCCATCAAAGGACTATACCCTCAGAGGCTCCCAAATCTATTATTAACTTTCACCTTCTATTATTAAGCTAGTAACCCTTGTTCACTTATCCGTCCATTTAATAAATAATTTCTAGTCATTTCTGAGTGTCTACTATGTACCAAGAAAGCACATAGTCAATTGCTTGACTGAAATTAAGAACTGGCTTCAGATTTACCCTTGTAGATCTTAGTCTTTAACTGAAAGAAACTGGGGTCAGTAAAGGTTATTCATGAAAAAACTGGAGTGCAATAGATGTGACATTCATTTTAAAAAATCTGTGATTGATCCAGAACACAGGAGCCTATGTATGAAGAACATAAAAGAGACATGCCATTGGTATTATTTACAGAAGGTTAGTTGGCTGCTCACATCTCACATGTTCAAGTCCTTGCTCATTTGTGGAGGATGAAGGTCACTGAGACTACCTTGGCTACCCCATTTAAATTACAGCTAACCCCACACTTCCTGTGAAACAGTTTCCCATCACTGCAACAATGAATCTGAGAAAGTCAACTTAAAAGGAGAGAAGAGGTTTTTTTGGCTCACGATTTCAGAGGTTTCTATCCTGGTCCATTGGTGCCATTGTTCTGGGGCCCTGGGTGTTGCTAGAGTATCACGGTGGGAAGCATAAGGCAGAGCAAAAGAACTGACCTCAGGGTAATCAGAAAGCAAAGAGATCTGGGATTTCACTAATCCCTTCCAGGGCTCATTGCCCAGTGACCTAACTTCCTGTCCTCAGGCCTCACACCCTATAGGCTCCATCATCCCCAGGCACACAGACAAATCCCCTAGCACCTGGGCCTCTGGGGGATATTCAAGATCCAAACTCTCACCTCTAATCCCAGCAGAGGCAGACCAGTCTGTGAGTTTAAGGCCAGCCTGGTCTACATAGCGAGAGTCCCAGGGAATCTATACTGAAACCTGGTCTACAAAGATAAAAATAAAATTAACAATTGCAGCAACAACAACTGACAAAAAGATCCGAATTCTAACCTCGTAACTCAGAGCCGTAAATCTCCATGTGGTTGTATTTTCTCCACTGTGCTCACCTTATAATATATGGCGTAATTCACCTGTCCGTGGTGTTTATTGTCTCTCTTCTTCCGTTAGAATGCTCACTCTATAAATTTGTTGAATAGATGGCCTAGACCTGCAAAATGATCGCAAACAGGCAAAATTCCAGAATGAACTAAACTTACAAATAATGTCAGGCCAACAGAAAGGGACATTTAAAATGCAAGGGGCACGGAGAATAAGAAACAGGTAAGTACACGGAGGGCTAGGGATGTTGAGTACCATTTACCAAGTGACAGCGGAATTATTCAACTCCTATTTTGCTGCTGCCTTCTCCAATGAGAAAAACAAATTGCAAACTTGAATGGGGGAGCGCAGAGCCAGTGATACAAAGGAGGAATTGAAATTCAGAGCGCACACTTCCAAGTGCCCACAGCTCCAGACCCAGATGACTGGCATCATAGCTCCTAAAGGAACTTTTCATCAACATCTTGAATAATAACAAATGTGAGAGAGGTTCAAAAAAAGGATCCTAATTTTCAATGCTAATACCAATGCTCTCTATGTATCTATGCATCAATGTATCTATTTATCTATCCATGTACCTGTGTATCTATGTATCTATTATCTAAGCACCTATGTATTTATGTATCTGTATATATATATATATATATATATATATATGTGTGTGTGTGTGTGTGTGTGTGATTTATTATATTTTTGTAATTTATTTACACTATAATACAACTTTGACACAAACATTATACACCACCACATCTCTTTCTGAGTTGTCAGGTACAAGCAATCAGCTAGGGTGGTTGAAAGGTACTCATCAGTATTTGGGGGAACAGAGAGACAGAGCTGTTCAGAAAGTGAATCGCCCCTAGCGTGTGCCATCCTAAAGATCACAATGCACACTCCTATTCATAGCAACACAATGAGAGTTTCATTTAGTACAATGTGTATTTGGCGTTCTCCTGAGAAATAACTCAACTAAAGGAAATGAAGTCAGCACAGCCCAACCCTGTGGTGGACAAGCTCCTGCTGGCACCAAGTGTTCACAATCCCTTTCTTCCCCTAAAATCTCATTAAGTGCCAGAAAAGCTGTATTTCTGGTGAGAATCAATATCATATACCTAAGATGTATACTTCTCTCGTTGCCCTGACAAGAAGCAAGTTGAGCGAGGAAGCGTTTCTATGGCTTGCAATAGGATGATGTAATCCATCGTGATGGGGAACACCACGGCCATGGGAGCTGGAGGCTGCTGGTCCTATTACATCCCCAGTCAGGAAGCAGAGAGTGAACAGGAAGTGGAACTGGGCTCTAGAACTTCAAAGGCTGCTCTCCATGACCAGCTTCTTCTAGCAGGTGAGCACCTCCTAACAGTTCTATGAACAGCACCCCCAGTTGGTGAGCAAGAGTTCAAATGCATGAGCCTATGGGAAACGTTTCACGTCCTAACCATGGTGTATGATTTTTCTGTTTATGCAAACATTGGGGAGTAACTATACAGACGACGGCATAACTCACAATGAAGATTACCTTGACAGGTATGGTGGTTTAAATCAGAATAGCTCCCATAGGCTCATATATTCGAATGTTTGGTTCTCATTTGGTGGAAGGCTTAGGAGGTGTAGTCTTGTTGGAGGAGGTGTGTCACTAAGAGTGGACTTTGAGGTTTCAAAAAGCTGTTACCAGTCTCTCTCTCTCTCTCTCTCTCTGTGTCTGTCTTTCTCTGTCTGTCTTTCTCTCTCTCTCCTCTCTCTGTCTTTCTCTCTCTCTCTAAAGCTTACAGATCAGATGTGAGCTCTCAGTTGCTGTTCTAGCACCAAGCCTGCCTGCCTTCTGCCATGCTTTCTATCAGGATGTCACGGACTAACCCTCTGAAACTGTAATCAAGCCCCCAGTTAAACATTTCCGCTTATAAGTTGCCTTGGTCATGGTGCCTCTTGAAGAAATGGAAAAGTAAGACAACAGGATTTAATGCAATTACAAAATCAGTATGATAAAATTTAGCAGGAGTAAAAGCAACCAAATATTAATTACACCATTATCGGATGGGAAGAGTTATTCTTAGATGACTTCATTGTGTTCGTAAGTTGACGGCAAACTTAATATGCGCCAGTATGGCTTTCCTGAATGCGCCTTCTAAGGAAGTAGTAAAAGAACAACATACAGTTCATGGGGAGTGTCTAGACCCGGAGGGGTCTTCTGTGGTCACTCATGTGGTGTGCAGCGTAGGGTAAAACAGTCTGACAATCAGAGGCGGACCACACAGCACAAAAAAGAGCAGGAATCCAGAAACGACGTGAGCTTTGGCTCTAATTAGCCTTAATTGAGAAACCTGTCAGTTTATGCCTTGACAGCTGCTAAGGCTAAACTGGAGACCAGGAGTGACACAGTTAATTCCTAGGAAGGCAGGGATGACAGGATGATGCAGAGAGCCGGACAGCTGAGACGAGGCGGGGAGGGGGGTGGGGAGATGGGGGTGGTGGTGGTGGTGGTGGTGAACATGAGTTTATCTTCTTCCTGGGGAAGGTGAGAGGGGGGCATAAGTTGGTGGCCAATACAGAAAAGCAGGAAACAGCACTTATGTAAATGAGTATGTAAACTTATGTAAATTAACTTATGCAAATTTTATTTCCGTAAAATCAGACCTTGCCACTTCCCTTATCCAGGTTACACCAACAACAATAGCAGGACAAACTCTGGAGCCTGTCTGCCTAGGTTTAAATCCCAGGACTACCGCTTAGTATCTATGTTGTTAAAACTCTTGAACTTCAGATTTCTTTTTTTAGTCTATTGAATAATGCTAATGGCATTTGACTCACAGACTTGGTATGAAGATTGAACAGAATTGTACAGAGAGTTGGGAATATATTGCAGGGGTAGAGCTCTTGTTCATCACACTGTAGGTTCTGGGTGAAATTCTTAGCACTGGAAAAAGTCTTAGACTTGTACTTGAATCATTAGTGCCATGCATATTTACCCTGGATGGAGATCATACTATATGCTTATATTATCTTATGTAATATCAAGAACAACCTTACTACACACCCCACAATGATTGAAATCATTTTACAAACGAGAGCTAAATATTGAGTGACTAAGAAATCTGCTCTAAGTTGCTTAAGTAAAATAATATGGAACATGCTGACAAATTTGAGATTTCTGATTCAAGAATCTGAGATCTTAACCTATTGGCTTTACTGTCTTTAAGTTGATACCAAAATACTAGAGAGCCTACCTCACCACTAGGCACGAAGTGTCAGCCCAGAGTATTATTACCTGATTTGGAGGGGCTGCCGGCGATGGCCACAAGGACCGATCTCCAATGTTGGGAGGAATGAGAGGCTGTAGTATAAGCACTAGTTAAGTTCCCAAACACTGGACAGAGACGGAGGAACAAGTATAAGAAGTAACACACAAAACTGAATGAGTTGAGTTATTGGGACATAAACACTACATCCAAATGCAATAACATAAGGAGAAGCTAGAATGAAAATCCTGGCCTCATGATTCGAGGGAAAAATAAAGCTATTAATCATTAAGTCACTCTTCCTTGGGTTTCACATTGCACACTGAATAGAACTCCTGTGGACCAAAGTGAATAGAGAAGCATTAGAAGCAGCGGGAAAGAAGCAACTGCCTATTATGGTTTAGTAGTTTGAGTATGTCCTGTAAGGGTCATGTGTTGAAATTTAATTCCTCTGTGAGGTATTAGAGAAAATGCAAGCTGAATTATGCCGACTATGGTGTTAAGGACATTAAGCCTTAAGCCTCCATGATTAAGTCCTGGCAGATTTGTGGAGGGATGGGGGGGTTGGGGGGGGTGGATCCCCACCAATTCATGTGCATTCCCTAGCTCTTGCCACGCACTGTGTTGTACCTTCTTGGGACCTGCCAGCAAGGTTATTACTAGACACCACCCCTCAGTTTCACACCACCAGACCACTAACTAACACATATTTCCAGTCTCTAAAACTTGGCCTGCTTGGGGCCAGAGAGTGGCGAGTGGTTAAGAGTATGCACTGTTCTTACAGAGGGTCCGGGCTCAGTTTCTAGAACCCACATCAGTTGGCTCATAGCCCCCTGTAAATCCAGCTCCAGCAAAGCACCTGCACTCATGAGCTTATACACACATTCACACATATAAGTAAACACACACATCATTAAAAATAAAATTTAAAACTATCCTAATATATTGTGTTATTAGCAACAGAAAGCTCATTAAGACAAGGCCTGATGGGAGACTGAGCCACAGAATGGGTTTCATTCAGTCTGTTGTATCTGTGATTTGGCTACAAGTAACTTTCTTAGTTCGTCAGCGCTGATTCCAGGAAGCATATTTCAGTGGACATTCCCTGAACCAACCTTATCTTCATAGAATTCCCCCAACTATGATAGTTCCAGCTTTACTGTGTATTTCCCAACTTGTTCATGCCATTGTGCTTGTTATTGTACGTTCACACTTTCATCCATAAACCGATTACAAGGTATTTCTACAGAAACTAAGCTGAATGACTAGGAGTAATTAATAAATGCGTAACTCAAAAATGTGCCGCCCAGTTCCATGTGACTAGGATAATTGCAAAAGAGGGGGAGACAATTAAAACGAGGAGAACTTTGATCTCTATTTGTTTCACAAGTTCCCCCCCATGATCTGCCTCTGTTTGGAAGCAATGAGGCTATAATTCTTGAGCAGTGCATTGAGGGTGTGTTTCATATTTGTTAACATGGAATCCCATCATTAAAGATCCATCTTCTCAAGGGGAGTCTTATTGATGTCTTGGGTGTGATGATTGATTCAGCATGACTGCCTTGTCTTGAGACATTTAGTCTCTCTGAGCTATACTAGACAATTCTACAGTGGCCTTCAGTCTTCTTAACGACTCCTGAAGTTTTCTTGTAATAAATGCAGTCCTTTGGTACCCTCTACAGAAATCGGCTGCTTATATTTAAATAAGGGGACTTGGTCCTGCATCAAAAGATTAGAAAATAAGTTTCTAGTCACATATTTTAAATAAAATAGAACTTGTAATATATAAAAATGATGCTCATATATATAAGACATACAGACATTTTCAATGTAAAATGTATATTTCTGCTTCAGTTGTCTTTTGTGATTCACAAAAGCTACAAGTCCAGGTTGTTTTGGTTATGGGATAACTGTATGGTTGAGTATCTGAGGTCTTTCAGACAAACAGAAATCACCCAGGGCTACCCACATGTCAGGAATTTTTGAGGGATCTATTTCTAACCAATTGAAGCAGGAGTTTTATAGAGGCAACACAATCGAGCTTAACCATATAAAGAATTTTCTGCTTTGAGGGGAATTAAGCGTCTTCTATGAGACTCTATATAGAATATTCTAGAAATAACTGTTAAACAAAATGTGATAAAGCCAACACAGTACAGCATAAAGAATAAGTGCCTTGGTACCATACAAACTTGGTCATAAATCCTAGTTCCACTGTACATGATATATATAAATTGTCAACTTACTTCCCAAAGTCTTCATTTTTTTCTTTCATAGAACTATAATAATAATATTTATCTCAAAGGGTTATGAATAAATAAAATAGTTTATCTTCAGCTCCCAGCACAGTTTCTGGCATATACTAGACACATAATAAATGACAGTTCCTTTCTCATTTTCTTTCCTCTTCCTGGAGGTAGAAAACAGAATAAAAAAGACAATTATCTCCTAAAAAGCACTACATTCTAGCGCCATTATATTTCTGAGGTGTGGCTGGGTCAGATTGCCACCTGTAGCTGCTGTTGGTTGGTGCTCTGATCTAGAAGTTATTTACTGCCTTCTTCCCTGTTAGCAGCCCTCTGCATTTGCTTAAGGCTGGGTAAACACCTCTCAGCTTCCACAAAGGTCAAACTGTCCTCTAGTCTAAATCCACACCTCTTGTGGAGTATTTGGTTCCCCTTCAGCAAATACGCGTACCTCCTCACGGCCTCCACAGGAAGAGCGTCCTTTTCTGCTCCGCTGGTTTTGAAGTTGGCATGGTACCAGAAGACTGTGCCAAGTGCATGCGGAGGCTTGCTCCTCAGAGAATCACTGAACTTTTATACAAAGACCCATGTGGGTAGCCCAGGTCTCAAAGACTGAGTCACACTGGGAACTAGGTTGTCCTTACAACCTGAAGTCTAACCGGCCCTGCTGAGCCCCAGATAGCAGAGCCATCATATGCCACCATATGTTTCTGAGACGATCTCATGTTTATTTGTTCATCGTTGACAGTAATGGCTGAGTTGTCAATGAGATAGCAGAAAATTAGCTAGGAAGCTTCTGGAATATAATTTTTTGGTTTTTGTTTTGTTTTGTTTTTCTTGGGACACGGAGATAGCTCTCTCTGCTCAGGTCCACATTCTGAGTATTAATGGTGTCTTCTTAAAACCACAAGGAATCACAAAAACCAGCCCCAAATCAGAGAGTCAACACGACCATTCATCTTCCTTCATTTGTTCCAAAGTGACAAGGTCAAACGAGCCCTGGATGCTCAAGCCCTGATTCATTGGCACCTCTTCTCATCTGCAGCTCGGTGAAAACCGAGACACGTCAGGATCGAAGCCCACTTAAGCTTAAGGTGTTTCAGTTTTTTATGACACAAACCACTACATTTTGGATCTTGACTGTCTCCCTAAGGGCTACAGAACTGGCCTTTGAAGTGTCAGGTGTTGAAGGCTTGGTTAGCAACTTATCACAGTGTTGGGAGCCATCAGTAGGTAAGACCTGGTGGCTTGGAGAGAGGCCACTGCAGGCATGCTCTTCATAGTTGTTGTTGAGATTGTAGCCACTTTCTGTTTCATCATTTGATGCCTAGCTAGCATGAAATGAGCAAACTTCCTCTGACATAACGTAATGTACTTTCTAATAACAGGTCCAGGAGAACCTCTTCGGTTGTGAGCCAAAATATACTTTTCCTCCTTATAAGTTAGCTTGGTCATGATGCTGGAAAGAAAACATGAGCTAACATATTAGACCATTCCCAGAGTCACTTTCTGTCTGTGGGCTTATGTTCACAGTGCTGACTCAGCATTTCTTGTGAACCTAGAAGAAACCTCAACATTTAGGATATCCTTCCAGGGGCCTTCCCCTCGTATCGAGGGGTACAAAGCTTCCTTCCCTTCAGGGATACCGCATCATTTACAAGAGTATCTCTTCCTCTGTTATCAGATCTGGGTCAAGGAAATATAAAAGCTGAGATTCTTATACATCAGGAAGTGAGTAAGCACCACTCTAGAAGGTTCATTTTAGGACTAAACTTGTGCGGCTGGGAAAGAGCACAGATGCTGGAGTAAGACTGCATGAGTTCGGGTCTCAGCTCTACCACTTACAGCTGTGGAAGCGGGCTTCATCTTAGATCAGGGTTTTATAACAGAGTAGCACAGGCTGGGTGGGTAGCCCCAGCAACATCGATTTCTCACCCTTCTAGAAGCCAAAAGAACAATTTCAAGGTGACAACAAGCCAAGTTCCAGATAAGGTCTTTCTTCTTTGCTTGTGGGCCGCTCCCTTCTTACTAAGTCCTCCTTTGTTGGGGATGGGGATGGGTCCTTCATGGTTTTCTTGTAAGGACATTGATCCCAATGTGGGGCCCCATCCTCGCAACTTCCTCTAAACCTACCATTATGTTGAGACTTGGGGGTTCAACACATGAATCTGAGGAGGGCATAAGTATTAATTTCATAAGATGTAGCATGGTTTAATCTTTTTCTTTGTTGCAGGCTGATGGAGATACCTCATGTACTGCTAGGAGGCTTCAAGGAGCTCATGCATACAAAGTGCCCAGAATGGCGTAGAGTGAACTACAGTCACAAAATAACTGCCCAGATTCATGGTGACTACCGATGTTTAGGACACTGCAGTGCACGGAGAGCAAGACCGACAATGTCTGGAGAGGTCTGTACAGCAGTAGGGATGTTAGTGAGACAGTACATAATGGCTGACACATGGTTCTGAATAATCCAATGATAGAATTAGCTGGTCAGTGTCCCAATACAGGGTTTAAACATTCTGCATATTATTTACATCAATTGATTATGTTTTCCTTCAGACTTCTTAAAATGGGGAATGTTCCTTGCTGAGTTTGTTCATTCCTTCAGGAATTTTTAGCCCTGTAGCTTCTACTTATTAATACTATTGTTTAGGGACATATAGAGTAAGTCTAGTGCCTCTTAAGTATATTAACCCTTTTAAGTATTTTTTCAGCATTTTGCCCATGTAGAACCTCTTGAGCTGTTGGTCTTCTACCAGCTCCATAGTTCTCGCACATATGCCAGCTCGTTCTATGATTGACACTTCTATTTTAGACCACAGCACAATGTACATATGTTCTGTGAGTGAGCACAACGCTACAGTATAAAGCATACCACAGTGATCCCAGTTTTTCCTTTCTTTTGCAAATTCGCTTCTTACATATACCAAAATCCTTGTGGTGGCCTCACTAGCTCATCCTGGATTTCTTCCCCTTGTGCCTAAACCCCTAAACCCCATGTTGTCTTTGTAAGTTTATTCAACTGTTCATTAAACTCTATTCCATCAGATAGATACAGCCAATGTTATAACCAGCCAAGGTCTCTTTCTGTCTTAATTCTGTCACCCACTCTGTGTTTCCATCTTGTCTAGATAGCTGCCATATAAAACATATAATATACGTGTCTATGATATCTTCATTCAGGTCCTTGGCAAGACTGGAAAAGACCAGAACCTACTGTCATTGATAGCTATTCAGGAATCTTTTGTGTGAAATTTAAACAAGGTTCAGGGATAATTATAGAAGAGAGGATGGAACATTTTAAGAGATAGAAAAACAGAAGTTTCCTGTGGGATTGTGTCTCCTAGACAAATCAGAGCAGCTACACCCACGACGTCTCATCAATATGGCTGCCCAAACATAACCCGAACAAGGACGACACCAAAAGACATGATGACACTGAAGAGAGAATCATCAGGAGGCCTAAACCCTAGACAAAGAACTACGGGCAACTGAGGAATACCGAGAGCAGGAGAAAGGTCTTTCTCTGGGAAAAGAAATAACCAAATTGCTCATCATGATCAATTGGTCATCCAACACCAAGGGTCAGCTCTGAAAACATACATACAAGTGACATTATACGGTCTGAGCATTTTCTTTTAAAGGCTTTCCAAGTTGTGCTGATAATCCATTAGAGTACACAAGACAGTATTGTAATCCAATTTGCTTCTTTGAAAATCAGGATATATTTGGAGAGTATTTTCATGGCTCTAAACTCCACTCTATGAAACACTGTGGATTTGAGTATACCTGGGTGGGTTTGGGGCAGGTGGGCCTGGACTGCTAGATGCTTCTTTGTAGGGACACCTCCCAGGAGCCCCACTAGAAGGCTAGTGACTTGGAAAAGTAAGACTAATATCTTTCTCAAAATTTTAACTGCAAGTTATTATGGAACTGATGCTTTCCCTTATTCAACAAGCTCCATTTCAGGTGCAAACAGAACATATCCCAAGGACACAGAGAATCAAGATGCATGGATCTTGTCAGTGGACAATGGCTGGGACAGGAGAAATAATTTTCTATTGCAGCAGAATGTGTGTTCCTGGAATTTCTTTTTATCTTCGGAGACCCAGGGGGAGAAATCACAGGCTCCAGGCAACCATGGGTTTTAGTTCTGACACTGCAATTGAAGATCTGCACCGCTGAGTTGTTTGCAGAGGAACATTTCTAGTCCGTAATGAAAATGATTTAGGGAAATCCTATGACGGAGGCAGGAGCTACGGAGATGGCTCAGCGGTAAAGATGTTTGGTTGTAAGCCTGAGGACCAGAGTTTGGACCTCTAGAAACGGACTGAAGTGCCAGGTGGGTGTGGTGTCCAGCCTGTGATTCCAGTCTTTGAAAACGAATAGAGCATCTCCAGAATCAAGAAGCTGGGTAGCAAGACTAACCACTGCTGTGAGGTCTGGGTTTGTGTGGGCCCTGCTGCCTCAATGCTTAAAGGTGGGAGAGCAATGAGGATGATTCCTGACATCACCTTGGGTCTCCACATGCATGCTCCTCCCCTATGTGTGCCCACGCCCATGCAAAACATACAAACACACCCACATGCACACAACGCCCACATATGAAAAATGAAAAAAGGAAAAAGTAATTATATGGACTAGGGAAATGACGTAGTCAGCAAAGTGATTGCAATGAAAGCATGAGGAATCGAGTTCCATTTCAGAATCCACATTAAATAAAAGCTGAGTACCGTGACAAACTTTCGTAGTCCCGGTGCTGGGGAGGCAGGCTCAAGATCCCTGGGGCCTGATGGTCAGACAGCCTAAGCTACTTGACAACCTCTGGGTCCGTGAGAGACTACTTAAAAACAAAAACAAAGCAAAACAGAAAGGTATTCAAGATGGATACATTGAAAGAAACAACATCTGAGATTGTCCTTTTACCTTCACACACATGTGCACACACACACATGTGCACATGAACATGCATATGTACACTTATAAACACAGGGAGACTTTCTATTTTTATGTAATTCAATCAATTAATTAATTTTAGGGATTGGTCTTCCTCAGTAGCTCAAGCTGGTCTCAAGTTCTAGATCATTCTACTTCAGCCTTCCAAGTTCTGGAATTACAGGTGAGCACCACCACACTTGCCTTTTCTTATTATTTTAAAAAGTAGCCCAGTCTTGAATTTGGGGTTGGTTGAAAGCCAAAGATATTCTGGCTTTGTTTGATATAGTACTTCTTTCTTTAGGTATAAACTCAAAATTAAATTTACTCAATTTTCCTCCTCCAGTTGTACTCTACTGTAGGTTATTTGTCTGTGGACTTTGGAATGCATTTCCCCAAACTCTTTAGTGTTTTGTTTGGTTGATAATCACTGTTTATCTAACTAAAAATGATCATTACAGTCAAAACACAGAAATTACTAAGATCCATTTGAGTTTCCTTGTGGGAGGCCCCGTGGGATCAGCATGAGTAAAAGCTTTGGTCCTCGATCTTGGTAAGCTAGGAATTCTGTGAAGGAGACAGAAGGGAACTACAATAGAGGAATAATGTGCTCTTAGGGACGATACATCCAGAAGAGAAAGCAGCCTGAGACAAGACTGTGAGCCTCATGGGTAGAGAGCAGCTCAGCTGGGGCTCCTTCCTCCTCTCTACTATGCTGTGCTGTGGCTGAGTGCAAGCATGGCCAAGGGAGGATGTCTGCTGTAGTGGAACACTTGGAAGAAGTTCTTGTTATTTTGGTTTCTTTAAAAATGCAAAATGGTGTTTGGATTAGGCTTGTGTTCCCACCCCAGGTGTGGTACAGTTGTTTATGAGTTGGATTTGGAACACTTGATGCAGGTGGCTACAGTTTGGTTAGGTGCAGTTGTTCTGGCATGTGTACTTGTTCTGGCAATTGTGTGTCTTACGGGTTTGTGGGAACTTTTGGCTTAGGGTATAAAAAGTCTGAAGCCCTGAGAGTCGGGATGGGTTTTGGTTGTTCGTTGGCTGGGTTGCTGTTGTCCTTAGTGTGTTAAGGTTGGAGAGATTGAGTTTACAGATTGTGAGCTGAGACACTAGTCTGACTCACTATCAGCTAGTCCTCTTTAAGCTTTGGACAGTCTAAAAGAGGCTGTGAAGATTCTACCTTTCTCTCATTCTATATCAAGGCCACTTGCAAAAGCAATGACGATTTCTTTCTATCCTTCCTTTCTCTTTCCCTAAATCGAGGGTAAAAGATCTATATCTAATTGCCACCTTCACAGAGCCTTCTGTAGCTGAAGGCATCCTAGAGAAGAAAAGTCGGGAGACAGATAAGAACAGATAATTTCCCAGTAGAAAGTCATCCTGTTGGTTTTTCCAGGTAGCAATGATGTCTATGATATGCCATCATACTCTGTCTTGTTCTAGCTGATAATTCTATAAATTAAAGTTCAACTTCATGTCGGATCCCAATTCCTCACTTAGTATTTCCAATGAGGTTTTATTTGCCCTCTTAGTCCACAAGAATACTGTAATTCCACATTTTAAGCAATTCTATAGGGGCATTACCAATATCTTAATTCTGTGTGCTGTTGCTTTTCTAATGCTTTAAGCATGGAAAGGGATACATCTGATGAAACAAAAAGTCTAAAGTATCCCAAATTTATTTACAAAGGACAAGGGGATGAAGGAAGGAGAGAGGAGTGTGGTTAATGGTAAAAAGGAACAGGACAGGCTATGCAGTAACTTATAATCCCAGCACTCCAGAGGCTGAGACAGGACCATCAGGAGTTACAGCATCCCGGGGACGTAAGAAATGTGACGTCCAGGAAATAAACTTTCTCAGGATCATTTAAACCAAGAGTGAGACCAACCATGTTCTATCCACTGTCTTCTGTGTCTTCCATCTTTCCTTGTCTACTGCCTTGTCTGTGTCTAACGAAGGACTTTAATCTGTGTTTATTGAACAGCACATAAAACAGTGTGGAAAAAGAAGGAACCTCTTTCTACAGAGTTTTACAAGAGAAAAAAGTTGCTTTTACTGACCCATACTGACCCAGAACAGCTCTCAAAACTGCAAACAGATGTTATTATTTACACTCACATGTTCTTCCAACATTTATTGTATATATTTAAATTGTTGCTTCCAATGTTGCCAATTTCAGTAGATTAAGTTAGACTTAATTATAGTAAAGCAAATTATAGCACACACACACACACACACACACACAAATACAAACACACTATGAGTCAGGGACATGAATAAAGAACACAGTTTAAGATTAAAGCTAAATGTTTAGTTTAGCTTTAAAAAGGTGGATGGGAGAAGGGAGTCCGAGGTATAATATGATTGGTTACATTTCTTAAAGGCAGGTTAGATTTAAACAATCTGAGTACACACTAGTAAAACAAATTGAGTACGTAATTTTAGAAGGTTACAAAGTATGTTAATTAATTTGGTTGCAAGGTCCAGCAGAAATCCATTTTCTGAAGGCAAGATGTATTTATAGAAATGCAGGAGACTCTGTCTCCTGTCTCCAAAATAAAACCCAAAGCAAAACCCAGCCAACTAGCCAAAAAACAAACAGAAAATGAAGGAGGAGGAGGAGGAGGAGGAGGAGGAGGAGGAGGAGGAGGAGGAGGAGGAGGAGGAGGAGGAGGAGGAGTAAGAGGAGTAAGGAGAGTAAGAGGAGGAGGAGGGAGAGGAGGAGGAGGAAGAAGAGGAGGAGGGGGAGGAGGAGGAGGGGGCGGAGGAGGAGGGAGGAAGTACTTCACATAAATATATGTTAAAAACTTATGTCTTACTTTGTGTCTTATTGTTGTGATAAGACACTGATCAAAAGCAAGTTGGTGAAGACAGAACTGTCTTGATTTACAAGTTACAGTCCTCAATGAAAGGAAGCCAAGACAGGAACTTGGAGGCAGGAACTGAAGCAGAGGCCATGGGGGAGTGCTCCTTACTGGCTTGCTCCCCATGGTTTGGCCAGCCTGTTTCCATGTACAACTCAGGACCACCTACCCAGGAATGGCACCACCCACATCAATCTTTAATCAAGAAAATTGCCCCACAGACATACCCACAGGCTAATCTGATGAAGGCTGTTAGTTCCTCAGTTGAAATTTCCTCTTCCTGGTTTGTGTCAAGCTTTCAAAAACTAACCAGCATACCTTAACCCGAATCCTATCATGAGATCCTAGGAGACACAGCACACAGGCCCCAGCAAACCCAGTAGCAAGACTTCTCCTCTTTATAAGTCGTCCTCAGTGTGAAGCTGCCCCCTTCCGCTTCCGGTAAGCCACCCACTGTCTCTACAGCCAATGTAGCTTCCTCATAAACAACTTCTGTGGACCACTTCAAAGTTACATTGTAACGTACTTTGGAGTTTTTAGATCCCACAGACATTTTGCTGACTGCTCTCACATCTTGCTCCAGGGACGTTGCAGGAGCTTGTTGTAGGATTGGCTCTTCTCTCCTGGTTAGCCTGTGTAACAGCTCAATAAATCCTTTTATTTAATCGTAGGGGTTTGGGCATAGCATATCCTATCAAATGGTAGTTAATACTGTATCTTCTATAAAAATCCTGCTTGTAATTAGTTTTATTCCATTTGAAATGTTATTATAGCCCTCAGAAATTCATTTTTTTTTTTTTGTCCAAAATTGAGGCTATAAAACATCTCATCACTCTTAAATCTTAAGACACTGTCTGAAAAGTTTGAAGCTCATTCTTGGAAACTATCTGCACAGGCAGTTAGTTATCTCTCAATTTTCTCTTACAAAGTTTCAGTCTTTAGTAACATAGGCAAACAATGCGCACAGTTTGAAGTTCTGAAGCCTCTCATCTGATCTCTTAGATCCTAGGCCGGGGTGCCTTCTCACCCTATTGCTGATGTGTGTTACACAAGGCCCCCTGTCGTCCTCATTACCCTACGTTGCCCTTCTTTTCCCGGGGCTGTAGGAAAACTGCAAATGCCTTTCCCAGAATTCCTTGCAAGCTGGCATCCAGGCGTGACATGGAGGTTCATGGGAAACAGCTAGTTTTTGTTGTTTTTCCCCTCCTAACTTCTGTTTTTATCTATGTTAGCAGCAGCAGCAGCAGCAGCAGCAGCAGGGGCAGTCGCAATGGTGACATCAGTGATATCAGCAGTTGGGACAGGAACATCCGATTCAGAGTATGTGGTGACTACAGGAGTCTGGGCAAAGCCTTGTTTTTTTGTCTTCAAGGTAGTTTAGTGTAATAGCTGGTGCTCGGATAACCCAATTTCGCCTTGTTTTATCCCACCTACCACTAGTACTTCTATAACTCACTGCCTAAGATAAGTGCCTTCGTTTTCAAACACCTGCATCTGATGGCACTTCCCTGAGTGCGCAGGCAGTAAAGCGCACTTGTAATGGATAAACGTGATGTGCAGTATCAGGCGATGTGGTGTGCCCTGGAAGGCACCATATTCTGGAAACCCAAGGAAGACTCAGTGGGCAGTCTCAGCTCTGCAACAACAGTTTTTTATCTCCTGGGAGAGAATGGGCAAGCCCTCAGATGCGGCATGAGGCTTCGTGCTCTCCCCTGGCATTTACTGATCGTGTCTGTAGTAGCATGCTTGTCTCTAGAAGGAATACATTTAAATTACTGGCAAGAATCGCAAGGCTTTATGTCTGTCGAGCAACTTCTCCTTTAAGGCGTGATATTCAGTGTTCTTATCTCTCCTCGCCTTTTCTTCCCTTCAGCCAAAGAATCTTCAATCCATGTTTTCCTTTCTTATCTCTGCTTTCACTTTCTCTCCAGTTTCTCTCTCTTTGAAGATAAAATGTATTCAGGGGGGATTTTTCGATCCTTTCCTTCATCTGTAACCATTTTAATTAATTGTTAGTGGGTATGCTAAATACGTTTGTGATATTTCATACACGTGTATTATTATAACTTGTTCATTTGCCTCCCCTGCCCTCTCTTGTCACCCTTCCCCCTCACCAGTGATTGCCTCTCCATGCAAATGAGCCCCATGTTATTTGCATGTTCTTTCTTATATAGAGCCAAGCTTCACATGTGAGAGAGATAATGCATGTTTGCTTTTCTTTATTCTTATTCTTTCCCATTTTCTTTTCTCCCTCCAACCTGTTTCTAATTCTTTATCATATATATACTCTATGTATAAAAACATGTTTATATTTCTGAATTTGTTTTTTTTATATGATTTCCAGTTTCACCTATTTTCCTGCAAAATGAAACAGTTCTATTCTTATTTATGGCTGAAAATAATTCATTGAATATATGTACATTTTAGAAATCCATCAGTTCATCCATATGTATGTTGGTTCTGTGTCTTGGCTAGGTAAATAGTCAGTCAGGGAGCTGGAAGGAGAGAATGAGATATATAAAAAAGGTATTAAAAAATCTGATACCTGGTAAGTATTCTAAATATTTATCTTATAATCACAGATGTGTAGTTCACATGATTTTCCAAAACAGCTTTTGCAGCAGACGGAGACCATTACAGAAATCTACAACTAGTTAAAGTGCAGAAAAACAACTTTCCCTGGGGTGCTCAGGACCAGTGGATACATCTACAACACAACCTCTGCTACTGAAGCTGAGGTAACACCAGAGAAGAGGGCCCATAAAGATTATAAGGGCCAGAGGACCCGGGAAGTCTGGAGCGAGGTTGCATCTTCTAGATATGACAGGGAAGCCACACCCCTGAAATCTTAAAACCTTAATACTGACCACAGCAGCTGACATGGCAGTACGGATGGGTGAAATCTCATGGGGTCCTCACCTTAGATGAGGGGCTGCAATCTTGTAATAGAAAGTATTTTTATTTCTGTCTTAATTTTAAGAGACTGTTCCTGGATATATGAATCCTGGTTGGTAGCTATTTACTCTCCCGGCTTGAAATCTGACATTCCGCACTTTGCTAAACGCCACACTGGCTTGGGAGTTTTGGTCCCGATCTCATGTCATTCTTGGGTCTCTGCTTTCGTGGGTGACTTGGTGTTTTCCTCTCACAGGTTTTAATATTGCTTATTTGCTTTGCAGCTTTGACATCTTGACTATAACGTGTTACATAGCTTTTTCTCTGGTCGTGAATATTCAGGGTTATAAATCCCTCTTGTGTTTAAGTGTCCATTTTCATACCTAGATTCGGGAAAAATGTTTTGCTATAATTTTATTAAATATATTTTCTGTGCTCTTAGTTTTCCCCACAGCTTCTTCATCTACCCTATGGATTCTTAGGCTCGGTATCTGGATTGTATTCTAGAATTATTAAAAGTTGTGGTGATTAAAACAAAATACTAATGTCTAACTACTTCCCCAAATCAAAAAAGACAAAAGTGTATATCGTACTTCTTGGACCTTTTTTCCTGTTTCTGGCATTTCTTCATTCCACTTGGTGATGATTTCCACTGTGGTTTCTTTTATTTGGGTCACTGAAAATTTCATTTCTGATATTTCTTTTTAATCAGCTCTTTGAGAATGTCATACATGCACGCAATGCATTTTGAACACATTTACCCTACTCCCTCTAACTCCTCTCTGATGTATTCTCTACCCCTTTGCCTCTTCCCAGTGTCCTGTTGTTAATAGCCCCCAAGTCTCTGTGCTGCCCATGTACCCTGCGTGTGGGGACATCTACTGGAGCATAGCTGAATTACCAGGGGCCATACCCTAAAAAAAATGGCCTCTTCCTACCCCAGACATGGTATACTGTCAGTAGCTCCTCAGCTGGGACTGGGGGTGCAGGAACCCATCTCCCCTTCACGCTGGAATGTCGGCTAGTTTTATCTTATGCAGGTAAACAGCCACTGTGGGTTCATGAGTGCCTTGTCTTGTCACGTCCAGAAGACACTGTTTTGGATTTGTCCTCTCTGGCCTCTGGCTCTTATAGTCTTTCTGAGTCCTGTTCCATGATGGTCCTGAGCCTAAAGGGACAGAGTGTTTTGCTGAGGTCCCATTTATGCCTGAGCATGCTATAGACACTTACCCTCTGCCTTTTGTCGAGTTGTGAGTTTCTGCATTAACCACCATCCACTGCACAGGGAAACTTCTCTGATGAAGTCTGAGGACAGCCCCACTCTATGGGCACACAGAGATGAATTTAGAAAGCAGTTTGATTCTGTGTTCATTTAGCAAAATAATAGTAAATAGATTCGCCTTTGGGGCCTATGAGTTCCCCAGCCATGAGTCCTTGGACATATTACAGTACCAGAGATGGAGTTCCTCCTGTAAAGTAGCCTTAAATCCAATTAGAAAACAGTCGGCTACTCCCATGCCACTATTGTACCCATGGGTATATCTTGCCATGTCGTCATTATTGCAGCTCACAGGGGTCACCGCTGGGTAAGACCGTTGCTCCTGGTCAGTACAGGATCTGTACTTGACTTCTTGATTTCTCCATGTCCTGTGATCCAACTATGTGACACCTTTAATAATAGGATTTTCTAATCGTCCATCTTGGCACACCCCTCACGTAGCCCCAGAAAAAGGATTCTGGAGAAATAATAATGCCATTACAAAGAAGGACAAGTCAATGTGGGCACTGTCTTCTGTCACATGTGTAGCTTCTACCCTACATGAGTTTAAAGACTACCTCAGTTCCCCCAAGAAATGTGAAGAGAGATGTTGCATTGAACTATGATGTAATTCCATGGGTCATCACAGTCAAATTCCTGGCTTTGTGCATGTAGGAACATCCCGTCTCTATTCTGAGCAAGGACAATGGATGTTTCCGACTCCCAGTCTGGGGAATACATATGGAATGACCCGCTGCACTAAAGATCCCTTTACCTTTAATCCTTAGCATCTATCTCCAGCATCTGTTTTCTTCTCCGTCTGCGTATAATGCAGATACGATCCATTTAGAAGCTGACCGTCGTTAGACATGAAACTTACAATAACAACAACGGCAAAAGCACCCTCGACTGTGCTCTTGAATGTCACCCAGAAACAGAAAGGCACACAGCCAAGCTTCCCAAGACCTTTGTTTCATCTCGTGGTGTTGCTTGGATATGAGTTTATCAACATATTGAACTTTTACTACTGCTGTGAAACTATAAAACTCAGCAAGGAAACTACCTTGGGTATGGATGTTAGCCTTTAAGGCAGAGAACCACAATACAAGGTAAGTTCTTTCCAAACAAATCTGTCTTTGGGTTTCAGATTTCAGTTAGCTTTAGGTTGTTTTCTCCGTGCATTCTCCAGCATTTTAATCAAGCTCTGTCCCGTGTAGACCACTTGAATGGGTGCGATGGATTTCGTCAGCAATACGTGAGCTGTTGCCACAAGAAACATCACCAGTCATTTCCTCGCACTATTTGAAGACAGAAGGAATCATTCTAGTTTTGAAGTACATTTATTGTTTGCTCTCCATACCTGGAAAATGGGAGGAGGGATATTGAAATGATTTGAGTGCAGGAAAGATGGTAGGTTTCAATCAGAGGGAACATGCAAAGAGTATATCTTAATTGGTATGGATCCCTGGGTACCCACTAAAGAAAAGCAGTATTAAATAAAATATTCCTAGCTTCATTTATGAGCTGATATCATGGACACAGAGAACACAGACATGCTGACTTGTGTTTCTATAATAAACTTCTAGTTGTAGAAGATCCCCATGGGTTAGATCTCATATCTGAGCCGATCAGAGTCCTTACATGTATTATTTTTGTTTTTGTTTTTTAAGACAGGGTCTTTCTTTGTAGTCTTGGAACACTCTTTGTAGATCCACCTGCCTCCGCCTCCCAAGTGCTGGGATTAAAGGCAGGAGCCACATGCCCAGCTAGTGAAATATTTTTAAGAATGTGTATTTGATACCCCTAGTGTGTGTATGGGCGATCATTCACTAAAGGTGTGTAGAAAGAGAAGAAGCAGACAGAAACTGAGAGCTCTATACTCATGGTCTCAGTGGAGTCAAACAAACCATGAAGCAGGTGTTATGACTGCCGTCATGAAGATGACCGGAGGGAGGCTAACAAAGGAAGAAACACAGATCTGTTGGTTCTGAAGCCACCTGGCCGCCACTGCAGGTTCTCTCCTCTGGTTAGCCAGTGGTATAGGGATTGCTAATCATCTGCTCTATCCAGAGGGACTGTTGCTACCCTGGCTTTGCTGTGCTCTTGCTTCTGTCATCTGTAGTTTGTACTGCTGGGAGAGGGGAGAGTGAACAGAGAGGCAAACGCTCAGAGTTGCCTCAGCAACCCCAACCAGTACACCACTTCCTCTCAGGCTTTTAGGTTTTCCTTGTTGGGTAAACCTTAGATTCTAAACTCCAATGTATTGGGAAAGGATATATAGTCACTGCAGGAAAAAGTCCTTCATTCTGATCTTTGTCAGGCTGGGCAGAGAAACATAACTAAGTCTAATGGTTTATTTTGTAGCCCCGTGGTATAAAATCACAGATCTAAATGTACAAGAAACAAATATACTCTGTCTGCTGAAAGTTGTCTTTTGCAGAATATTTAATGACCTGGGAAGGTTCATAACACATCTGTATTGTGGCCACCTTTTCCTAAGATCAAATACAATACTTACTAACTCAATAAATAAAGGGAAATCAAATGCCAACAGTTAAGGGTGGATAATCTTACCTTCTTCTCCAATTTAAAATGTTTGTCCCAACTCCCAAAGACGTAGACATTTCTTTAAGAGCCAGATAAGATAACAACACTGTTTAAAATTATAAAGAAGTAAATATTGCAGACTAAGTCCTTACAAGTCACCCATTCTGGGCACAGTAAAACAGGACGACAAGGACTCCAGATGACTCCTTCTGCCATCGGGAGGAAGGAAAGGAAAAAAATGGGGCACTATTAGATTGCAGACATCTAATTACTTGGAAATAGGAGAAAATATTCTTCTTTGGGGAAAAAAATTATGTATTTATTTACTAACTGTCTTAGGTCCTTCCCCAAAGTTGGTTAAACAAAATGAAAACTGATTCTGTCTTTGTTTCCCCTTGGAGGTACAAGGTAAAGAAGAATGGGAAGGAACTTGAGAAGGCAGCCTAAGCTCCAGAGTTTCCCACAAATACCCCGAATTCGAGTCCCAGCTTCTGCCGTTGACAATTCATTACTGAAGGTGCGGACATCTTGTTCCAAAAGGGAAGGGCTTGCCTTCTTTCTTCGGAGGGTTGAGGACTTTTTCTCCTGTCTGTCTGTGTAGGAGGTGGGTGTGGTTTGGCCCGCAGGAAGTGCCTGCTGAAGAGGTAAATGGAGGAGCTCTGGGAGAGCCTAACCCTAAGCACCCCAAACCCTCAGAGTCTGAGAAGCTGTCTCTCCTTCCAAGGCTGACCCACCACCAAGGGAGCTCAGTCACGGGAAACATCAACATCGTGGTTTCCTGCTTGTGCGAATCAGCCTCTTTCCCACCAGGCTACTCAACCATTCACAGAAAAACTGTTAACAATTTCATTCTTCTTCCGTCTCTTCCGAGAGAGATAAGAGACGATGTAAGACTATGAGAAATGCAACCCGATACTTCCTTCTCCCTCGTGATGTTTAACGTTCTGCACAAGTAGGCATAGCTTTTCATGATAAAATAAAAACTGTAACTTTCAAGATTTTTATCTGATGGAAGGGAAATTCCCGTTGTTCTGGGGGGCTTTGCTCTTGAAGTGGGCTAGCAATGTTTGTATTATCTTGCCTGCAGTCATGTGAAAGGCTTAATTAGTTACTCAGGGATGAAATCCATTCTCTCCTTCAAATATACTATGCCTGAGCGTACATAATGCACAAACTGAGGATGAATTGATGTCTTGCATCATGATGCTCTTGGCTTTGCTACTTTTACTCTGGTTTACTTTTCATACCAAATTTAAGGGCTCTAAACCTAAAAACAATTTGTCTCCCAGATTTCAGAGTTAGTCCCCCACCTTAACCTATGCTGATATGTAATAGCTAAGTGTAGTTTTCCCAAGTAGTTTTCAGTTGGCTTTGAAATTTCTGCTGTTTTGCTATTTTGTATCCAAAACAAACTTACTTCAACTTGATTTTTCTAGAATGTCGATGCCATTGTCATGGTTTTCCCACATGTAGCCCAGGCTGGCCTTCAACTTACTATTTGCTCGAGGATGACTTTGAACTTCTAATCTTTCTACCTCCCCACCCCCATCTCTCTCTATGAAACAGAATCTCACTCTGTAGCCCTGCTGGTGTGGAACTCACTGGGTGACCAGGCTGGCCTTGAACTTGCAGTGCTCCTTCGACCTCTGCCTCCTATGTGCTGGCCTGTACCACCATGTCTGGTTCCTCTGTTTTCGTAGCAGTCTTCTACTGCCAAGGCTGATCTCTTAGCACATTGCCCCTTTCATCATCTCTACTGGGAATTTTTGCACTTAATGCTTTAGCTGTCTTGAAGCCTCCATACTTCAGGCCCTGTGTAGATTCCCTCCACTTATTTCCCAATAAGGACCAATAAAATCCTCCGATTCCAGAATCCTCAGCATAAAATTATGACCTTTTCCTTACCCATCTTCATCATCATCCAAACAAGGAGAAGATTGTTTGTGCAAACTCTGAAGGGAAACTGCCTGATTATTCACGTCCCACATGCTTTAAAAATATGTGTCACCTTAAGAGAAGCATCTTATTTCTGCGGATGCTAGTTCTGAATGTGTCAAACTTTTAATTGTGTAGGGATTGATCAAAGTCACCTGCTTTGTTCTGACAGGACCTAAATCAAGGGCAGCGGCGCTACTTCTACAGCATCATGAGGATTTATGACTCCAGGCCCCAGTGGAAGGCCCTGCAGACTCGCTACTTCCACAGCCTTGGATACCAGCAGCAGCTGGGTGAGTTTAACTACTTTACCAGAACCAGACACATCAGTAGGGGACTTATGCATTACAGCCAGAAGTCACATCTGCAGATAAATAATTCGAGAAGAATGGCCTCTGCTGACCTATTTTATCAACATGGTTGGCTAGCCAAGTTTAAAAATGATTATCCCTGACAATAGACAGTGAAGTTTTATAGGTGAATTAAGAGGGTTTAAAGAAATTAGAGTATGGATTCTTATAAAATGTTAACAACTCCCTGAGATTTATATGAACTTGATCTAGTAGATCAATAGCACTAGACTTGGAAAGCCAACATAAGCTCAAACAATGGCTTCCCTCCTCACTGTTTATATAAGATCAAAGACAGTTCATTCACAACAAGAATAGCTACATTGTCTGAGCATGTGGCATAGTCCGTTCATCCTGCCAAGAACATTACGTACAATATCTTATTTTCTTCCCACTTTATATTTATGGAACCAGAGTCCCCAACAAACTATATAATTTGGTGAAGACCACTCAATCCGTCATTGTCAGTGAGGACTGCAGGCAAAAGGTGGCGTCTCCGAACACCATGACTTCTATCTGCTCACACTTTGCTCTTTTTCCATGAGCACATCATGGGCATGATGTGTTGAAAGGCTTCATTGCTGTTAAGTCCTTTACCTTACAGGAACGTTTCTAGTTGCTACCCCCCGCCCCCCACTGCACAATTATCCCCACTCAGGTGATAGAACTGGTAAATGAGGACCTGAAATTCGGTGATTCCTGATGATCGTCCTACGTATGATGGAAGCACCGTCTGGTGGTCTTGTTTTCAGCGCGAAAGGCCGAAGAAGTCAACAAACTTAAAGACAGAGGCATTTAGTACTGTTCATACAATCTAGCTATCATCTTATAAAATGCAGATTACCAGGCCTAACCCTCTGGGTTTCTGATTCAGAAGGTGTTTGAATAGAATACAGTTCACAATTATGATGGGTATTTTTTTTAAAGCACATAGATTTAGAGAATCTAGTAGGTACGGCGACAACTGCACTTAGTGAAACACTGAAGAAATCATATATATCTTTTTAATCAGATGTTATCTTTCTCTGGATTAAAGAGAGTTTTAAGATGAGTTACATGAAATGACTACTCATAGCTCAAGTTTCTTTCCAAATGTCTTGATGTGCTAGTTCATGACTATGGTAACTTGTGTTAGTTACTTGTGACAGAATATCTGACAGAAACAACTCCAATTAGGAAGGATCTATTTTAGCTCATGGCTTTTGTCATGGTGTGTGTGTGTGTGTGTGTGTGTGTGTGTGTGTAGTGATTAAGGAGAGCTCTTCACATCTGGTAGCCAGAAAGAGAACGGGGAGTTCTGGTGCTCGGCTGGCTTTCTCTGTTTCCTTTTTCATTTCTCTTAGCTCTGTAGCCCATGGGATGGTGCCACCCACATTCAATTAATCTTCTCAAGAAATACCTTCACAAACTTACACACAAGGTGTGCCTCAGCAATCTTGTTACGGTTACTTCTAAGGTCAGACAGGTCGACAGGAAAATTAACCACCATTTCCTTCCTTCACTGAAGGAAAAATGTAAAATCAGAAATAAAGACATCCTGTCCTCAAAGATAGTATAACCATGGGATGCTAATCACAGAAGTAGTATGTTTGTACACCTCTGTGAATAGTTTTGCTCTGTAAATTTGTTGGTTGGGTGGTTAAGAGCACTTGCGGTTCTTGGAAAGGACCCATGTTCAGTTCCCAGTACCAAATTGGCTTACAACCATCTGCAACTCCAGCGCCAGGAGTTCTGGCACCCTCTTCTGACCTCTGGGAGTAGCAAGCACACGTGTGGTACACATACACACAGTCAGATAAAACACTCATAAAACAAAAACTAAATAAATCTTTAGAATAAAAATGTTGACCTTGAAATTCTTCTCATTTCTTTTCCCAAGGCTATATCACTCAGCAGGAGGCCTTGTCTTGTGCTGCTGTACTTAGACACTCAACCATGCAAGCCTCAGCCAAGGTAGCTCCTCAAAGGACCATTCCCCCAAAGTCTTCAGCCATGCAAAGAAAATGTCGACCAGCAAAACCAGAGTCTAGAGCTGGACCCAGGGTCCCCAGGAAAACACACTGAGCATCGAGGCCTGAGACTATGCAGCCTCTGAAATAGGCAGTTCATCTGCGTATTCCTGGCATCTTAGTAGGTACTTGGTATGTGTTTGTCAAATGACAATGAATAAAAGAATACTGCTACAAGCTCTAGACCTTCAAATAATCTCTCTTTCACATAAATGATGTCAATAGGAACAAGTTGGCAGATTTGAAAGTGGTGGCGCAGAGAAGAAGCAAGCTCTACCACATGCAGTCTGTAAAATAAAGGGACTTTCAAAGCTCTCATAGTAAAAGCTCCTTATGAGTTCCAGTCTCCCAAAGAAATCTGCAAAACATAGAAAAAGCACCAGGATCTATTCCTGAGTGAGCACTGCCTGCTAGCTGCCCATCGCACATCTGGAAATATGGGAACCCACACAGTCAATTTGGATTGACGGAGTCTGGAGTCTGGAGTCACAGTGTTAGTGACATGGGGCATGCGCTTCCTCTTATCCTCATCCCTACCAAGCAATGACATTCACTCTAGCCCTGTAGTGTCTGGTTCTAGCCTGACTCAATCACTTTGTGTCGCTTTGAAATCTGTGCTTATCAGCCTGCCACCACCAGGCTGATTCTATACAGCTGTAATTGGCCTTGACACGGGTAAGATAATTCATGCACACACCTGCCCCTGGCAGTAACAAACACTCTAAGCAGAACAGAAAATGGCCCTAAAGAACTGATCTCAAGTCTTATCTTTGGAGATTTTTGAAATGTATGCAAGACCATGCAAATGAACAAATAATGAGATAACAGCCAGTCAGGTTTCTCTACAAATGGCACGATGGAGTATCAGTCATGTTTCATGGTGACTTTCCTCACCAATGATTCCCTTATGTGTGGCAACACTTCGTGATCCCATACAGTCGAGTTAAAAACAGTCACTTCCTTATCTTTGTTTTTTATAAATGCCTTTCGTGGCAGCCAATGACTATCACCACGTGAAGAAATAAGTTGAGGTATAACTTAGTTGGCAAGGGAGAGGGAACATTCGCCTGAAAGGAAGATATTACGGCACTACCAGACCCCAGTGGACAATTATTGTCTTCTCTCTGTAGTCATTAACATTAAAAGTTACGAGACCTATCGAAAGCTTCTGAAGATCCTCATTGTAGGGTCTACGATTCTATCTGACTTTTCTTTGGATGGGGAAAGGGATATGGTTGTCCTACCAATCTGTCAGGAAGTCTTGGGAAACCAGTTTCAACCTTTGACCAGATGGAGACTATGCTGCTGTCCCTCGGGGTGTCCGTTGTTAACATGGGTTGTCGAAGGGACCATCCGCCTAGTCATGAAGAAGCTTCTTGACCATAACGGATCTTGACACTGACTCAAGTACTCTAAGAAGATTACACTGTTAAATTAGGGTTTGTGAGATAGCTTTAAAAATCTCATAGAACTGGGGTGAACTGTGAGGCAACCCTCAAAAGAGATAGAGGATGATGTCAGCCCTAACAGTGTATAGTAACCTTCCCTGTTGCCACCATGAGTCTTTTATCTCTGTGAACTGCTGACATGCACTTTATCTTGGACTTCTGTGTTTTGATGGGCCTAGATGTCTGCTGAGTAAGAGTTAGCTAATGGTACAGAATAGCAAAAGGCCCATGGAGGAGCCATGCTGCAGCCATGCATCAAAAACTCTCAGCAGCATTAGTGTCCGACAGAGGCTTTTACAAACTTATGGGCAGGTGAATGCCATAGGCCCACAGAAAGGACAGATGGGTTTAATGGGTGTAAATTGGTGTAGGAGCCTTTCTTGATGGTTCCCCCTTCTGAGAATATAATGCCCCTCCACAGCTAGAGTCCCACACTTGAAGCTTGTGACGATGTGGTAGGTTAGGGAGCTAAAAAAAAAAAAAAAAAAAAAGATACTCACTGAAAAGGATACTGAGAAAGATAATCAAAGGGTAGAAAGGACACATGAAGGTTTCAGGGAACTATGGCTTTGGCGGTTGGAGACTAAGCTGCTGTGGCTCACAATGACCAATATCAACACAGGGAGATTAAGGGACCATTTCACCTAAAATTGCTAGCATCTAAGAGAAACTGACTGTGGTAGGCAATCAATAATGCTTGTGGAACAATATTGAAGTTTTCAAAGAGTCTGCAGTCAGACCGGCCTCTGGCTTTGTGATGTTTTCCAAGGGTCTCAGGGAGCCACACTACTGGTGAAGCCTGCCAGTGGTTATCAGAGGAAAGTGGTCAGGACAGTTCATCCCAAGTACAGGCATTAGACGCACAGTAAAGAATTCTCAAAAGATAATAAAGCCGGATAAAGTTGGTCTACTTTTTATAATTGCCATGAGCCAGTGATTCTAAAAATGTCAGTGACAGAATGTACTCCCCACTCTTTTCTTAATATAAATTCTAAACAATTGCTAGGGGAACTTGAGTTTCTGGATTTGTTTGTTGATTATCATTTCTGTCCCTGATGGAAATTGTTTGAAAGACTCTTTGTGTTATAGTTCAGATAAGGTTTGATTGTACTGAATGGGATCTGTGTTGAGAATTGACGTGGTTCTTATGAGACCCCAGATAGTTCTTACGAAAAGGGTCACACACACACACACACACACACACACACACACACACACACACACACAAACACACAAACAAAATCAGCAGTCATAAGAGAGCAATTCCGATACTTCCTTGTGCCACTTAGTGGTGAGTGGTCATTTTGTAAATATGTGTTCAAGTGTTCTTAGACAATTATATATTCTTTAATGGATGACAGTGGAAATATGTTTAATAAACCAAAGTTACTAATTGTTTTGAAATAAAAGTGCCAATCCCTGAGTTACTCAATGGCTTTCTGTTTTAACATTCTCTCTCTCTCTCTCTCTCTCTCTCTCTCTCTCCATGATACCAGATACTATAAGATGATATAGCTAGGGGACCCTCTCTAGAGCCAGAATAAACAACCATGCTGTTTAGAACTGCAGTCTCCAAAACTGTGAACTTCAAAAATAATGAAGTTTCCAGCCTCTGGTATTTCATAACAGCAACAGAAAACAGGCTACTTGGCTGGCTCAAAATATACACAGTATCAGCCACTGTATGTCTTCAGCCACTGTATGATATATCCTTTTAAAAATGATTTACTTATTTTTGTTTGGTGTATGTGAGTGCTTTGCCTGCACATATAATGCATATGTGAAATGCATATGTGTTTGGTACCCAAAGAATTCAGAGCAAGGCCCCAGATCCCCTGGAACTTCAGTTACAGATGACTGTGAGCTGTCGTGTGGATGCTGGCAACTGAATCCCTATCCTCTGGGAAAGCAGTATATGCTCCTAACTGCTGAGCCATCTCTCCAGCCCCTGTACTACATAGTCTTGCATGAAACTTGAACAACAGCTGGAATGACAAAAGCAGAACTTGGACTAACTTAGATTCTTTATATAACTCACATGCTACATACTCAGTTCAAGTTCAGTGAATCATCACAAATGTGTAACTACACATCCACCACCACAATCATGACAAAAAGTATTTACATTCCTCGAAATTCCCCTCATGTTTCTTTGTAGTACATCTCCTCTGCCAAACTATGACCGATGGACAATATAGCTTTTACCATAGTAATGTGGTCTTTTCTAGAATTTTACTAAGTAAGACTTTTTTTTTAGCTTCTTTTACTTAGTATAATGTTTCTATTAGGATTCATCATGTTGCATCATGTTGCATTTTATTCCCTTTCATTAAGGATATATACATATCCCTATACATATCCTATACATATACATAGATATGCCACAATTCAAGCATTCACTCACCTGTTAATGAATATTTGGGTTGTTTCTAGTTTTGAACTCTTTGAACATAAATCCTATAGATATTGAATAAAAGTCTTATTATGAACATCAAGTGTTTGTCTTGGAAATATACCAAGAAATGCAATTAGTTCTTATGTTACATCTGCATTATTTTGAAATATATGCGAGATTTCCATAGTGTTTTCAAAGTGGGATATAAAATTTTGAATCCTAGGAATGTTACACAGTTTAATTTTTGTATTTAAATGACTATTGCTGCCCAACAATGGAGGACTTGGGTTTGTGGGAGATGCTGCTACTCTCAGTGATAGCCACTTCCTCAGTGGCCAGCTTTGGAGAAAACAGTCCTGGGAGACAGGAAGGTGGTGATGCTGAGAGTCTCGATTATTTAATGGAAGAAACGACAAGGCTTAGCTTGTCGTTTCGCCCTGAAGGGTAACCCTTCAATGTCAGCAGAGGAGTGGGGACAGAAGCAGCCACTTGTAGTGGAATATTTTAAATCATTCTCAAATATTGTAAAGCTACCTGCACTACTCTGCAGTAATGTGAACTTTGAACTGCTGCTGTACTGTCAACAGGAGTTGCTGCCAGAAGGTCACCTTCCTTAGCTGTTAGACCCAGCTTTCCGGGTGTGGATGGCTGCACGCATTCTTAGATGCAGGAAGAATGCTAGTTTGGAGCACCAGTAATTGTCTATTCAATACCCTTGGATGGAACAATTGTTCAAATTTAACTTTGCCCACTGAGATCTTCATGCTGAAAGCATTTCACTGTATTATTGCTAATGGAGGTACTTTTATGGTCTCCACTCTCAGACTGGACAAGGAATAATTTGCCTGGAGTCTTGACTTCACCCGTAAAATGATATCAAGTCTTCCAACTAGAGGTTGGGGGTGGTTGTGCTGTGGAAGTTCTATTCATTAAGCAATCAAGACTTTTGTATCTGTGGGTGGTGCCTTTCCTCAATTAATTACCTGGAGACCAAGTGCTCAGGGTCGCTATCAGAGGCCAGACCCTTTGCCTAGGCCATTCAAGCTTGCATCTCAGAGAATTGTCTTTGTTCTCTATTGATGCCATTAGAGATAAAATACTTCTAGCTACACTTAACTGAGATATATATTTACATCTACAGCCCCTGCAGGAAGAACTGTCCGTGAATACAGCCATGGTGCAGCTCCGGCATGAACTCATTAGCTCTTCACCTTTCCTTGTTTACATTGCCTTTCAGGTTCATCATCCCCCAAATCTGTAGTTACCTGTCATTACATAATAAATTGTTCCAAAAGTCAGTGACTTAAAACTTCATTATTTATTGTCTCACAATTTGATTGGGAGAAAGCAAAATTGGGCATGGTTTAGCTGGGGCTTCTGACTAAGTGTCCCCCACATTGTACAACAAATGTGTGGGATGAAGATGTGGTCTCTAGACATTCATCCAGGGAAGGACCCAGTGCCAAGATCACTCATGTGGTTGTGACAGAATTTTGTGCCTTGCGATCTAGTGCATTCAGAACCTGGGATAGCCTTCTCTTTCAGCCATAGACATAACAATAAGGTAACACAAAACGGTGACTGACTTCCTGAGGGTTAGGAAACAAGAATGTGTGTGAGGTGGGAGTCACAGTGATTTGTAACCTAGTCCATAACGATTGCTACTGATGTTTTATGCATTAGAACTAATCCACCAGGTCCAAATTCCATACAAGGATAGGGTATTATCACCCAAGGGCATAAGTGCTAAAATGGCTCATTGGCGCCATTTTATGGGGGATAGGAAATAACTGGTGAGCCTAGGGATGGAAAAGGAAAGACTCGTTCTTACACAGCCCAGAAAGGAACTCCCATTTGACTCCCCATTCACACCACTGGTGCCACTGCCAGCCACATATACCCAGCACACTTAAGCCAACATCTGATCACTCAGTCTAGTCAGAGAGTTGATTGTCTTTGGAGGCAACCATTCTATTCTGCAGGCTCTGATCCTGCATGACCCTCTAGAAACATGTTTTTAAACTCCCAACACACTGTGGGGAGAAAGCGACACCAAGTAAACTGAATATACTTAAAAAAAAATAATGCCTTGTTCCTGTGTAATATATATATTTAGAATGTATTTATCAGGATATGATCCAGATATCAGTCTCAGTGATGTTGCTCTAAAATGCAAATTCCTGGATCCTTTCTAGACTCGATTAATCAGAATATAAGAGATAGCATCCCTGATATTTATTTAATACGTCAGCAGGGTAAAGTAGAAAAGCCTTTCGCATTTAAAGTGTGATTTAAATAGTAATATGCTTTAACCCAGAAGAGATGAGTTTCTCCCTGATAAATTTAATTTAATTTTGAAAATGATGGGTAAGAGCTGCATGAGGGAAGAGACTTTGAGGGACAGGCCAGGGAAATATCTCCCCGATAACCTTCAGCACCCCATACAAATAAACTGCTTTTTACTGTGATTCAAAAGCCCAAGCAGCAACACAGAATCTACTGAAAGATTTTCTTTTCCCTAGAGCTGGCATTACTAACTGCAATACAGTTCCTCCAAAGAAAACTCTTGTCTTGTTTTCAGTGCTCACCCCTATTTGTGATGAAGGCCAGAGGAAAACTTCAAAGAGTTCCTGCACCTTTTCAAATAAAATGAGTTGCTAATTGCGTCGGTGCTTATAGAGGAAACCATTTTGCCAGCCACATTGCCTCTGCTCTCCTCCCTAGATCAGTCCATTGCCTGAAGCGTAATCAATCCCTACTCTGGAAATCAATCCCTATCCACCTCTGGAGGGCGCTGGTGTTTCCCTCCACATTAGAGCTATCATAGTGTGCCAATTACACAATGAACTCGGTCAGGCCAAACGAGGAAACCTTTGCGGCTACTGAAAACCACAGTTCAGATGGGTCAAGGCAATTACCAAACTAACTGTACCAGGGGCTAAACACGGGACGTGGCAACATGATCTCTTGAACAACCTCCTGGTTCATGAAGGGTAGTAGATCGGAGGATGCCCGAGACCTGTCTAAAAATAAAAATTCTACGGAAAGAAATCCCCTCTTCCCATCTCCTCTATATGTTTTAAAATCCGTAAGCTGGGATATGTGTAGCATTATCTGTTTATGTAAGGAAGCGAAGATCAGGTGGCGAAGTCCTGCATGTTGGAAGTACATCTGTGATCAGGTATGGAAAGAGAGAATGGGGGTGGTGGGCAGGGGCGTGGCAAAGACGTGAAAGGAAGAGGGTATCTCACAGAGGAGGAGAAGAGATGAGAGAACAAAGCCAGGGCAAGGTGTGCAATGAGGATCTCTGGAGGGTCCAGAAAAGGTCACTAGGAAAAAGGAGCAACAGTCTCCCAGAGATCAAAACCAGTGTGGGGTCAGGCCAGGAAACCTCTGCCAGCAGGAGGAAGATGAAGAGCCAGGCAAGGCCTTTGGGTCTGCCAATCAGGATCCTGCTGCCGGGCTTGGGAAAGCCGCTCCACTCCGTGTCCTCCAGGAGGACCGCAGCAGCTGGATTCTCCAGACGTGTCTTAGTGTTCCATTGCTATGAAGAGACACCGTGACCACAGCAACTTTTATAAAGGAAAGCCTTTAATTGGGGACTGGCTTTTAGTTTCAGAGGTTTAGTCCACTGTCATCCTGACAGAAAGCATGGCGGCACACAGGCAGGCATAGTGCTAGAGAAGTAGCTGAGAGTTCTACATCCCGATCCACAGGCATCGGGAAGAGACTAGACCACTGGGCTCGGCTTGGGCTTTTGAAACCTCAAAGCCTACCCCTCAATGACACACGTCTTCCAACAAGGCCTCGCTTACTCCAACGAGGCCACACCTCCTAATCCCTCCCAAGTAGAGCCACTCCCTGATGACTAAGCATTCAAACATAGGAGCCTGGGGGGTGGGGGGGAGGCATTCTAGAACATCTATGAAAGCTGGTGACTGAACACTTTGGCATTCACTGTGCTGTCGCCTGCATTTCTATCCTATCTCCCTGTGATAGTTTGAATAACTTCCCGCCTTCTAAAAACTCCCATTTAATCCCATTGTGCAGCGCATTTCCTTTGCACACAATGGAAGGCGTATTGAAAAGCCAGTTCCTCTCAAACACAGTGACGGCGTCTCACGAAGGAACCCTATCTGGTAGAGCATATTGTTACTGCAACGTATTTCAATCCTCTATTAGCACTTGTTATAAAATGCGTACTCATGGACAGTCATTGCTACAGACTCGTGCGGCCGATCCACTGATGGAGAAATTTAGAGCAATGAAGTGGTTTTCAGTGAAGACCCTAAGACGAGTAAAGGTGAAATTTCCAGATTCTATAGCGTGCGTGGAATGAAACGATCCATTTCAGAGACTGGATGAAACGGTGCTGCCTCACTGTCTTTTAAGACAGACCACTCCGTGGCTAACAGTTAAGAATACATTAAAGCTGGGAAATTAAAGTCAGATCAAAACCTCTTAACACAATGTCAACTGTTTCATTTAGAGAACAGTGGGAGCCTTTCCCCCAAGCCTCTTCTTTCTAGCTAATGGTTTCAAGCTCATGCTAATTTCAGTAAATGCAAGGAATGATGATAGTCAGCACTTAGTACAGGAGAAAATGAATGATTTAAGACATAGACTGTACATACGTTGGTTTTTTTCTTTTTCCTAAGAAAATCTAATCCCTGTAGAATTTATCACTCAACAAAGATTGGGGAGTTGGGGGGTTGGTTTGAAAAAGACAGAAAAAGCTGATACCAAAAACACAAAGACGGGGATTTTATGTGGAGAAAAACATAAATCAATTAAAGCAGGTGCCCTGCTGTTTATTGTGATAAATCATATTGTTAGAACCCTGCTTAACAAGACATTCAATTGAAACCACGAAGGAGGCGTAAATAAATCAGGATCTTAATCGACTGCCTTTGCTTCTGGATGCAAGAAGACAATGCCACACCCCACAGCTGCGACAGCAAAGCTGGAAACAAATGCTTTGCCAGGAAGAGTCCCAAGATGGGATGCTTAGGAGCATGGCCCCAGTGGGTTTCCAGGGAGGGAGGATATGGGCCAGCTGAGCTTCGCTCAGAGTGAATTCTGACGATTCTCACCAATCGCAAAAGGAGGGACATACATAAACTCGTCAAGCTACCTTCGTGTTATTTTCTTCTAGCTCAACTACCAGACATTTACTGGCCCAGGCAAGCAAGTATTTCTCTGAGCTGGCACTGAAGACTGTATGTGGAAAGAGAGGCCTCCTGGTAGCCTATTGCTCCTGCTCTCCTTATTTGCGTGGAGAGTCCTGGCTGGCAGTTGCAGTGGCTGCCTTTTGAGGTTCTTTTACTCGAGGTCTCCAGCTCTGCAGTGGGAGAAGAAAACAGGGTTCCAGATTGCTGCATGGAAGTCACCTATAAGTCTTCATGCCCTGACACAGGTTTGGGCAGTTGCATGGATCTTTGAGATTTTGATCAGAACTAAGCATCATGCAGGGTTTGCAAAACGAATTATGGAAGTATTTGTTCTGTATTTTTTTTTTCAATGCTCACTCTTAGTTTGAAGAATTGGTCTGATCATGGGAACACAAAAATATGTAATCTGGTTATCAACGTCAAATTCTAGGAACGGTATTAAACAGCTACATGACTGCATAAGAGACACCAGCTCTGTGCCTTAGTTTTTCATCTGAAAATGGGGACTATCCTATCTCCTACTTCATAGAGCTTCAGAAGGACTAGCACTCAATGTGTGCATTCATAAATGTTAGCTAGGTTAGACTTATTTTAATAGTATAAAAATTGCAGCATCGGAGCAACACAGAGTCACCATTTTTAGGGTTTTACCATTTACATGGCACTGTCATAAGTATCACATATGATCAAAAGGTAAGTTTGGTATGTACTGTATTCCAACTTCCCTTCCTTGTAAGAACCACTCCTCTCCCATAGTCCCCTAATCCCTGTATAATATCTGTTATTCGGATTGAAGCACATATATTGCTAAGGTGGCCAAGAGCCTGAGACTAGATGGGTCATGGGTCAGGGGAAAACCAAATGCTAGTATTCTGCTAAAGGAACATAGAAATAAAATGACCCCTAACGGCATACTGTTATACCCATAGGTCAGTGCTTCACTCAACTCACGTCACAGAAGCTTCCTCTTACAGCGACGGGAATTAACACAGAGACTCACATGGATAATGTGCAGAGAATGAGGAACTTTGGAGCACTCAACCCTAAGTGGGATGTCTATCAAACCACTTTCCCCTTGGGCACTATAAGCTCAGAGAATCCATGTGGAAGAGGAAGTGGAAAGATTGTAAGAGCCAAAATTGTTGAATGACTCCAGAGAGATAGCATCGTCCAGACACAGCAGGTCTGATACATACGTATGCATACATATATTATATGAAAAAAATAATAAAATTACTTAGATTAAAAAAAGTAGATTGGCCAAATGAGCTTGTAAAAGAAAATTCAAGAAAAAAAAAGAGTTTGTTGTGGCTATTGACATCTTTAGAACCTTATTAGATTTCATAAATTTCATTATCCAAGAAGAGCAATGTTGGTGATTGAAGACATGGATAAAGAATTGGGTCTTGTGCAACAATAACACATTGTAGAGCCATGTGAATGACAACCACAGCGCACAATGGCACGGATAAATGATAAAGGTGTAAGGTGTATATATTATATATACACACATGATAAAAGTATATACTGTGTATGTATATCATACTCAGAAAATTCAAAATGCCAACATTTATGGATGGCAGATGATGGTCCTGACAGTGGAGATTATGACTACTGAGGCACGGAGAAGCTGCTGCTGGGAGGGGGGTGTGGGTGGATATGGGCTAGTTCTGCAACTCTACCGATCATGTCTTGGTCTGCATCACAGATATTTCTAAGTGCTGATTCATATTCATGATAATCTGCAATGCTGTACACTTATGGTGCATCACTTTCATATTTGTGTACTATAGTTTGGCAAAAAGGCCTTAACCTCAGACCAGGTATAAATTTAGAAAGTGTCAACAAATGAAAAGAACAATTCTGTAAGTGCAGATTTTAGGAACTCTTGATGGCCATGTCCCCCATCCTGCAGCTATGGTCTGTGCATATCCTTCCAACCCTCTCTCCCCTTTAACCTCTCGATTCCCAGCACCTCTCCGTTGTCAAAGGTTGATGGACAATTATGAACAAATGCAGGTCGTTGTGCTAAGGCGGTTTCCACACAGCCCGTGGGGATTTTACTTTGCTTAGAAGTAGGGAATGAAACCCGGATAGTGAAACTCTTGAGAGATGCTGTTTGTGAGAAGAGATGTGTCCTGATTTAGAGCCTGCCCCTCTTTTACTTCTGACTCTAGGAGTACGCAGCTAAGCTTTTAGCAGAGACAGGGAAAAGTCCTAGATAATAACAGCCCAGTGAAAGTCCCTTCCCAAGTTCCAGATAACAGCTCAGAGCAACAATGTTCTTCCATTCATCTACTTGTAAGATTTACAATGTGAAAAGCTTCTTCTTGCCTGCACCTAATGATGTGGAAAACCCCTGCCCTCTTAAAGTTGACCTCTTTATGAAATCATTTAAGTGTATAAATATATAAGAAAAGGATGTTAAACAAAGTTCATAAAATAAGAGAAAACTATCTTTTTATGAACTCCACCTGGTCCATTCTCTCTTCTCCATGACAACTAAGAAGAGCGATCAACCTAGGAACCTCATGATGGATCAGGAACTTCCAACCCCACATAAAGTTGCAGTTACACAACTTACACCTTGACCCTCTGGAAAGCCAACAACATAACAGTGCATTGAAATTAATTTTGTTTTTAGCGTGAGATCATTAGAAAAGTTGTCTGTCAGCTGTTACTGGAAACTCTCAAATCCCAGGACCAAGACCCACTAGTTTCTCCTAAATCATAGATGGTTCATCTAATAAAGACTGTGATCCAGTCAACAGCCATATTCTGTGTATTAGTTAAAATGAACTTCTGGGCAAAAAGTGAAATCTGTTGGTAGCATAGACAAGCCTTGGCTTGACTTTGCATCTCAGATTCATCTTTTAATGTTTCCATGGGCTTCTGCATTTGTCGTTTTGGTTTTGTAATTTGCATTTGCCAGAACACAGGGAAATAACTACCCATCCTCTGGATCGAAGCACTCGAGTTAATTTGTTCTTTAACTCCACCACAGAATCCCAAGAGATGGGCATACTGGCGTCCAGCTGCTTAGCAGAGTTACCAAGATTTGCCACAAGCTCATGGACAGCATTTCAATTTCCCTAAACTTAGTCTTTATCTATTCCCTTCTCTGTCTTGATAGTGTCACTAGGTTACACGGGTCAAACTTCGGGGTGACCTCTGGTTCTGCCTTCTCTCTATGAAGTTTTTTCTAGTTGCCAACAGTTCATTTCATGTCCGTCTCCCAAGAATCTCTTGACTCCACTCCATTTTCTCCATGACAAGCTTGTGTCACTCACTTTGGACCCCATACGCCACTCCAAATGCATGCTTACGTGCTTGCATCAAGTCATGTTCACCTCAACGCCATGGTCTGGATCTCTAACACTCATATCTGATACTGTTACTACTTAGCTCAAAACTTCTAATCAATGGGTCCCACTGCATACAAGAAAAACAAAATTCTTCAGAATGACTCATAAATAATCTTTTATAACTGAACATCAAAGCCTTCATCTCTCTTCTCCTTACACATCTGTGGCACCCCCCAAAATGCCAAACTCTTCATTTCCCAATTTATGCACATGGTGACTCCTCTTCATTGTCGTCAGTTACGGGTACTTCCGCCTGTCATCAAGACGTAGCACAAGCCTTGCCTCGTGCCTTTCTTGATATCCAAGAAAAGTTAGGCATTTCCTCCATTGTATCAGAGTGATGTTTTGAAATTACTTGCTAATAAATCCACTTAGATACTAACCTCCATTACTTCAAGCTCTATGTATCCCTGGTCCCAGAATAGAATGCATTCTTAAACAGATTCATGAGGAATGGTAGATGAAAGGATTTTATGTGATGGGCCAGATGCCAGCTGTAGAGGGTTTGTGATTTTTAAGCCATAGACTAAAGCAGAACTCAGTAGCGTGTGCCTATTGGCCCAGTCTGGCTCTTAGCCTATTTTTATAAGTAACGTTTTATTGGAAAGCAGCCATATCTGTTAGCTTATGTGTTGTTTAGGGTGCCTTTATGCTCTAAGAGCAGTTTGGTAGATTTGACAGAAAGCATACAACTTACAAAGCCTAAAATATTAACTCTCTGTCCTGCGTAGAAAAAGTATAGTCTGTACAGACCTGTTGAGATCTGGGCAATGACTAGGCAGAGAAACTAATAACTGCCCCTTGTATATACTATTCGCTTTCTTCTTGAACTAACACCGTCCAGAGCAGCCTCTCCTGTAGCTAGGTGTGGCCCTCTGACGATGTGCACGGATGTGAACCTTGATGTGCCCAATTCAGCTTCTTCTCTTACAAGAAGCTTCTGTGCTCTTGTTTCCTCTTTCCTTCCTCATTCAGTTGGACTGTGGAGGACTTGGGCCAACTTTGACCACACAGACTCTGCCAGTGCCAGGGGAGCAAGAAAGTGAAGCACAGGCAACCTTGTTAACGTCATAGAGCATGGCTAACTTCCCGGACTTCCTTCAACCCACATTCCATCCGATTCATAGGATTTTGGACACTACTAACAAGCCAGTAACCTAACTGGTTCCCTCCTGCTCTCGTCATGTCTCACTTTCCCTTTATATCCAGGTTTCTATCCCCAGAACCAGACTTCAGCTGATTTGGGGTTAGCAAATGGCCCAGACGCTCCGCTGCTTCTCTTTTAACAATATTCTCTTAACTTTCTCTAAAATCCCACTCTTTCTCAAAGCCTTGACCTGTTTTCTATCTCTGGCCTTTCCTGTCTCATATAAAAAAGAAATAATAGTAAAGTTTTTAGTTCTTCTAATGATGTCACTATTCTCACTTTGGGAGGTGTTTTCCTATTTTTCCAATAGGGAACTGCACAGACGAGGACAATACTTCATAGTGGTTATGAGAAGAAAGGCAGAGTTAGAAGAAGAGACGTCATGTTACAAATACAGCTATTAATTTTGGCAATTTCATGATGGGAAGGGAGGAACTGAGAATCTGCAGTGACGGGCTAGAGAAATTCTCCGTGGTTAAGAGCACTTGTTCTTACAGAGAAGCTGAATTGGATTCCCAACACCTCTATGGCAACTCTTAGTAATTCCAGTTCCAGGATATTTGACATTCTCTTGGTATCCACAGGTACCAGGCACATATGTGGTACAAAGACATACATGCAAACCAAACACTAATATGCATAAAATTTTTTAAAAAATGTTTTCAATTCTAAAAAAAAAATATCTGGAATATGGTGAACAGAATGACTGACATTTGGTTGTTTCCTTTAAAGGCCCCTGGGCACTGGATGAGTGGGAAAATATTCAGGAGACAGAAAATCGTTAGAATTGGATAGTTTGGGCTGGAGATCAGATGGTTAGTTAGGAACTGAGGAACCCCTGGTCTCCTGTGATGCAGTAGTAAGAGAAAGCAGGGAAGGATTAGTCGCCAGATAGGGAATGGGAGAAACTCATGGCAGACTGACACAAGTGCTCCAGAGTTCTCTCTTTCTAACAAGAATATTTTCCTCCATGTTTGGTCCTCTCCATTCCTTGGTATTGTAGAGAGTGCACAGAATTTAAAGAAGGGAATAAAATAAGTGAATCTGTTTCCAGAGCACAGCACAGTAAAATATATGCAAATGAAATCACAAGAATGCAAATGAGGGAACCTGGATGAAATGCCACTTCTTAAATAAAATGGTTAACACGCTTTCCAAAGGGCATGTCAGGAGCATGCTGATGAATCCAATCCTCTGCTAACACGAATAGCTTCAGACTTGGGTCACTTTAGTGAACAGTTTAACTTGGAGCATCTTTTACTCCTTTGCAATCTCCATCAAAGTTCTGCATGGCTTTCAGCCTCAGTGGTTATTAAATAAATCTAATGAAGCAAGAGCCTCTCTTGATTTAACTAGCATGATGCGAAGTAGCCCTCATCTGCTGCCCCTCTGCAAGCTTTGTTGGCAATCCTCCGTGGAATCGAGGTTGAGATCTTCACAAGTAAAACGAAAAGAAACTTCTATTCCGGGTCTGGGTAGCAAGAGTCTCTCACCTGTGAACAAAATCACCGTGGGTTCGGTGTAGAGGGTGCAGACTGCACACTGGAAGACTTAACAAATGCGAAGCTCAGCTTTATAGTCCTTTCAAATGTCTCTTTCAAGTATATCCACCCATTGACAGTTTGGCACAAAGTTGTCATCTACAGTGTTTACACACACACACAAATACACAATCAAGTTACAGACATCTCCCATACACGCATCCACCGTGTGTTAAATCAGGGGATGTTTTGTGTTGGGCTGCATGCATCCCCGGTCACACACAGTCACATGCGGTATGCACAGCACAGGTTGGACATGTCTTGACGAGTAGCTGAAGACCCGACTCCCTTTCTTCTTCTCATGAATCCTCACTTCCGCTAGGCTCATCCCTTCCACAAGCATCCCTCTCACTTGAAAACACTCCCTTCCTGTCTATTCTAGAATCCGCCCATTATTTCTATGCTCCGTTCCAGCTGGAGTGAGAAAGGAGTCCGTTAATCTTTCTGCATTGACTATTCTTAATCTATTTTTAATCTTCTCCTGAATCTTCATTCCGATAGCTGTAAATTGTGGATGCCACCTGTTTACTCCCCGGGATTGTTCTAACGACTACATATCGCATTGCATATAAAAGCATTTTTAAATGTGTTAAATCGTCTCAAATGGCAAGTGATCATTATTTTCAGATCTGCTATTTTCTTCACTCTTAAGGGCCTTCCCCTTTCCGGGAAAGGAAAGTCCTCTGACTTCTTCCATAACCAGGCACTTGCGGGCGGGAGGAGACTTCTGGCAGCTTTCCCCCTTTCCTTCTCTTCAGAGCTTGGGCAGTACAGTCCATGCACGTTAATCCTCTTCCCCACCCACGTGTGGCCCAGCACTGCACTCTCTGTAAAACCGCCGTGTTCTTAGGAGAATACGATGACTAGCAAGCTAATCTAACACCCTAACACCGTGCCAACCCCCGAGCGCCAGCCAAGATCACACAGTGTGTGACCCACACTAGAATCCCGTACTTGATCTACAACTCCCTAGAGCCACACTGTCCCCTTTGCTCTCAGACTTCTTGAGTTTGTGTCTGGGTGGACCCGTGGCATGTAAATCCCAGCTTACTTAACCACTCATCTGTCAAAGGAAGATAATAGTAACGTAGGCATTTCAGTGTTGCATTTCAGTGTTGTTACAGACCGTTCACTCCATAACACTTACAGGCTACCTAGCAGAGTGACTAACACACATATCATCACTGCTTTTCATTGTTAATTAAGATGCCCTCACCCCCTTTCTTCTTGGTGTACATGTGTTCTTGGGACAGGCTTAACTGTACACAGCTCCCAGAAGTGCTTATGTATTAGAACCTACCTACCACTTGTTATCTCTGCCCATGCGTAGGTCTCTACGTCCTGTTCCCGGCTGGACTTACTCACTTCGAGGGCTCAGACACATCTCAGATGTGGCAGACTCATAATGGAACTCACCCACATCCTCCCCCAAAGCTATCTCTTATCTGTGTCCCCTAGGTCAGTGATGGGCGGGAGTGCTTGAGTCACGAACCTTTTTCTTTCACTCCCATAACTTCCTAGGACCACTCTGCAAGCTGAATCAACCATTTCACCCTTCCTCCTCTGGAGGTTTCCAAAGCCACTGCTGGCTCTGCCTTTTTGAAAAATTAGGTATCTTGTTCATTTTAGATTTTTGGTACTAATTTGGATTTTTTTTTTGTTGGTTTGTTTGTTTTCAAGTCCTGGCTATCCTGGAACTCACTCTGTAGACCAGGCTAGCCATGAACTCAGAGATCTGCCTGCCTCTGCCTCCCGAGTGCTAGGACTAAAGGCATGCGCCACCACACCTGACTGTAATAGTTGCTATTTTGCTGTCCCCTTACATATGGTGTCTGAGGTGAAATGTGTCTCCCTCCCTCTAGCTCTCACCTTCTACCAAGTCTTATCCCAGTGTCTGTCACAATTATGTCACATTACATTTCATTTGATAAGTCTAGATTCATTGTGGCATAGATGCCTCACTGGCTCCCCAAGCTCTGCCATGGTCCCTTACGACACAGCTTCCTTCAGCAACAGAATCAGGACTTCAAAATGAGCCCACTTGCACGTCTATGTCTTTGCAGACATGACCAGTGACTTTTGGCTATCCTTTAGTAATCTGGGATGACTGAAAACTGGTCGTACTTACAAATAGTGGAGTGTTTATGCTCTCACCGATAAAACTTACATTTCAACTAGATTTTATTAAAATACCTCAGGATTTATTGCACATCACTGCAGTCTTCCGTATAATACATTCATAACTGAAAATGATCTGGATGGCTCAGCTTCATCATTCTAAGCACTGGTACAGCTTTGGCCAGAATCCAGTGATGTCATCCTCAGGAGCCACTGAGATTTGTAAGTTGATGCTAGAGTTGTCTCCCCCAAAATGTATATGTTGAAATCCTCATCCCCAAATGACAAGGGATGGGAATTTGGAGGGGGCTGACTAAGGAGTGGGATTAATACTATCATGATGTAAGCCCGAGGTGGTGTGTCCATTTCCTTCTATTACAGAAGGACGTAAAAGCGGTCATCGATGAACTAGAAAGCAGGGCTTCTTTGGCAGCCCTCAAATCTTCTGCTGTCTTCTTTTATACACGCTACCCTATGGATCTCAGCCTTGCTTATTTCTGTGACTCACAAGCTGTCTGTTGTTTTTTTTTATGGCAGCCAGAATATACTAGGGTAGTTTTCTGTTAAAAGCCAGTTATGGCATATAACCCAGCCTTTCCCTGGCTGGGCTGTATGCTCCTCACTTGTTATCCCTATTGCACTGGTTCTGTGACCACTCAGCCCCAATGCCTTGGTCCTATTCTATTTCCTTGTCCCTGCCGCTCTAACCCTGACTCTGCTCTCTGTCACTCTCTCTACTCACACTGCCATCCTGAGACATCTCTTTATGGGTGCTGACAGTGCTCAAGGATTTCTACCTTAGCCAGATGGTGACTATATTCTCTTCTGCTCTGCTAACTTGTTCATCCATTTTATTATTCAGTCTTTATATCTCTATATCTATGTCCTCTCATCTTTAACTGCTGATCTTGACAGTGTTCTGGTTGGTTTGGAGGTGCTGAATGGAAATCTTGTTATGTCCATGTAATCTATAGGACGTCTTTCAAGTTGTGTCAGCTGTGGTACTTATCCACAGGGGAGATTGTGGGTGGACTTGACTTAATTCTCATCCTTTGTCCCTGTGCTCATCAGAAAATGCCAAGCTTAAAGTCTCCAGTGGGGTGAGATAAAGGACATGGAAAAGTTTCAAGTATTGTTGGAGTCTGGGAGTCCCAGACTCATACTGATTCCTGAGTCTTACATGGTCTTGCATAAATTAGTTATTTTTCTGTTGCTGTGAATAAACACCATGACCAAGGCAACTTATTTAAGGAAGAGTTTATTTGGACTTACTGTTCCAGAGGATTAAGAGTCCATCAATGGTAGAGAGGCATAACAGCAGTCAGACATGGGCCAGAGCAGGGCACAGAGAGATCACTTTCTCAACCACAAGGAAGCAGAGAAAGCAAACTACAAATCGGGTGAGGCTATATACTCTCAAAGCCTGCCCCGAGTACATGCGTCTTCCAGCAAGTCATCACCCTCTGACCTTCCCCAAACAGTACCGTCAACTGAGGACTGAGTTTGCCTGAATCTATGCGGGGCATCTCTCACTCAAACCACTGCACTGAGCAAACTCACTCTAAGCTCTTTTGGTTCCCTCTTAAAACAGGGAAAAGTAGAGACATGGGTTTCTGATTGCCCCTAAAATCTCAACTTGAGTATATTAAGGAGATCCATTGTGTGAAATGTCAATTTTATTCAAAGTACTTGCAATTTTAAGATAAAGATATTATACATCTCTACTGAATGAAACACATGAACATGAATAGATTTTTCTATTCATGAAAGATTAGTAGGGTCCTTAAGCAACAGGCCCGATGTAGAAAATACTCAGGGAAAGATCTTGAGACAGAACAATTTCTAGTGATGAAGATATTCTAGAAAATTTGGGAGAGGGGAGTGTAATCCCAGAGCCCAGTAGGCTGAAGCAAGAAGACCATAAGTTCAAGGCCAGCTAGGGCAACAGAGTAAGGCTCTGTCAAAAAAAGAAAGCAAGGGGGCTGTAGAGCTGCTGACTCTGTGGGTAAAACTGCTCGCCGAGTTCCTGAGTTCATATCCCGGAAACCCTCATATAACTCAACAGGTAATGTGAGCATCTGCAATCCTAGCTCTCCTATGGAGAGAAAGAAAGCAGAGACGGAAGAATTCCCCAAAGCTCCAGGGCCAGTCAGCCTGGCACATGTAGCTGAAAATCAACAAAGTGACTCTGTTTCAAACAAGATGAAATGAAAGGTGAGAGCTGACACCCCCGGTTGCCCTCTGACCTCCACAGGCACGCAGTGGCATGCATGCCTCTGGTTTCACACACACACACACACACACACACACACATTCACTGAAGGGATTGGATTGAGAGGATGGGTAGAGATCTCTACAGGGACTCAATAGGCTGAGGGGAGGGTTGCCGAGGAGAGCCACCCCCCATGGTGACCCGGACATGGTGAACTGGAGCCTCACAGGAATCAGTTTCTCTCCCTCTGATGTGTCTGTAAGATAAGCTGTTGCCAACCCTGGGTCCAGCATGTTCCTGAAAGCCCAAAGCAGGAACAGATTCATAAAGCTGGATTCAAGCAGGTGAAAATATACACAAAGAGCAATTTCCACATAAAAACAAATACAACAGTAACAAAACCCTGGAACCTTCTGGTGCTCTGGGTCACCATCTTCAAGCCAGCAACTGGATGAACTCTGCAGAGTGTTCTTCTTTCTTCTCCCCAAGTCTTTTGTAATGAAAGTCAGCTGTCTCTCCCAGGCCCCAGCATACCATCTCCCAGTGCCCAGCCTGCCTTAAACTGACCCATCTGGTCCCCAGGCTCAGCGGGTACACCAAGGTCATTGCCCTGAAGCCTCAATGCTGTTCAAGGTTCCAGATTCTGAAAGACCAACGAGCAACAGTTTTACTAAACTGCAGTTTCATGGCTTCGTCAAAGCAAGATCATTATTAAATGATTATCTTAAACTCATTTTCATTACCAACTTCGGGTATGACAACTTTGAACCTAAATGAGGGTTTATCTTTTATTAATAAAGATAAATCATAACACTTGAAAACAACTTGAGTTGCCTACATCCTGTACCTCCCTCCCTTATATAATTAGACCACCGTCAAGGGCCAAACTAGAAGGCGGGGGCAGGAGGGTTCACTCAGCATGGCTCTGACCTCTGAACAAGCTCACTGGATGCTTCTTTGAAGATGCAACAGCTGCCTCAGAGCCAGTGGGCTGTGAATAATGCTCTCAGCCCTTGTGCCAGAGTGGGCTGGAGGGGGAGCCGGGGCAGCGCAGGAAGGTGCTTTCTCAGCGAAGCTGACAGACAGTGTTGTCTCCTCGGGTGGCTAGCCGGCTCAGCCAGCCCTGTCAGAGTTTATTACCTTTCTTTGAATCCCTTCCAACCGTTTGATGCCCTTGAAATGCTGAAAACGGCACATACTATATCTAGCATTCCACCCAGAAACACCTTTAGGAATTTCTAATTCAGGGGAACTTAGGTAAAGTACCGCCGGATACAAAGAGCTGTCATCGTCGTCATCATCATCATCATCATCATCGTCATCATCATCATCGTCATCATCTTCATCGTCATCATCAACAGTCAAATTTAAGAATTTCTATAATCATAAAATCGGCTTATCGCTTTTGAGACTCAAAGTTTTATTGCCTAAAATAAGTCATGAAAACAAATCAGCTTATTAGATAGGATATAACAAAAGCAGTAGTACTAAGCCATCGGCCCCATGTGGATTTTTATTATTATTATTTTACCTTTTTGAGCCAGGCTCCTCTTTTGGGTATCCACTGATTCTGTGGACTGTACTTGACAAGAGGCCACATGAGGCTTCTCCTGCACCCCTCGTATGGCACTCCCCACACTGTGATACTCGCTGCTCACAGGCAGCCTGGGAATTATACAGGGTGGCAGCGCCTTAGAGAGGTCAAGCTTGTGAATTCGGTAAGTCAGTGTGATTTATGTTCCCATTGAGGGCACACTGTTCTAAAACAGACACATGCTCTGGAATTCTGTGTTCAGCACTCTGCCACTTCTTGGGTGGGTAGCGGCAGCTATTAGTGAGATAGACTAAAGCCAGAGAATCGCAACTAGGATATTAAGTCCTTTCCCTGTGAGGCTCAAAGGAGGTGCCTTAGGAGCAGGAAAGAGCTGATGTCTACATTTCATTTTTAAGGTGAGCTTAGAAACACGACAAAGGAATGCCCAGACAAGAGACACGTGTTGCTGATTGAAATACACACAAGTGTACTCACTTGCAGGTGGATTCATGCACATGCAAATGCACGCATGTTTTATCACACCAATGACCAAACATTTGGGGGATTAGCATCTAAAAGCCTTCCTAAAGCCTTCTTTTTTATGTCCCTTACATCCTTGTTACAACAACGATTAACTTTCCAAAATTAATAAACATGGTTGATCATGCTGCTGCATATCTCAAGGGCTCTGCCCTGACTTCAAATTCCTCATTCTGAATCTGGCTCACTAGCTCCATCTAAAAGCTCCCATGGCCTTTTCAAGGAAACTTTCATGCACAGACAGACAGACAGAACACACACACACTTATGCTCACACACACACACACACACACACACACACACACACACACACTGAATGCTTACCAACGCCCCACATGTAAATGCCTGCACGCTTGACTATACTTCATCCCTACTTGTTTGACGCCAGCATTTAGTACCCTCTATTCAATGATCATCTACTTATCCGCTCCCTGCTACTATACCCAGAGAAGATCAGCCTCAGCAGGAAAAGAAAAATGGCATCTCTCTCTCTCCTCTCTCCCTCTCTCTCTCCCTCTCTACTTTGTTCTCATTCATCAAATAGAGAAAACAGGTAAATAAAAATTGAGTTAGTGAGTGAACAGAATAAGTGAATGTGTTCTTGTGTTCTTGCTCTTGTCCTTAGGTAAATAGTCACACAATACATCCATCACCTATGCAACTCTCACCCTGAAGTCTGAAGCTGAGGCTTGTGGGTGAAGGATTTGGTCCCCTTTTCCCTAAGCAACATGAAACTACAGGGCTGAACCATCTGCATCCCACTTGGATAGGGAAAAATTACCAAAGTGGGCAGTTACTCTTTGGCTGGTGACTTTTGTTGCACTGTGTGGCTCATTTGATCAAGTCTAGACGCCTTATTTCATGTGCTGTGGAGTCTCAATTCCTGTAACACAAACCCCTTTAATCATTAGTCTTTCTGGCAGAATTTGATAGGGGTCATATAAAATCCCTTCCCTCGTCTGCTAATGGCAATTTACAGACACTTTCTATGAGCAATGTGCACTGTGAAAGACCAGCAAACTCCCCTGTTATGAGCCAGCCCTGTAACGTCAAAGCCCGGAACCCAGCCTGATACTTTCATCAGTGATATGTGAGCCTTGTTTGTGGTTGGCTGCCTCATCAATTTTCATTTGGGAGTTGAAATGGACTCTGAAGCAGATACGGCATTAATTATGGGGAAATTGGTTGCAATATGCCTGAGGTAAAGCCCTTCTGATGGGAATCCGAGATGGAAAGAAAGCCAAATTATAAAAGGGTGATTTACTGGAAAAAGGAAATGTGTGCATTACCATCAACGTTTAGCAAAGAAAAGGGAGCCAATAAACCAGAAAGATGGTGGGATGACTAAAAGAGAAAAATCCTCAGGATCTCAAAAAAGATTTATTCTTATGCTGTGTGCATTATATTTCCCCAGATGCATATGGCATTTTCCTAAAGTGTGCTTCAATTAAAAGGCAAGTGGGCATTAATAATGGCTGCCAGGGTCCTTATTTCTTTCTAGGTTGAAATATATTTTACTAAGAACAGACTAAGGACCATCTAGGGATACCAAACTTAAAATTCATTTTGCCAGCTATGGTATCTGCTGTTGTATCAATTTTCTTGTTAGGGTATCACATCTTTTCCCTACAGATTTCAATTTTTTTCTCTTAGTTAACACCTCATTTTATGACACTGAATCTTGACGAGGCAAAGCACAGATGCAGAGTCGCAGCAGAAATGACAGCCCTCGATTTAATATAAGAAAAGCAAGATACAAGAAGCTGAAGGTAGTTCACATCTTTAAAAAAGCCACACATTTTCACACTTTTTTCTTCATTGGATGTAACAGAGAGTGAGTTACCAAGAAAAAAAAAAGAAAGCTGTGTGCTTGTGCATGCTGTAATTGTGGCACTCCCAGAGCTGGAGCAGGGGGTCCTGATTTCAAAGCACCAGTCAGGGCTAAATACTGAGTGTAAGGCCAGCCTGAGCTACATGTGGAGATCCTGGAGGGAGGGAGGGAGACAGACAGACAGACAGACAGACAGGGGGAAAGAGAGAGAGAGAGAGAGACAGAGAGAGAGAGAGAGAGAGAGAGACAGAGAGAGAGAGAGAGAGCAGAGCGAGAGCTCACTGACAGAACACTCCTTTCCCACTCTCAGGGTTTTGCTGAGAGTTGAGCACTGGATTAATTTATATGCGCTGGATTAACTTATATTCCCAGGGAAGCAGAAAGTGAGTGGCTTTTGCGTTTGAACCACGGGGTCGCAGGAGACAGTGGGAAACAGCTAGGAGGGAATCCAGACCATCTTCAAACCATTCCAACCCATCCTGTCCATCGCAGCTGCTTAGCAGCTGTGCAGCCTCTGCCTTGGCCTTTGTGCCTTGGCTTTCTCCTCAGCACGAAAGCATTTGCCATTGTCTTGAGAATTAAGTTTGGTTTCTCCTTTAGAAGAAGGAATTCTGAGTCTACAGAAAGTAAACTCAATGGAAGCTTCTGGATCCTAGAGAGTGTAAAGAGTTCTTGGACTAGCTGTCAGGATGGGATTTGGGGAGAGACTAGGTGTGCCTAGTTGGAAAATAAGGATTCCAGACGCTAGAATTCTGCGCTTGATGGGCACACTGGCAGTCAGGAGAGTGGGGAGTCTGCACTTGATGGGCACACTGGCAGTCAGGAGAGTGGGAGTCTGTGCTTGATGGGCACACTGGCAGTCAGGAGAGTGGGGAGTCTGTGCTTGATGGGCACACTGGCAGTCAGGAGAGTGGGGAGTCTGCACTTGATGGGCACACTGGCAGTCAGGAGAGTGGGGAGTCTGCACTTGATGGGCACACTGGCAGTCAGGAGAGTGGGAGTCTGCGCTTGATGGGCACACTGGCAGTCAGGAGAGTGGGAGTCTGCGCTTGATGGGCACACTGGCAGTCAGGAGAATGGGAGTCTGCACTTGATGGGCACACTGGCAGTCAGGAGAGTGGGGGTTTTCAAGGGTTCCTCTGAGTTTATCTGTAGTCCAGTCAATGCCTGGACAACTGTTTTTGCAGCAAAAAGTATTTTCATTGTGTTTTCTCATTCCTTATATGGTGACAGGGAAACAGGAAAATACAGATTGGGTGAGTACAGCCACTGGGGACCCAGAATCTACTATCTTCCTGATTTCTGTGTTTTTAAAGCACCTCATAAGCTTAGAATATTTTTTAGATGAAACCACAAAAGTGACTTGGGATGGATTTCCCATCAACTAGAGATGCAAACACTCAAGCAAATTAAATATTATTGAGAACAGCTCAATAATGTACCTTAGATTACCTTCTACTGTGGTGATTTACAACTGATGCTCACCGAAACTGTTAAGTACACATTTGGCAGCAAAAACCCTCCTGCCTGCCTACCAATGACTTAAAATGTGCTTGTTTGATCACAGAAAGCCCAGCTATTGAGGCTGTTCACCATACCAGCAGTGCCTTTGTTCTCTGCCACCCTTAGCACGTGGCCTCTGTCACGTGTGGTTGCGATGTCTGTGTCATGCTTGTGAGGTTTATAAGCCTTTATTGACACTCCAGGTGGAAGAAGAAGACAGTCATGGAGGGAGGGATGGTAGCTAAATTTAAAAAAATGTAATTTCTAGAAACTGTCACTTCATGTTTCATTGGCCACTACTCTGTCACATGCCCCTCCCTCCGATGTGCACCGATGGAGCTAGCACGTCTAGCTGGGAATATTGCCATCCTGAGCTCAGTGGAGTCTGTTAATGATGCAGAAAGGAGAAAGGAGGGATTGAAGGATATTCACATATTGCTCACCTGTGTGAGAAAATATGCATCTTGTTTAAAGTAAACCGCACACATGAAACGTGTGAAAGTTTTACTTTAAAGTGGGGAATACAGGTCTACTCCATCAAAGAACTTACCAAATAACTCTCTTAAGTTGTACTTTTAAAAATAATATGATTTGTATAATGTTTTAAGAATGCAAACATTTTTCATCTCGAGAAAACTTCTGTTTATTTAACTTTTGATATATAATTACACATATACACAGGGCACCATGTGACAATTCTGTGCATGTACACACTGTGTGATGGTTAGATCAGGGCCATTTGCATATCCATCTTCTTAAGTTCTTAGCAGTTCCTTTGATGCAAACCTTCCAAATCTTTCAGTCTTTCAAATGGTACATACCTCCCTCCCTCCCTCTCTCTCTCTCTCTCTCTCTCTCTGTATGTATATATATATGCGCACACACACACACACACACATATACATATGTATATATACATATTTTCCTTGGGCACAAACCTTCCAATCCTTCACTGTATGTATATATGGATTTATATGGATTTACAGTCGCCCTGCTATGCTGTGGAATATTAAAACTAATTTCGCCTGTGTAACTCTCCTTCAGTACCTGATGCAGACTCACATTCTGACCCCACTCCTTACCTGTCAGGGTCCACTTTTCTCCTCTACTTCTATGAATCAGCTTTTAGGATTCTACATATGAATGAGTGAATGAAGACTCACAGTTTTTATCTTTGTGAGTCTGGTTTGTTTAACTCAATACGATGCCTCCAGACATATTTCATTGTCACCAATGATAGAATTTCATTCTTTTTAAGGACACACACACACACTATATTCTTATTATCTGTTTGTCTCTGATAGCCTCTCTCGCTGTTTCCAAGTTAACTACTGTAAATAGTGCTACAGTAAGATTCTTTTTTAGACAGGGTTTCTCTACGTAGTCCTAGCTGTTACAAAACTTGTTAAGTAGACCAGGCTGTCTCAAACTCACAAAAATCTGCCTGCCTATGGCTCCTGGGTTCTGATATCAAAAGCATGTGCCACCATGATCTACCTGTAAGTATCTCTTGATAGACTTTCTTTGATTTCATGTCAGAGAGTCTTAGGGATAATCTAAGCCAATTCCTTTATTATAGGATTAATTGAGAACCCTAGAAATATTACCTAATTTTCTCAAGTATCTGTAGCTACTTACTAGCAAAATTAAAACTGAACATCTTGGAGTGATGAATGCTAATTTCAAGATTATTTTGGGGATTTGGACTTTGAGTCTTCAAATGTTTCTTTAAATATAATACTAAATATGGTTTGATTTAGCACATTTGCTGTGCTTTTTGTAGTGAATATTTAAAAAATAAATATGTAAATAAAATTATAGCAGATACGCACAGCTTTCATCTGGAAGTAATTAAAAGAGAATCTCTTATAAATTTGAAAAAATACTAACACTACAACTTAATGACTACATAGAGCAAAGACTAGTTACTTATCTTTCCCAGTAACTATGACAACATATAAAAGAGTTGTATATAGTTTCTTGAGAGTAGTCTAACTACTGCACATAAAGTATATAACACAAAGGCTGACATTTAATAAATGTCAAATAATGATTCCAGATATTGTCACCACCACCATCTTCTTAGAAAGGTACCAAGTCCAATTATCCTCATACACCACTAAGAGATAAAGATCTAGACTTATAAGATTTGATTCAAAAAGAACAGGATAATTCTGGGAAGAATGGGATTTCAGGACAACTCTCCTCTGTGAAGCCAGGGCAGAAAGGTTAGTGGCCTAAAATTCTCTCAAGAGTCTAGGACAGGAAGATAGTATTAAACACCACTTCTTCATGTTTCTGGTAAGAGCTAAGAAATTAACCAGAGATCAAAACCTCACTTGTCTTTTATACCAGGCTCTGGGTCTGTGGCTTCATGGTTCCTTGAGGCTGGTTATTGTAGGAGGCCTATGGATCTTTTTGGAGAAAGACATTTCCCATGGATTCAGATCTTTCGGATCCTAGTGGAGCCGGAGAAGAACTTCACAGGTAGATTCATGGCTGTTAATCCTTATGATTATAAGCAAAGGTGATCTGGAGCTAAGAGGGTTCCTCCTGTCAGCAGAGGGTCAATGACTTAGTTTTTTATTTCCTGGTGGCTCACAAGTGTAGCAGGAGCTGTGACTTCACTATCTACCTGTTAGTTATCAGCTCTCTAAAGAGACCATCAGTCCTGGCATAACTGTTGAGAACTGCTAATTACAAACAAAAATATATAGAGATGCAAAGAAAATACATGCCTGGAAGACTCAGTGCCCAGACAGAAGAAAGCAATAAGACCAACAATATCAGCAGACAACCTTAGCTGATGGAGAAATGGTAATGTATCAAGAAAAATATTTTGGTTAAGAGACTTATTCCTTTTTATAATGGCATGGTAGACCAAAAGAGACAACCTTCATACAGAGAAAAGCTGGAAACGCAACAAATACATGCCTGAATTATTCAAAGAACTAACAATGCGGAAGTAAGTAGCGGGTTATAGACGAAGCTTCGCCTGGTGAGCTGGGCTTCCCTTGATCTAGGGGTGTTGGCTGTCATTTAAAAAAATAAAAGTGCAGCCAGGAAGCTGAGAATTGGAGCAGAGCTTCCGACAGCCTTGTGCAAGAGGAGGACAAACACCGGAGAGGAGGAATTGCCAGAGAGGAAGATTTATATACACACCAAAGGGATACAGGATGCGGATAAGGGTGACCTGTGAGTCACATGGGTCTCACAGGCACTGAAGCCAGGGTTGAGTCATCCCATTCCCTTAAACTGATCGGCATGGCCCGGATACCTAATGGCTCTAGTCTGTGCCCAAGTCAAACTTGGACCTTGTCCTGGGAAAGGAACACCAAAGGGAAATTTATAGGTTTTACATTAATTTTACATGATTTTTCATAAGTGTAGCTCTCATTGAAAAAAGAACCAGATGCACACATATGACAGTGTGAATGACAGTGAATGGAAATAGAACAAAGTAGCTCCTAGTAGGAATGTTCAAGGGAAGTTCTGAGCATGTTTCCTTAAAGCTTTGGGCCTGTCAGTGGCCCTTTCTTTTTTTTTTTTTTTTACATAAAATTTTCATTAATTATTTGAGAATTTCATACAATGTATTCTGCTCACACCTATCTCCCACTCTTCCCAGGTGCACCCTCCCACCCCCATGCCCTCTCTTAAAAAAAGAAAGATCAGGCGGTGGTGGCTCATGCCTTTAATCCCAGCACTCGGGAGGCAGATGCAGGCTGATCTCTGTGAGTTCGAGGCCAGCCTGGTCTACAGAGTGAGTTCCAGGACAGCTAGAGTTACAACAGAGAAACCCTGTCTCATAAACCAAAATAGAAGAAGAAAGAGAGAGAGGAGGAGGAGGAGAGGAGGAGGAAGGAAGGAAGGAAGGAAGGAAGGAAGGAAGGAAGGAAGGAAGGAAGGAAGGAAGGAAGGAAAGTCCAACGAGTGCTTCCCGTACACTAGAGCAAGGTCAGACTCCCAGTGTCCAGACTCCCAAAGAAAGCCCACTCTTCCACGTCCCTGCAAGAAGCCACCATCAGTTTCCCTTTCTTTATCCAAGGTGACCAACCCAAATTAGGGGGAAAGCACCTGCTCATGAAACCAAAACCACTCAACAGGCCCAGACTGGGTCCCTCTCTTCTCTGCATATTTGTCTAGGGAGGAAGAACTTTCTTTCCCTTACTTATTTTTCTTGCTCCTAGCTCCAACCCCGGAGGGTGCAGAGGCAGCTCAAGAGGGTGATATGAAGTGAGAAGAGATGATCAAGCAGGCAGAACATACGGAAGTTGGTCTTGCCCCTCCCACTCCTGTCTTCAGAGTGTTGGTCAGGGAACTCAGGATCTCAAGCTTTCAATAAGTTCAGAGTTTGTATTATTAAACTATTCACACCTTTAAATTGACGAACTGAGACCATGGAGGAAGAACTTTTTATAATCTAGAAGTTACTGGAAAATCTATTTGGCTTAACAAGCACACTGGGTTGGTATGAAATGGCCACAGGAGGGAACATAAAGTTTCTTTATAGTGCGCCTGGCTGAGTTCATCTCTTACTCCATGGTGGTTACACCTGCCTGGAACATTATGAGAAACGATGAATAAAAGAGTCTAGGCTGTTTAGAGAGGCACAAAAATCAGGGATAAAATCTTGACTTCCTCATGATGACCTTCTAACAGAGTCCCTGCCTTCATTACCATTTAAATGTAACCCCCCCCCCCCAGAATTTCAGAAAGGTTTTTCCAACAGTGCACCAAGAGAGAGACCCATCCCGGCTCCTGGGCATCGGAAAGCAATAACGGAGCACCTATCAGTCAAAATGACTTTACTCTTTCTGTTGCTGTCAGATGTTTATGTTCAGCTAAATCTCCTGAGGGGGGATGCTACCAGAACCGCAAGCCAATGGTTCCGAGAGCACTGCAATGATTAAGGAGACATCTGAGAGAGAATTCAGTATCTACAGGTATTAGGTTAGCTCTGCGATCGTTTAGCCCGACTGGGATAAAGATCATGTTGAGCAAACCATGCCCAAAAGTTGCATAGTGATGATGGATGCATTCTGGTTCTTACAGGGTTTTTTTTTGGGGGGGGGGGCTGGTGAAATGGCTCAGTAGTTAAGAGCTCTTGCTGCTCAATCATGAAGACCAGAGTTCTAATCCCAGCACCCACTTCAGGTAGCTTACACATGCCCATAATTAATTCCAGCTGACACCCTCTTCTGGACTCTGCCAACACTCACACCCACTGTGTGCAAGGGCTCTTTCCGTCTCTCTCTCTCTCCCTCCCTCTCCCTCTCTCTCTCTCTCTCTCTCTCTCTCTCTCTCTCTCTCTCTCTCTCACACACACACACACACACACACACACACAATATTTAAAGCAAGTGTCTTCTAAATTTAGTCACTTGTCATTTTTCATCCCCATCCCATTTTCTCCCTCACTGAGCAACAATTCATTTAAGTCCGTCCATTAGTTTCCCTGTGTTCTAAGAAGGCATAATATATAGTTCACGTGGCAGCATTTTCGATTCCAGAAATTACATCATGCTATACAGTTTATTCTACTTCATTTTTTTTTAAACTTTCCTTTTAAAACCAGGTTCTGTGTTACCACGCAGCTTCTTGCTCTTAATGCCTGCATAACAATCTACAGTGTGTATCCATCAACCTATAATCACAAACAACCAGGTGTTCTCCATGATTTCATCAAAATTCTGCAAGGAAAATATTCATCTATGACCATATTAACCAGTGTGATGAGGTCTCTGGGGCATGCACTTCAAGGGAAAACGCTGGGTTGGAAGTCACGTGTGTCTGGTCTGGATCTATAGGCTGACTAAGCAGCTCCACACTGCCCTTCAGGACGCTGACATCTGTCACCCCACCACAAGCAATTCTCCAGCACGTCTCCTCTCCAGTCCCTCTGGGTATCCCACAGTTTTCACAACTTTTGTTCCATGTGAAAAATAATAAATATCCTACAGACCCAGCTCTCTTTTTCCTCATAAATTTGAGCATCTTTCATATACCTTCTAGCCTCTTGAGTAAAGAGCTAATTCTTTCTGGCCATTTTCTTATTGGGATTGCTGTATTTCATCGTTGTTTTCTGTGTTTCTTTATACAGTTCCAGATATTGATCTTTTGTTGCTTTATTTATCGCTAGAATTTTCTTTTGGTTTCTCATTTGTCTGCCTTCACCACTGAACAGAAATCTGAATTTTTATGTAATCAAAGCATTACTTGACCTTGTTTTATTTTGTCTTTGTCACTTTCTTTTAACCCCCCCCATTTTTGTATTATAAATACATTTTTGCATTGTTATTTTGAATTAACTGTTTTTTTTTTAATGTTTACGATTATAATCCATCTGGAGCACAGTTTTACCTATGATGTGCATACCAGGATAGTTTGCAAAATCCACCTCTTCCCTACATATTAAGGATGAATAGGAAGTAATAGGAAATGTCACATATGTAATGGCACACATGTTCAGGAATGAGCATGATAAGAATTATGGCAAGTTGTGGTGGTACATGCCTGTAGGATATGCTGGAAACACAGAAGAAGGGTCGAGTTGGAGGTCCGCCTGAGCTACACCTTTAGGGGCTGGAGAGATGGAACACCAGTTATGAGTGCTTGATATTCTTGCAGAAGACTAGCATCCAGTTCCCAGCACCCACATAGCCCCTAACAACCCTTGGTGATTCCAGTTCTAGGGGATTTGATGCCCTCTTCTGGCTTCAGCAGACACTGAACACACATGGTACAATATGTGTGTGTGTGTGTGTGTGTGTGTGTGTGTGTGTGTGTGTGCGCGCGCGCGCGCGCCTGCATCATAAAGAGTACCTCCACATAGGCTCATAGATTTGAATGCTTGGTCATTAGGAAATGAAATTACTTGACAGGGATCAGGAGGTGTGCTCTAATTGGAGTAGGTGTGGCCTTGTTGAAGGAAGTATATCACTGGGGGTGAGCTTTGAGGTTTTAAATGATCAAGCCATGCCCAATGTTTCTCTTCTCCTGCTGCCTGCTGATCCAGATGTAGAACTTTCAGCTCCTTCTCCAGCACCATGTCTGCCTGCGTGCCGCCATGCTTCCTGCCATGATGATAATGGACTAAACCTCTGAACTGTAAGCCAGCTCCAGTTAAACGCTTTCTTTTGTAAGGGTTGCCATGGTCATGGTGTCTCCTCACAACAGTAGAACACTGACTGAGACAGTTTTTTTTTTTAAAAAAAAGAAATATGCAAAGCCTATATGAAACAGTTTACCAAAGGATACAAAAGATAAACAAAATTTTAATAAAAAGAAAGACCAAATCAAAACAAAAATATGTTGAAAAATTCTTGACAAATTAAGAAATATATAATGTTTGACACTGAGACAATTCACTATTGAAAATGTTATCTATTCTTCTCAAAGGAATCTAACGCAACACAAATCCAATCAAAATTCCAAGTGATATTTCAAATGAAATTTAAATTAATTATATTAAGTTTACTTGGGGAAAAAAAACTGGAAAAGAAACTAAAAAATTGCTGCAAAACAGTGCACACAATGAGTATCAAATATTATGAAAAATATAATAAAAATTAGTATCAGCAGAATCAGCATCATGGTGAGGACACAGGATGGGGGAATGAAATGAGGTCCACGCGCTTACTTTGCACGGTTGATGATAAGTAAATTTCAGATTTTAAATAATATCATCAAAATATAAAATTTGGGTTATTTGCTACACATTAAGAAAAACTTTGTTACATTTTCTTTAGAGATATAAAACTAAATGTCAGCAGATTGATAAGTGGAACCAAAAACAAAGTATAAAAATACTAGAAGGTGACTTTTCTAAAAACATAGCAGCAGACTGTGGCAGGTCACCACGGTACCCATACAGCATACAGGAATAAATTGACAAGTTTTACTAAACAAGGTGTTTATAGCTTCTTACTGAAAGTGGGGAGCACCATAGCTTAGGATATAGAAAGAAAATGTCTATGGGATTGGATTAGAATGTTACTTTTCTTCAGTCTAGTTTGTAAAGAGTTCCTACACTTTTCTACTTTCAATAAGATAAACAACTGTATAAGTTTTGTTTTTTTTTTTATTTCTGTTGCTGTTGTTTTAGCTCTTTCTTTTTCAACTCTGACCAAATACCTGACAGAAGTCCAAGGGAAGATTTTTTTGAGGGGGGAGGGGCACTCAGTTTGGAGGAGTTCAGTCCATTACATGGGAAAGGCTTGATGGAGAGACCAGCATGGTCCGGGTGGCTACCACAAAGAAGAGAAAGGGTAATGTCAGTGCTCATTGCCTTTCTCCCTTCCCCTTTTTATTCTTTCTGGAGTCCAGATTGTGAAATGATCTTCCTTCCACAGTTAAACCTCTCTGGAGACACTCAAAGGCATGCCCGTAAGTATGTGTTCTAAGGTGATCCAGAACCCAGCCATGTAAACATGAAGATTAGTCACCACAATAATACAAGGAAGAAAAGGAGGTGAGATATCAATTCTTAGGCAAAATAAAAATGTTCAGAAAACAAATGAAATATTCAGTTTTATTGTTTAAATAAAATAGAAGAGAATACCTTTCATTCATCAGATTATATATATATGTATATATGTGTGTATATAGATATATGCTTATATTTATATATATATTATATTTATATATTTATATATATTATATTTATATATTCATATATATTCTATTTATATATATATTTATATATATTTATGCATTTATATATGTGTATATAGATATATGCTTATATATTTATATATACACTTATATATTTATATACTATATATGTAGATATACTATATATACTAAATATATATTAAAATATACATTTTTAATCTTTTTTTGCTCTAGGAAAAACAGCAAGCATTTCTAAAATCTTTGGTGGGAATGTAAGTCTATTTGGGATAAGCATCTCTTACAGCTGCACAAAATCAAATGTTGAAATCTCAATGTCCAGTATCTCACATTGTAATGGTATTTGAAGATATGCCCTTTAAGATAATGGAATTAAAATGAGGTCATTATGTGAGCCCCACTCCAGTATGAATGTTGTTCTTATTTTAAGAAATTAAGTGACATTCAAAGACAGGGAGAGAACAGCCAATGTATCAGCCATCACAAGGAGCCAACGTCCCATTGCTCTTGAACCACTGGCCTTCTGAAGTGTCTGAAACACCAAGTATATAGTACTTTGGTATGGCCTAGCAACCAGTGGTTTGGTTTGGTATGATTGTAGCAACCAATACCGGAATATGGAATTTCATTTGCTGTAGAAGTTGGTTGTTGGGGAAGTTTATTTTTAGTTATGTTTGATATTGTTTTATGCACTTTTTGGGTGAGGGGCTATCCTAAGTCTAGCACATTCTGTATTGTTTGCAGGTGTTGGGCTTCTGTGGGGAATGTTTAATGGCTAGTTATGTGTGTGTTCTGTCAGTAAAATACCTGAGGAGTTCTGAATGATAAAAACACCTGAGCTCAGAAGCTTGGTGCTCCACTGTCAATGGAGTATGGCACTGGCCATGATGGTGGTTCTCTCTGCTGAGGTCTGGCAGGGTTTTCAGTTATGAAATATGCCTCCTTGTCTTCCTTGTGACCCATCACAGCAGCTTACTACTACAAATGGCGCCAGCAATATGGGGCCTGACATCATGCCAGGTAATCCAACGTGAAGACAAAGAAGAAAGAAACTTGAGACCTCATGGAGTCCAGTAAAGTACACTCAGAGAGGCTACCAGAGGATAGATATTAAGGTATTAATTGAAGGCTCCTGAAGGAAGAAGAGAGAGAGAAAGAAATAAGCCTCTATGAAGAGAGAAGAGTGTGAAATTGGTAAATAAATGAGGAAAAAAGCTCCAAGAATGGAGGCCTTTAGAGATAAAAAATTCAGCTGGGAGCAGGAAAATCAAGATTCTTCCTGCTTTTCCCCATCGTGGAGCCGATGCTCCCGTCTATGCAGGCGATAGCACATTGTTTCACAAATTGTGTTTTCTGATAGCAGCATTGTATGTGTGTGAAGCTCAAGATGTTGTGTTTGAGATCTATGGGAAAGGTAGTATGTTTACCCTTAAAGGTAGTGAAAAATATCGCCAAACCTCCAGAATGTTTTAACCAGAGATTCTCCCCACTGGTCCAGGATCCCCTGCTGTTGTGGAATCTGCAGCTTGGAGCCAAAAACCCGGGAACAGTTTTTTTGTTTTTTGTTTGTTTTTGTTTTTGTTTTCCTGCAAACCTGTCTACAAGCAGTAACTCCACACCATGAGGGAACTCTTGTTGCAGACAAGGACTAGTTGTTTTTCCAACCAGAGTCTATCTTCAAACCTAGAAAGTGTTTCCTCAGGGTCAGCATACAGAATCTGTCTTCTAGAACTGGCTAGTTTGTATCTCATGCATGCATCTCATGTGAATTTGGTACTCTAAGAGTCACCCAGCTGGTGCTGATTTTGAAGGCATCAAGGGGTCTTTGGAGAACAACTGAGGCTTGGCACTGTAAGAAGCCAGGAGAGGCCTTTAGAGAAAGTGCAGCCAAAGTAGCAGTTAAAGACCCAGATTAAAGGGGTCATGAAGAGAAGTTGAAGCTTGGCGCCATGAAAAGAGCCCAGGAGAGGCTATTGGTGAAAGTGCAGCCCAGATGCAGGAAGGGACCTTGCAGTTTTTGAAGTGCCAGTACTATGGGACAACCACCACCAACAACAGCAGCAGTGGAGGGGAGCCAGTCAGTGCCTGGAGGACAAGCTGTGTGCGCTGCAGAGGGCAGAGCAGAGAAGTGATCTAAGCCTTTGGAGGAGCCCAGAAAATCATGAGTGGATTCCAGATAATTGTATATTGATGTTTTCTGCTGTCCAAAGACATTGTGAAAAAACTTGATAGGTATTTGGTTTCATTTGGTCTTGTGCATTAGCAGTCTTAGAGATTGTTCCTCTTGTAAATAGTTTTACTGGTGTAGTGTTAAATTGTGTTGTAAAGGCAAAGCATTTTGTTTTTATACAGAAAAGGAGAAATGTTGGAGAAGTTTATTTTTAGTTATGTCTGAAACTATTTTACACTCTGTTGGGTGAGGGGCTATCCTAAGTCTAGGGCATTCTGTATTGTTTGCAGGTGTTGGATTTCTGTGGGGGTTGTTTCATTGCTAAAGATCTGTGTGTGCAGTCAGTAAAATACCTGCAGAGTTCTGCATGAATAAAAACACCTGAGCTCAAATGCTTGGGGTTCCACTGTCAGTAGAGTATGGGGCTGGCCAGGACGGTGTTTCCCTCTGCTGAGGTCTGCAGAGTTTGCACCAAAGAAAACTCCTTGTCTCCTTGCTGAACCCCCACAGCAGTCTACTATAACAGTTGGTAACCTTTTGATAAAGGTTAAATGATCAATAATTTCTATTTCATTGGCCACAGAGTTGGGTTTTTTTTTTTTAGCAATGATTTCTGTCTGCTATTAAAGTATGTAAGCAGTTATAAACAACAGATAAGTAAATACATAGGGCTTCTCCTAGTAAAACTTTCTTGATGAAAATGTGTAGTCACTTTTGCTTGAGGATCTGCATTTGCTGATAACTGATTAACAGCAAGGTGGCTGAATTTTGTTCAGCTGTGGAAAAGCTGCACCAGGAATCCTACAGTCAAGGTCATGTCCAGCAGCCCATCTATCTGTAGAGCCAACAGTGGTTTCAGGGGAATCTTGAAATCACCCAGTTCTATCCCCAGACACAGAGTTCACTTGCTTGTCACCCACTTTCGAAGCCTAACTTCATGCCCCATTTCTTCATGGTTTGAATTATAATAGAGTTTTTTAGAGCAAACATTAAATTATTTGTGTCTTTTCTCTCTCTCACACACACACATACACACAAACAAAAAACCTTTTAAACAGGGTACAAGATCCTGTTGCTGCCTGCATTCTGGGAGAATGAACATTAAGGGTTCTGGTAAAGAACTCTGATGTCTTACCAAAGGGTACTGATACTGATTGTTATTTTATTTATAATCAAATGCTTAATGCTTTTGTTCCAACTTGTGTTTTTCCCAAGTATAATATCAGATCTGGGGAGAGATAGCATACTTTTTAAAACAATACTTCCCCTTCTATCCAAGAATCTAAAACACTGTCACAAAAGCTGTGTTCCTTGATTCTGAAATATAGCCTAGAAACTTAAGTCATTTCTGATTACTTCAACCTCACAGATGTCTCATTATGCTTTTTGACAAACCTGGTAGAGAAATAGACATGTGGAAAAAAAAAATCCACTCCATCATAAAATCCTATGGAGATACAGAAACAGCACCTTCCCCAGCAGCATCTCTAACATCTATTTCTTCTGCCATCTCACTAAGTTACAACTTGTTCCCTCCCCGATCTGTCCATTTCCAAGTTCTTTTTAATCTAACAAAATACAACCTTCTTCACCTCAGAGTTAAGGAGACAGCATACTATATTCTTAGCAAAGAGCTGGTGAATCCATGAAGGAATCTAGTCTAAATCTCCCTTCAAGAATTAGATTTTATAATCATGTATCTCTAATGATAATGGGGTCCCAGGATGAAGGACTGATTCTGGGCATTCCGACACACGAGACAGTCACCTGATGTCTCTTTGGTACAGAGATAAGTGGTGTTGGACTAGGGAAGAAAAAATTACTCAGTCTGACCGCACTGGAAAAGACCCCAAGGATTGCCGTTTCTGCAATACTGATGGTAACACCAGAAATACACAGAGGGGGAGCTAAAGTGGACAACATAACACATACATGGTCGAGCAAAAAAAAAAAAAATCTGTTTCCTGGTTAATCACGATCTCAGGTCCAGTCCTGTTGGGTCCTTCTGACACCAAGAAAATCACTATTGTTTGAGTGGGCAAAGGCCTTTGGTTCCTGTCATCAGATACTTGTGACTGCCTGAGAGATAGGTCTAGTTCCCGAGACACAGTGACTTGTGTGAGATGCTTGCCGCACAGAGAATCACGAGAACATTGCAGTTACTCTTGTCTTCGTGTTTTCAGCCTCGGAGTGGGAAGAAATGAAGAGAGACTGGGTAAACTCAGAGCCACTCGACTTCATGATGAACACACCCTCAATGGCTGGCATGTCTCAACCAAAATCTAAGGTTGCAAAGGAGACAGATGCATTACAAAGGCAGAGATGTGACACTTGCATCTTGTTTTCAGTTTCCCATTGGGCATCTCAGGCCCAAGAATGGAGTCAGGGACTTTAGTAAAAGTATGTTGAAAGTCCTTGTACTACTTCATCCGCATGGATGAACATCTTTCATCTGGTCACGGTGACAGCACAGTCCTGATCCCATACTCATGAAGCAGAAGCAAGAGGACTGTAAGTTCAAGGTTAGCCTGGGTACATAGTAAGATTTTGTCTCAAAATGAAACACAATACACAAGAAAAAAGCCTGAAATTCTGCCCTCCAGCACATCAGCACATTCTTGCCTCTGTCTCTCCCTGGTGCTACCCCTCTCTCTCAGTGAAGCCCTTCCTCCCCCCTGACAACTGTCCACACTAAAGCTCAATTCTGGGACCATTTCCTACTGGAATTTTCCACCAACAAGACTTTCTTCCAAGAGTCTTTGAAACTCTTTGCCTGAGCCATTCATTTGTTACTCCGGAACATGCTACTGGAAATTGTTATCTTTTGATTAATATGCTTTGTCTCTCCAAGTAGGATCCCCATAATTTATCAGCTCCTGTGCAACTGGAACTACAGTTGTTAGCTTTCATACAATAATTACTTAGAGTGCTGAGACAATGCATTTGGAAAGCAAAAACAACATTCGTTCCCAGTAGGTACAAATGACACATTCCTAGGTCTGCTTCCATTGCTTGCTGAACAAGGAATCTGACAGGAAATCATGAGGCAGCGGCCCTGGCTAGTGTGATAATGAATCAGCAGCACGCCGATCAACATCTCCTTTCCCATCAATGTGACAGACTATTATACATTCATTTGCAGGACCAGCTCCATCGAGCCCACCAGCTGCCACCAAGGTTTTCATAATTTATTTGCTTTTATTATTAAAGATTCGGGCATGTTTGAATTGGGAGTAGGGGAAGGGGGGGATTAGGAGGTCTTCCTGGATTCTTTGTGCTATACTGAAAAGTGTTCCCCTAATGGAACTCTTTACAATCATCAAGAACGGGAGAAGAGTCAGATAGCCTTCACCCCATTCCACAGTAGAACCATTCACTCCTCTCTACATTCAAAATCCAAGAGGAATAGAAACAAGTACTTAACTTAGGACTCAAAGCAACTAAGAGATCATTTATTCAGAAAAGGTAAGTTTGTCCCAGTGCTTTTGCCCATAAAAAAGAAGCCCTTTCTAGCCTTCCCAATGAAGCCTCCTCCAGCCCCACTCCAGGCCATGGCACCCTTGTTGACATTCTTTGTTCCACTTTCCTGTGTGTATGAATGTGGGGAGGAAGAATTGTGTCTATATGTATGTTTGCATGTGTGTGGGCACACAAGGATGTGGGAGCATAAACATATATGGCGGGGTGCTGTGTGTGTATGCATGTTTGTGTGCATATGTGTGTGTGTGTGTCATTGCATTTGCATGTGTGTAGGCATGCATGTGGTGGCCCGAGGTTGATGTTGAGACTCATCTCTGATTGATCTTCTACCATATTCAGTGAAGCAGAATCTCTCAGTCAAACCGAGAACTACCCAATGTGGCTGGTCTCACTAGCCACCTTGATTTGGGGGAATCTCCTTGTTTCTATCTTCTGAGGTTGGAATTATAGGCACACCAGCACACCCATATGGCATTTGCATTGGTTCTGGGTCCAAATTCAGGTCCACAGGGCAAGCGCTTAACCACTGAGTCATCTCCCCAGGTCTGTTGCTGACATTCTATTATGCTACCTACCACAGTGTATTCAATCCTTGTTTGTCTGTCTGTAGTAAATGGAGTATAATTTCATCAAGACAGGGACTTTTTATCCCTACAATTTCAGTTCTTAAAAGACTATCCAGCAAAGAAGAGGCCTGTGGTATTTAAACTGAATAAAAACCTCATGACTCTTTATGATTTTCAACTTTGGGTTATCATAAAACCATTTCACAAAATGTAGGCTGGAATTCATACATATATTGGGACACAGAGGGACTTACAGACAAAGACAGAGAGGAGAAAACACAGACTGGAGGGAGGGACACATCCACAAGCAAACAAACCCCCCCAGCAACTGGACATGGGAACAGACTACAGGCAAGTACAGCCATGCCAAGACATTGATTCAGCCCCATGACACTGACGCTGGACTTCAGTCTCCAGAACTGGAGAAGAATGACCTTCTGTTCTTTAAAGGTATGGAGTTTATGATAATTTGCTATAGAAACTACAGAAAACTAGCACAGTGGGTAACTGGGCACTGTGTCATAAGCATGTCAAAGCCAGGTGCTCTGGTTTTAAAGCCCAGGCATGTTTCCCTTTTCAAACAGTCAGGGATATTCTGAACATGGCCTAGTTTCTGGCCGTGAGCTTCTAGAAGAACTAACTTGTGAGCTCTTCACCATCTACACTAGATAGTGTTGACTTCCACATTCCCCCCTTAACATCAAATGTGTCTTCATGTGCCATGCCCTGTGGTACCCAAAGCACTGTATAAGCATTACGTCTTTTAGTGCTCTCAACTTTAGGAGATGATACCTGATTATTCCCGTTGCAAATGGAAAAAAAATGAAGGGAGAGAGAGGTTAAACTATCCACGGTCCTGCATGCTTGAATTTGTGGCATATATAACTAACTAATTGTGCAGGCTATTTCTTTTTTAAGTTTTAACGGTGCTCAATCTTCCTATATTAGCTTCTCATCTTAGATTTTCTTCACGCGTCTCATCGAGTATCTTGTCCAACATAAGTGAGGCCTGAACTGCCTAGGGCCGCGGCAATATTAAAGCAGATGGGAAAGATAATAGAGTGAAATTATTTACTCATGCTTGACAAGCATGTGGAGGTTCCAAGTTGGTGCAAAGTTCAAAAAAAAAAAAAATAGAATTTGCGCTCCTCCTATGCCTCTAAATCCAAAAATTGGTTTCAGGGTTGGGAGAAAGAGGAAAAGGATTGCGTAGAATGGAACGGAGGATCATCGGGAGGCCTTCAGACTGTCAGGGTGTAACAGCCGGCACTCGAGTAGCAGCCATCCCTTGCCAGTCTGTGACTAATGATAATCGGGAGTGAGGCGTCACTCACGGAAGGAACCGAAATGACTGAAAATGACGGTGGAACACTGACCACAGGCAGAATGAGACAGAGGTATCAAGAGAGCCTCTAGGAATGAGCATACACGTCGGGCTTCCGGCGCTCTATCCCCACCCCCACCATACGGGAACCAGCAATCAGCTTGGAGAAGTTGCTTCACGCGATGGTCCTATTGTGAACTGCCTATGTCAGCCATCTGACATGGCGGCTGACACTCAATTGTAGTGATATCTTCCAGGTCTCCAAGCTACTCAGAGACTTTGCTATTCAGGTTGTAATTTTAGCATACACCTCCCTTCCCGTGAGGGTGTTTGGGGTCATCCTGATGATATTTCTATCTCACCTCATTCTTTTCTCACAAATGACTCATTAGCAAGCCAATTGCAATCGGGGAGCAGTGTGCACGTGCTAGCCTGGCTTCCATTTGTTCTCTCAGCAACACAGGTCTTGTCCATTTAACCCAGTGCCAGGCCCAGCAACAGTTTAAGAGCTAGAAAGGGCAAAGCACCAATTACTGTATGTAAGGCTTGATCTGCAGGGTGAGGAGGAAATAGCAAGTTTGACCTTTTAGACTTATGCTAATGTGTAGGTCACCAGGATCCACTTAGCGGAAGACCTTTTCCTGAACCTCTCGCAGAATGAACAGTAGCTCCTACCATAAGCAAACAGGTCTTTCTAGGGAATCCAACTCAAGATGTTTATACATTTATTTCTAAGATATTAATTTTGTTTTCACTTAATGAGGATATCTGGGGGACTACAAAAAGGGGGAAATGGGTGACGCTGACTTTATTGAGCAACAAGCTATAAGTGACCCCGTAGTCAGAATAACACAATCCATTCTTTTATTTGCCTGCTTCCCACAAATAGGTTAGCCAGTCCTCCATTGCATGTTATGGGTCCATACCCAAGTCAAGTACCAAGGTGAGTGAATTTGGGCTGCTGTCCCCCAAGAAGTGACCAGTGGGGAGTCTGCTCCACATTGCTGTGCCTCTCTCCCAGAACGTTTGAGGTGCATAGATCATTGCAGCTCACAAGAAGGCCACAAAATGACCCATCTCTGCCTTTCAGAATGCCGTAGCTTCTGACATGTGGGAATCATTATTATCTGAGTGCCTCTTGGGAGAGACTCTGGGCAGAAACCTCTGCCCATAGCTGAACTGGTCCACACCTCTGCTCTGTTGCTCTTCCAGAGAAAGTTGCTGTTCCTTCCTTTGAAGCCGTCTCACCTAGATTGGAAGCTCCTTCTATATTCCTGGGATGGATTTCTTTGCCATTTATCAGTAGTCAACATTTATTAAGTCTCTGTACTGTGTGAGATCACAAAGTGACTTGACTTGAAGCAGTGTGTGTGTGTGTGTGTGTGTGTGTGTGTGACTGACAGGAACATGTCATGGGTACTTAGCCACTGCCCACGTTCTTCTCCGGCTGGAAATACTGCAGAGGAAGTGTACACACTTGACTTAAATTCTTGAGTTCCAACTCTTTTAAGTAAGTGTAAACAGAGCAGAAATGCTGCCCTCATAGAAGCGTTTGCAGAAGGGGACCAAGTCAGAGCCTGAGCAGCAGATGGGGCTTGAGAGCCAAGATAGAAAAACCCAGGATGCGTCCAAACTCTAAATCATTATTGACTGAGCTCCATACCGTCTTAGCAGCTTTTACTGCCTCTTGGTTCCAATTCGAAGTGCATATTAAAGCAAGCAACATTGCAAAGACCAGAGGGGCTAGAATAGTAAACTACCCATAGCTTAGTAATCGTTAAGCATTAATTATTCAGGAGCCCGAGCTACTCTTTGCAAACATTAAAACCCGTGACAGCAAAGAAATATTTCCTCCCTTTTGGAGGATGGGAAGGAGGAGTGTTATTTGGGGTTGATGCTGCCATGATATTTAGCAGAGCATGACAGCTTTAGTAGATAAATAACAGAATGAGGTACCATGCAAACTGCTCGCAATGTATTGGAAGACTCAAGTATTCCCTGTAGGCCATTTACATTGGATTTGCTATGATTGCAATATCTGCACAGTGATGCATTGCGTGTTTTATTCTCTTTATTATATGTTTTCATTACTTTGTGTGTTAGAATGCAATAAAGAAAGCCGAAGCAATAAAGGCTGATTGATAATAATAATTCTGCAAAACCGCAACTTCCTCTCTAAAGCAGTCCTGGAGTTGGAGGAACCAATGGTCTGAGATCATCTGTTCCTTTGTTAAGTTTTTATCTTCCTTTCTGATAAAGGAATGGGAATGGGTATGGAAACAGCTTTCCGTGACAGCTGGCCTTTCATGGTAAACCAAGAGGAAGGTAGGAGAGAATAGGTTCCATTTATAATGTGCAATCTTGCATATAGCTCACTCTTCTGTTTCCTTCCTTCCTTTTGTATTCTGTAGCTCAGCTACCAGATGCTGTGATTAAAATAAAAGCACGTCTTTGTGTTTCTTTTGTTTTGTTTTTAATAAGCACCGGTACCATTTGGGTTCGGCGTTAGTGAATGTCTGTGACTATGACAAATATCCAAGGCAATCACCCTGCAAAGAGAAGAGGAGAATTTTGGGCTCACGGTTTCAGATGATGCCTCGTCACAAAGCAGACCCTTTGCTTTTAGGCCTGTGGAGAAGCAGTTCATCATGGAAGGGCACATGGCAGACCAAAACCACTCACCTTATGGCCTTGGAACTAAATAGAGAAAGAGAAGGGGCTGGGACCCTGTAGTCCTCTATAAGGGCTTGCCCCCAAAGACATTAAAAACCTCCAATCTGGCCCCACCTCTTCTAGTGTCCACAGTGCTAGCTAATCAACGTCCATCAGATCAGCCTGTGGATACATCTACCCGGGTGTCTCCTAATTGCTGACCAATGAGGGAGGGTCCAGCCCACTGTGGACAGTACCATCCCTAGACAGGTGGGCTTAGGATCTATAATAATTTTAAAATGTAACTAAATGAAGGCAGAGAAGCGGCACTTCTCCTTGGCTTCTGCTTCAGTGCCTACCTCCAGGTTCCTGCCTTAAGTTCCTGCCCCATCTTCCCTTGATGATGGACCTGTAAGCCAAATAAACCCTTTCTTCCTCAAGTTGGGTTTGGTCGGTGTTTTATCACAGCAACAGAAGCCAAACTAGGACACCACCACTTCCCAAAAGCGCCATAGTGGTGACCAGACCTTTACCACATGAGCCTTTAGCGAGTACTCAAGAGGCAAACGGCTTCTGTCACTCGACAGCTTGTCTGTTCTCTAAGGTTTGTGCAGAGCTTTTCTGAGGGATTTGCATTAGTGACTCCTAATCTTCTGGAATCAGAACATGTGGCATGTGTGTGTGTACGTGTGTGTGTGTGTTCTCAACCAAAGGTAAAAATGAGCTTCAGTCATAGATGACCACGTGCGATAGGCTGGTGACAGACAGGGTCCACAAGGCTAAGACTGTACAGCATCTTTGTTTAGAGCACAAGGTTCGGCTGTGGGTATTCAGTGACACGGTTGGGCTGGAAGCACAGTATTTCCCTGGGGTGTTGGGGATGGGTGCTGCATGCAGAAACTGATAGAAAATGGCTTCACCGGGGACACTGGAAAGCCAGAGGAGTGGGAGCTGTGCTGAGAAGGAGAAAAATAGATCACAGCATCAGGGCAATCAGCCTCTCACCCCATTTCTGTATCACACTGGCAAAGGCCAGTGGCCACATGCAGGTCAGGGTGCCTAGCAACACATTCCTAGCTCCCCGGAAGAGATGAAGAGACAGTGGCCCTATCTGGTGAAAAGATGGACCTCTGTCTTTTCCGGAAGGCTGTAGCTCTTATTGGCACTGAGAAGCACAGTCTACAACACTCCAAAATCAATCCCACCAGCTAGCAGCAATGTGTAGCAAAGGAAAGCACCTGGTGAGACCTCTCAGAAACACATGGGGGAAATTTTTTCAGGGAATTGAGGCTTTTTATTATGTAGGTGTGGGCATGAGTCAGTAAAACCTGGGCAATAAACATTAAGTGCCTTTATTTGTACCTGCAAACAGGTGAGCCCTGGGGGAAATGGGTTATTTGTGAAATAAAGGGCAAATTCCACTTGTGATTACAAAGGGCAGGCAGCCACTCTTGGCATATGATTTTCTAAAAAGCCCAAACAATAGAAAGGAGCACGTGAATGGGACAGAGCGATGTTATATGTGGGTCAGGCCAGTGAGTCACCTCACAGAGGGAAGCCATTGCAGAGGATGACAAAGGAGCAGGGTGCTTAGGGATCAGATCAAACTGGGAGGGCAGGACCAGCAAACACTGGCCATGAGAGATGAAGGAGAAAACCTGTTAAAGTACAGACCACAGGGCTCCACATTCCAGGGGCTTTCAGACAGACATCCTCACAAAGGCTATCTGGGAAGGCCACCTGAGTCTGCATGGGCAGCCTAGGGGCCAGGCCATTGACAAGGGACTCATCCTGTGAGTACCCAGAAGAAGGAACACTGTGCATGGCAGAGTGTGGTGAGAAAGGCAGTATGGAAGGCTGTGGTAAGCAGCCACTGGGGCAGAAAACAGGAAGTTAAGAGAGGCAGTGAAAAATGAAATGAGATATGGGAGAGGACCATGGGAAAAGAAGGCCATTGGATCCCAGTTTTGGCATAGTGCCAGGAGTCTAATGCCTAGACAGAGGAGGAAGATGCTCCAGAGAGAACTCTGTCAAGGCATTTGTTCCAGATGATTCTGTAGTCTCTGTGTGGGTAGGTATGTTTTGAGGGATACCAGATGGGCTTCTTAACATGTTTGCCTGTGTATCCCATTCATGAAGGTTTTTAGTTTCCCATAGACTTTATTATGCAGAAATTGCAGTATGAGTGCACAGGAGGCTGAGGCAGGGGCAATGAGAGCCAGTGACAAGCCTGGGCGTCATAGCAAGTTCAAGTCTAGCCTGGCATTCAGAAAGATGTTGTCTCAAAAACAAAAGAAGTGGGGGTTGGGGGGGAGAGGGAGAAGGAGGAAGGGAGGGAGAGAGAGCTTGATGAAGGAAGGAGGCAAAGAGTGAATGTTACTGTATGAGGCAACCTAGTGTCTAAGAGGAACATATTCTTTGGAAGCAGAAAGGAATAATACCGCCACCCATAAGCTACCTTTACTCTACCTCTGCTCATACACTGGGTGACATTGGGAAAATAATACTACCTCCCTCCAGGGACATTTATGTGCTCAATAAAGTGGAGACAATATTACACACCACAAGCTTTTGTTTAATTTTGTTTTGCTTAGTGTGTGTGTGTGTGTGTGTGTGTGTGTGTGTGTGTGTGTGTGTGTGCGCATGCAAACATACTTGGGGGAGGGGCACATGTGAGGTCAGAGAACAACTTTTGGGAGTTGTTTTTTGTGTTTGGTGCAGAAATCTTAATAACCTCAATGTCCTTTTGGTGGACTTTTCCATTGGCGAGTATGTAATATCCTTCTCTACCTCTTCTGATTAGGTTTGGTTGAAAGTTTATTTGTCAGAATTAAGATGGCTACACCAACTTACTTCTTAGGTCCATTTGCTTGGAATAACTCTCTCTATCCTTTAGCCTGAGGTGAGGACCATCCTTGATGCTAATGTGTGTTTCTTGGATGGAGCAGAAGGGTGAATCTTGTTTTCATATCCGTTCTGTTAGTCTGTGTGTTTTTATTAGGGAATTGAGGCCATTGATGTTGAGAGATATCAATGAACAGTGTTTGTTATTCCTGTTATTACATTTTTGTATGTTTTTTATTTTTTTCTTTTTCCCCTTTATTGATTTGCTGGTCTGGGATTATTTATTCTTTGTGTTTTCTTGGGTGTGATTACCTTCTTTATGTTCTGAAGTTTCCCTTCTAGTATCTTCTGTAGGGTTGGATTTATAGATAGGTATTTGCTTAAAATGGGTTTTATCATGGAATGCCTTTTTTTCCCTCCATCTATTGTGATTGAAAATTTTGCTGGTTATTAGAGTCTGGACTGTCATCTGTGGTCTATTAGAGTTTGTACAACATCTGTCCGGGCCCCTCTGGCTTTTAGAGTCTCCATTGAGAAGTCAGGTGTAATTCTAATAAGTCTGCCTTTATATGTCACTTGGCCTTTTTCCCTTGAAGCCTTTAATATTCTTTCTTGTTTCTGTACATTGAGAGTTTTGATTATTGTGTGCTGAGGGGAATTTCTTTTCTGGTCCAGTCTGTTTGGTGTTCTGCATGCTTCTTGTACCTTGATAGGCATCTTCTTCTTTAGGTTAGGGAAATTTTCTTCTGTGAGTTTGTTAAAAGTATTTTTCTGTGCCTTTGAGCTGGGATTCTTCTCCTTCCTCTATTTCTATTAGTCTTAGATTTGGTCTTTTGTATGTCCCAGATTTCCTGAATGTTTTATGCCTGGAGTTTTTCAGATTTAACATTCTCTGGTCCAGTCTTCTTGGTGTTCAGTTTCAAAATTCTATTGAACTCTCATTTAAAGACAATAAGGGGACTGCTAAAATGGCTAAGTGGGTAAAAGGTGCTGCCATGCCTGATGCATGATAGAACTGATATACATGGTAGAAGAAGAGAACCACTCCTGCATTTTGTCTCTGGTTTCTCTGTGCTGCAGCATGTGTCCCTCCCCCCAAACAAATCAATAAATGTCCAAAGAAAAGAAAAAATACTTTAAAGGTAATAAAGGTTCTGACCCCAGCATACTATACCATTTCCTCTTGAGACATCTTCAATTCTCAGTAGCTAACTGAATCTCTCTATTTATGAAAATAGCATGCCACTACAAAAAGACAGTAAACTAAACTCCACTTGTTTGTGTATACGCTAATAAATTGGTGCTCGGTAAATACCTTTACAGAAAAAGTTGAAAGTTTTATGACATGAAAGGTATCTATTGAAACAGAAGTCACAAAAGAAGATGGAAGGAAGGAATGCAAATGTATTAGTAATAAAATCAGTATAAATGAATTCCACTGGAAGACGAAGAAAGGTGAATCACGTAGTTTTTTTTTTAAAGAGTCACATCTGAAACAGAATTTATGAACAGCATATTTTTTAAATGCCACAGAAGACTTAAAATTAAATGTTCAGTAAAACGTTCATCAGGCATGTACTAAACAAAGGAAATCTGATGCCTCTGAATTAGTATCAGAGAAAAGTAAGCTTTAAGAGAATGTTATATCAATGGAGGTATTGCGTATTAATAATCAGTTTTCAAGAAAGACATAAAATAAAACTTTAAACATTTATGCAAACAATAAAATACATATAAAATGACATAAAACATTTTTTTAAAAAATCACAAAACAGAAGATTTTGAATGAAAGAAGAAATTCATATATTGAACAGAGAGGTAAAGTCAAGTCTATCTCCCTTGGTTAGTTGGATTGAGCAAATAACTAGTGTATATGGACATTTGAAGAACAGACAAAATGACCCCTATATATTATTGTACATATGTAAAACATAGAATAAATATTACATTCAAAAATATTTTTACTATTCATAAAAACTGACCTTACAAAAGTATCTCAATAAATTTTTTGACGAGTCCTATCATCATCTGAATAGTCTGATTCAATTAGACATCAGTAATAGTTTTTTTTTTCATTTATTTACTTCAGAGTGTGAATGTTTTGTCTACATGAATACATGTATGTATGTCTGTGTACAACATGCATACCTGGTGCACAGGAAGACCAGAAGTATCCCTGGGGACCAGAGTTATAAATGGTTGTAAACCACCATATGGAAGAGGGGAATTGAACCTGGATCCTCTGAAAGAGCAACAGTGCTCTTAACTACTTAGCCATCTCTGCATTCCCAGCAATAGTTTTGTTTAAAGCCACTTGGAAAATTAAAAATTCACTTCTAAATAATTCATCGATCAATGGTGAAATCACACTTGAAAATTAAACTAACAAAACACTGCAAAAAAATTTGAGGAATACAGTATATGAAAAAAAAATGTAACTGTAAGTATTTTCACCAGAAAAAAAAGTAAGGTTTTCTGTCAGTGAACCAAGAATCAAATCTAAACTCAAGCAAATGAAAGTCTCTGAGGTGCTGGAGAGATGACTCAGTGGTTAAGAATACTTATTGATATCCTGGATGACCAAACCCAAGACTTGGCGGTTCATACTGGGGATTCAATACCCTCTTGGGGTCACTGAGGGGCCCTCATTGTGGGACACATACATTCATGCAGGCACATGCACATACACATAACTGAAAATAATCAGTCTTTAAAAGGAAAAATGGACATGAAGAACAAGGAAGTAAACAAAAGCAAAAATAATAAAGGTAAGCAAAAATTGTAATGAGGTAGAAAGATGATGTTACTAATGAAGAAGGTCAACAAAGCAAAAAAGTTGCTTTTTATTTTACCTAATTTTAGAAATATTGGTCTGAAACAATACAGAAGCTATAATATTAGGGCTGAAAGTGGTCACATTATAGATTCCTGGTAAAAACTAACAGGAATATTTTGCCAATAATTTTGAAAAATAGACGGAAAATGACAAGTTCCCTAAACTAGTTAAATCATTGACTCTAGCAGTTTGGCTACTGTGTCGGTGCAGCAAAGAAGACATGGAGGCATATTTATAGGTACAAACCCTGCCAGGCTTCAGCAGAGGGAACCACCTATCATGGCAACACCGTAATGGACAGTGGAGCCCTGAGCATCTCATCTCAGGGGTTTTTATTGATGCCTTATCTCCTCGGGTGTTCTATTGATAGCACGTGCAGATCATGACCAATCAAACACCTTTTACGTAAAGCCAACACCTGCAGACAATACAAATGCCAAGGCCTAGGCAGCCCTTTTCCCAACAGTGCACAAAACAATCATTTTAAACCTAACTAAAAATAAGCTTTTGCATCAATTGACATTAACACATGAAAAAGCAGAAAACTTGAAACAACCCATGCTCATTAAGATAACAGAATCTACTTTAAAACTGTAATAAAAAAAATCCCAGGACCAGAAGAGGTTTCTGTGGGAGTTCCAACACATAGTCAACAAACAACTGATTCCAAAATCAAATGTACTCTTTCTAGAGTTTTGCCAAGAAATTGTGTTCTGGGGGTGGGAACGTGGCTCAGAGTAGAGCCAGGGCCTGCCTAGCATGTGTGAGCTGGCTCTGGAGTCTATTCTCAGCTCTACAGGAGGGGGTAGAACAAAAGTGTTTTTTCAACTATGAAGCTATTCTATATTGTTTTTAAAAATTAAAGTTTTATCTATCTTATTTAAATCACACACATTTGGAATCAATTTAGCATACCCTATGAATATGGATGTAATTTCATGGCTTTTCATATCTGTTCTTTTTTCTGTCATAATGATTACTTATCCGTGCTTCCTCCTAGTGACAAGATTATGATGGCATTTAAGAATAAATTTTAGTGTGTCTGTTTAAGGATTACTGCATTATGTTACAAGATACAATAAGCTAACATGGTTACAACATAATATCCATCATTGGGTATAACTGCCATCTTCCTCCTTGTAGTCAAAGCAGTGATAATTTACACATTTAGAAATTTTAAAATACTTCCATTTATAATATTTAATACCATGTAAATAGTGGCAAGAGAACTGTCTACATTCTGTTCAGATGGAGTCCCTCCTCTGGCCCCTCCCCATCACCTTCTGCCTCTACTTTCTCTGTACCTTTTCTCCTACAGAAATACCCTGTAGTAGTACGCACTGTGGCGGCTCAGCAAGGAGACATGGGGGCATTCTCATACGTGCAAACTCTGCCAGACCCCAGCAGAGGGAACCACCATCCTCCTGGCCAGTGCCATACTGGACAGTGGAACCCGAGTGTCTGAGCTCAGGTGTTTTTATTGATTCAGAACTCTTCAGGTGCAGATCATAAGTAATCAAACATCCCCCACAGAAATCCAACACCTGCAGACAACACAAAATGCCAAGGCATGCAGCCCCTCACCCAACAGTGTGCAAAACAATTATTTTGTACATAACTAAAAGAAAACTTCCACAACAATACTCCCTTATCCTTCCGTCTCATGTGTTCACTTGCCCTGTTTCTAAAGTCACTGTTTCACAGTCTCTTCTTCCCTTTTCTGGGTTTCTGGTAATTTAGCAAATTTTTATGTATAGCTTCCCTTCTATAACCCACAGTGCATTTCTTGAGGAGCACCTGAGCTATTTTAACATTTGGCTCCTTTTTAGGAATTTAAAATATTCTGTGAAATTTTTCATTAAAGATCTCTGGAGACTTTCATTGAAATTTCTTTCTCTTTAAAGATTTGTTTTTATTTATCTGTCAGGTGCTTGTGTGCACACCACATATTATGTGTGGATGCCCAGCAGAGGTCATTGGATTCTCTGTAACTGGAACGCTGAGTGGTCATGAGCTGCCTAATATGAGTGCTGGTACCCCCCTCCAGTGCCTGGAGGAAAGCAGGAGCTCTGAACCACTGTTGCCATTGATTCTCTGCCTAGGAGAAGATCATGCAGAGGGTTTCAGGCCTCTGCAAAGAGACTGTCTGAAAGCCATCTCTCCAGCTCCAACTAACATTCCTTTTCAGATGTCTATGAGTTGGGTGAGACCTAACATCGATCAGTTGATGATGTGAAGAATGAGAACTGAGGTTTCCAGACAACAAGGATTTCTGCCTCTGTACAGAAACATACGAATCTTGCCAGAGTTTTTAGGTTCCCCTCCAAACTTGAGGCCCCAGACTACAAATCCTGAGACTCCAAAAGTTGGCAACCAGTCAGCCCTCTGACACCATCGAGGCTGTTTTCTTGACATTATTCCTGTGTCTTCTTTCTCTGACTGATACCCTAGGAGACCAGAGAAGCTTCTGGAACCCTATGTCTCATCCGCACCGTCCTCCTTAGAATTGAGAAACTGCTAAGGACTGTGGGCTTTGAAGGCGCTTTGTTTCTGCTACAGTGAAAACAAAGAGTGCAATCTTAGCACCTCTGTCACTAGAAGTCAGACCTGGCTACTAGAACTTAAACCCTGTCCGGACCCTGCACAGCCAGCCTGGCAAACTCAGTGCAGCACAGACAGGAGTGAGGCTGTGTACACGTGTCACCCACCACATTCTCACCCTACATGCCTGCCACAGCTGGCTGTATAACGTGCAGCCAGGCACACCAATTCTGTATATTCTCTATACTAGCATTCAAAGGTGTCATGAGGACTTGGTAGCATGAAAAAGGAAAATAGACATTCTCATTTTGTTGAGATAGAGGCAAAAGTTTCCTTAAGTTAGAATAATAAAAGAAATGACTTAACAACCATTTGTCTGTAGATAAGACTTTATGTCAAGACTGGGAGTTCTTAACAATCCTGTGTTAAGAGTGGTCACATTTTCTCACTGAGGAGCCTGAGTACGGCTTTTATACTGCGGTGTAGACATGAGGTTTGAGGCGTCTAGCTTGGGGCAATTATGCTATGATGTCATTTCCATTTAATTCTCATAAAATGGAATTTTACATTTTATACATGTGCACATGCAGGTACCCTTGGGTAGAGGGAATTCTACATACATTTCTCAAAGTTTCCACGAGTCTAGACTTAGTTGAATATTATGTTTCACTTAACATCCTTTAAGAGGGCAAGGAGCCACAGGATACACAGAGTTCAGAGGCCACCTGATCTGGGCACGAGGTTTAAGTTGGTTATGTGTGTTTTTTCTTCTACCTTTAAAAAATATTATTTTGGGTTTATTTGTGTTCATATGTGTGTTTACATGTGTGTATGCACATGTGTGTGTGAGTACCTGTGGAGGCCAGAGAGAGTATCACATCTCCTGCGGTTGGAGTCACAGGTGGCTGCGAGCTGCCTGAGCTGCTGGCACCTGAACTCAGATCCTCCACAAAGAGCAGCCAGTGTTCTTAAGAGCTGAGCCCAAATCTCCAGCCCAATGAGGTTTTTAGTTTTGCCACAGGAAGGAAAGTTACCCTTCAGTAAAATGAGTCAGACAGAAAAAGACAAGTATCATGTGTTCTCTCTTGTGAGTGATCCACACTCTAAAACGGGACGTGAAAGTAATAAATACCATTTGGTGGGGGAGAAGGGGGTCAGTGGAGAGATGAGAGGAAGAGAGAGAATAATACAATCAAAACACATTGTAGCACAGTCATACACATATGAAAATATCACCACAGAACCCATTACTTTATAAAGTCAATACACACTAATAAAAATGAATGGAATGGTTCACGGCATTAGACACTCACTGCTGCTGTGATAAAAACCCATGATCTGTGTGGCTTATGAAGGAAATAGTTTATTTGACTTATGGTTTCAGAGGGAGAGGACCTAACGGCAAAGGAAGCACGACAGCTGACATTGGGGTAGGGAGAAGAAAAGGCATACCTTCAAACACAAACACAGGCAGAGAGAAACCTGGGAGTGGGGTGAGACTATGAATTCTCAAAGTCCACCCTTGACCCCTGAACTTCCTCCTGCAAGGCTCTCCCTCCTAAATGTTCTATAACCTCCTCAAATGGCTCTACCAACTGGGGTCAAGTGTCCAACGTGTGAGCCCACGGGAGGAGACCATTTCTCATTCAAACCACCACAGTCACTTAGGAGCCAGTTTGTGAATGTCAAAATCTACACATTCTTTCAGTATATTTATTATAAATTAATAAGAAAAGCAACGAAGTCTTTAAATTAGAAAAGCACATACTGAGTAAAATTGAATGGACTTAGATAAGCTATTTACCGTCTCCAAATTCTTTTTCTTCTTACTTAAAATGAGCATAACCTAAATCACAAGAGTTAATTGTGCTCGAGCTCCTTGCATTTTCCTCAGTAGGAAGTGAATTGAATTCAATTAAATTAGGCAGTGGTTATTTCCTGCGTACAGGGGATTGTGTACTCATCCTGACTTCCGTGGATGAGCTCTGTAGGTGCAGAGTCAGGAGGTCAGGTTTCCTGCACTTACGGAAGTGCCTGCTGCACACACATCCTGGATGGATTCCTTTCCCATCATGCTCAGCCACTGTCTCACACAACTGCATTTCAGCAAAGCCCACTCAGCAAGATGAGCCCTTCCCCTACGCCACAATACAAATACAGCCTGAATCCCTACTTGCCCCTCTCAGGGACAGCTCAGCCCTGGGGCACCTTAGTCAGAATGGGAATCCAGCCTAAACATCTCAAAGGCAGAAATCCAACAGACACCAACAAACACAGAAGAATAAAATTATAAAGCAAAGCACAGAAGCTGCTTCACACAAAGGAAACCTTCAAGCCTTTGGGATTTAGTCACCTCTTTGGCTACAAAGTCTGCTTCTGAATTGGGCGCTTTCTCCAACAGTGAGAAGCAGAAAACAAATCTTCAGTCCTGCATATGTTAAGGCAAGGTCAGCCCTCAACAACTAAGAAAGGAAAAGACAAAAATCACAAGGCAAAAATTGCATACCACCCTTTGCCAACTCTTGCTTTTGAAATTCAGAATTGCAAGCTGAGCCATATGGTTCCACACACCTTTCTGACTAATGGCTTTTCTCAGGAGAAATGGCTCAATCAGGCATTTACTTGTGTTGCTGGGGATGGCTGAGTTTGCTGAAAGCCCTCTGCCCTCTCAAGCCTACACACTTTATGTCGGAGGAAAACCTTGTGAGAAACAGAACATTCAAGTCATTACTAGTCACACGCCTAAGCTTTCATACTTAGCCACAGCCCTCTGAGCAGGCTTCCCTGTGGTTACTAAATTTTTCCTCTTGCTGAGATTTCCCAGCATGCTCTAGGATTATCAAGCAAAGCCAAATATTAAGAGGAAAATCTTGAAAATCCTTCAGTGCCTGGGGTGGAATCAAATCAGAGTAGCTCTTCACTCTGGCACCAGCCAGCTGAGCTACAAACACTGACCCAGCCCATGCTGAGAGAGGATCATCATGAGAAGAAGCCCAGAATGCAGCTTGAATACACTACAGACTCACAAATGGGGGAAATGAAGTCTATAAAACAGTGGGAACATTTGCAGAGATAACAGTTAATATTTATTTCGGGCATTCATCTGTACACGTTGAGATGCTTTCTCCCTCAGTGTTTCTTTCTGCCCTCAAGGCTTTCTGTTGGCTAGAGTCTGAATTCCTTAATCACGGAAGCTTTGCACCATATCTCAACTGGCAACTCAGCACAGTTTTTGCTGAGCCCCGGAAATAGCCACCATTAAAATGAAGCAAAACTAAGCCAAAGACAAAAACATGGACACCTGTATCCCTGGTCAGATGAATTTTATTAGGCCACGTTTTAGTGTCTTCTTTATGGATTCTACTTGGTTGCTCAGGTTGTGAAAATTACAAGATAAAAATTAAGTGGCTGTGTAATGTCTGACTTGTCAATTTTTCCACCTGGCGTTCTTCCTTTTGCAGCATTAGTCACTGCTCTCAAGGAGGGGGTGCGTAAAGTGTGGAAAGCCACCTGTCCTGTGCCCTGAGTGGGAAGGGTGGTGGGCTGGAAATCAGAGGTGCCTGGTTTACCAAACATGATGACAGTGTTTTATGCTCATCCAAAGCCCCATGGCTCCCTAGACCCTGCCTACGTGTATGCTCTTAGAGGAAACCCCACTCTCACTAAGACAAACAGAAGCTCAGGATGGGGCAATGAGTCAGTTGGTAATATGCTTGCTGCACAAGCATAAGGGCCTGAGTTGGATCCTCACAACCTGAGTGAATACTTGTAATCCCAGTGCTGGAGAGGTGGAGACAGGAGGATTCCTAGCACTCACTGGCCATTCACCCTAGAGAAATCAGTGAGCTCCTGGCCATCTCAACAGACAAAGTGGGTGGCTCCTGGGAAGTTGTCCTCTCGCCTCCACATGAACACACACACACACACACACACACACACACACACACACACACACTCACACACACTCACACACTGAATCTCGGGGATGGCTGCTTCCAAGCTTCTGAACACAGAGTTGCACATCCCCCAAAGACTCCATTTCTGAATAGCATTCATAACCCAGTCTGTCTGTCCAGCAAAACTGTTTGTGGGAGTCCCAAAAGTGCCACTTCTGCACTTTCATATGTAATAGAAATGCTTTGCCTCTCTGCCCCACATCATCACACAGATCATTTTAAAAGGTGCAGCTTCAAGAAGCAACATTTAATCAAATTAACCATTTTGCTGGTTCATCAAGGTTATTCTTAAGTGACTTCTTTTTGTCTTTGCTTTCTGCCAGTGCATAAAGATCAGGACTAAAGCATTTACCAGTGCACTGTGTGGTGCTGCCTGGGTTTCCTGGTTTGTACTAAGGTGTCAGCAGTTTAATGTGTCTTGGCTTTATGTTGTCTCTGCAAATGTCAGGGCAGTGAAAGAATGAAAAGAGAATGCATTTGACCTCAGTGGCCTCCAGAAGGGTCCAAGGGACTCCCAGAAATCTCTAGATAATAATTTGAAAATCACTATGTTAGTATCTTAATATAAAGATGTGGATGACATTAAACTCCAGAACAGCAGATATCAAAACAAGGAAAGAACACAAGGTTTCATAAAAGGGTCTAACAGACTCCATATAACCTTGTATTTTCATTTGGTATTTGGTAACTTTTCATTGGTATTATCATCTTTATTTAGACTAGGTTAACCAGCAAATGTATATTCTATGCGTACTGGTTTCCAGTGGCTACTATAATACCTAGTTTGTGGCTGTCCATAGAAATGTAATATGTCTCAGTTCTAAAGGACTTCTAAGACCAAAATCAGCAGTGCCATGATACTGAAGGCTCTGGGAAAGAATCCTCCATGGTTTCTTCTTAGCTTCTGATGGTTCCAGCAATCTTTGATGCTGCTTGGCTTTTGGTCATATCTCTCCAATCTCTGCTTCCATTTACTCTCCTTCTCTTCATCTCTCCTTGTAAACACACACACACATAAACACACACACACACACACACACACCATCCAATGGTCTGCAAAGTCTTCATTTCCGAATAAGGTCACAGATTCCTATGTTAAGATCTGAACATATCTTTCTTTTTTGCCACAAAAAGTAACGGGGTACAAATTGTTCTAATGATATAGTATGATAGGTTTAATTGTGTTTATTGAAATCACTGCACTCCATAATAATAATAAATTCAAGCTGATTCTCTTTTGATCGTCCCACTGTTGGAAATACTGAGCAATGTGCCTGGTTTTAAAACCTCTTAGTTGAAGTTTAGTTGGTATTATATACACCTCTCATGCTTACCCCATATACTTACCACGTATAATGGGGTAGGCTGTGAGTTATGTGTGTCCCCATTAAATCATCACCACAGTCAACATGATAAGCGCACCCAGAAAACTCGAAACCCGGGGGCTTTTCTGTCACCTTTCATTCTCAGTTTCCTCTGCTTCCGCCCTGTGTTCCTAAGGCAACCACCATTTTGCTTGCTGTCGTCACATGTTACTGCATTTTATAGTTTCATATAATGGAATCACAGAATATGTATTTTTTCTCTAAAATCTTCCAGTCAGCACAATTATTTCATAATCTATCCAATCCTTATGTAAGTACCAATAATTTCTTTTAATAGCTACATAAATTCAATTATGTAGCTGTGCCACAATCTATCCATTTACCTGCCTCTGCAAATTCAGGTTTCTTCAATAATAACAAGCAATAACAAGGAAGACTGAGTGCCACCTGGTAAATCTTTCAAGTGGTAGGAATTTAGTCCTACAGTCGCAGTATATTGTGAGCCTAACAAACCTGACAAAGCATTTTTTTGCCGAAAGTTCAACTTTGTTCTTACTGTTTCTAAGAAGGCTGGGTTTCTCTGGTATAAATTGTTTACAAAGCCTTTTGTAAAGAAGAATGTTGCATAAATCAAGAGTCAAATCTAATCATTTTCTCCTCAGAAATCATATTCTTAGGAATTCTGCCTCCTAAATTAATCTTTTTAAAAAAAAAGAAAGAGAAAGTAAACTGGTGAAGGCATTTTCTGCAGACCTGTGTAATCTCGTAAAACATTAGAAGCAATCTAAATTATATACAGGCTTATACATATGCATAGAACAAGTGTGTGTTTAAACACAAATGTGAGACTGTGTCAGATAAGACATTTAACCCAAAAAGAACACAATGTGAAATTTGTCTAGACTATGAACTCAGCCATATAAAATTTTGGTATGCTTATGGATGTAGTAACTACTGACGGCTACTTTATCACGGCGGTGAAAGTACGAATGATATTTCTCTCTCACTGTCTTTAGGTTTTTGCCGCAGTGCTTATGCGACCATAGCCACCCTCTAGTGCATTGCATCGCAGGTCCTTTCTCCTTGACTGCGCAAGGCTGGCTGCATCCGCTGGATCCATTTCCTACCACAGATGAAGTAGGTCTGGACGCTGTCAGGCTCACCCTACTCTACCATAATAAATCGCTACATTCCAAATAGAATTCAAAGGCTGACATTAGGTAACCTTCTGTTACAGAAAGCCTTTGCAACTCAAAAGTACACGTGACTAAAGAGAAAGAGGGATAAGCTCAAGAGGTGGCAAGGACACCTCTTATCCCGACCTCTCACACACTCTGGTGAAAGTGTGATTTGGTACAACCACTCAGGAAAACTATCTAGAGTTATCTAACAAGAAGAGTACGCTGCACACTGTGACCATAAATCTCTCTCTCACGGGCGTACCCGATAGAAACACCTGTGTATGTTCAGCAACGGTGGATGATAGAATGGTGATAACCACCGACATTGTAATAGCCCAAATTGGAAGCCATTCAATATTCATCAAAGGAAATTGGGTAAATGTGCTGTGGTAGAGACACATAATAAAATACCATACAACAGTTAGAATCTGCAGTTATACGTATTCATCACAAATACCGAGAGAAGCCAGATACAAGAACTCGTAGTGTATGTCCAGTTATAGGAAATTAGGATCCGGAAATGGTTGGTATTGGAGGCAAAAGGGCAGATACCCACGGAAAGGAACATAAAGAGGCTTCCAGGGTGCTTATAACCTACTATTTACTGATTCAAGTGCAAATTAAAGGAATGTGTTCGGTTTGCAAAAATCCACAAGCTGTGTACTTATATGTACTTTTCTGTAACATATATAATACTCCAACAAAAGTTTCTTTTCTATAAAGTCCATAAGCATTATTAAAAGCTGTAAGAGCGTTACCAGGAGCTTTCTTTTTTATGTAGATACTAAAAGAGGGACAGTTGGCGGAGTTAGTATAGTGTGGTGGATTTACAATGAGCTAGAAAATCAGGGTTATATAGCAGGGTGCATCTGGGGAACTTTGTCACCAGCCAGGAATGGTTATTGCTAGTTATAGAGCTGAAAGCTCTCAATAAATTTCGTTTCCTCCATTTCACACTGTCCAGTGATTGGCAAAGAAATAAAATATAGAATCAAGAAGGCCAGAATGCCCTCTGTGAGAATAAAATGTACTGCCAATATGGCACACAGCTGTACCTCCATCAGAGCTGTACAGAACACACGAGAGGTCCAAGCTGCTAGATGACTTGGAGAGCCAGCAGGCTTCCTTTGCCAGATGAACAGTTAGAAAAGGCAAAGAGAAAATGTGCTTCCACTAAAGTCCTCAAGGGAGTAAAAAGAAAACTTTTCTCCAATGGAAAGAGGAAAGGAGAGGAGGGTACCATCTCTCAATTTTTAAAGAAGCTCTCTCCATGAAGCAAAGGAGAAACTCTCCAGCTAAAGAAGTAACATTGTGCACTAGTTCTCACAAACGTCAGGCTGCCCAAATTTCTACCACAAATTACAGCTCTGCACATGTCAGCTTTCAGTTGTATCCTTTCTGCTAATGATGGGTCATAGCGAGCTTCGTGGACAGTTTTACCATATCTCCTGTGTGGCTCTGGAGTTGACAAGATCCGTTAAACTTGAAAGCAAACTGAATCTAAGCAAGGGAAAAAATTTAAAAATTACATATTGTGTTCTATAGTATAACGGAACCATGAAAAATATAAATTACCTTTTAGAACCAGAATTATGTTCTATAAATATAATTTCCCACTAAAGGAGACTAATCCTTCTTAGAGGCATGACTCCATCTAAGTCCAGTGCAGAAATGTTCTGAGTAGATCTAGGCTACCTTATAGCACCAGGAAGTTAGGAAAACATAACAAACTACCAGTATTGTTGCATAGGACCAAAGGAGTAAATTTGAAAGATTCCTGTTTGCCAACGAGTGAGATCACTTGAGCATCAAACATAATAACCTAAAACACAACGTAATAAACAGAAGCACAAAGACCATATTGGTTACCACTAGAAGTTGCCAAAGCACCAATCCTTCCAATGTGGTATGTCAGGAAGTACATAGCACTAGCTACTAAGTGTTCGTGCTGAAAGAATACCAACTCTAGTTGACCCTCTATATTCAACAGAGAATTAAAGGAAGTGCAGGGCAAAAGAACGTGTGAAACTGTACCACGGGGATGCAGCTGGCCAAATGCAGGTGATCAGAGAACGTAGAAGGACAAAAAAAGTCACCTCAACAAATAAGCTTCAAATAGGAAGGGGAAGGGAAAACTCTTAAGTGTCAGGAAGACTTACCAACTGTGTCCGTCAGCTGCAGTTTTTTGCCCTGGGACCCCACTCCCACAAGCCAGACAGTTGAGAGGAAATTTGAAAGATTGAGATACATCTTGAGAACTGAACAGTATAAAGAATTATTATAGATTATGCTCTGAGTGACATTAGAATTGTGCTATAATTTTGTTTTTACAACTATCTGTGTACTTGCTAGTGATTTATACTAAAGTGTGCTGTGCTAGATAAACCAATACAGAGTCTGGGGTTACTTTAAACAAGTCTAGCAAAATTTCAAATAAGAAGCCAGCTAGAGATAAAATATTATTAGCAAAATGCCAATAAATATTGAAACCAGGTAACAGGCAATGGGAAATCTTTAAATACTTTTCTCATCTTTGTTCATGTCTTAAATTTCTCTTTCTAATTTAAAATATAGACTAAGTTAAAGCTCTATCAACTGATCCAGAGAAATGCCAACACTTTTAATAGGGTCTCATTTTGTGGCCCAGCTGTCTTGGAACTTCCAATATAGACCAAGCTGGCCTTAAGCTCATGAATATGGTACTTCCAATACAGAACCAGCTGGCCTTGAACCCACAGAGATCTGTCTCCTGAGAAGTGGGTATTCATGGTACAGCTAGCATGCCCAGCCTCAGATGCACAATTTCTTGTTGCGTAAAGACCAAAATAAAGAACAAGCGATTATAGTATGATCTCATTTCGTAAATAATAACCTGATTTTATAAATATGCATGAAGGTTTTAGGTTATATATAGACATATGTATTTGCATATGATGTTCTGAGCTTGGAGAATTATTTGAAGGTTATATGCTATATCACGAATACAGAAGTGAGAATTGTTACAGACTGAGAAAGGCTAAGAAGGGGCAAAAATAAGCAAGATCTCATATTCAAAAGGCAATATGAATTGGCCTAACATAAGGAGCTATATGATATGATACAAATAAATATTTTTCTGTAAAAATGTTGTTTTAATTTTTTTAAATAGTAAATATGCTCATGTTCCTGAAACCTGGTTGGCTTCTTAGTCCCGATGCCCTGATAGTTGTACTGAACTCTTGACATCTGTATGTAAAAGGAGTGAGACCAAATAGGAGCCTTCAGAAGCAGCATACAGTGAGCTAAAGTGAGGCAAATAGAATCGGGTGTGTGGCGGGGACTTTGGGATGGGGGCTGACTGGAAATCAATACCTCAGGCTGCACTGAAACAAGCATCACTGTGGTGTCTGAGTATGGACGGACAGCATAGAAACAAATGGAATGTCAGCAGAGCACATTGCAGACAGCAAACATCTCTTTCAGAGCCCGTGTGCCCAGCAGAAGGCGCAGCAGCACCAGGCAGCTGTGGAGCAAAGGACAAGCACTGACCAGGGAGTCAAGGTCTATGGCAGAAGCCTTGCCTCAACTTAGGCAGACACCAAGTGCAAACCTTGGGAAAGAAGCTTGCCTTCAATTCCCATACATGTGATGAGCATGTAAATAATAATTTACCTGCAATGATCAAATAAGGCAACACACATCTACTTTACAGAAGGCCAACTACAAATTCTTGGCATATGAAAATATCAGAAAAAATTATTGCCCTCTTCTACATATGAGTGTGCGCATGCATGCACACCCTCAATACTCATGTACATACTCAACTATGGAATTATGGGTGACTCATCTATATGCTCTGTAGTTGGCCTTCCACATCTGAAAACCCACATGTGCAGATTCAACTAACTGCAGATTAGAAATGTATGAAAAAATAGTGTCTGTATGGAATATGTAGACTTTTCTGCCATTATTCCCTGAGTGACACAATACCTTTTATATGGCATTACATTGTGTTAGGTAAAAGTAATCTAAAGATGATTTAACATATATAAAAGAATATACATGAGTTATATGCAAGTAGTACACTGTTTTATGTAAGGATCTTGAGCATCCATGGATGTCCATAGATACCAAGGAACAATTGTATTTGCATAAGTTTGACAGTAACATAAGTTTTCTCAAAGTTTAAGGACCTTAGGAAGCTAACAGTCGCACAGTAGGGTAGTGAGGATAATGGTGGAATGTAGCAGAGGTTTTTGTTTTGGAGACAGTCTCTTTCATAGTTCTTAAATATGTTTTATTATTATCTAGAGTAAGGCAGAGTAAGGCCTTTAAATCAGAAATTTAACAGAGTCAGGTGCTAATGACTGAGTTATGTCCATCAAATTCACATGTTGTCATTCCAAACCCTAAATGACAGTGTTTGGATATATAACCCTGGAAAGCCATCGAGTTTAGGTTAAGTCATGAGTTTAGGAGTCTTGTAAAAGGGTGGATTAATGCGTTTATTAGAAAAGACACCAAGAAGTTTCTCTCTAGCCATGGAAGCAGAGAAGAAGTATAAGCTAGGAGAAAAGCCGTATCGGACTCAAGCCTGTTGGACCTGGACCTTGGATTTCCAGGCTGGACCTAGTCTATGGGATTTTGTCAGGGCAGCCTCAGTGGGCTAAGACAACTGTGCAGAGTCTCCACCTCACGTTCTCACAATGTCTGAATTTCCTGTAGTGCAGCATCTGCTACATTGTGCTGTTAGCATCACGAGCTAACCACAAGACCCGGCACAGATAGCTTACCATGTCCGGTCTCTTTCCTTCTCCATACAGTGGGAAGAATGATGGGAAACTGCCTCACAGATCTCCCCACAGATTTTGCAGTGATCGGGTACATCTTGTTGTAAAGCTGAAGTGATGCAGGACATGAGTTCACCGAGCGCAAATAGTAAACAAACACCGGTAAACAAATGGTAAACAAAACACATGGAAGCTTTCAGTCACTGTGGTTTTGCTATCCACCTACCAGACTAACGAGATTCCACAAGGGCCTAGAGACTTCAATTGTCTTGCTTACAGTTGTCACCCTGTGAACAGATACAATGAGGTGACACATAAATAAATATTGGCTAAATAAACAGCTAGAGGATGGGAAAGGAAAGACTGTCTCAGCAGGGGAGGGGAACATTTGCAGATACCACACACAACGTAGAATTAGAGAAGAAAAAAGCTATTTTCTTAGAGATTTCAAGCTGAAATTTATACGTTGCAATTTAATCGATTCAATGCATAGCCAAAAAGATGAGGGAAGACTGACATAGTGTAACATTCTTTGAACAACTGTCCTGTGAACAGTGAAGTATCCATAGGGGGAGGGTCGAGGGCACGCTCCATTCCAAGCCCATTAAAGCTGCTTGAGCAGCCGTTGTGCAGGTTTGGATTTCTCATTTAATTTTAATACAATAATTCACTGGAGGGAAGGTCGGGGTGTGACAGCGGCGAAGTGCAGGAACCGCGTTGGGTGACAGTTCATTTCATTTGTGGTTACCTGTGGAGATGAATACACTAATTCCAAGTCTGGGAATTCAGGTTGCTGGTCTTCTACAAATGAAAATGTCACGTACTAAAACCTACTCTTTATTGTTTAATTTCCAACTGCCCTCTCAGCAAATCAGAATGACGAAGACAACAGCTATGTCAGGACTGGGTGCCATGCGAATCACAGAACTCCGTCTCGCTTGGGACTTGAGCCTTGTTCATGACAAAAGACGGACAAAGATGTAAATTTGAAAATATTCCTCATTGCTTCCAGGACACGGGTGATTATGAGACTTTAATTTTGTTTTGACTGAAATCATAAAACAAAAGGCATGGATATATTGCGTAGTTTCAGCCTCGCGGTCTACATAAACAATCTGCAATGCTGGGCAAACCTTTTATTGCCTGAATAAGTCTGGAAGACAGTGAGAGCAGTAAGTCAGATTTAAAGGCAGGACGGCGATGTGTGGCTCGAGGAAGCCGCAGCAGGCAAGGATGCTGTTCCTTCCATTACCAGGACCAGAGGTGAGCGTCTTTCAGCCTCATCACACGTCTCAAAATAACCAGAGCCTAATTCCCACCTTGGATTAAATCATCTGAGGAAATTCAGAAATGTCGCACTCCTCTGAACTATAGATAAATCGCCCAATTCTCTCCTCAAGATGAAGAGGGAAGAAATTATCTGTTCCAGTCTCATTAGTCTTTGGGGAGACTACGAAAATGAACCTTCTCAGAGTTGGTATGCAGCTACCTGTACTGCGCAATACCCGAGGGTCATCTGTGTCAGAGCCCTCTCCAACCTCCTTTGTGGGAAGGAGAAAGAGATGAATATGTTCTGTATGTTTGTGCAGACAGATTGAGTTCAGTTAGTGAGGAAGCTGAGCTACGCAGCTATCGTTGGACTCCCATACTTCAGACTCTGACCGGCAGGAATAATAGACTAAGGAGGAATACCAGGAGTTAATAGGTTCTTGATGTCGCTGACTGATGTCTTCTTGGGAAGCCCTTCCCCCATTGTGAGAGTCTCCATGGAGTGGCTTTACCTTATAGGTCTGACTGCTCCCCACTGGGGATTGTTTCGTGAGGTGCATTACCATGTTCTTGCCAATGACATCTCATCTTCCCTAAGTTCCTACCATCTAGTCGTGTGGCTTTACACAGTACCTGTGTGTGACGACAATCAAGCATTTATCTCCATCACTGACTGTTGTGTGAGTTCTAGACTTTTATGTCCAACTGCTTTTTATCCATCGGGATGAAGAATAGCAATTGCAAAGCCAAAATGTCAAAACTAAAACCAAAAATCTCCACATTTTAACGAAGAGACCCTGATTACTTATATCCTAGCTCCTAAGGACCCATTGCACTTTATCCCCATCAGCCAATCTCAAGGAAGATAGCGGGTTCCATCAATTATGCTACCCAACTGCATGGGGAGATATCTGCTCATATATACATATACGATCCTGTACCAATGATACACACCAAGCAGCTTCCTTTAGCTGTTATAAAAAGAACTCGAATGCCCTCTCTCTCTTGGAATTCACTTGCTGTGTCTATCCCCCTCGCAGTGCTATTGTCTTTATTAAATTTTTTAATGTGTGTTTCATAAAATACTTCTACATACATCCCTTTGGCTTGTCATCATCATTTACCAGCACAGCATTTTGGTGGCCTGTGTTGGGAAGCCTCTCCTGTCTTCTCTTGGCCTCCCTCGAGTCTCACGATTATGGTGCTTGGCTATCAGAAGAGGTCAGACGCTTCTCGTATAAAACTATAAAATCTTGTGAAATGAAATCTTGCTACCTTAGCACCAGATCCTCACCCTGAGGCCCCTCTGCAAGTGCTCCTATGTGAAGACAACGAACCCTACCTCAGTCTTAGGCCATAGCTATAATCTTCCCCACTTTCCCAACCTGAGGTTATCTGATTCATGGATGATAGTAGTTTTATGTAGGTGGGACATAGATTTTTCAGGCTGTGCAGTAGTGAGCCTCTAACAGACCATAGAATCTTTACATGTTTTAGGTAATTCCATATCTTCCCAAATGCAGAACTAATTGCCCCCACTAGGATGCTCCATATGGGAGCAGGAATGAGAGCTTACATTTCCTCATATTCACTCTATACTTTCCATGTGACCAGGCTGTGTAATCATCTAGGTAGAAAGAACACTCCCCACTGATCATAATGCTCCAATTAAATGTGCCCCTGAGATGTTGGCACTTCATCTGACTTCCAACCTAGGTGGTCACTATATATTAGAAGGCTCATCAAAATGTCCATTTTTGCATCTTTCTGGAAAACAACTGAGCATATTCACAGGCCAAACAAGTAGCTGGGCTTCCTTAGTTTTAAATACTACTCTTACATCACAATATACCCCTAGAGAAACCAAAAAAGGCTTTATATCAGGGCTTTACAACACACACAGACACACATACACACACACACACACACACCTGCCCTGTGCCAGCTATTTTACATCAACTTGACCCAAACTAGAGTTATCTGAAAGCTCAATTAAGAAAATGTCTTCATGAGATCCAGCTGTAGGGCATTTCCTTAATTAGTGATTGATAGGGGAGAGCCCAGCCCATTGTGGGTGGTGCCATCCCTGGCTGGTAGTCCTGGGTTCTCTAAGAAAGCAGGCTGAGCAAGCCATGAAGAGCAAGCCAGTAAGCAGCACCCCTCAAAGGCCTTTGTATCAGTTCCTGGCTCCAGGTTCCTGCCCTATTTGAGTTCCTGTCCTGACTTCCTTCAGTGATGAATAGTGATGTGGAGGTCTCTGTAGACTCTGTAGCCTAATAATGACCTTAAGCTTTCACTTGAAGTATCACTCAGGAAGTGAGTGAAGCTCTCAGAATTAAAATGTTATCTCCACAGGACTTGGCATCTTCAATCTTCCGGAAAAGTTGAGGGGCTGATCTAACCCTTATGAGGTCTTTCAGTTCACAACTGAACCCAACAGCCTTGACCCACTCTCCTCCAATAACACCTTTACGACTGTGCATTACCCTCAGGCCTACAACCCACCTCAGAACCTTTGAAACCCATTACAGTAAACCCTCCCTCCAGGTAGTACCGCCCTGTCTGTTCTTACCATTTCAGAGGCACCCTGCACTAATGAAAGGGATTGGATCCATTTGACCACCCTCCCACAGGACAACAGACTGCTCAAAGCTGTTAAGACCAGACCTTAGCCAGGCTGCTAAGCCTATCAGCATGGGCTCATGCGTCTACAGTTAAGCTGGTTCCAGGCCCCAAAGCTCAGATGTGTGAGCCTGTGAGCCTTTTACAGAACCACTCTCAAAAACCTCTAGATGCTAACGAGTAACGGGGGTTGCTTTTCTAACCTTTCTGAGTTCTCTGATGTGATGTTATACGTACTCTCTTTGTAGTCTCTCAATACTCTGTAAGGCCCAAGCCAGTTTAGAGAATTCACCTCAGACCTGTTCCTTCAGGAAGACTTCATCGACTATTTCTGGACAAGACAGAATTAGGACCTCCATCTGTACTCACTTAACCCAGCACCACTGAGCTCCTGTAGGAATGAGCTTTCTTCTCTTCTTCACAGTTACTATTATCATACTTTGTACCCATCTTCCAGAGATGACCTTATGCTGTTAATTCTAACCATTATTACTTTTTTTTAAAGTCCACCCACTCCTGTTTTACCCCTATAGTTACCTCCCACCGTATACAAAAGGCTCATTATGTCCTCGAAGAGCACATCTTAACTCTTGCCAAAGACAGCTGGTTTTGCCTGCCATTAACTCCTAATCAGTCCCTTCAGGCCAGGTTGATTTTCTTGCTTCAGCCATACCCTGTGATGATTTGAATGAAAATGACCCCCGTAGGCTCACAGGAAGTGGCACTATTTTGGAGTAGGTGTGGCCTTGTTGGAGGAAGTGTGTTATTGTGTGGGGGGCTTTGAGGTTTTGGATGCTCAAGCCGAGCCCAATGTCACTTGTAGCAGTATGCTATAACCTTTTACCCTCTATTTAGGGAAGGAAAAAGGAAAGATAGAAATCTTCACCACTTTATAAGCAGCCTTGATACAGAATGAGAGAAAGGTAGAAATCTTCACAGCCTCTTTTAGGCTGTCCTAAGCTTGAAGGGGACTAGCTGACAGTGAGCCAGACTAGAGTCCTAGCTCATGGTCTATAAACTCCATCTCTCCAACCTTTGTTCCTTTGGGAATTATCACCCAAACAATGAATCACCAACCAACGCCCACCCTGACTCTGGGCTTCAGGCTTTTCATACCGTAAGCCAAAAGTTCCCATAAACCCATGCAGCACATAATCTCAAAAACAAGCTACAGATGCCTGAACAACTGCACCTAATCAAATTATAGCCACCTGCATCAACCATTCCAAATCCAACTCGTAAACAACTATACCACAGCTGGGGTGGGCACACAAACCTCATCCCAATGCCATTTTGCATTTTTAAAGAAACCAAAATAACGAAAATTCCTTCCAAGTGTACTCTACAGACACTCTCTCTTCCTGCTGCCTGGATGTAGAACTTTAGGCTACGTTTCCAGTACCTTATGGGCCTGCGTATTGCCATGCTTCCTACCATTACAATAATGGACTAAACCTCTGAACTGTAAGTCAGCCCTAATTAAATGCTTTCCTATAAAGAGCTGCTGTAGTCATGGGGTCTCTTCACAGCAATCAAATCCTAAATAAGACATACAGTCCATCTGTTTTGTCCATGACATGCTATAGCAGCCCAAAGCAATACCTGCTTCGGTCTGGGAGAATAATGTTTTTTCTCTGTCAGATGATCAGGGGTAGTCTGAGATGCAGCTAGAACACTAGCTAAGCAGATATCTGATTTAAGACGGAGAGCATCAGAGAGATTGCCCTTATGGTAGAACACATGGGACTGGCACTTCCAATTACAACCTCTCCTCGCTCTGCTCACCAGTATAATTCTCCTCTTTTTGGCCATTATTTGCTTAATTTAATGGTACATTTGGTATCTTCCAGATTATAGGCCATTAAGTTCCAGATGGCACTGTCACAGAGATAGTAACCATGACCATCAATATCTGTCTCCAATCACTGAGGACCTCTGAGCCTCCAAGTGATGTCACAGTCCAGACTTCATCCTCTTAGGGTAACCACTCCATGTCCTCTTCAAAATGGCACTTAAACCCTTTACGTTCTGAGATCCTACAACCCAGAGTAGCAGCGCCAACCAGGGCCCTCTCATACTGCTACTCAGCTCTGAAGAAACTCCATCCAGTGTCAGCGATCTCATCTTGTTGATCTGTTCAGGAAGTATAAAGACAAGACCCAAAATAAAAGAAGAAATCCCTTTGCTGCAACGAACAGACACTGATTATTTGGAACCTGACCCAGGTGACATGTGACGTCCTGGTAACATGTGGCTGCCTCCCAGAAATGGCCAGTCTCAGGAGAGATATAGTTGGTTCTGTACATTTTCTTCTTAACAGGATAATAGGGTTTCTACTTACATATCTAGACATGAACTCCACACAAATGACACAGTCCACTTGGTAACCTTCCCTTAGTTTCCATTTAAAAAAAAATTGCCTGCTGTATCTATGTCCTTTTTGTGATATATTTGTGTCTGTTTTGGTTTGGTAAATACATTTGCCTCTGCACCTCATCTTGTTGACGTCAACCCTGGCAACACAGAAATCTCAAGGAAGACATCTTAAAAACAGAAATCCTAATTCTCATCCTTCGTTTATTTCTTTGAAAAATGTCTACTCAATTGCTGTATCATTGGGTGTAGGATTCACCCTTGGTTGTTTCTTTCTCCTTCCCTTTCTGGAAGCCCTGTTACCCTGGTCCAATAAACAAGAGTAAACACAAATTAATCCCGTTTGTGATGTGTATTGTGCAGAGGTTGAAAGAGAGGGTGTTACAAGGGAGAAGGACAGGGTCCTACTCGTCATAGTATGGCTAGAAAGCCCTTTAAGAAAGGCAACAACTTATCAGGGTTTTGAGAAGGCCATGCAAAGACCAAGGGGCCTGTCATTTCAGGCAGAAGAACCGACTAGAACATAATTCTAAGGCCAAATGTGGTGGAATAATTAAGGAAAACTACTATGAGTTCCCACTGAGCAAGGAACTAGGTGACAATTAATATAGGATGATTTAAGCCAAAATTTAGAGTTTATATAGCAAAGTGCAATAACAAAGCATTGAAAAGTTGAACTTGAGTAGTGGCATGAACTATTTTTGGTTTTTCAAAGATCACTCGAGACCCTTGGCCGAGTAACAGGAATAGGTCTGTAGCTCTCACTCTGATCGCGGCTACATTCCCGTGTTGTCGATTGTATCGAAACGCAGAGATGTTCTGCGTATACACGTAGAGCTCTTAGAAGGAAAATATGGAGAGAAGGAGAGACAAGGACATTATGGGAAGGAGGGAAATCTTTAGAAACCAGGATAAAAACAACAACCTAAACCACACTGCAAATCCTGGCAGCTCTTGACGGAATGAGCCACAGGCCTGGGTAGAATATGAACCCAATGTGACCAGGGCAGGGACTCTACCTTATAGGACAAGGAGCCATAGCCCCGGGGCAGGGTCAGGATGAAAGCAGGAAGCAAGACTCCAGCACTTAGTGATGGTCCTCAAAAGATTTCCCTATCCCAAAAGGGATAATGGAAGAAATCCACTTATTAGGATGGAAGTTACTTCTTCTGGAAGAAGAAATGACACCTGGAATTATGAGGAACATGAATCGAAACAGACATAATCTTCATGTGATGGAACGCCACATTATACACGGTATTAGGAGTTAAAATGCCCACACAATGCAAGCAACTCCAACAGGAGAATATTATTGAAGAACAAACAAAACAAACAACCACCACCAACAAAACCACTGCTCCAGGCTGAAAAATTCAACCAGAAGTAAATGTAAAAGCAAGCCACACAAGAGTACATAAGTTTCATAGTGGGGGGAAAGTGACCTCAGTTTAGCAGTTTACAGTAAAAACCTTACAGCCTACACAAGAAACTAAACCACAGCTGGTAGACAATAAGAGATCTAACACTGAAAATTCTAGAGTGGTTGAGAGACAGCACAACCTGAAAGAGACCTTAAAATAAGCGTGCGAGCACACACACACACACACACACACACACACACACACACACGCGCGCGATAATGAATGCACCAGAGATCTGGTAAGAAAGAGGCAAAGCGAAAATAAAACCAAGACGCATACAATTCTTAAATATGAAAACAAAGTCATTAAAATTTAAAAATTAAGAGAGTAGGTTAAACAGCAGATGAAAAGCAGCCCAGGAGAAAACTAGTAAACTACAGAATATATCCGGAGAAACAGCACACAATGCAGCACAGTCATATATAAAGAAATACAAAGTTTGCAAAAGTGATTAAGAAACACAAAGAGCTGAAGAAAATGTTGGACATTTATCTGGTGGGATAACGAGGAGCATGGAGGGATAACATTTGAGTTTCACCACAGTGCTTTATTCTCTACAGATATATCGGAATCCAGCGTTTCCCTAGGGAAGATACACTGTAGGGCATTTAAGACATTTTCATGGAGTTGCCATTCTGGCTTACAACAGACAGAGTCAGCAAGAGAGTCTCACGTGCTGTGTTATGGGATCAGAGTGTGGGATGAAGAACTTTCATAGCTCCTTAGCTTTTGCTCCGTATCCACTTTCCTCATGTCTCAGGGGAATGATGGGATGGGTTTGACATGACCACAGTAGAGCCAGAACATCTGAGGTGGAGAGGGGCTGGGACCAACGCCTCCTGATGTCTGGTCTGCAGCTCTTCCCACTGCATCTTCCTCCTTTCCAATCCTATAGCACTGTAGACCGGGCCCGACAATGATTGAGAGCTAAATAAACGTATTTGAACCTTCTCTCAACCCTGGTTAGAATTCACAACCAAACAGAATGCGACAGCCTCCCTCTGGTGCCCGGAGCAGCCTCTCGCAGCGTCATCTTGGCAGAAGCACCTCATTTGGAACAGGGCGGGCTTTCCAGGACTCTGTAAGGGCTGGAGGGAGGAGTCATGGGGTGTGTGAGGTTTAATGCTTTACAATTGACATGAAAAATCCTTTGCTCACACTACAAGGGAGAGTGAGGCCAAATAATTATGCCCAGGGCGTGCCTGAACCTGAAGCCGGCTGACTATGAGTGACAGTGGGTGCGCTGAGTGATGGAGAGGAGGCAGCAGGCAAGATGTTTAAATGTGGAGGGTGGGCTGCTGAAAATGCAGAGAATCATTGTACACACAAAAGCTGCACACAGAGACAAGAAGAATTAGATAAACTACTTAACCTCCTTTGCATTTTGAGTGAAACCCAGGGGAAGCCAAGTAAATCAGCTCAAAAGATTCCTGGACCTGCCACTCACCTTCCAAGCAACCAGAATGTTCTTTCTCCGTAGAAATGATGTCTGGATGTACACTGTAGATGGATGAGTTTTTCCTTTTCTACTCAGGGGCCACCTTGGTTCCCCCTGCTGTGTCAGCATCTTACCACAAATCAGCTTTTGTACTGGGTAAGAAAAAATGAAGTATTGTCAGCAGGATTAAGAGTTGCATCAAAGTCAGCCAAGATGGGCTCAGCAGACTTTAGAAGTGGGTGCTGTGTCTCCCAAAGTATCTTCCAGAACAGAACTATTCAGAGCTGCAGGTGAGCTCCCAGTAAAAGGCCTCAGCTCTGCCGGTCATGGTTACTGTTCTATTGCTGTGACAGAACCAAGGTAACCCGTGAAGGAAAGCATTAATTTGGGGCTCATGGTTCCTGACCATCACGGCAGGTAACACAGCAGCAAGCAAGTAGGTGGGCATGGCTCTGGAGCAGTAGCTGGGAGCTTACATTTGAGACAATAACCAGGAGGCAGACAGAGAGGCAGAGAAAGACAGGGAGCATGCGAACTAGGAAAGGCATGGGCTTTGAAACCTGGAAGCCCACCCCCAGTAACAAACCTCCTCCAACAAGACTATGCCCCTTAATGCTTCCAAAACAGTCCCACCAACTGTACAGGAAACATTCAAATATATGAGCCTATAGAGGCCTTTCGCTCAAACCTCAGAATTGTTTTGAATGACAAATGCCAACTCAGCCGTGACCACACTTTGTCCCAAGGCACACATAACCAATGACCGGTTTACAAGGAGGTATGAAGTTCACCCATCTACCCAGCTAACCACAAACTTGGCCGTGTCTGAGACTGAATGTCAGGCCAGCTTATCCTTCTGCCCAATCCTGGGACACATTTCCCCTTCCAGAAGTGCTAATCCCAAGAGCGACCCTAACCAAATATGCTTGACTCACGTCTACATCTCAGTATCTTCTTGCTGAGCTGCCAAGAGAGCATGGCAACCATCACTTGGTGCTTTTGCATCTACCGTGAGCTTGACTGGTACATGTAAGACATGTGCAATGAACCGAACTATTTCAATGCTGGTTACATCAGAGGATTTCCAGAGATAAACTAGCTCATCTTTGCCAGTTCTGTGAAAACATAACATGAGACCCAATGATGTGATGTGCAGATGTTTTGTCAAAGAAAGACTTGTTCCCTATCTCTGAGCAGACTAGTCGTCAACTTCTTCAGGGTCAGCCTTACCAGAGAGTGGCCCAACTGAGGGACATGCTCCTTCTAAGACAGTCCGTAGTTGGCAGCTGACTGAGTTGCTGCATAAAAGTCCAGTTACTTTGGCCTGATACGGGGTACCTTTGATGTTAATATTTGTTTCCAGTGCAAGGTTGCCCATGGCTTTGTTAGCCCACATCACAGATGCATCACAGATCCTTTAACCAATCCTGCTTTTTCCCTTCCCTTTGAACCTCAAGTTTCTTCTCTGCATTTGCATCTCAATACTTCAAGCTGCACCACGATATAACCTACACCTCCTTTCCAAGGACAGCTTGCTGGGTGCTTGCTGCACAGCTGAAGTGTGTGTGTGCTTGGGCACTGGAAGTCAGGGACAGCTAACTCCTCATCTGGAACAATGGGGATACAAGCTTCGGTGTAATCTTAAGCAAAAGGGACTTGTATAGTGACCTTGGCCTCCATTAGAGAGATGTCTGATGCCAGAAGGTTGCCATTCAGTGCAGACAACAGAAAACACAAGACATTTTTATGTTAGCGAATATAAAGTAGAACCTGAGCATCCTGCCATGCGACACATGGAAAAAAAGAGTCTAATTCCTCTTGTACAATTACTGTAACATTAATGACATGCTGTGTCAATCTACAGGTATTAAACAGTTATTATTTGATAACATATTTAAAACTTGAAATAAATATTTTGGAGTTAATGGAATTTTGAAATATGAAATGTGTTCGAACAGTTAATGAAAAACCAAATACTCTGCCCGTGAGAGAGCTGGCAAAACTATAAATTCCGAAATTCTTACTGCTATTTATCATGTTCATCTCAGACACATGACCTCACTGACCATGTGATAGCCAGAAGATACAAATCTAACCAAATTACAGTGTTGACTTCCACGGCAAACACTGTGGGAAGAATAAAGCGTGGCATTTCATTTTGGTTAAATAATTGTTTCTCTAAAGAATTTTATTTTCTGTTTCTTGTGCATGAGAAAGTGAGATTAATTCAGGGCGCTACCCCAAACTAACGCCAATTTATTGACTATTCTAAGCTGGAGGAATCTGAGGAAAACTGCTGAAGCAGGAAGGTCGCTGTACCCTTCCGCCCTTCTCCCTGATGCTTTCTCCTAAAGTCTAGCAAGGGTTTTCTGATCCTGCCCAGAAGCAGGTTGTAAGGCTGGTCAGTAAGCGGCACCCTCTCTCCACTTGGACAAAAGGAATGCTCTCCTGTCTACAGTCACACAAAAATCTAGCAAACAGACCTTGCAGCAAAAAAAAAAATGCAACAAAATATGTGGACCAGAAAGGGTCTTGGAATTTGGTGTGGTGCAAGAGAATTAATTTCCATAATCAAGTAAATAATGATGCTCCATGGGGATCCAAACAGTAGCAGGCGCTGAGAAATATGGAACATTACACACGGTAAAAGTGGAATAAATGAGATACGTATTTTTGAGCGTGGAAACCACTAAATAAAAACACAAGGCGATAGAATGTCCTTACTCTTCACTGTCTGCTTGCCGTAGAACCTTGGAATCGTTTGAATCTCTGAATAAACAATTTTTAAAATCCATCTAAATGCCCTATCATGCTACGGAATGTTTTCGAAAGTGACTTTGAGTCATGTTTATCCAACTCAGTTAGAAATGTTTTATAAACATTTTCAGTGAGTTAAAAGTCCAAATTTTCCAACTTTCTAGATGCTCCCATAATTGAGATTATTAGATAACAAGGTTGAAAAGCAGCAAGACACTAAAATGCTTCCCTACTGCCAAAAGGCAAATTAAAACAGATTTAGTAATGGATCTAATTGGCTTTTATCTGCAATTTATGAATTGGAGTAGTCTCTGCAAAGCAGAATGAGGGCTCCTCTGGGGTGAGGACTGAACAGTGGGTTTTATAAGACAAAAAAATAGAATAATACAGGAAATCTGATTGGTTAACTCTGGGTTACATTTCTGTAAGAGGGAAAGCAGAAAGGCGTTCCTTATTGCAGCGACAAGAGAATCTGTGTTGAGATCTGTATTGTTTGGGAATCTGCTTCGTTGAAGTTCTGGTTTAATTATGGGACACTTAGCATGAGGGGTCCCATCTTGTTGGAGCTCGTGCTCCAAAACCTTGCCTTGTCCTAAACAAAATGAAACCAAGGAAAGAATTGAACCCATTCGCCGTTAAAATTCTGCAATTATCATTGGAGTATCTCAATTTGTGAGCAGATTTTTTTTTAAGTCAAAGGAAGTACAAACTGGCCATTGAGAATTTAAAATATTTTACGAGACATTATCAGACATATATTCAGACCTGGATCTCAAAAAAGAAATATTTTTTTATCTCGTTATCCATTCAATTTGTTTGCAGAGTAAGTCTGGGTGGGAGGAGGGAGGAAGGTAAGGCGGCGTACTCCCACATTTTGGGTCACATACAGACAGATTTCATTTAGGAATTAAGCAGGACAGGTCCACAGCCTGCAAGCCGAGCTAGAGCATCTAGATCATATGACATGACAGCACATCAACTCTGCAAACTATCATTCCTTTCTCAAGTGTCCTCAGGGAGTCCTGAGTCTAGTTCCCCGTAGCCTATATTCCTCTTCGCAGGGCATAACCTCAGCTCTGCCTGAGCCAGTATCACAGTGAGTGCTACGCAGATGCTAGGAGTAAAGCTCACTGCTGTGACTTCTCTTTCTTCCCCCATGGTGTAGACAGACATTTTTATTGATTCTCTTATTTTAAATTATATGACCGGGGCAGAGTTGAGAAAAACTAAATCTTGCAAACTATAAATTAGGCAAAAAAAAAAAATTAATGAATAGACAAAATTAATTTGGCAAGTAAAATACTGTTTGAAGAAAGATTCTTCAAGTAGAGATTTAAACGTTAGTACCCTTGAAAATAAATTAGAACTGAGAATACCCTGCACTTACCACAACTGTACTAATCCAATTAAGTCCCGTAGCAGAAGCACATCCTCTGACAAGCTCTGGACTACAGAGGAGGTCATTCGAAGGTTCATTTCAAATTTATTAGCCATAAAATACAACTTTGGAGAGAACTCAGATTTGACACAGCAAGACCACATTAAAGGGGAAATCACACTCTTAAAGGAAGATACGGTGATGTGATAATTTGAGACAAATGTGGTTTTTAAAAAAACTAAAGGGGGTAATAACCCCGATTATTTGTAGTGCTTGGTTTTCAATATAAGGAAGTTTTAAGTTTATCTTGATGAATATAAATATGTATGTATGTATATGTGCATACATATATAATTTTTGTAAGGAAAAGTATTTTACAGACAGCGTTGGAACATGAGTATCTTATCAATCCATCAACGTAACTGAAACTAGGTTGCCAATTCATAAATACTTAAAGATGTTTATGGCTAAATTTGGTGTCCTCTTTCACTCCAAAAGGTGTCCTGGCTTGAGATACGAGTTCCTTGGTCACCTTCTTCATAGCGTCATCAGATACCCTACACCCCAAAGATAATGAGAGCTTTCTGGTTTCCCTTTCTAGGGCCTATACTATCAAAGGTTGGAGGGGGGTCTCAAAGAAAAAAAAAACGCCTCCAAGGTATTCAATTTCAGTGTACAGGGTGTCTTTGAGAACATACTAGAAGATAAATCCCTGGTCCTTGGTGATAAGATCTGTGATATAAATCCTGATGGGGCCCAGCCCAAGATCTCCTCCTCTCCCAAAAGATTCTTTTGAAAAAATATACCTGGTCAGCTTTCAAATAATTCCATAGAGCTCCAATGGCACAGAGCTGAAATTCACATGCCGAAGTACCATTGGCTATTACTAATAGCCACGTGGGGGGAGGGGGGATCTTGGAGAAACAGTCCTTGTCCTCATGGTGGACTTTTAAGCAGGGGAGAGAGTCACCATCTGTTGCCAGCTGTCTCTTCTCCACTCCTCACACCTCTGCACACGCGCACACACATATACACTCAAGCATGCACACACGCAAGCACATATACATTCAATCAAGACTGAGAACACGGAGTGTCCCTGCAAACAAGGATTAGGGTTATGTGGTTCCCAAGTGAAGTGTGCAGAAAAAGCTAAAAGTGACAGCTGATGGCAAGCTCGATGGACCCAACATTCAAGAGAATCGGAGGAGGAGGGAAGGGAGAAAGCAAAGAGAGGGAAAGGAAGGACAAAGAGAGGAAAAATCTACACCCATCAATCAGTTACCCAGACTTCAGCAAGGCCCTCTGCTGCAGTTTCCATCCCTCTGGTTGAATGTTTCCGTCTTCTGGATATCGGATCTACTGTTCCTCCAAAGCAGCCTGGCTGTCTCTTTGTTGTCTCTTTTTTTTTTTTCCTTGTAGTAATAGCTTATCTTTTTATTATTATTATTTTTAGTAAATATTCAAAGTATGAGGTTTCATTGTGACATTTTCATAGATATTACATATTGTTCCTTTTTGTTCGCTCTACCTCTCCCACCCCAATATCCTCTTCTCCCCTCCAAATAGTCCTTCCTTCTACTTTATAGAACTACTGATCTTTTTACTCTTCTCCTTTCCCTCAGACCTGCTCCCCTCTAATTAGTTGCCTTTCCACTTTCATGTCCAACCTATGTGTTTGTAAACTTAAACAGGTTCCACATAAGAGATTAAAATACACACTATCTTTCTCAATCTAGCTTGTTTCACTTAACATAATGATCTCCAGTTCCATTTATTGTCCTGAAAATATCATAATTTCATTCTTCTTTCCAGCTGAATTAAACCCCATTGTGGATATACCACCTCTTCATTATCCGTTCATCTACTCTTCTCCTGAGAGTTATTCTCTTCTGTGTTCTTGTGATGGAGACTGACTTGCTTCTTCCTCTGTGTGTAGCATTCACTAAGTATCTGCGGCGCTGCCTTGATGAACAATCACTTCCTTAGTCTGTGCTTACTTTAAAATCTTCTTTTTTTCTTCATCAGTTTTCAAAGACACAGCAATCCTGCTTGGCAGTTATTTACTTTCAGGACTTGAAATACAACATTCCACTGTTTCCTGGCTTTGAGATTCTGTCCTGTTTGGCTTTGTAGGAGATTTGGCATTACTTATTACAACCTTTAATATTGGTTGTTTGTGGATCTTTTCTGGTCATATCTACTTGGGATTCTGAGAGCCTTTTGAAATTGGATGTGCATTTCTTTCACTAGATTCTGGGGTACTCTCTGCTATGATTTTACTGGATAGGTTCCCAGTAGTCTTAGTTTTCCACCCCAGCCTCTTCTTATATCCTATAGATTTTTAGGTTTGGTCTCCTGATTGCATCCTGGGGTTCTTGGGTGTTGTGGTCATGCTCATTTATTTTTCTTTCTTTATTGATGTCATAATGTAGTACTTTCTTGGCTTTATCTTCCGTTCTGGACATTCTTGCTTGGTCAGGTCTATCGAAGTATCAAAACCTTTTTTTTTGTTTCAAGATTCCATTCAAATATCATCTTCTACTGCACTGGAGATGATTGATTCCTCTCCTTTGGAGACCAATTGTCCCCAGAAATCCCAGATTTCATGTCTATTTATTCCTTCTGTGTTGCACCTATCCCTTTCAGTAAGCTATGTAATTTACTTAGATATTATTCTTATTGCCAGAGGAGTTCTGGGTCTCATCCTCCACTGTGGATTTCACGAGGACAGGATTTATGTTTTATGGAATGTCATATCCCCAGTACTTGGAAGAGTACCTGGCAGATACTAAGGCACATAATATAATAGAAAACAAAATTTCCCAGCCCATAAAAACTTTCCTTAGAGGTAGAAAAAAATTTAAATGATGTTATTGACTAAGAACTTAATCAGAACGTGATGTACATTACAGAAAATCTGCTAGAAAGATGCAGAAACAAAGAGAAGGCTCATTGGTTGACAGCTAACTGGACACAGCCTCATTGTGTTGGGTAGGTTTCCTGATCTGTAGTCAGGACAGCTGGAGTTAGAGCTGTCTTCTGACACAGACTTAAAACCTGTCTTCCTTAAGGATTCATTTCCAAGAGATGCTTCTCCGAGCCCAAAGGAAGCACTTCTGATTGTGAGGCAGATCTGATGCATATTTACAGAGATTTGCTCTCGCAAAAAGAAGCATTGTTCCCCTACTGTAGTGGTTCACCAAAGAAGACAAGGAGGTGTTTTCATAGGTTGGAAACCCTGCCAAACTTCAGCAGAGGAAACCACAGTCATGGCCAATGCCATATTCAACTGTGTAACCCCAAGAGTCTGAGCTCAGCCATTTTTACTGACCCAGAACTCCTCAGATGGTCTACTGATAGCACATGCAGATCAAAAGCAATCAAACATCCTTCACATAAATCCAACACCTGCAGACAATAGAAAATACCAAGACCTAGGTTGCCCTTTTCCAATAGTGCACAAAACAATTACTTTATATGTAACTAAAAATAGACACAACCGAAGTGAAACAATTTCTGAAACAGAAAAGAGAGATTGGGGAAATGTCTCCCGGTTTTTAATAAGGATAATTATGACTTTTAATTCCACATTGAAACTGTGTTTTTTTCCCTTTCTGCACTCGATAGCTGTTGATTAAACAAATAGCTAAATTCAGGTGGTAAGTGCTCAAGACCAAAAACTGTGTCATATTTATTTTCCTATACAAGACCAGCACAGTGTTTATGGAAAGAAAGGGGAGAAGAAAAGCGAATGATTTCACAACTGTAAAGCCATCTCTATACTGAGGACTTAGTTATTCAGGAAGAGAACCAAATGTGTGGCAGATAAGCTGCGTTTGTTGTGAATTCTTGAATATCCATAAGACATCCCTAAACGTACACCAACGAATCAGATAAGGGTTATTCAGATAAGGGTTAAATGAGTCAGAGAAGGGATCCCCAAGGCTCTATCCCACTCTGACTTCAACAGTTCCTAGCTCACAGCATTTGCTTAGTCCCAGGCCCCTGGTATTGCTTCCCTTCCCATCAGCCAAAGCTCTCCCTGCTTAGCCGGGTAAATCACGCAGCTTCTTCCCACGTCCCTGCTCTACAATTCATTCAGAGGCAGAAACCTAGGCTCATTTACAGGGGATGCATGCTCTTGCATAATCTCTTCACCCATCTTGAGCTTCAATTTTCTCTTAACAATGTTCACTCTACCCTATTTGATCCAAAGATCACTCTCCTTGACAGAGAAGACAGGAGCAAATGGAAGAAAAGGAGTTCTGCTTTCTTTGTGTCATCCATCAACATCACACTGCCTGGCCTTAAGCAACTGGCCCCTTCCTTGTTCCTGCTCTAAACTTAAAAGCCCTCCCTGTCCTGAGCCTTTCCCTCTCAAAAGCTTCTGTTCATTCTGCCCTTTGGGCGTGATCTTCTTCCCCCTCCCCCTCCCCCTTCCCCCTTCTCCTCCTCCCCCTCCTCCTCCTCTTCCTCCTCCTCCTCCTCCTTCTGTCTCTCCCCACCTCCCTCCCTCCTTGACTCTGTTCTCTGTCTCACTGTGTGTGTTCCTTTGTCTCTCTATCTCTATCTTTCTCTGTCTCTCTCTCTAATGTGTGTGTGGGGGTGCAGTACATACACCTATGTATGTTCTCGTGAAGAGCTGCAGAGGGGTCTCTCGGAGTTCTTGCTCTGTCACTCTCCACCTTACTCCTCTGTGATAGGCTCTCTTTCTGAATCTGGAGTTTTCCATTTTCTGGCTAGGCCGGCTGACCAGGAGGCCCCAGTGATTCTCTTGTCTCTGCCCTCATAGTACTGGGAATAGATTCATGTGGCCACACCCAGTTTTTCCATGGGTGCTGTGGCTTGGATTCAGGTTCCTATGCTCACACAGTAGGTGCTCTTACCCGGTGAGCCCCCCCCCCCAGTCCTCTTAGCTTCTCTTTCAAGATGTCATTGGCAACAGGCCTCTTTTCGCTTTGGCCACATGCCCTTTTACCATACGAGTCTCCTGGTGGGGTGTGCAGGGCCCTGGCTCTAAATGTCATCTCCTCTTGTCTTTCCGGCATACGGATGGCAAGGGCAGAACTATAAATTCAAAAGAAAATGTAGTTTATATACCTAATTGAGTTTCTTTCCAGTCCTAAAGAGAAACAAAGTTATGCTATGGCAAGGAAAATGGATGTGACTGGAGAGAACTGTTTAAATGAGTTACCCGGTCCCAGAAAGATAGATATCACACGTACTTCCTCATTAATGGTTATTAGATTTTATACAGACACATTTTTCAAAGTGTGTTGTGTGTCTGAAGTGAAAGTTTAAAAAAAAAAAACTGTGTAGGGAGGGAGGGGTGAGGGGCAAGAAAACGAGGGTGAGGGTATGAGGAGGGCGTGTTCAGCGTGCAGCACGCTACACGCACTGACACGTCAAAGAATGCAACATAACCTTAGAAGGAGTCGCAGCTCCAAAAGCTCACCCGTTCATTTGCGTCCCTCCTCCAGAAATAACACCGCACCGATCCCTTCTTTAAAATCTGCATTCTCCAGGTGTTGAGTACAAAGCCCATCTCAGCACCCCAAGCCCTACTAGCTTTTTTGACTGGCACAGATCTCAGAGTAATTCTTTCCCTGCCAAATTCCAGTCCTTCCTGTTACACCACAGAAGCCAGGGAGTCCTTTCTGATGGTGGTGGGTGGCTGTGAACTTGGGGACCTGGAGTGTGTGTGGTGAGCTGAGGGATTAGGGAAGTGGAATTCCTGCCAATGGGCTGTGCAAGGGAAGACTGCTGAGGGCTGCGCCTTTGTGCAGCAGGCCAGAGAAGGGAAAGCAACAGGCACTGTCAGTGGGTCAAGCTGAGAAGCATCCTTTTACTCAGGGCTAACTTAGCACTTCCCTTGCTGTCCTTCTACCTTGCGTTCATGCTCACCGGAGAGCACCGATCTCATCAACTCCTGGAAAGGCTGCCCTGTGTGGTAGACAAAGAAGAGCTTTATCCAAGGATTCAACACTGGTGAACAGCAAGGCTGTAACCGCTTATCTCTCAGAAGCTCGAGCGGGTCTACTTTCTCTTCCCAAGGGTAACTGCTCAGGGCGCTGCTCACCATGAGTAGCAAGGAAAGGACAGGCCTTGCCATCATCCTTTACATAAACCAGTGCGCAAAGCCAGCACTTTGGCTTACGTCAGTGGTTGCCCAGAGCAGGACCCATAACTACCCAGCATAGTCTGATATCCGTAGACCAAGAGCGTCTCCATCCTTGATGCCAGATATGGAGTTGGCAAACTGCGTGTGATAAACTCCAAGAGCATGAAAGCTCTTCTCCAGGGTGCTTCTTTCTCCTGCAACTTATCCCCCACTCCATTCATACTGGGCCACCACCACCTTGACCCTGGGGGCCTCTCTCTGTCTGTCTCTCTCTCTCTCTATGTCTCTGTCTCTCTCTATGTCTCTGTCTCTCTCTGTCTCATGGTCTCTCTCCCTCTCTCCTTTCTCTTCTCCACCCTCCCATTTTCTTTCCTTCCTCCCGCACACTTCTCCCAACACATCCGTACAGTATACCCTCCTCACCCCGTACCCCACCATTACCAACCAACAGCATACTTACTTCTTTCCACCAATGGCAGTCTTAGTCCTCTAACCAACCCATCCACCAACCAAATGCTCCCTTGGTCCTTGAAGCTCTTGTCTTGCCTGCACCCTCTTCTCCCTTGAATCCCCTCAGATTTTCACTTCTGATCGTTTCACCACCAACAAACGTATTCACTCAGACATATGAAACTTACCTCTGACTTGTGACTCTCTCTCCAGATCTAGCTACTCACAATTCCTTGATCTTTTCTACCCCACAGACTCCACATGGGCATTCTCCTGCCTCTAATCACACTCGCTGCCCTGGACTGGGCCTTCCATCTCCAGTCACTGGGGCTGATACAGTCCCTCCCGTTTCCTAACTGCATACTCTGCCACTGGTCTGGACTCCACACATCTGTCTCCATCAGTCATTCATGGTTCAAACAAATAGTTTGGTTCATTCTCTTCTTAGAGACGTCAAAAAGCACACAGCTCTGAGATACCCACACATTAGGTGTGCCTGACATCTCTTGCTTGCTTCATTCTTCTGTATAGTTCTGTCATAGGTCATCCATGTGTGCCCTTAACGCAAACCACAAGGTGTTGTCTTTTGGTTTTATATGATTTTGCCATTGGAATCCACATACCGTGGGTGTTCTGCCACCAAGCCGCATTCCTAGCCCAGAGCTCTTCATGGCTGACCTGTCATCATGATAGTGCCTGGGCTATATTAGCCCCTTAATAGATTTTGAACTGAATTAACTATCTAGTGTCTAGTCTCACGTGTATATACACATCTTCAATTAGACGTTTTCCCTGGTGAGTCTTATGCATTTGGCACAATTGTTCATCCGACTTACAAATGTTCTTAATTTCTTCTAAGAACATTGTAGAATTCTCTTTCCAAGTGCCTTTAAAGGTAAGTATATGGGGTATGGAGACAAGAAAGGCTAACTGGGGTAGGTGATCATATTCACAATGAAATTCTTTATTGTGTACATGTAATGCATAATAATAAAGAGACGGTCATGTGATTTGTTCTGACTAACATAATGTAAGGAACAGTGACATTCTTTTGTGTGGCTCATCAGGTAAAAGCGCTAGCTGTGAAAGATCAGTTACCATGAGCTCAATCCCATGAACCCATATAAAAAAGCCATACGCAGTGGCACATATCTGGAATCCTAGCACTCTTGAATGTTGAGACCAGAAGCATGGATGGGAGGATTTCTAAGGTTCAAAGGGCAGCTACCCAGCATAACAGCAGAGAACAGGAGAGCCGCTGCCCCAGCAAGGTGAAAGATGGAAACAGACTCCCAACAGTTGTTTTCTGGTCCCCACCCCACCCCATCCCTCACACTATGTATGGAATGTGTCCACTTTGACTCGTACATAACTTACAAAATTACATAAACAGAAACAGCATCTATTAGCTGGGTATGGAGACACACACAACCTCAGCTAGCGTAGGCTGAGGCAGGCACTCCAGTGGAGCTCCTGAGCTGGGAACTAGCTTGAATAACAAAGTAAGCCACTGTCTCAACAACAAGGAAGCATACCGTTTCCTGAAGAGGGCATCTCACTGCCTGGTGTGAGACACTGCTGCTGTGTTCTTCTGCTGTAGAGCAAGGGCATGAGGAGATGGAGCCTTTGTCAGGCCAGAGAGCCTGGGTGCACAGAGCTCTGCTCCTGTATAAAGCGTCACACAGATAAGAAACCAAGTACTAATGAAGACTCCTGGCATTGCTATTGTGACCACACGTCAGTATCTTATCCCAACTGCTTCTCATCCTAAAGAGGACCCAGAGCACTCCCTTTTTTGCCTTCTTCTTTCATACTTAAAACGGACTAGAATATAAATATTTTAATGGTGGTTTCTGAGTGTTCTTATTTAAAATGTCCAATGTCAAACGTCCCTCTCCTATTTCTTCTCTTGGCACTAAGCTACATTTTGTTCACGCATAACTCTGGCTCCCAAATCATAAACATTAACACTTCTCACTAGTACATGATCCGGTGATAGTCTCTTGCTCTGCATTTTGCAGAGAACGGAACATGACTTTCTTAACAGTTCTGCTGCCTGCCTGGGATCTTTGGGGACCAAAAGGAAAGCGACTGGAGCTCACCGCCAACAGCTGAGCAGCCAGCAAAGCCAAGGGACTGTGACAAAGTAGCTGACTGGCGACTGTGCTGCAGTGCAGGTCCCAGCAGATGGCACAATATCATGACAATAAATGCAATGAGAGTGTCTTTCCATTTGCCTTAAAAAAAAAAAATCCTACTTCTGAGCCAGTAAGCCTGTGAACAGGGAAAAACAAAACAAAACAAAAACCTCTCTCTATGATGCTTTTTAAACCCCACTACAGAACAATGGCATATTTGAAAAAGAAAAGGTTTCCTAAACAGAACCCGTTCCTTAAAAATAAAACAGCCCGAAGCACATTTATTCTCTTCAGTCTTTGCAGTTACTTGAAAGGTGTATTTTCTTCTTAGCCTCATGTAAATGGACTGCACAGCACCCAGGACTGCTTTATGCACATTGGGAAGAAGCTCGTTGCCGTGTGCTTAGTTTGAGTTAGAAACAAAGATCCCACAGCCTCCTCACTCTTTTCATCCATCCGCTAAGTGTTCTGACACAGTGCTGACACAAAGCCAGGCTTCCACGGGCACCTTTTCCTGGGAATAAATAGGTAGAGCTAATCATGACCCATCTGCTTAATACCTGCAATTTACAGTCAAGGGTGTGGGTGGGCATGGTTTCTGTGGTTATATGCTTTCTGAACTCGCTTGTTTATTTTAGCATGGATTATCATAAAATTTTGACTTCCAACCTGAATTGTTCATATTTATAAATGTCAAGTGTTTCATCGCGGGAGCTGTATCTACACTTACTGTAATGACAATGTAATTTCCCACAGATACGCTTTGAAAGACAATCAACTTGCAGGCTTCACATTAAGGTTTTTTTTTTTTTTCCTAAAACAAAATCAATCAAAAAAAAAAAAAATCTGTGTTAGCTAGGAGTCATGGTATGTGCCTGCAATTCCATTAGTAATGGGGAAGCTTCAGCAAGACTATGGGCTCAAGGCAAACCTCGACTACATAGCAAGGCTAGCCTCGACTGTTGTAAAACCCTGCTCCGGGAAGCCAACGGATGGATGTGTAGCGCAGTGGTAGAGCACTCGCCAAGAATACCTAGACCTTGGTTCAATAGCCAGCACTGCTGCAGCAATCCAGTGCTGTCTTAAAACCTAGACAGAGCACATAGAGACCATAAGAAATGTGTCACGAACATAAAAACACACACAAAAGCAAGCACAGAGAGCTGCGTCCCAACAGGAACGAGATGATCAACTGTATGTCACTCATAAGCACATCTACAAGGAAGGTAGTGTCTTTCATTCTGTTCGGATGGCCACGAGGCCAAGGATTGATGTGTACACTTTCAAACTGATCAAATGGATACCAGGAAGAAATAAAAGGAAAAGACTGGTAGATCCAAGCACATAGATATTTCAAACTTCAATAATGGATTTAAAGCTAAAAATCTCCACAAAAATTAGAAGAGTATTTGTGAAATCATACTTTGCCAGAGAAAGATCTTTTGCAAATCAAGTACACAGACACACCTCTACATTCTTCTCTCCATAAAGCTAAAGCTACTGGGCAGTAAGCACATGGGAAGAGGTTAACCTCTCTGTTGATACTTTTAACTCTTTCTATAGGAAAAGATTTAAAAGTCACTAACTGCACTTGAGAAGGTATATGTACCAGAGTGCTATTGTACACACCTGGTGCTGATAATTACTTTTGAGAATGTTTTATCACATACATCAAGACTCCTTTAAATGTGTATATCCCCACATGATGGTTAACCTTAACTGTTGGTGTGACAGGACTCAGAATCACCTAGGAGACAAAACTCTGTGTGTGTGATGGTGCTTCCAGAGGTATAACTGATAGGAAAACCCTCACTAAGTGTGGATACATCCGTGTTTGTTCCATGTTTGTCCATCCATGGCAGTCCCAGACTGAATTTAAGGAGAAATGCCTGAGCCGAGCAACAGCATTCATCCCCATCTGCTTTCTGACCTCACACATGACAGGGCCAGCTGCCTCTAACCTCTGCCACTGTATCCTCCTCACCATGATGGAATGCGTCCTCAGACTGTGAGCCAAAATAAATCCTTTCTTCCTTAAACTGTTTTTGTCAGGCAGTTATCACAGTGAGGAGACAAGGAACTAACACACCAGCCCAACAAAGTCGTATGTTCAAATCTCCATCCGTGTAGTGATGAGCACCAAGAAATGCAGGCCTTAGAAGGTGACCAGGTCACAGGAGATTCCTCATGAATAGGATTGGTGAGAAGAGGCTCAAGACAGACCCCTTGCCTCGCCTGCTACATGAGAACATGCCAATAAGATTATCAGCCAGAAAGCGCTGTCTCGCCAGATGCCAAGTCCATGAGTCCTTCCGTCTTGGACTTCCAGCCTCCGGAAACATGAGGAATAAACATGTTCATGAGCTAACCAGACTAAGGAAGCTTCTTAAAGCTGCCTGTGTGGATTAAGACACCTCATCAATGTGCATCCTTCAAACCACCAGTCCAAACACTAGGTGCTTGCTCTCAGCCAACTGTCTGCACACCATCCTTTGATACACATACTGGAAAGGATCCAGAAGGATACACCACAAAGTTTAATTATGACTATCTAGGAATAAAACCTGAAGTGTTATCCATTTGTTAATTGCTCATCTGTAGTATTCAATATTCATTTCTGTTGGGAAAGTTTATTTTTAGTCATGTTTGAAATTGTTTTATTTACTGTTGGGTGAGGGGCTAGTCTAGGTCTTGGCGTTCTGTATTGTATTCTGGATTTATTTTTTATTTATTAATTTTTAATTTTTATTTTAATTTGTTAATTAAATTTGTTGATTAAATTAGATTTATGAATTTGCAGGAGGTTGTTTAATTGCTTATGATCTACATGTGCTATCAGTAGAATACCTAAGGAATTCTGAAAGAATAAAAACACTGAGCTCAGAGCTCAGGGTTCCACTGTTTATCGAGTATGGTGCTGGCCATACTCTGGTACGGTTCCCTCTGCCAAGATCTGGCAGGGTTTTCATGTATGAAAATGCCCCTGTGTCTTCTTCGCTGAGCTGCCCCAGCAGCTGAACTATTACATATTTCTATAACATATGAATTATTTTACAATAATTTGTTTCTTTCCCAGAAAAAAAAAAACAACAGAAAAAGACAGCACCTTCAAAGCATAGAAATACAGATAGGACTTGGGGATTTCCTATCCAGAGTTACCTGCGAGTCAAAATTTATTACAATTCATTCAACAAGGCTGGTTAAAATGAAAGGAAATAGGCTCCCCCAGGCAGTGGTTCATCTTTCTTTCCTAGTAACTTCCATCTACATTCTTCAAGAAATTCTTTAAGAAAGATACTTACAACCCATACATATTCATAGCTTCAGTCATGAGCTTGTAATTTTCCATCCCTTCACTTGGAAAAAAAAAAAAGTGGAATCAGACACCTGAACAACTCTACTGGGGGTGAAGAAATGTCATACAGTGAAAAAAAAGAGATTCGTGACAACTTCCTCTAAGAGCCTTCAAAAGAAGAAATCATCCATCCCCCTACCCTTGGGTGAGAGTGAAAATCACTTTCACCAGAGCAGGGAATAGCATTCCTAGACACACAGACACACACCAAGAGGAAGCCAGGTGGCAGGTGTGGGGCTGAAGTGGCTGCTTGCCACGGCAGTAAAACGCCTGCTACCACAGCACGTTCACAGTCAGTTTGGCGATGTCTCCAGCAAAGGCTGAGCGAGTCAGTTTCCTTCATATAAGGCAACAACCAGGGTTCTAAATGAACCGCACATTTCACGTTGGTTTCAGCTGCACTCACACAGCTTCTGTCAGCAGAGCGCAGATAAACAAAGATATCTGCATTCTCTATTCTAGAGAAATTGCCAGAACGCCATCTGTTCTTCGTCGCCTTCACCCCGCCCAATACGGAACTTTCTGCAGGGCACCATTGCCCCCGTCGTGGGTCGTGGCCCAAGATTTCAAGTCCCAATGTGTCCCTGAATGTAGAGATTTGAAAAACTAATCTTAATAGACCATTTGGTAAAGTAGATGATCTCTTGGTGCTGCAAAGCACTATTGGTTGGTCAGCTACTCAGAATCTCTATCATCTATCTATCTATCCATCTATCCATCTATCCGTCTATCTATCTATCATCTATCTATCATCTATCCATCTATCATTCCATCTATCCATCTATCCGTCTATCTATCATCTATCTATCATCTATCTATCATATATCTATCATCTATCTATCTATCTATCATTTATCTATCTATCTATCATCTATCTATCATCTATCTATCATCTATCTATCTATCATCCATCTATCTATCATCTATCTATCTATCTATCATCCATCTATCTATCATCTATCTATCATCTATCTATCATCTATCTATCTATCATCTATCCATCTATCCATCTATCCATCTATCCGTCTATCTATCTATCATCTATCCATCTATCATTCCATCTATCATCTATCCATCTATCTATCATCTATCTATCATCTATCTATCTATCTATCATCTATCGATCATCTATCTATCTATCATCTATTATGTATTTATTCTATATCTATTCCATCTAGCTATCTCTCTTATATTTTTATCATCTACCAACTCTCTACTCCAGCATCACCTGTTCTATCATCTATCATGTCTTTCTATCACCTATCTGTCTGTCATCTATGTATCTATAACTATATATGTATATAGACCTATATACACCACTATACATAGACGCCACTCCTCCAACCTTTGTTCTATGAAAGACTAAATGCAACGTCCGATGGAGGATGGGCAGGTGGCTGTGTGTGGGACTGAGCTACACAGCACAGAAATCAATATTCTTTTACTCTAGGAATGATGAGCTTCAAGGTCACAGTGACTGAGCAGGAAAGCCTATTAAATTAGGTTGTGAAGAACACAGAAAAGATGAGTTTCCCTCATACCTACAAATCAGACAAGGGGCTGTCGTGGTTTCTAGTTAATTTTTATAAAAACATTGGATTTTCTATAAATAAACTTTTCCACTTTGAAGATCAGGAGAGCAATACTAATAAATGTATAAAGACCAAAGGAGGGTCCACCAGTGATGGCTCGCCTTATTTGATCTATATGGCCTGTAAAAATGAGTGTTAGAATCTGACTCTATGAGAGACTTTTTATTAAAAATAAAAATGAGTCATTAACAAAGAAGTAGTTCAGAATTTATTTATAAATTTGTCTATAAAAGTATAAGAGATCTCCTTTTGGTCACATTTGTACCCTAGATTAAGAAAGTAGGAATTTAAAAAGACTCCAAAGCATCCAAAAACTTGCTGTAAGAATTAGTTTAAAAAAATTCATCAATTAGAGAGACAGGAGCCCACGGTATCCACGGCCTTACTACCCTGAATGCCACATGATTCCCTTTAACTGTTTTACTAGCATTGTTCTAATTATCCTTCTAATAAGTGGCAGAGCTAATTAGGAAGAATAAGGTAACATTATGCTGGCAGTAGAGATTAAACTTGAGTCAGTAATCGGTCTCTGAATCCACAACTATTGATAGAGAGAAATTGGCTACCCACAACCATCAAATTGAGTGGGTGCGCAGTTGAAGTTAAGGTATTAAGACTGAAGCCAAACAAAATTACATTAAAGAAAAGCATCTCATGAGGTTTTTCAAGGTTAGGTGACGAGGGCCAGGTGGAGATGACTATTTCTCATATACTCTGAAATAAAAAGGAAACATAAATTACCACAAACGGCAAAATAAAATCCAGAGCCTCTACAATCCAAAATGAAGTTCCTGCAAACTACATTCAGTGCATCAGGCTAAAGTAATCTGTTTTGTTTTTTAATGACTGAAGTCCCAGTGAAATGAGCTTCATTTTTAAGTCACGGTGCATTTAGTTTGCTACATGCTGTTTGCTGAGACTGTAATATCTTACCCAATGACATCTTAGTGACTGTGTTCTCTGACACAGGCCAACATGGGTCACAAATATTAGAGTTCATAAATGTTGGCACCTCTACAAACACAGCAAGGACAGAATCTGGGGCAGAGGAATTTGAATAGAAATGTATTAAGTGGAGTCACATTGGATTATTCTCCAGGAAGGTGACTTCTAAGGGAAGTGTGAGGTAGATGGATGAACTAATGAGTCCCTAACTCCACTATGTTCAAAGGATCAGCCTTGCATAATACTGGGCCACACGACACTTGGGACACAGACAGTCGTTCATTGGTTAGTCCTCTAGAAAGCTCAGAGGTCATGTCAAGTTCTTACCTACCCTTGAAGACAAAAGATTAAAACAAAAGATGTGTCAGCATCCCATAAAATCTTGCCTATTATTATAACTGAAAATATAATTTACAGCAACTTTTAGCGTGCTCAAGACTAGGTGCCTCATGAGAACTAATATGGGAATTTACCAAACAAAACTACACTTTAAAATATATGTAAATAATTTGAAATTTTTGAAGAATAACTATATACATTAAGCAATATCAAACTATGATGAAATAAAAATGTTTAAGAAATAAAGATCAACCATGTCTGTCATTCCAGTATACACTTATTAGGGGCCTCCTGCCCAAGGATCTATATGACGTTTAAAGGAACTATTCTTTCCGTGGATTTTACCATAATGTCCTATTTCAGCCTTCTTTCTTTTCTTCTCTGCCTTTGGGTTTCACTGGTCCCTATGTCTCTTCCCAGCTCTGTCCATCACTGGGGGTATAGCTCTTCTCTCACATTCCTTAGGGAAGCTCAGTTGCTGTCTAAGAAATGACCCATTTGAAATATACTCTATATGCTAACTTTGGTCTGTTTGGAAGTTACAAAAATGCATCCAGAATAAAAGTCTGGTTTTTGCACTCTCTTCTGACCTTGGATCAGGGCTCTTTGAGGAATGACTATTTTAAAATTTAATGTAGTGATTAGTTATGTTTTCTTTTTGGTTTATATTTTGGGTCTTATAAAATCCTTCCCTAGCTCAATTTCATAAATAACCTCTTTAATTTTCTCTTAAAAGTTAAAACTTTTTTTTTCTCTTTATAAGCCTGAATCCACTTGGAGTTGATTTTCCTGAATGGTGTCAGGAAGGTATCTAATTTCAGATAGGTATTCAGTGGTCCCAAAAGCAGCTGCTGCAGAGTCTATTTTTCTCCAGGGATGTGTTCTCTGCTTCTCTGTCATATATCAAATTCTCACAAATGCTTGGCCTGCCAATACCAACTGTGAACTATCCTGAATAATTAAGTCCTCCTATATATGTCTTTATCTTTAACACTTCTTGGATCCTTGCTTTGGTCACAACTAGTTAAGCCATAAATTTGGAACTCATGCCTATCCATTAACAAGGTATAGCTCACCAGTTATTTATTCTCTTTATTCCCAAATGTATTTCTAAATGGCTTTGCAATTCTTTGAAAAGGTCTCACTTTTTTTTAATCAGATCTTTTTTGTTTGTTTGTTTGTTTTGCTCTAAATGTGTAGAAATGAATTTAGGTTCTATAAACTGGTTCTACCTAAGCCAACGCTGGTGAGCCCTTCCTTATTCTAATATGAACACATATTCTTTGGGATTTCTAGGTGGATGATTGCATCATCTGTGATGTAATTTATAGGTCTGCTTTCTTTCTTAGTACTTAAACATAATTTAAAGAAAAGGCTTTGTCGAATTTTTACTATGAAGTTCTGACTTGATTATCAATTTTAAAAATCCCCCCTCTACTCCTCCTTTAAGAGAAGTTTTGACTAAAGCGTGGGCATTTGAGTTTATCAAACACTTTCTCTGTGTTTGTAGAAATGATCGTACATGAGATGTGCTATCTTAGTAGATGTCTTTTTCTTATGGCTTGTTTTGTGATAAGCTAGGTGTAACAGAGCCGATTGTCACTAGACACACTTAGGAAGAGGAAACCTCAATTGAGGAATTGCCTCTATCAGTGGGCATGTCTGTGGGACATTTCCTTGGTTGCTAATTGGTGTCTGGGGGCCTAGAACAATGAGGATGGCACCATCCCTGGGCAGGTGTGTCTGGAGTGTCTGTTTAAGAAAAGTAGCTGAGCAAATCAGGGGAAGCAAGATACAGTCTCTGCTTTGGTTCCTGCCTTGAGCTACTGCCTTAGCATCCCTCCATGATGGACTGTAAGCCTCTTCCTTCACAAGTTGTTTTTGGTGATGGCATCTTCGCAGCAACAGAAAAATAAGCTGGAGCACCAGGTTTTCATTCTGGGATAGATACAACTTAATGAGGTTACATTATCTAACCTTTTAAAAAGGCCTGTAAAAATGTTATGATTTTTTAAAATCTATATTTATGAGTGAATGTCCCCTTTGGTTTTTGAGAGTTGCATACATGTCTATAATGTCTTTTTGTCATATCTATTAACTCCCAACTTCTCCCCATGTCCTTCAACCCAGCCCATTCGCAAATTCATGCTTTCTTCCTCTATAATTATTGCTATATGTACATATGCACACACACACACACACACACACACACACACACACACACACAGACCTATGAAGTTCAATCAGTGCTGCCCAATCTATCAAGGATCTTGTCTTGGAAGATAGCTGACTTTTTCTTCCTCAGAAGCCACCAGCTCTCCTCAGCTCTTCAACTAGGGGTAGCACTGTGTGTGCCCCTCATCCATCTGTGCTGCAGAGTTGACTGATATGGTCTTGCACAGGTCTTATGAGATAATGACATTGTTGGGAGTGTCCAGGAAAAACTGTTTGATGGCAGTCCTCCTGGTCCTCCAGCCCTTCCATCCCGTCTGTGATATCTCCTGGGCTGTAGATGGAGATATCCCATTGGGGGGGGTGAGTACTCCACAGTCATTTATTCTTTGCACATTTTGGGTGTGTCCAGATTGTTTCCCAAGCGCTTGGATCTGGCCCTCAGGATTGTGCAGCAAACACTCTTAACTGAGCCTTCTCTCCAGCCCCTTGGCTACTTTTAGTTGTATCTTGGTTCTGCTCATTATTCCAAGTCTCATTCTTGTTTTAGCAAATGCTTCCTACACAGCTATTTTAAATTCAATACCTATTCATTTTACCACATCAAAGTGTTCACCTAGCTCTTCTGTTGTGCTCATAAATGTGAAATCTCAACAGTTTGTTCCCTCGTGTATGCAGTAGGTTCTAGTCGGGATTTCCTGTTTGGGGTATATTAGCAAACAAAACAATCCAAGATACGCCCCCTTGTGTTCAGAGAGTTAAAAACAGTCAGCCATGTGTATAAATAGATGTGTTAGGAGAGTACGGTAGAACAGGAAGAGAGTGGGGGAAATAGAGTGGGACGTGGGAAGGGTACTGCAAGGCTTAGAGGAGAACAGGTTAGGTGAGCCTATTAAGATGATGGGATCCGAGAAAGCTCTTGAAGGAAAATAAATGGTACAGATAGTTCAAAAAGGTGTAGAAAGGGTGAGGATGTGTAACAGCCCTAAGCCGAAGCAGCCAGTGTCAGAAGGTTTTCAAATACCCACAAGGATGCTGATGCAGGTAGAGACAGCCGTGACAGAAAAGAGCCAGGAGGTGAGACAGGGTTCACCTCATGCACCCTGGGAGGCCTGGTAGAGGATCCTAGCTCTTACTCCTATGGAATCCCAGGAGAGTAGAGTGTCATAAAGAAACAATTTCGAAGTGGGTAAAGAGTAGCCTTGACAAGTGCTGAGAAGCCAGAGTTAAAAATTGGAAAGTATCCATGGGCCTTTGCACTGTGGACATTGTCAGTGGCCATGAAAAGATCATTAAAAGACAAACAAAAAGAAACCCACTAGAGGCAGAATGATTGAGAGTTACACACTAGCCTGAACTACAGAGGAGACAGCCTTCTAAAAAGTAAGAAATTAAGTTAGAGACAGCAAAGTATCAATAGAATTTGTGTTTGTTAATGTTACACTGGTGGAATTTTTTTACTTTGATAGAATGTTTGGTGATTCAGGAGAGAGGGGCTAAGTAGTAGTAGAACCAAGTACTCCAGCAGGTAGAAGAGAGACTGTGGTCCATAAAGAAAGGCAAGGTCTAGATGCTCGTGGGTGAGTGGGGATTGAGGAGGGAGGGAGCCTGAGGACGTCCTCACCTTTCTTTCAAACAAGAGAAGAATCAGTATTTAATCCCAGCACTTGGGAGGCAGAGGCAGGCAGATCTCTATGAGTTCGAGGCCAGCCTGGTCTACAGAGTGAGTTTCAGAACAGCCAGGGCTACAACAGAGAAACTCTGTCTCAGAGAGAGAGACAGAGACAAAGAGACAGAGAGAAGGAGAGAGAGAGACAGAGAGACAGAGGGGAGAGAGAGACAGAAAGATGGAGAGAGAAAGAGAGAGAGGAGCCAGTTATCTCCTTGAATTTGGATATGCCTCTCCTATTAAAAATTTTGATCCAATTATTGTCACCATTCTGTCATAAGCATATGGCGGTTATCTCTTTGATCTGTTGAGTTTAAGCAGTGCTTTGTAACCCACTCTGCAAGGTTCACCAACAGTCACTGGGGAGCCGGTTGCCAAGTCATCTCCTTAGCTGAATCCCACTTGCTATGCACACACGTGCTCCTGTATCTTCTCCTGGATCCCAGGTGCTTTTCTGGGTACTCTCTATATGTTAGAAGCTGCTAAGCACTGGAGAAATGAAAAACCAATAGTGAATTTTCAAGTCCTGAACAAAATTGGATTTCCAGGCATGTTTTCTGATGACTCCTACCCACATGTCCCCATGAAAGAGTCAGTGCTGTGTGTATTACACCCCGCAGTGCGGACACTGAGTTTCAAATGTGTTCCCTCTCTTTTGAGTTGTCCAGACTCTGAGTGCCACAGCAGAGCTAATCCACATACACTGCAGATAAAGTAGACTCCCCCAAGGTACATTCTCTGCAAACGTGCTCATGGTCAGTTATCTTCAATGTGCATATTTTAATAAGATCTATTCACTTTAACCTCTAGCTGCCTTCTGATACAAGCATATATGATTGCCAATACATTGATTTCTCCACAATGAGCTTTTGCTCTTCAGCTATTTATTAAGTCATTTATTTTCTAGTTTCCAGGTTAAAAAGTACTTGGCTTTTTAAAAACTTTAAAAAATTTTAAAATTATATATATATTTATCTTGAGGGCACACCACAGTATCCATGTGGAGGCCAGCTGACCTCACTCTCTCTGTCATGTGGGTCCCCGGGATCAAACTCAGGCCATCAGACTTGATGACAGTACTTTTATCCACTGAGCCATCTTGCCGGCCCAGCACTTGATCATTTTGTTGGATTTTGATGACTTAAAAATATCTGTCCGATTTCCTCACTCCAAATATACACGCATATGTACACATGCACACACACACCACAAATACTTTTCCTCATTTACTTGGGGTTTAATTAAACTACAAAAGACATCGTAATTAGCCCTGACTCTGCACACATTGTAGTCACACACATTTTGAAGTTTTGTTGTCGGTTCAAGAAACACATTAAACACATAGAGTTGCAAGGTTTGTTTGTTTGTTTCCCACAGAAATATGTAAGGACATTCATTTTCCAAAAGTACCTTTGGCTATAGGTTTGTTTGTTTGTTTCCTTTAATCATATTGTAGTGAAAAGTTACATTCTAGTTTCTTTGATGTGCTGGTTTCACAGGGAGGACCCATTACTAGAGAAGAATGCTTAGTGTTTTCACAACCACCTTTCACTTCCAATTTCCTTGGGGGTAGAAAATGTTCATTTGTTTTGTTGCAGATCTGGGCAAAGGTGATAAAAAGCCTTACGGACTGGGCACATGCTAAGAACAAAATGCAAGTGTCTTTTTTTTTAATTGGCCATAACTAAAATCTTCCTTCTCTTTCTCTTCTCCTCTCTCTGCTCGCTCCCTCTCCCTTTCCTCCCCTCTCCTCCACTGTCTCTTCCCTGTTGAATTTATGTTAATGACCCTGGCGAACTGCCCATCACATACCTGAACAGCCCACAATAATGATGAAGAAGATGATGATGATGATGATAATAATAATTATCAATATTATTAATATTATCATTATTATTATTACTGGGGAGAATCACAATATATTTTTATGCTTATTTATTTTTATTCTTTGACTTGGAAAGATGATTTTTTTAAGACAAAAGGGAAAAAAACTCACCGAGCTGTTCGTGCTATTCATATTCCAACAGCCTCCAGACTGCTCAAGGCCACCTGGTTGACTTTTGCCTTGGAGTCGGTCCAGAAAAGCATTATTTACCCTTTAAAACAATGAAAAACATGCATAAGTAGCAAGCCGGCTGCAGGGCTAAGAGGTTTTTCAGAACTGAATGTGCTGTACAAACTAGTGCAGGGATTGTTGCTCCTTCCCTTCAGCTTAGAGGAGATCTATAGAAACCTCTGTCCAGTGACATACGGGGTCTGGTAACAATCTCTCGCTGAGGCTGCTACAGGCATGGCTCAAGCCCAAAGGGCATCAATCCTCAGCTTTCAAGTTTCAGTCACTGATTTTCCATCATCTTAGCAATTTGCTCTGGTCACCCATGTAAGTCAAGGAATGAGACAGAAGGAGTAAGTACACCTTTCTCTGATGTTCTGTCATGCTTGCAGCCATCGAGTTCAAAAATTAAAACTCAATTAATAGGATGATTATTTTCACAAAGGTCAGATTGAGGGCTGTGAGCACAGTGGTGGTCCAACAATTTATCCCTCAGCATCCATGAGGGGTTGACTCCAGAGATGCATTTGGGTACCAAGACACTGATGCTCACGTCTCTTCTGTTAAATAACATAACACCACTACCCTTCACATATCAGTATGTATGTGTGTGTGTGTGTGTGTGTATATATGTGTGTGTGTGTGTGTGTGTGTATATATGTGTGTGTGTATGTGTATATGTGTGTGTGTGTGTGTGTTTTAGATCAGCAGTTCTCAACCTCTGGGTCACAACCCCTTTGGGGCTGAATGACCCTTTCACAGGGGTCTCCTTAGACCATCTGCATATCAATTACTTTTATCATGATTCAAAACAGTAGCAAAATAACAGTTATGAAGTAGCAAAGAAAATAATTTTATGGCTGGGGTCAACAAAACATTAAGAACTGTATTAAATGGTCTCCACATTAGGAAGGTTGAGAACCACTGTTTTAGATGATCTGTGAATTGCTTATATTTAATACAGGATCAGTGCTGTATTAAAAAACTGAAAGATGTATTACACTGTATTATTTAAGGAATAATGACAGGAAAACTATTCCAACACATTAGCTATAGATAAAGTATTTTTCCTGAGTATTTTCAATTCAGTTTTGTTGAAGCCATGAATAGATATCATGGGCTGACTCTTTCTACAGATGACTACCTGAAATCTCACTTGATAATTAATCATTATTCTAAATCATTGTTCTAAACAGTTGTCTGATGGGCATTTCAGTGCCTTCCTCCATCATGCATGGCTGAGGGAACTCGGAAGCTGGATAAATAGCGATGGGTGACTCAGAAACAAGAGTTGGTAAGACTGAAAGATTCTTGGAGCAGAAACAGCGCCTCTCAGAAGCAGCTACTCAGCACGCATTCACAGAAGGAAAATTGGGAACTGGGCACATTCGGCTCCTTTTCAGTCATGGAAAGCAGAATATGGTCTTGATGGATGGCCACAAGTCACAGCTCTCCAAGCTGGGAGAAGTATCCGGAAAATAATGGCTGGGTGGCCCAGTCGTATAGGTTGCCTCTGTTCACTCAGTGGTAGTCAAGATGTCAACTGTGCTCAGTTTTGATCTCTGAGTATTGACTTGCTGTTTCCCTCCAAGTCAATTCCCTCTGGGCAGTGGCTGCGTCTCAGTTTTCTTCTCTCACCCTGGAGCCAGGCTCACTGCAGGACTCCATGCTCTGAGTCACCATTCTGAAACTTTCAGCAGGCAGGCTGAGAAGAGTCTTACTAAACTACAGCCTGGGATGCTAATGAGGAGAAACTGCCCTGACTGTGGACATGCTTTGTGCTGTTTTTATCGTGTGTGTGTGTGTGTGTGTGTGTGTGTGTGTGTGTGTGTGTGTGTGTGTGTGTGTGTGTGTGTGTGTGTGTGTGTGTGTACATGTTTGTATGTGCACATGTGCGTGGAGGCCAGAAGTCAACACTGGGTGCTTGCTTCAATTTCTATCTATACTATTTTTTTAAGACAGTGTCTCTCATTGAACTTTGAGCTGCTCAATTTGACTAGACTGGGTAGCCAACATGCCCCAGTGACCCAACTGTCTCTGTCCACCCCCCGCCAGACAATAAATCACTGGGGCCGTACACGGGTCCAGCACTTTACACAGAAACTGAGGATCCCAACTCAGGTTTTCATGATTATTCAGCAAGTACTTTATCTAGACTTTGGCCTGTCATAAGAAGGCATTTTCCCTCAGTTTCCCCAATGCCCTCTCAAGCCCACACGCACCACTAAATGTCTTAACTGTACTACCTAATCAACACACCCTGAGTTCATTCATGTCCATGGCTACCATTCTGGTTCCCAACAGAATTACCTGTCTGGGTTACTGTCTCTATCCTACCCTGCCATTCATTCTTCACATAACCTCTACATTAGAAAAGTGATCTTGCCTTCTGTTCTGGTTTGAATATATTTGAATGCTTAGTCTCCAGGTAGTGGCACTATTTGAAAGGATTAGGTGGTATAACCTTATCAGAGGAAGTGTGTCACTGAGGGGTAGGCTTTGAGGTTTTAAAAGCTCATGTAAGCCCAGAGTCCCTCTTTCTGCCTGCAGGTCAGGACATAGCTCTCAACTCCTTCTCCAGCACTGTACCTGCCACGCCTGCTGCCAAGCTCCCTGCCATGATGATAATGGATTAAATCTCTGAACCTGTAAGCCCCAATTAGATGCTTTCCTTTATAAGAGTTGCCTTTGTCATCATGTCTCTTCTCAGCCAAAGAACAGTGTTTAAGACACCTTCCTTCTGCTTAAAACTCTCCCATGGCTTGCTTCTCACTGGCTCTGTCTTATGCCAGCTCATATTTCATCCTTCCTACCTTTCTTCCCAGTTTCCACATTCTACTCTTCTTCATCCAGTGTAATCCAAACTTTAGGATTCAAAGTCCAATCTCATTCCCACAACAGAGCCTTTGTGCTTGCCGCCTTTCTGACAAGGGGCCCTCCAGTACGGATCTCTGCCTCTGAGTTCCATGTGCCTGGTTCTTCCTCGTCCTTTGATGTTAGCTCTTCTGTGAGTCATCTATTGCCTCCAGCTGCTCACTCTCTAATATCATCCTCATGGTATCCATCACCATTTGGAAAAGTCTCACTGTTTGATCGTTGACTTCTGTTTCTGTCTTCCAGATTGTGATTTGCAAATGGTCAGGGACTATTGTTTACTGGTTCACCCCATTGCCTAGAACAGAGCCTTGGCAGAGTGTGTCCTGATAATGTCCTCACTGAGTGAATGAGGCTTCTAGGCACATGCTCCCTGCCTGCATCCACTGCTGTGAACAAAAGCTGTGCCACGAAAACCCCAGTGGTGTGGGGTACAAAATACACATGGCTCAGTGACAACTGCTCTGACTGGCTTTTCATAAAGCAGGGTAGCAGGTTCACTCACAAGCTCGACTACTAGCGGGAAGAGAGGCTGAGCTATCCGTGGTGCCTTAGGAAGCTCTTCAGCTTGCTCATCCAACAGCAGAATGGGTCAACCAAAGACAAAGGCAGTGCACTGCTTGTTTCTCTCCAACGCCAACAAGAGTCCAAATAGGGAGGAAAGGTTCCTGCTACATTTCTGCTGACAAGCTTGAGACTATGGACATTTTATTGCTGTCAGACTTGGGCTTTGTCCCCCCACCCCAGGGTTAATTTGGATTAAGAACTATTATTTGGAGATGGTTTGAGTTTTCATAAATCAATAGGGTTCATTCTGGCATTCACCTCACAGTCAGATCCTTTAGAGCCTTTGAACCAGAGCTCTGTGCATTCTCCGCAGGGTTCCTAGGTGCTTCTTTTGCTCAAATGGTTATACAGAGTCAGGGTCAGGTTCAGGGTTAGGTACAGGTAGATGCTCATTGCAGGACTCACTGAAAAGCTCACAAGGAATCCCACAGGCTTTCTATTACATCTCAAGGTTGAGTTGTTGTCTATGTCAACTTCTAAAGAGGAGAAAGCTTCTTGCCTTTTGAGTTCTAATGCAGTCATGCCGCTAGGGTGCATCTAACTTATACACTCTACGTGCATACTCCATAGCTTGTATTGTGTGTGTAGCCCTCAGAAAAGGCACCACTATTTTTGTACACGAAGAGGCCATTGAACATGTATCTCATGACACCGAGGGAAAGCACTCTATAAACTTTAAAGGCAGTGCAAATGCAAGCTCTTTTCAAAAATTGATCAAGAACATAAAATATGTGTCTAAAGTCTTGATTAGCTAACCAGCTTCAAACTTGATTACCGAGTGCATTATCCAGAGAGATTTCCTGGTGGGTTTAATTTGGATCTATGTGTTGCCAGAATCAATGAGAGAGAAAATAGGTACAGAAAATAAGCAGTCCCACCAATATCTATGTATTCTGCAGTATGGACAATAAATTGAAAGGACGATGGCCAAGATTCCTGTAACAAAAAGGCAATCCTTTTCATCCCCAGCTAGAGAGCATGTATTTTTATTTGGCACCCATCAAAGGCTAATTTATGAGCAGTGGGGGCTATTAATGTGACACATTGGTATCTTCAAGACTCTTAAAGCTTTCTAAGCTAATTAATTCTGAGAAATCCAGAGGAAAAATTGATCACCAGTAGCAATCTCTGTGCATATAAACAATATCAGTAGATTTCTAACCAAAAGTCTCTTAAAGAGAAAATGAGCAAAACCAATATGAATAGCCAGATACTTTATGGCCTGCTTTATAAGTCGGTAGCCATAAATGTCCTCTTTCTCCTCAGCTTACCTAACAGAATGATCTAACCAATATCTCAAGGCTTTGATATTTCCCTAAATCAGAGTAAATCATGCCAGCTCACAGTCAACACTTTAAAAGTACTCTGTGAGGGCCATAGAAGCCCCAGAGTCTACTCCAAGGAACACCAGCACCCACCAGCAGTGAGAGGCACCCTCAGAACTGGGGCATCCACTGGACATCTTTCAAAGTCTCTCATTTACAAAATGAAATCATCACAACTCAAAAATATGCTTCAGTGGGGCTGGGGAGATGACGCAGCAGTCAAGGGCCTGGCTGTCCTTCAGGGGACCCAGGTTTGAGTTCCAGCACCCATATGGTGGCTCATAACCATCCGTAACTCCAGTCCCAGGGGAATTCAACACCCCACTTCTGACTTCTACGGCACCAAGCATGTACATGATGCACAGACATACATGTGGGCAAAATATCCTTATACACAAAAATAAACAAATAAATTTTTTTTTAAAAAAAGGTATACTTCAGTGATGGGGGAGTTTAAGTACATTAAAGAGATCATCCACTTGCAAAAATAATATGCTTTCTTGAATCAGGAAAGCCTTTACACTAAATTCTTTCAAGATACTCCACCCAGGTGCCTCCTAGGGAGAACTTATCATAACAGAGACAAATGTGTTGTTAGCAATTTTCCCACATTCACACCAAGTCTCACCAGGTATTCCCAAAGCACTTCCATCTGATTATCAAGGGGTTTGCTGTAAGATTGTGTAGGCTGCTAATGTCAGAAGCTACACCCATAAAGTCTCACCAGCATGACTGTCCAAGCGTGAGCTGAATAAGATGGATACCAATAGGCGTGCCAAAGTAGGTGGAGGAAATACCAAGAGGCCTTGACCCTGCACAAAGAGCTACAGACAACCAAGGAATGCTGAAAGTCGGAGAAATAGTCTTCCCCAGGGAAGAGCAAGACAAATGGTTATCTAATACCCAATGGTCAGCCCAAAAAACATACATACAAAGTAACATACAGACTGAGCAGGTTATAATTAGGAATATGTATGTTTATGCATATATACATGTAATAACAATGAGAAAGGGCATAAATTTGAAAAAGGAACAAGGAGGGGCATATGGGAGACTTTGGAGGGAGGAAAGGGAAGGGGGAAATATTGTGATTATATTATAATCTAAAAAATGAAGAGTATTTAATCTATTAAAAATTACTGCTTTTATCTTGAGTTTTTCCCCCACCCTAATGTATTAGTCAACAATAAATACCTTTAATGAGTTTCTTGTGCCCAAGCATTTGGACCCAAGCACTAGGGTTTGACCATCTATATCAGTCCAACAGCCCCAAGTCATTTACAAACAGTGACAAGTGGTCTCAGAGGCGTGCGATGCTCTGTCCCATGGATGGAGACAAAACAGAATGTGGTTCAGCCTTCCTCCTTTGAGCCAATGCGTGCATACTCACATGAGTACAGGTGTCCAAGGAAGCCAGTGAGGGTGTCAGACTCTCTGAGGCAGGTGTTGCAGGCAGTTGTGAATGTGGATGCTGAGAATTCAACTTGGGGTCTTCTGTAAGAGCAGCAAGTGCTCTTAACCACCAAGTCATCTCTCAGTCTTCTCACATGAGTTTGAATGACCTTAACCCAAGAAGTGTGCATATTCTCTCTGTGTGTATATATGTATGCATACAAGTGAATATATATATATATATATATATATATATAGAGAGAGAGAGAGAGAGAGAGGGAGAGAGAGGTTTGCATAACACACACACACACACACACACACACACACACACACTGTAGCACAGTAACAGATTTAGAGGTGATTTGGACTCCAGAACATTATTTAATGTTGCTCTGTTTTCCCAAAATTCTGCAAAACTTTATAAGTATTTGGTTTTACCAAAGATGTTTATTTTATTGGCCAGTTATACCTCCAGTGCTCAGCTTGATGGATTTGGGCTCTTTTTTCCTCTCGGTGCTGTCCTTTAGTTCCAAGTAATTTATCCTAAGAACAATAAAAGTTTTAAGATATGGTTTTCAATTAACACTCTTGTACAGAAGACACCCAAATCAATTACACATTTAACCTTAGCTGGTGCAACATTTCACTTTTGAAACTTCGACTTAAATCTGTTTGGACATGAAATTATTTTCTCTCTATAAGTAGGTAGCAAAAATAATTGCAGCTTAGTCTAACAGAATATCTCTGTGAGCGTAAAATTGTCAGATTAAAAAACCAATGTGCATGGTCAAGAAATAAGACCAAGATGTACAAAAAACAGAGAAGAAAATACAATGTGACTCAAACCTATCTGTGTCTTACAAAGAAGAACAAATCAAATTAGTTCCTTTAAGAATATCACACAATACTATTTCTTAGTATTTTGTAACATTTCTTTCCTAGTAAATACCCACTGAAACTTAGAAATAAATATTGGACTCAATTCTGCAGTGCAGTTGAATACACTGCAGTGTATTTTTTACATTTTTTTATTTGTTTATTTTTGTGTGTAAGGATATTTTGCCCACATGTATGTCTGTGCATCATGTACACTCTTGGTGCTGTAGAGCTCAGAAGCGGGGCATTGAATCCCCCTGGGACTGGAGTTAAGGATGGTTATGAGCCACCATATGGGTGCTGGAACTCAAACCTGGGTCCCCTGAAGGACAGCCAGGCCCTTGACTGCTGCGTCATCTCCCCAGCCCCACTGAAGCATATTTTTGAGTTGTGATGATTTCATTTTGTAAATGAGAGACTTTGAAAGATGTCCAGTGGATGCCCCAGTTCTGAGGGTGCCTCTCACTGCTGGTGGGTGCTGGTGTTCCTTGGAGTAGACTCTGGGGCTTCTATGGCCCTCACAGAGTACTTTTAAAGTGTTGACTGTGAGCTGGCATGATTTACTCTGATTTAGGGAAATATCAAAGCCTTGAGATATTGGTTAGATCATTCTGTTAGGTAAGCTGAGGAGAAAGAGGACATTTATGGCTACCGACTTATAAAGCAGGCCATAAAGTATCTGGCTATTCATATTGGTTTTGCTCATTTTCTCTTTAAGAGACTTTTGGTTAGAAATCTACTGATATTGTTTTTATATGCACAGAGATTGCTACTGGTAGTCAATTGTTCCTCTGGATTTCTCAGAATTAATTAGATTAGAAAGCTGTTGGTAAAGCATTCTCAGCCGTGGAGAATAAGCACTTCCCTAATATGGAACAGCTATTTCTCGTAGTACCAGAATTTCAGGTTCCCTAGCGGGGTTCTCAGTTTCAACTACATCACAAGACTGTGAGTCTCTAGTTTCTAATATCCTGATTGTCTTCTTGGAGGTAGCAGATACTTCTTTACGGTCTTACACCACAGGTGCCAGGATTTCCTGAATACCCATCATCTACCTTCAGGTAGACCAAGTTTTAATCCCATTTTCAAAAACAGACAAAAGCAGAAGAAAGAAAACTATTAGGCCCAAGTCATAAGCCAGCCCTTGAGCTAGAGAGATTTTCCTGGTAGGAGCTCTATGTCCTGACGAACACACACTGATGAATGGTTGTGGTCATGACTGGTGTTTTAGAACCACCACATTTCCTGGTGAAAAGTCTGAAATAAACTAAAAATTCATACTGACTTTTTCTTTTAAAATTCATTTCAAGCCCACCTCCAACGGAAAACACTGGTTTCTCATCCATTACCCTTTATACGTATCGGCTATCACTCTCCACGGCACGTTAGTTCCTTCTCAGTCTTACATAGCGCCAATGAGGGAAATGGGAGAGTTTTTAAAATAATGGAACACCATCCGCCCATTCAACATCTCCCAAGAACCTAGAGGCCGAGCCTAGTGCGGGAGTTCTCACTTTTCCACAATGATGTAATGTCTTCTATCTCTTTTAATCACATTTCTCCCCCGGAGACCAAACCCAGGGCCATGACACGCTACGTGGGTGCTCTATCACTGAACATTATCTTACCCCCTCTTTTTTATGACCTTAATATATACACAGAAGTTTAACACTCTTTCAAATAGCCAGGTGTAGTGAAGCAGGTGCGTGGTCCGAGCCCTTAGGGTGCTGAGACCGGAAGACTAAGTGTGAGCTAGCCTAGGCTGCCTAGTAAATAAACCCTGTTTCAAAACCTAAGTCTACAAAGCATCAGAACCCCTTACGAGCACTTCCCTGACTCATACTAAAGCCAAGCCAGTTGTCGCCCCTCCTTTGTTCTGTACCCCTGTCGACTCCTCCTGTGCGCATCTTTATCTGCCTATTACGGAATGAGATTTTTGTCTTTATTGTTATCTTCATGCCAATCCCGATCCCCTCCCTTATATATCCCATTGTCTTTTTAAAATATTTCCCCAGCGTTCAATGTAGCGGCAGGAAGGACCCAGGGCTCTTGTTGCTTCTCATTAAGGTTTCCAACTCATCCTCTTAGGTATCATCATCATCATTATTATTATTATTATTTACAATTGTTTGATTTTAATTAAACTCTAGCTACATCGCTCCCCCCTTCCCTTCCCTCACTCTGACGTTTCCTATGCCCCTTCCCTGTAACCCCTCCCACGCTTCTCTTCTCAAAGTCCTAGATTATTACTGTTATATACATCTGTATAAATATATAAATACAGCCTGCGGGTCTCTCTAGCGTTGCTTGTGTATATGATCCCAGGGTTGATCATTGTGCAACTAATTAGCTGTTTCTAACTCCAGGCTTTGGAGCGCCACACGCCTCCACATCCTGACCTTCCGTCAGTTTGCGCCTTACGGCTTCTTGCACCTGAGTTCTGACTTTTCCTGTTTCAGTCAGTCAGTTATCACTTGCCATTTACTTTCCAGCCTCAAGTTTTTTGCTAAGAACCTCGAAGTGTGACTCAGTGTAGAGCATTTGCCCAGCAGGTCTGAGATGCTGGGCTGAATTTCACAAGAAAGGGAGAAAGAAAGAACGAAAGAAAGGAAGGAAGGAAGGAAGGAAGGAAGGAAGGAAGGAAGGAAGGAAGGAAGGAAGGAAGGGACTTTTTTCGTTTTGTTGTAATGTCCTTATTTATTCTTTTGTTTTTGTAAACTTATAACATCAGTAAAAGATTGTGAATTGTCTGTTTTTGTGGGAAATGAACGTGTGTGTGTGTGTGTGTGTGTGTGTGTGTGTGTGTGTTCTCATATAAGCAAAATTGTTGTGGAATTTATTAGGGAAAAAAAAAAAACAAGAATGCAATCATAGCTATACAAAAAAATCATGTGAAAGAAAAAAAAAAAAAAGAACTAGATCTCCAGACATTAAATGTATCTGGAAACCTAATGATCTAAACAGCTCAAGTCTGGCAAGAAACCCGATGCATGTGGAAATGTGGTTATGGTAGCCTTATGCTGAGCCTGTCCAGGAGAGCGTTCAGTGAAAGGTGATAGACTGAGCAACCCCCAGGGGAAATATCAAAACTAAATCCTCCACTTAATAAATACAAATAAATTTTACAGAAGTTTAAGATTTGAACCTAGAAGATGAAGTCACGAACATTTTCAATGGAGGTATAGGTATAAATAAATAGGTAAATGTATAAGCTTATAGCAATGAAGGCCATACACGCAGAAAACTGGTAAATTTGGCTGAATAAAAATCCATATCTCCTATTCTGATTGAATACCAAATACCAGATTTCAAATTAAGCAAAATAGGAAAAATAAATATTTATGACATGCTTGAGCTACATTGATGTGTTCCATTCGCTCCTTGAACAAACTACCTGAGCACCCAGTGGTGAGCAAGACTCAGACGGAAATGACACGTCACCAGTGACACGCAACACAGCCGAGACCCTTGCTTTACTACTGTTCATATTCTAGAGGAAGGAAACTCGTGAGCCGGTGAGAACAATCCGCAGCCCTGGCCGCATGCAGAGGCTATTACAGCTGATAGGAGACACAGTCACTTGATGCCTGCTGTAGGCTGAGGCCGGAGGAAGCAACTGAAGACCTCAATCAGCCAGCCAGGGAAAGAGGACAGCCATGCAGAGAGGGCCGAAGCCTAAGAGCAGGCGGTGCACAGGGAAACTAGAGATTATCTGCCAGTTCAGCACTGTCTTCATTGTCACTCAGAGGCATAGGAATCAAGCAATGAGACAAAATTTTTCTCTCATACTGACACAACTCAGAAAAGTCTAGCAGAGAATGGGGACATTCAAACACTTTAGTGAACTGAAATTTAGGGCCTTTTTTTTTTTTTTTTTTTTGAAGCACAATGCAGCAATAATCACAGAGAAATAAAATGTGTGCAACCTCTGTAGAAGTGTGTGAGGATGAGTAGGGTATGGATACAGATGTTTACAGCTGTATCCCAAACTGCGAACGTTAAGGAGGAAATCTTAATGGCTATCACTGAGGAACAGTAAATAGTTTTATTTATTTACGTATTTATGTCTCCACATAATGGAAACAGCTACAGAGAACAAGGCATACCTTGGGGGAAGGGACTGTAAGATCTATTAATTGATAAAAAGCCAGTGCAGGGACTGGGGTGGATAAAGCCCTTACTGCAGGAATGTGAGGACTGGGGTTCAGACCCTCAGCGGTCACACGGAAGCTGCGTGGACAGCTTGTGTGGGCAGGGTGGCCACCTGTAATCCTAGTGTCAGAAGACCCAGAAATCCTTGGGCAATGGTGGTTCTCAGAGAGACCCTACCTTAAAGTAAATAAAGTATGAAATGATCGGGAAAGAAAATATCAACCTCTGGCCTCCACATGAACACACACATATGTGTGCATACACCTGTACCTATACACGTGTGTATGTGCATGCACATAGGTACATGTACTTCACATTCATTTATATATATATGTATATATACATATACAAATATACAAAACATATATAGATACATACATATATACAAAACAAAAAAATAAAGTTAAAAAAAGCCTAAAAGAGCTTTTTTAGTACCCTTATATAAACATAGAAATATATATAAGTTGAAATGGCTATTTGGTGTGTGTATATATATATTATATAAGGGTATACACAAATAACCATTTCAACTTTTAGACTTTTAAATTTCATGTGCATAAGCATTTTGCGTGCATGTATGTTTGTATGTGTACCATGTGTGTGTCTGGTGCCTGTTGTGGTCAGAAAAGAGCAGTGGAGCCCCTGGAACTGGAATCACAGACAGTTGTGAGCCACCATGTGGATGATGGGAATTGGAGTCACATCCTCTGCAAGAGCAACAAATGCTCCAAACCACTGAGCCATCACTCCTGCCTCCAGTTTGCATGTATCATGTTTAACATATTTTGTGGAAAAATGCAGGAAAATGTTCATCGTCGTTTCCGGAGGGGTTCGGAGGGTAAAGAGATAAGAGGAAGGAAGCTTTAACAACTGATACACTCTTGGCTTTATGATCTTCGCCTGTACACTTCGCTGCCTTTTACCATCTTTAGGGATTTATGACGTAAAAGGCCACTTCTGCTCTCTTAAGTTTTTCTTTATTTAAAGATGTCATTCTATTTTTATTAAGATAAGCAAATAAATTTTTAAAAAGATTCTAAGAGGTACAGTTTTTAACATTTAACAATAACAAAACAGGGAGTTAGTCTATTAGGAAGCTAAGAACTGCAAGGAAGGGTGGGAGAGGCAGGGAAGAGGTGAGGCATGCCATCCTCTCGAGAAGGCAAAGACCGGGAGAGGAGACAGAGACCTGGTGGGAAGCAGAACGCAGCTGATGAGGCACAGCCATGCTGGAACATTGCTCCAGAAGGCAGAAAGGAAGGGAGGGGCTGGAGCCGCTGCTCTCAGGATTGATTGCTTTCTGAGTATCCGCACGGTGTATTCCAAAGAGACGCCGATTTTTCTTTGGTACCAAGAAAGATAATTTCGACTAATTAATTTGTTCTGCTGAACTGACAGCAGCCGAGGACGTCTGCATGCCTCATAAGCATATTTGTGGTTCATTTACTGGGTTCTCCTCGCATGGAAGGGCAACGTCTAGTTGAGTAAGTACAAAGTAAGTTCTTCTGCTTCCAGGGACTGAGACTGTAACAGGAAGGAAATCAAAAAGCTACGATGCACAACACACCAGTCACTCAACCCTTATCTCACGTGGTGCATGTATGTTAAGAACCACCACTCCCCAGACTCCTGGGTTCTTGCAGATACAAGTGCTGTGCAGCCCTTCCCTGAAGGAAACCGCATCGAAATGAAAGTGGACCCAGAAAGAACCATGAAATGAAGCAAAAAGAAATGCATTGTTGAACATGAGTCCCAACAATAACACAGAAATAAAAAACAAGAAAAGTTTGTTTTGAATGAATATTCAATGTTCTCCAAGAAGGCGGGGTGTGTGGGGGGACGGTTGTTCTCCAGCCACTGAGAGCACTTCCAGAAAAAGATAAGACACCATCTTGGAGATGTCAAGAATAGAACTTGTAAAAACCAACCTGGTGGCCTATTACATGTGAGGAATCTACTGCGAACAGGGGCCTGTCTGAGTGAGCCAGGGGACAGGGAGGTGCTGTGCCAGAGAGAGCTTAGCCCAGCTCCAGCATCGGTACTTGGAGTGGACATTTCCTGCTAGATGTTAAAATCAGCTCCGTGCTTCTGTTCACTCCCAGTGCCCTCCACAATGAGAGGAGCCATGGTGCCTCACAGGTGTGTGCAAGGCTGGAAGTTTCGAGAAGCGATAAGCCTGGAGGAAAAGGCAGGTTTCAAAGCACTACTACTTAAGTATACTACTGGAAATGAAGAAAGGGCGTGTGGTGATTTGAAGGAAAATGACTCCCATAGGCTTATAGGGAGTGGTACTTTTAGGAGGTGTGGGCTTGTCACTGGGGGCGGGCTTAGAGGTTTCAGAAGCTCAAGCCATTCTCAGTGTCGCTCTCACTTCCTGCTTCCTGTGGATCAGAATAAGCTCTCAGCTACCTCTCCAGCCCCATGGCTGCTTGCACTCCACCATGCTTCCCTGCCATGATGACAGTGGACTAACCTCTGAACTGTAAGCCAGCTCCAATTAAATGTTTTCCATATAAGAGTTGCTGTGGTCATAGTGTCTCTTCACAGAAATAGAAACCCTAATTAGGACAGACAGTTTTGAAATCATGTCCGATTCCGACTGTGGAATGTACAGACATGGTACTGACTGCTTCATGTAAACATTAAAATGTCATCGCCAGGCAGGATGAATTTCTCCCAGGAGACGATGTTCTCTCTCAACTAGAAGAAAGGCACAGTGGAAACAGGAGGACTAAGGCTGGGACAGGAAAAGAACTGCTGCTTTTGAATGTTTGCTACAAAAGACTTTGAGAAGGGGGGAGAGTCTAAAGAGAGCCTTGTTATGAGTCTCCCTCCCAGACAGGGTACCTTTAATGAAGGACAGAGATGATCTTGGCCAACAAGAATGAAGAGAAAAGGTGGAAAGGATCCTGGAAAAGTAAGAGGCACCCAACCAAATCTAAGGAAATAAGAAGTAATGGGGGAGGTGGGATAATCAAGAAAATCACACAGCAAGGTGGAACGGTTAAGGAAAATAATAAGAGTGTCACCTTATCAGGCTTAGCATGCGCCAGGCATTAGGGTCAACTCTCAACATGTTTCCTCTCATGTGTTCCTGACAAAATGTCACGAGGCAAATAACAGCACCATCAAACACAAAAGACAAGGTGAGGAAGCAGTCCACACAAGGTGCCCTAATAGGAGGTAGGTTTAAAAACCTGTCTGTACTCTATTTTCAGTCTATGTGTTTTCATTTTCACAAATGTGATCACATTCCTATCATTAAAATATGCTGGTAATTACCATATGGTCTTCCAGAACCTTCCAGTCTTTTCTATGAGTGAACACATTGTTTCAATTTCTCACTAGTCATTTAAAAAATAAATGTGTGCATACTTCTTGTGAGCATCTCTGATTATTTTCTGAGAACAAATGCAGATCTCTGCCAGGCATGGTGTTGTTATCAGTGCATGGTCCCAGTGCTTACTAGTCTGAGGCAGGAAGATAACAAGCTCAAGGCTAGCCTAGGCTGTGACATAGCAATGCACTCCGTCAAAAATAAATAAATACTAATCACGACTACTCTTGTTGTTTTTTATAATTTGATAGTGCCCGAGGACACAGTTTCTCCTGTCACCAGTAACAGCACCAAGTTTGTCTACACCATATTGTAACCACTACTGTAAATTCTTACCCCAGAAAATACATAAATCAGTAGCATATTTTTCTATAGTTTCTTACTTAATTTCTGCATTAGTCTCAGAGTTGAGTCTCCGAGTATTCTAAATTTCATTGGAATTAAACTCAAATTAATTTGGATACAGTTGTAGTTACTGGAATGTTGAGTTTTCCCACTCAGGGCTGCTACCATCTCTGTTCTATTCAAATGGACTTTTATGGAGAAAGGAAGATTATGCTTTGTTTGTTTGTATCAAGCTACGCAATGATTTTTCTTTGACAGTTAAGTTCATGAGCTCCCTTTTACCTTACTATATTTTCCAATCAGTTTTCACTGGTATTTGCTATATCTCTTGATAAATCTCTTGTAGCCAACTCTCTTTATTGACTGCATTCTGCCTAATCTTGCTTCAGCGGACTCTCTTGGGTTGTGTAGGCAAATTGTTCTCATCCATAAATATTAGCTTATTTCCAATAGAAAAGTTCCTTTTAAATTTTTATTTCTTGAGTTACCAACTAGCCTAAAATAATTCCCAAAGCTTGTTCCACACAGTATTAACAGTTTTCTATCAGATGGCTTTGAGGAACACTGTGTCAGAATTTCCAGAATGATCTTGGTTTATATGGTAGGGATTATAAACATCCATATGTTGTTCACTTCTGGTATTTTGTCACTAATGATAGATAGTGGGTTTTAGTTTGGAACGTTAGATGTATGCTAAGAATACCCTTTTATTATAGCTATCAAGGCTTTGTTTAAATGACAGAAAATAAAAATCTATCATTTATTTTTTGCCACTTAAAAGATGGCAGAATATATTTTCTCTTGGTAGTTTTACCTATTGCAAAAATAAAATAAAATTCCAATAGGCAGGTACCTTTGCAGTCTTAGAATGAACTACTTTGTCTTGGTAAATTACTACTTAAGAGAAAAATTCTACTTTAATTTTCTTTTCAGTATTAAATCTTTATCTTTTGAAACTTTTATATCTAAAAGTCTGTGCTTCTCCCTCTCTCTCTCTCTTTCTCTCTCTCTCTAGCTATCTCTCACTGTGTGTGTATATGTGTGTGAATGTACAGTTATATGCATATGTACATAAACAATACTTAGAAGAAAACCTAAAATATTTCATCATTTTCCTTGATCTGAAAAGTTTCCAAGTACAAGGAAAAAAAAAAAACTGCCCTGTCAAAATCCTGAAGATCTTACTTGTAACATAGCTTAGGCTGTTGGGGTAGAGAATGCTCAGAAAACTTTCCACATCAAGGTGTTTTCATTTATCTTTGTGCAGTTTAACTCTTTACCGTTTCAGCGTTATGCTTTCCTAGAAAGACATTAACTTCACGCAGATTTTCAACTTATTAATATAGCGTTACCCGCAGTGACATGAGCTGAATCCTTTCCAAGGAGTCCTTCCTCGCCCCTCAGTTCTGATGCTGTGCGTTTTGTTTCGTCTCCTCTGAATCACTCTCCTGCAGATTCCTTCATCCCACTGACTCTATCGCAGAATATGTGGGCTGGAGCTTCAAAACTGCTGCTTCGTAAAGCTTCTAATTATTAAGTCATTAATTTCTGTTCTTATCTTAATTACTTCCTTTAGTTTCACTTATTGTTTCTGCTGTAAATTCTTTGGTACATAATTCATGCCTTTTCTTTTTTCTTCTTTTTCTTAGGAGTAAATGGATTTTAAAGTTATAATTTCTTCTCTTTGTGCACGGCTCCGCATGCATTTCCAATAAGATGCTAACCATTTTGATCCCTAGTTGTTTGCTTTCTGATTTTCTTTGTCCCTTTTCACTTTCTAAATTAAACCAATAACCATACAAAACTCAGGAAGTGCGATCAACTATCAGGGACTGTAAGAGAGGCCAATGAGGTAAAGAGGACGGGGTAAACTGCATGGAAAACTACGTGAGCAAGATACACTAGCGCTGAGTTAACTGTGCCTCAAAGGAGATTCATGAGAGAACACTAAAGTCTCCACTGAGGCCACAAGCTGGGCAACAGCATCCAGGGCATTTTGGTCCTGGGTTCTTTCTATAAGCAGTAGCACTGAACAGAAGAGGAGAAACCAAGCTCAGAGAAACAGGGCAGTGTGCCAGTCAGGTACCCATGTCTACAGAACAAGCCATCACCCATAAGGAGAAAGGCTGCTCTTCCCAGGTCCAGACAAACATAAGCAAGACTCACCAGATGTTACAAAACACATTCACAGGAGATAAAAATGGGAAATAAAGTTAGTTTGTTAAATAGAAAACTTTAATATCTGTATGGTCACCGTCAGTGGAGAGATGCGACTATTAGACCCATAAAACAGAACATGGCTATGATAAAGCAAATGAGCAGTTTGGATAGGTAAATGAATTCAGTATGTGTGTCAAATGAGCCCGGTGGAGAGTTCTGGGAGAATATAGTCAGTGGGATGATCCAGTGCCTTCTTCAGAATGAGACGCAAGGGTAGGAAGCAAAAGAAACAATGAAGAGGTATGGAGAAGTGAACCAGTGAGCCTGAAATCCATTTGATAGATGTCCCGGGAATGGTGAGCAGCCATGGAACAGGGGGATAACCGTAGATAGAAAGCCAGAGAGATGCATGCATTCTCAGATCTGAAGAGACACGCAGAGGCTGTGCGGCAAGATTAAAAACAGAAATAGCAGCACTGTAAATCTTCTCATAATATGGGAGAGAAGCGGGGGGTGGGAGATGATTAATAAATACAACAGAGAAAATGCAACCAGAGATCATAAAAATAAAGAAAATACTGTGGATGAAATGTCAGTTACGTGGCAAGAGTACAAATAGGTGCAAATGAATTACCAACCAGAGAAAATGAGAACACATCAACACACAAATGAAAAGAGACCATGACGCTGGGTAACAGGAAAATGAGCCGCTTTTGTCACTAGGAAAATGTTTTAAACCAGTGACGCAGAGGGGTAAAGACTAAGTGATAGAAAGAGAAAACACCACATAAATGCTAAGAACAATGGGGTACAAGAAATATTAGATAAAACACAGAAAGACAAAAAGGAAATTTACCTGAAAGAACATTAATGAGAACAGACTATTTCAAATCAATAAAATGTCTGCACTCAAAGGCAAACTCCGCCTTAGCCATGCTGATCAAATCCACAGCCTATGTTCATGGTGAAAACCAATCACAATAAAGGGAAACTGGAAATCACCTAGACAGTGAGATGAATTGGGATGGAACCCTTGGCCTGGCATGGTCTCTCCCTTACATGTAGGCCATGCAAAATAGAGTGGAATCCTGGAGACAAGCCGGGGATGTAGACAGGAAGTAGGCAGTCAGCACAGTGATGGGCCATGCTGCAATTCCACAGCTTCTCAGCTTTTTCCCTGTAGCCCTGAGTGCCACACTGTCCGAATGTCTATAAAATTGCAAGTCTATTGTTTTACTTCTCTGTCTCCTCTTAATTGCCTATATGCTCCACTATCTCAGCCTGCTTATCAAAAGCAGGATTGATCATCAAATCCTGAATAGCTTTGCTTTCCAAACTAGGAACTTGAAATTGCAAAATTCAGCCATCAAGAAGTTAGGTGTGTGTATGGGGTGGGGTGGAGGGGTGGGGTGGAGAGATGGCTCAGTGGTTAAGAGCTCTGGCTGCTCTTCCAGAGGACCAGGGTCCAATTCCCAGCATCCACGTGGCAGCTCACAACTGTCTGTAACTCCTATTACAGGGGATTGCACATTCTCACACAGTAATCTTTGGTTACTTTGTGTGGCTGGTTGTGTTTTGTGTTCACGTGTGTGTTATCATCTTCTCTGTGAACTGCCAGCACCAACTATGGCCAACACAGTACAACCCACTGTAGGGCTAACATACATAAAAGTTTTGCCTGGAAGGAGCCACCTCCATAGATCAAACCAAGAACTCATGTTTTGTTTGTAATGCATATTCAGTCTTTCTATTTTTGTTTTTCACAACTCTGAACGTTTCTGTTCACTAAGACTTCAAAAGCACCTGGTACTCGGAACAATCCTCAATAACAAGGAAGACCTTCTAAATACCTTCTGATGTTGTTCATCTTTCTTGTGCAATTTCTGGTTGTCTTCCCTCTGTAGAGAATCCTTGTGTACTTGGCTACTGGCCTGTAAAGGTACAAGCAGAGAAGCATGTCCTCAGTACGTCAATCTCCCTACCAAGGGACTGCTGTTAATAACTCAGCCTCCATGTGGAGCGTACACTGAGCTCTCCATACACACTTGCTTATTGAGTGATTTATGCATACATCTGAAGACATCCCCTGGGATATATAAAAAGAAGGCTAGTGTAAGCACAATCACCCAGCACATTTTAAAGAATGATTTAAATGTTTGTTTAATTAAGCTGTAAAAAATTTTCCTCAGAGATAACCAACATAATTCATCCCTTCTGGTGCAAAGTTAAAAATATTTTCAAGATTATTCCAACTGACTGATTGGTCCCTCTCACAGACAGCAGTACTGGCACTGGCTCTGGAAGTACTACTGTGGCCACTGCTCATTAGTGGTACCCTATGAAAGTCTGTCAACTGGTGATTGACACTGTGTAATCCCAAAGATGTATTTCTTTCTCAACCGTTAACTGTTCCTGAAAAGCAGTTCTATTCTTGAGAGGAGGAGATGAAAAGCCTTTTCTGAAGCACAGGAGCCTTGGGAGAGCCAGTACCTTCAACAGGATGCCCTGGAAACCTTCTCACTCACCATCAGAGCCCCACACACTCGCCTAGTGACCAACTACTATGAAATGTATGAGATTTCAAGTAGTAATGCTCCCTGACTTATGATGGTTCACTTGTGCGGATTTTTTTTTTCAACTTTATGGTGTGCAAAAGTGATGTTCGTGCAGTAGAAATTGTGTGTTGAGTTGTGACTTCCCAGGCTAGTGATATGTAGTAACACATTACCTCTGCATGCTTGGCAGTGGGAACAAACCACAGATGCTGTCAACCATGGAATCAGGAGGATAAACAACTGACACTCCATAGCCTGCAATGTTTCTAAGCTAGGGTGTTCACTGGGTTAGATACACTAAATGCATTCTGACTTGCAGTATTTTCAAATGCTGATAGGTTTGTTTGGGTGTAACTCCACCAAGAGGCCAGAACTATCTGTATCCTGTTCACATTGTATTCTACTTCACATTGACCTTGTAGCACCCACCCCACGCCCCCAGCATCTAAAAGGCAAGAGGCACAACCTGATAACCTAATGCTCCTGAAGCTCCACTAATCTCATAAAACTCCCGGCAGCCACATATTTCAGGCCTCATTCTCTGGACTAATAATCCAAATAGCCCGTGTAGGCTGGTTCCCCCTGTTCCCTTACTATAATTTTTCTCAAGTACGTCTTAGATCATTCCCCCAGTCTTGTCACTATAAAAATCCATCTACTAGCAAGCAGTAAGAACCACTCTCCAGAGAGGGAGAGAGAAGCTTTCAGAATCACATCACACAGAGTATCGGTGAGACTAGTGGAGCTCTGTGTGTTCAGAAATCCCTCATATATCCAGAGCCTGTTTCATCACACAGCACCTACACACCAAAACCTTCTGTCTATATCCCCAAACAACAGAGTTGTGACGGGTCACAGCTGTGGGTGGTGGCTCTCTTCATGCCCCTCCCACCTATATTAGAGAAAGCCAGCCTTAACCACAAATATTCCACATCAGACCCAGGGAGCAAGGAAGAATTGTAGGTAAATATTATGATTTGAACATGGAACTTGAATTTTACGTGAATACTTTCTTTATAAATTTGCCACATCGTTCTTTATCAGAACATGAGTCTTATTTTTCAGTTGAGACAGAAGATCCTTATTATACATATGAGGTGCCATATAAAAGGCTAGGCGAACTTGGGAGTCACGTGGAACCTTAGCTACGGAAAGCTCAGTTGCTTGCAACCCTAATTCATGCTTACCCAGCTGGGATCTCTAGGCAGGACTGGAAGTTTCTGTTCAAAGAAAAAAAAAAAAATACAAGAGAAAACATGTTTTACTTTCTATTTTTACCTAGTTCTTAACACTAGCCAAGTCTAAGTCAACTACATGCCCATACTTTTTGTAGCATTAGATATTCACTCGATAAAACAACCGATACTGAAGTTCTGTCATTAAACCGAAGCACACTTTATCCATTTTTCTCAAAGCTGTACTTACAAAGCACTCATTCATAAACAATGCCTGAACCTCCTAAGTTCAAGTATGTGTCAAAGCATGATCCCGGACTCCTGACTTTCATACCCTCATGTGGAAGTCAGAGAGACTATGATTGCCTATCAACGCATGATAACTGTCATGAGAGATGAAGCTAGAAATGGAGATTTAATCAAATAGGATCCAAAACACCGTCTCCAAGTGGGTGATGTTAAGTTGCATTTCGAAGAGTGAATCAGAAACAGATTAAGAAAAGAGGATAACACCATATGAACAAATGACAAATCACATTGACTTAGGTAGGATTCAGCCCTAAATGGCATGTCTTCATCAAAAGCCCTACCCTTCAAGGCTCGGGGATGTATGTGGAAAAGGAGACAGAAAGATTGTTAAGAGCCGGAGGTGGTAGGCGATGCTGTGGAAACGGTGTCTGCCAGCCACAGCAGAGCTGATGCTCAGAGCTATGAACTCACAGAGACTGCTGCAGCATACACAAGACCTGCACAGCATCAGCCGCAGAGGAAACCCCAGCAGGAGAAGGGGAATGGGCACCAGTCCCGCCTCTCACCAAAAAGCTATTTACAAGGGACACCTGTTGGGAAAGGAAACATCAGTTCTTTCTAACAGAGTGTCACTGGAGTATATTAACCACACTTCACACTTCAGGGCAGGCCTTCTGCCCGGGAGTAGTAGATGCTGTTGTTGTTGTTTTGTTTTGGAGGGGGGGTTGTTTGCGTTTTCTTTGGTGGACTTAATTGTTTTGTTTGGGCATTTTTTTTTGTCTTGTAGGTTTTTATTTATTTGTTTTGGTTTTCATTTTTTATGACTTTTGAGAGAGAGAGTGGGGGGAACACAAAGTTGGGTGAGAGGGTGGGAGGACCTGGAAGGTGTTGGGGGAAGGGGAAAACATGATCAAATGTAGTTAGTCGTAGATGGAGATGTTGATTCAGTGGATGTAGACATTGGTTCAGAGCAGAGCACAGTTCATCCTTTTGTCTAATTAAATCACTGGTTCTCAACCTGGAGCCCTTGAGCGTTTTGTCCTCTTTTCAATCTAGTCTTAATCCTTGAACTGGAAGGCTTCAGCCTTCGTACAGTCTAGAACATTTGAACCTAGAAGGCTTCAGCCTTAGCCTCCAGAGACTTACTGCTGACTGAGCCACTCTGACTGGCTCTTCCTGCACTCTGACTCTTCTGCTTCAATTCGCTCTCTGTTCTGGGCTTCTCCTGCAGAGCTCTGCTGTGTCTGTCTCTCCCTGAGCTCTCACTACACTATCCTGCCTCTGTAACTGACTGTTCAACTGCATGCTATGTAACTCACTCCAGCCTCAGCTTCTGTAACTCCTTCTCTGTAACGAGCTCTGCAACTTCTCCTCAACTGACTCTTCAACTTACTCTTCAGCCTGCTTCTCACGCTTAGCTCACTCTTAATCTTACTTCTCAACTGATTTTTCTAACCCCTATGTATCTTTCCTTAATTGAGCTGAGAGCACACCTTTTCTCTTGAAAGAACTCTTCTTCTGATTTGTTACTGTCTGCCATTCATTCCGTCTCCTCTCAGATGTCACTTCCTGTGTGACACTGACTCCTGAGTTCTGCTTCCTGGTCTGTTTCCACTGTTTTTTCCTAGGGATTAAAGGTGTAGACCACCACTGCCTTCTGAATACTGGGATTACACGTGCTTGCTACCACAGCTTTCTGAATAATGGATTAAAGGTGTGTCAACATTTCATCCAGGCCACACTGTCCTCTGAATATAGTCCTTGGAATATAGACCTCAGCTTTCACACAGGGCCATTCCTCTACAATCAAAATATACTACATGAAAAAAGAATTAAATTTAAAAAAAAATTTTTTTTTAAGAATTTGCTAGTGCTTACATAGCAAACCAGCACAGACTGGTGGCTCAGAGTACAAAAATTTGCTGTCTCATGGTTCAAAACATGATAAATTCCAAAATCAAGGTTACTCCTGACAACTTTGAGGAAAGGATTTATCTGTCCCACGTCTCCTGCTCTGGTTTGCAGGGATCATATTCATTCCCTGTCTCTTCCCACCACTCCCTTCTACATGGAACTCTCAGTTTTATGCTGAATTTTACATTGATTAGCTCTGTGAAGCTCCTATCTCCAAAGAAGGTCACATTCTAAAATGGTAGGGTTTAGGGTTGAGCATATAAGTTGTGAGGGCCTTGCTTCACCCCCAAATACATTTTTATGTCCAGATGATGGAATAAAGATGTTTGTATTTCTCGATATTTTGTTCCTCTCAAAGATTAGCCTAAAAACAAAGCAAAACAAAACAAACTATTTTCAAAACTCAAGAGAACTTGGGTCTGGAGAGATGGCTAAGTGGTTAAGAGCACTGTCTGCTCTTTCAGATGACCAAAGTTCAGTTCCCAGCACCCATGTGGTGGGCTAATACCATCCATAACTGCAGTTCCAAAGGATTTGATTCCCTCTGTGGCCTCTGAGGATACTCCACACACATAGTACACAGACATGCACGCAGGTAAAAAAGAAACCCATACATGTAAGAAATAAAAGTAAATAATAAAAATGATTTAATCAAGAGACATCATCCCAAATAGAAATCTATGAGGTCAAATTGATAAAGAAACAGAAAGTGATTCTAGAAAAGAAGGAATCAAAGGAGTTGCTGGCAAGGGACAGCAGAGTATATCCTTTCTCTCTTTGCTGGGACACAATACCCAGCAGGATGCAATTTAAAAAGGAAAGAGTTTATTCTGGCTTACAGTTCAAGGGGACCCGCTTCTCCACGTTGAGAAGAGCAAAGCGGCCTGAGCAGGAGGCCAGCTGTCACTCTGCAGCCACAGTCAGGAAGAGGAGAGCGAACAGAGAGTGGGCCCGCCCCCAACCATCCACTTCCTTCATGGAAGATCCACCTGTGAAAGGTTCCATGACCTTCCCAACCACCGCAGGCAGCTGGGGATCAAATGTTCAAATGCATGAGCCTATGGGAGACACTTCCCATTCAAAACATAAGACAGACAAGCCTGTTGTTGCTGTTGTTCCAGAGCTGTGTAAGGGCATAAGAAATGGGTGCACCGGCTGCTTGGGAAGCCGGATAGGTCGCAGGAAGACAAGAAAGAAACTGTTAGAAAGACCAAACAGAAGCTGTTTACCCCATATGCCTGCTCTTGCCCTGAAAATTCAAGTGCTAATTCTCTCAACCCTGGCAGGAAACCCAAAGTGCATTCTCTGGAAAAAATTAAGACAGGTACACCAAGTTCAGAAGTCAGAAATGGTGAGTGGTCAGACTGAACAGCAGGAACGCCCGCATAAAGTCCTGTCTTCCAGTTCTGTCTGTGGCGTTCCCGCCTGCCGACCGCACTGGCTGCCACCAACATGAAAACGGAGCTGTATTCTTTTGAAGGTGACAGGGACAGATTCGTAGGAAATGAAAAAAGATTCCGCTTCTCCACGAAAACAAGCAAATCGGGAAAACACTTAGAAACAGAGCCAAGTAAATGCGTCTGCTGGCAGGAGTTAAAAGTATCGGGAGATAAGTTTGAGGAGAAAAAAAAATGCTTAAAAGAAAAAGTTGGAAGATAAATCCAGGTGGCCTGGGATTAGAGCAATAGGAATTGTATAAGGAGAAAATGAAGGGAAATGAATCAAAAAAATAACACTAGGAAAGTCATCTAGAACTCGGAATGAGTTTCCAAATTGAAAATGAATAATAAAAACCCTCGTACTCAGTCATACCATTACAGAATATCAGAAGAAGGGAGGATGTTAAATTATTCCCAGGGAAAGCAGGTTTAAAAAGCTCTGTAAGAACTGAAATCCAGATGCCCCCGGATTTCTCAGGAGCCGATTCTGAAAAGTGGAAGAAGAGAAGGGTCACTAAAACTCAGAAGCACACTTCTTTCTTTTCCGCTACCTGTCAAACTGCAAGTGAAGTAGGAAGGGTAACTAAAAAGTTCCAGACACAAAAGAATCTGAATACATTTGCCTTCCTTGTATCTTCTCCGTGGGAAATAATTAGATAAGATGTTCCATTAAAACAAAGAAAGAGGGCATGAAAATAAAGTCAAGCAGATCCAGAGATCAGAGGACTTGAGATTTTAAAACAACAACAACAACAACAAAAAAAACCAATAAAGGCAATTCCCTTGACATCCTCAGAGAGTCCTTCTCAACCTTGGCTGCGCTTCGTAGCTACCCTGGGTGCTTTAAAAACCCTCAGGTCCAGGTCACACGGTAGCTGCATCTCTGGGGGTGTAACCTAGGCGTAAGCAAGTTTTAAAGCTCCCCAGATCAGTCCACTGAGCAGAGGAGGCTCTGACCCATTGTGCTAAAGCAAAAGAACAAGCCGCGTTCAGAGGCAGGAATGTGGTGGGATCGGAACAGGGCGGACAGAACCAACAAAGCTGGCTGACAGTCACAAAATGGAAAACGGGTGGAAACTTTTATCGAGAAGCATTGGGTGGAACAGTTGGAAAGGCTAAAGGTGGTTTCCTTTTGAACATTTGATTAAGAAAATGCGAATAATCTTTTTTAAAGACTTACAAGTTGTAAAAGACAGAAAATGCGACCAGAGCATACTAACTGGCTGGGCGAAGGGAAAACACTCAGATAGGTCGTGATAACAGGAAGCCGGAAATAGTGGTGAGAGAATGACAGGAAGTAGTGAGTTTGCAAGATTTGAAAGTCATCAAGAGACAGCAGTATATACATGTTAGCAGATATTGACAAAAACCAAAAAGGTACAAAACGGCATCCCAGAGATATTTCTACCCTCCTCCCTAGAATATGTTGATATCACTACGTATGTAAAAGGAATAGCAAAAAGTAAGGCTCTTGAGATGGGAGAATAGTTTGAATTAACTAACTAAGTAGACCCCATGTGGTTGCAAGGGTCTTCATAAGAACAAGGAAAGAAGGTCAGAGCAGGGAGAAGGTAAGCCTGCTACGTAGAATAAGAGACCAGGGTGATGCAGCATGGGAGCATGGGAGAGGCAGCCACCAATGGCTGGAGGCACAGAAGGTTGCAAAGGGCAGGGCACAGATGCCCACAGTCTCCACAGAAGGAACCAGCCCTCTGAATTTGAGCGCCTATAGACTCAGTTTGAATGTCTGGCTTTCCACAAATGTAAAAGAATAATTGAGTTTTCTGAAGGCATCGAAACATCCTCAGAGCATCTCAACCTTGGCTACACTTCACAGCTACCTGCTCTGCCGTGGTCTTTTACAGCAACAGCAGAAAATACAAGGACTTTGAAGTATCTGGATACAAACAGCACAGAAGAAAGTGTGGTGGGGGGAGTACAGAAATATGAGCATGACATAACATTTAAAAGGTGTGATCATGGGATCCACGGATTTAAAAAAATACAAACGACCAAACCATGTTGAGTGTGTGGAGTGAGTCACTATAGGGCAGCTTCCCTCCAACATAAACACGCACGTGAATCAGCCATGAGCAGTGTTAAACAGTAAGTTCAGACTCAGAAGGTCTGTAGCGGGCTTGAGATGCATCTGCATCTCTGTGAGTTCCCAGATGACCAACACTGCGGGTCCAAGGATCACACTTGAAGTAGCAAACATCTAGATTAGCCCTTCAGACCCTGGAAGCTGCTGACGGGACATCTAATGAGACAGAAGCGAGGAGGAGGAGTGGAGAGGTGGGCAGGGGTGTGGAGAGCAGAAAGAACATTTGTGCCTAAGCTAAGGCATTTTGACTTTATCTCTGAAGATACTGGGAGCCACTACAAGACTTAGAGGAACAGGAGATCGGGCTGTAATTTTAGTGGCATGCATATCTTAGAAGCGAGCAATCACTTTTTGGTTGGATTTAGGTCCCTCTCTACAAGATGAAACCCATACAAGACACTCTTATTAGGCCAAAGAACCTATGATTCAATAGTTCAGAGACCTAGAGGAGAACCTATTACTATTATGCTACTAGACTGGCATAATATTAAATGGATTCCTAATGATTTATTACACTCACAGATCAGTGCATCCCTTAAACCTCATCAGAGAAGCTTCTGCCTGCAGTAGTGATTAACAGCCAAGCCAACAACTAGCCAAGTTGCAGA